>OY730194.1:61655006-62375006 GCA_963422505.1 Pseudognaphalium luteoalbum
GATGAGTATACGATGATGCACCTGTTATTGAGACAGATTCGAGTGATGATGAGGGGCCTGCTAAAACTTCTCATGTAGAATCTAGCTCAACTCATGCAGCGCCTGCTCAGGAATCTGCATCAGTACCGCCAACTCAAGAGGCATCTGAAAGTGAAACTGCTGAAGAAAGAGTAGAAAAACATAAGCAATGGTGGCCTCAAGGTAGATCTGCAAAACCAGTACCAGTGACTTGAAAAACTTACAAGGTTCGTGGAGATTACAAAGGTTTGATCAAGAGTTGGAAGGTTCATCAAAGGATGTTTATGATTAAGAGAATGGATGGTATTCAGTATTTCAAACTGAGATTCAGTCAATTGAGTACGCTGCCAAAGGGGGAGATCAACAGGTTAGCTCAGTTAAACTTGATTAACCCTGTCAATGATGATTATGTTGATTACATTCAGAGGACATTGCGTCAAGAGGTTAGAACTAAAAGATACAATAAGTTGAAGCCGACGCTGGGAACAAAGTATACTTACAAGAAGAAGATGGATCCTACGACAGGTCGCCCTATGGTTAAAGTTCATTATCCACCAGCTGACTGTCTGACCGAAATACATCTGGAGCAGGTTCCTTATGATTTTCTACGAAGATTTGTTTATTGGGAACTTGATCCACATACTGGTGAAACGGTGATAGTATTTGTTCCTGATTAAGAGCCGCAGCTAGAATTTGGGGGTATTTGGAATTTGTAAAAGGTTGCGTTTCGAGTTTTGGATCCTATGAGTTTGATAAATCTTCATGAAAAAAATTTGAGAAAACTATTTGATAATAGGACTCGGGTTGATGAAAATAACGAATTCAACAAGAAGCTTGCAAGTAAATTTCAGAAGGTTGTTGAAGTTTATGTTACCTATGGAA
Source organism: Pseudognaphalium luteoalbum (assembly GCA_963422505.1). NCBI lineage: Eukaryota > Viridiplantae > Streptophyta > Magnoliopsida > Asterales > Asteraceae > Pseudognaphalium > Pseudognaphalium luteoalbum. Next base: position 61,655,907 of record OY730194.1, read on the forward strand.
TACACGCAGATGGCAAGTTTCCTGCGGGTTGGGTTTGATCAAAGATTTTTTAAGATTTTTTGAAGACCAAGCTGATGACAAGGGGGAGTTTGTTGGTACATTCAGTGTGTCAGTCAGTTGGTCTATCGAGTTGTAAGTGTCGTGAGTTAAGTTTAATAGAAATATAGATTTTGTACTTAGCGACACTTAAGTTTTGGTTTAGGCGACACTTGCCTTAGTGACGCATAGCGACACTTAGGTAAGTGACGCATGAAGGCGGCCACATGCGACACTAGAAAGTGACGCATGTCTGCAGTTTTGTGTTAGTATTTAGGCAAACCTACTGGTTTCTGGCTAGGGTTGACGAAACCCTAGCACCATTTTTCGACTAAACTCACTTGTAAACAGTTCCAATACGTTCGTTAAGCTAATAAAATCGTTTTACTTGATTAATCAATTGTTTCGGTTTGAGTTTATTATTGTTTCGTGTGATTGTTTGATTCCGCCTTACAATCATTGTCAACCATTACTTAGATCCGAGGCAAGGGGAACTCACAGTTATTTAGCGATACTTTTGGAAGATCAATATCATCCGTAAGTTCTTTTTCCTGTCTTTAGTTTAGATTTCCTTTTCCGTTCTTAGATTAGTTAAAACAATCCTTTCCAAAATCCTACTTTCTACCAACAAGTTATGACGAACCGTATTACTCTCGCATCATCAATCAAACCCACTACTAGAGGAACGAGGAGGACCAATCGTATCATCTACTGACGAAAACCTTGAAATTAAGCCACTTTCCATTAAAATGATCAATTCTCAATGTCAATTTCTTGGTCTCTTTGTTGAAAATCCAAACTCTCATCTTAACAAGTTCATCAACCTTTCCGACTCCTTCGAACAAACAGGATCCCGTAATGAAGTTACCCGACTTCACATGTTTTCCTATTCTTTAGACTCTCGAGCACATATATGGTTTTATAAACTCAAACCCAATTCGATTCATACATGGGAGGAGATGGATACCAAGTTCATGGCTAAATATTTCCCTTCATCCCTACAAACCAAGCTTAAAAAAGATATCACTAACTTTCTCCAAAAAGATAATGAATCATTAAGCTCTGCTTGGGAACGCTTTAAGAATTTGCTTGGGAGATGTCCAAATCATCAGTTTGCTGAAACAAACCTGGTCTGCACATTCTATTCTTTTCAATTTCAGAACTTTGCATTCACTGAAAACAACGATGCAATCTCTCATTCTTTTAAAGCAGAATATGAGCTAAGAAATGATCAGCTCTCCGATAAACCATAATGGGTTGAAATAGCATCAGCCGATAGTCCAGAGATCCCTACAAAAGATTCCGAATTTCAAACAAAATTCGATGAGCTTAAAAGAGATGAAATTGCAAGGATGAAACCTTCCATAGAAGAACCACCAGAATTGGAGCTAAAGGAATTACCCTCAGACCTGGAATATTCTTTTCTCGAAGGAACTTCACACTTACCGGTTATCATATCCAAAGAACTGAAGCTGAAAGAGAAAGCAAGACTTATTCAAGTGCTGAAGTCACATAAGAAAGTGATTGCTTGGAAGATTTTTGACATACAAGGGATCAGTCCAAACTATTGCACTCACAAAATCTTAATGGAAAATGACTTCAGACCATCCGTTCAAAGGCAGAGGAGAGTCAACCCGAAGATTCAAGAGGTAGTTAAGAAAGAGGTTATTAATCTCTTGGATGCTGGCCTGATTTACCCTATTTCAGATTCCCCATGGGTCATCCCAGTTCAAGTTGTCCCAAAGAAAGGAGGAATGATGGTTATCGCTAACGAAAACAACGAGTTGATTCCACCACGAGCCATCACCGGTTGAAGTGTATGTATTGACTATCGTAAACTAAATGAAGCAACTCGCAAAGATCACTTCCCCCTTCCGTTCATTGATCAAATGCTAGAGAGGTTATCAGGGAATGAATTCTACTATTTTCTTGATGGATTCTCCGGCTATTTTCATATTCCTCTCGATCCAAAGGACCAAGAAAATATGACATTTACATGCCCAAATGGAACTTTCGATTACCGACATATGCTATTTGGCTTATGTAATGCACCTGCAACATTTCAGTGATGCATGGTGGCAATTTTCCATGACATGATTGAACAATGCATGGAGGTAATCATGGACGATTTCTCTATCTTTGGAGACTCCTTCACTACTTGTCTTTCCAACTTGGATAGAATGCTTGCCCGATTTGAAGAATCAAACCTCGTTTTAAACTGGGAAAATGCCATTTCATGGTAAAAGAAGGAATATTGTTAGGACACCGCATATCAAAAGCTGGAATTGAAGTTGACAAAGCCAAAGTTGAAACCATCTCAAAACTTCCTCCACCTACTTCTATTAAAGTCATTCGAAGTTTTCTAGGTCATGTCGGATTCTATCGTCGCTTCATTAAAGATTTCTCTAAGATATCTCGACCTATGACTCATCTTCTTGAAAAAGACACTCCGTTTGCTTTCATAGAAAAATGCTTCCAAGCTTTTAACTATCTGAAAGATCAACTTGTACATGCACCAATAACGATTTCCCCGGATTGGAGCCTTCCATTTGAAATCATGTGCGGCGCTAGTGATTTCGCAGTTGGAGCTGTATTGGGACAAAAGAAGGATAAGCACTTTCAACCAATATACTACGCCAGCAAGACGCTCACAGATGCTCAAAAAAATTACACAACCACAAAAAAGGAGCTGCTTGCGGTAGTATTTGCTTTCGATAAATTTCGTTCCTATCTTACGTTGTCCAAAACTATTGTCAATACGGATTATTCAAACTTGAAGTTTATTTTCAAAAAACAAGATGCAAAGCCTAGACTGTTAAGATGGATTCTACTCCTCCAAGAATTCGATATTGAAATCGGAGATAAGAAAGGGGCAGAAAACATTGCAGCAGATCATCTAAGTCGATTAGAAAATCCTACACTAAAGCAGCTTGATGAAAAGGATATTCAATACCAGTTTCCTGAATAAAAACTCATGCATATTAGCAAATATCATCAAGGATCACAATCAAAAGATCCTTGGTATGTTGATCATGTTAATTACCTGGTAGGAAATTAATACCCAAGGGAATGTCGACATCTCAAAGACGAAGATTCTTCCGCGATATAAAGAATTACTATTGGGATGATCCTTTCCTCTTTAAGGTGTTGGGTTTTCTATTCCCTAACTAGATTAATATACGCAGCGGAATTATAACAAAACTTGATCTAACGCAATTAGGAAACTAAACCATGAGGGATCTTAACTTGAATAAATAAAAGCAATAAAATAACCAAGATATATAAGAAAATACTAAACTTTGAGAAACCCAATTTCTCACGCGCAGACGATCTTGCAGAGCTTCCTTACTTGGAGGCGAGTGCCTAAACCAGTACACCTCTAATGGCTCACATCCAAGAACTAAGAGAAGTTCCCAAACTCCTAGGGTCCCGACTCTAGGTCATGTAAACTCTCACAAGGAGTAGGAATGAGAAAGAGAGAGAAAAAATTGAACTCTATTCAATTCTGGGACGGAATCGAAAGCATACGGGAGGTCCCTATTTATAGGGGGAGGAGGCTCAGGGTTTCATCCCCTGGCCGATGTGGGACAACATGCCAGGAATTCCAACCGGCGGTTGGATCAACTTTCCAGAATGTTCCATTAAATATTCCAATAATTAATTCTCTCTCGTTTATTTCTCTTACTGTTAATTGAGGGCGACCGAAAAAGGACTCTACTTTTAATGATATTCTTACCAGTTAGTTATGAACTTGGACACTATTCCAACAGTCTCCCACTTGGACCATTCATCAACAATTACTGGTCTAAGTCTATCCATTAAATAACCAGAGAGTGCCATCTAACGCAACTGCCGAACTTGTATTCTTATCTTAGAGTTACCTCTTTAGATAAGTGATCAACTATTCCTTTGTTCTATTGATATCGTATGAATCGAGACATGGATTTTAATCAATCTCAAGATTCATAATTTGTATCTGATTTCTAATTATGTTGACTATATGAGACTATTGAACCATCAACTTAGTCCCGGCCAGGCCTAGCACTTTAGAGTCAATCATTAATCATTAGAGGGCTCAAGATATCACTTTTTCCATTTAGGAAAAAAGGAACAAATAAATTTCGACTACATAGTACTAGTCAACTCATCATGTCATACCTAGCATACCCTTTATAACTGGCATTTATGCACAGCGTTTGAATAGACTAAAGTATAACAGACTTGAAAAACTAGAAACTCAATGCATCTCCATTTTCAGAATAGAGGATATTACCATCTTAAAATTACTCGTGATTTAATCCATGAAGTGAGATCTTTAAGTACATGTTTCTCCTATACTTAAATCTCCATTAATTACTCATGAGTGTTGCAGCATTCTCCATGCCATGTCTAATCTCCATAGACAATCTACTAACACTCCATGACAGTCTTAATTCATCACTTACTTCTAGGAGTATGAACGACTGAAGAGGTTTGAGTAAAAACTGTTTTACTCAGGAAGTGGGTTCTAAACATGCAAAAATGAAACACAATGACAAACGATACCAATTGAGAGTCCCTGATTCACCATTGATTAGTGGATCTGAATCACGATAAGTAAAGTTTAATTGTAGAAGGTGGGGTTGAATACAATTAAAAACAAGTTATTTTAAAATAAGTTTTAATCGTAAGTGATGAACATGCACAAACAGAGTATCACGGATATATTTAATAATTAAGTGAAAAAGTAGTACTAGCTGAACTTTGAATCTTATTAATTTTAAAACTCACTAAGTGTTAATTGCGGAATAGAATAGCTAAGGCTAAACCAAATCAAACACTCATGCTAATCTATTACAAAATGAGATGAACAGTAGCTTGACAAACAAGCTAACAGATTACTCGCTTCTTGCTAACGTACTTAGACAAACTACTCACTGAACAAACAAGTGATTAACACGTACAACAGTAAGTTTCTAAGTACAACGTACTGCTCTATATATAGTACAAATATCCCGTAAATATCTCCTACAAAATAGGATCTGGAATAACACGTGTCGCTGTTTGAATGACTTGATCTCCTTCTAACCGACATTATGTGGGTCCCAATTCTGTTACCACGAATATCTCTTTTATCTTATCTCCAATCATGTCTAGACACGTCATATCATAGATATTTTGAATACGAGGAACACTTGATGATGCAATAATAGTGAGCGACTTGTACTTGTGTAGATACTTTTATTCAAAATGTAAGTCGCTGAAGATATAATAAATCTCCTTACTCACTGCGAGCTAACGTACTCTTGTAGAGTGATTTGATTAATTATCCTTTAGCAACTTTCTTTTATTAGGGCAGTGACTTTTGCCTTTTATTCTTTTGCAGATGTAAAACTCTCACTATTAATACCTTGAACAACGACACACGGAGTTGAGTTCTAATCTACTTCAGCATATCATTTTCCTTGAGTAGAATGAACACCGAACACAGAGAACAAATCTTCAGCAACAGCAGCTTTGACTTAATCATTTCCATCATTGAGTATCTTCATTGAGTTGGTCAGCGACCAGTGACTCAACAATATCATCTTCAGGTATTCAAATGGGTTGAAGGGTTCAATTCTTTAAATACCCTGATTCTCGAATATTTGAAATATGTAATGTATTAAGATGGAAATACGATCTTCAAGACTTTTTCATTTATGCATAAGTTTGTTTTGTTTGATTATATCATGTAAAGGTATTACATTAAATTGAGGAGGATTGTTAGTAAATTATTGTAATTGAAGGATATGGTTATTTGACTTGGTAATGGGTTAAGAGGTACGGAGCGTACGCCTATCAAGTCAATATCATCCCTGAGCCAAAGCAATTGTGAAAATAGTCATAAGTCTAAAAGATACAAAAAGAGTCTAAAATAGACATTAGTCTATTTTAGGCTGAATCAGTCTATTTTAGGTTGAATTAATCTTAAATAGACTATACAGTTGCTTAATAGTCTGAAATGAAATTGAGTCTAAATTAGACTGGATGAGTCTAAAATTAGACTATATAGTGGCGTAATGGTCTAATTTACACGGAGTCTAATTAGAGTCTAAATTTAGACAGGAGTCTAAAGTTAGACTATAAATTGGCGTAATAGTCTAACTTTGGATGTGATAGGTCAAGAGGTTATTTTGACCCATTTTATTGTGACTGTTGGTTATCCTAACTGATATGATTTTATGGTTTTAGTGATCATGAATATCAGAAGGATGAAAATTGCAAGTGATCAATGGTAGACTTTATTTGATAATTAACACAAATCAACTCCATTGATCGTTGGGTGCTCATATAGTGAGAAGTAATACACATGAGAAAAACACACACAACAAGCAATACTCTCTAGCATCAAGTTTTTGTTTTGTTGCCTCAAACAAGAACGCCACTATTTGTCTTATCCCAAAACAAAATTCGTGTAACCTAAGGCATATAGGGTCGAGTTATCATTTTCGAAAAGTGATAACACGATTCAAAGGGTTATCCGGTCATTGTAATCTTACCATGCACACGGTTCCTCCAACAGTCGGTAGATTTCATGTACCATACTAGTATTTTATTTTTAATTTCAAAGAAAATGCCATAATATACATGAAAATATCTTAATTTATTGTATTAATTACTTAAATTTAAAAGTGAACTTTTGTCTAAGTTTCTCACGAAACGAAGTTAATAACTAAAACTGATCATCCTCAAATCTTCTTTCATTAGTTAGTTTTATCATCATATCATAAGTAAAGTTTAGGTGTAGGTTTTTTGTTAGATCAACAATCGGATGGTGGAGTCTAGCAATTCCACTTAAAAAAAATTCACTTGACACGATCTGATTGGTTGTGAACTCTACCAGCCTATCAAGAGTCTCTTAATCAATCTTTGAAGTTGTTGTTCGTGTTGTAATTTGGGCTTTTTGGTCCTTCCAGAATTGGAAAGTGTTCACAACAATGTGAAATTCCACATGAAATTTCACTTGACACGGTCTGGTTGGTTACGAACTCTGTCAGGTTATTAAGAGTCTCTAAATCAATCTTTGAAGCTTTTTGCGTTGTAATTTGTGCTCTCTGGTCCTTCCGGAATGAGAGAGTGTGCAACAATGATAGAAGTTCTTCGTTCAAGATCGTAAGTAAAGTTCAGGCGCATACTTTTTGTTGGATCAACAACCGGAATAAGAAACTTAGTATTAATTGGTATAGGTAGTTAGCTGATCAAGTTGGTTACTACGCCAAATTTGACCCGGGTCTTTATTGGTCAACGTTATCGTATTTTATATATCTTTCTAGCTTCTTGCTACTTTGTAATTTAATCTCATCATTGCTGTTAAAAAAAAAAGTTTTATCACCATAGATAATAATATAAAAAAAAAAACAAAAAAAAAGTTTTATCATCATAAACAATAATATACCACCTTCATCAATCCTTGAAGAACCATCACAAAAAATTTAACAAGAAAATTCTAGCCCTAAACCAATGTTTTAAAAATCAGTTACACCGTTCGACTATGCTAGATGCATAGATGAAAGTCCGACTATGGTAGCGGCGGATGAAAGTTGTTGTGTGGAGATCTTGTAGCAATTTTGGAGGAGTTAAAAATAAGAAGTCAAAAAAGTTCTTCATTTTAGGTGTTTAGGGTCTTTAAGTTTTGATGAGAAAATGGAAGAGATGGAGAGGAGAGATGTAGATTTTTTTATTTATTTTAAACTTATTACAAATTATAATATTTAAATATCGTAGTATTCACTAGTACTAGTACAACTTTCATATTGTGCAGAAGGGAGAAGTTGAAGTGTCACAACTTTTCTTGACCACTTGAGGTAAATAAACAAACGTACACTATTTAATATCTAATTTTTTTTTAATACTCCATAAATAGCAAACCGGTTCAACCGATCAGATCAGAACCGAAGCTTCAGACGATTCGATAAAAAATCGGTTTTCAAAACATTGCCCTAAACTACACAAATCAATAATAAAACATAACACAAAATTTGCAATATGGTCAAATTGAACCTTAAACTAAGCAAATCAAACGAATATAATTATATAAACCCTATATTGGTAGCCCAACATCCATGGGAAGAAAAACCTACTAGAAAGTAAAATCCACACCTACCAACCTATGTGCACCTTATCAACCATCAAGTACCTACCAACCTATGTGCACCTTATCAACCATCAAGTATTACCAATTGATCTTATCTTCCTTTAATTTTATACCCCTTCTGTCACAAATTAAGTGTTCTGTTTTAATTTTCTGAGTCTTTCTTTTTCAACTTTGATCTTAACTATTTTTATTTGTGTTATATGATACTTGATGCAAAATATATGAATGAGTTGAGTTTTAAATATATTTTCATTGGTATAATTTTTATAAAGTAATATACAACACAAACAAAACAAATTTAAGGTCAAAGTTGGAAAAAAAGAAACTTCCAAATCTGATTCATGACACTTTATTTGGGACGGAAGGAGTATTAATTTGTAAATATATATCCAATCAAATACATGAAAGCATTTATGCAACCAACTTGCTATGATGGTACAATGACATTTGGTAATTGTTATAGAGAGAATTCGTCAATGGGTATAGCAAGTATATTTAAATGAAAAGAATAGAGACACAAGACAAAGTCGTTAAAATCTAAACAGAAAGGAAAGAAAGCAACAACCAATACTCCTTCAGTACAAATCCATACTCATTGCACAAGCGTTTTCTACAGAAAATCTCAGAAAATCTCACATCGGCGTTTAATGACCTGAAATGGGAAGTATCCATTCCTAGTAGAGTAACAAATGTCCGTAAAACTTAACACTACCAAGACTTCTGCTCCAAAATTGTGACCTAATAACATTCTGATTACAACAATACTTGACAATAACAACACAAACTAAAAGAAAGACTTGGTTTACATACTGCACAAATGAACTCTGAAAGAAATTACCATTTTGAACAATTATTTCAGAAATGCTTATTGAACTTGTCATTTTCTTCGGTTCTGTTTTTTAACTCTGACTATCCTCCGCCCAGATTTATCACCTCCGGACCCTAACGAGAAACTTCCACCTCCAGCATTAAACTCCACACTAGACGACTGGAAAGGATTCTGAGGTGGTGCTTGGTTTGGCTGGCCACCAAATTGGTAAGGAACCACTGGTTGGGTTGGAGTCGGGGTGGCTGAACCAAACATAAAACCTGGTGCAGCTGCAGGAGATTGACCAAACGGAGTAACAGGGTTGGGAGTTTGCATTGAATCCTCAGCCATACTGTCTTCCATACTCATCTGATCATTGTTATTTGGTGAGGCAGCTGCAGCTCCAAAAATAGGAGCCGCATTTCCAAAAATAGGTTGACCTTGGGAAGGCGTAGTAAAAGATGATTTGGTTGCACCAACTGTCGCAAAAAAACCTGTTGAAGCACCTGTTGAAGCAAATATGACAGGTGAAGTAGTGGCAGAAGGCATGGGCGTAGAAGATGCCCCAAAAGAGAACACTGGAGTTGATGCAGAAGAAGTAAATGTGGAGCTGAATCCAGAAGACTGGGGGACCTGCCAAGTAGAAGCAAATATACTATTTGTGGACCCATTAACAGACTTGCTCTCGGAAGAGGCAGCCGCGGAACTTGCACCAAAACTAGATGATGAACCGAACGTAAGAGCTGATGAACCAAAAAGACTAGTGCCTGGAGTAGAAGATGGGATTTCAGTAGACCTAGAGCCAAATTGGAAAGACACAGCCTGTGTAACAGGAGTAGATGTCTGTGTGTTTGACTGAGATCCATTGGTGACATTAAAGAAAGATGCCTGTGACTGATTACTGGTGGTTGGTGCAGATGGAGATACAGGTGCAGTTGCAGGTGCCGGAGAACTGAAACCAAAGAGGCCATTTCCAGAGGTGGTTGTAGTTGTGGCAAAAGACGTAATAGCAAAAGGTGAACTTGTCATGATGGAATTCGGCATGCTCTTGTTTGTAGTATTGGTGTTTCCAGGTTCTGTCCCAGAAGTTGTCGATGGTGGAGTAATAGACCCAAAACCAAAGACTGGTGGTGGCACAGATGCAGACAAGATACTACTGGTAGCAGTAGTTGTGCTGCTGGTATTAGTGGAAACGACTGTGGGAGTAGTGGTGGAAGTAACGATAGGGGAACTACTATTGAAAAGTGAGTTGGTACTAACATTAGATGGAGTAAAAGGTGCGAATGAGGGAAAAGCAAGAGGGCTTGAAGCAGGTGTTGCGTTTGGAGTACTTGAGTTCTCGGTTGAGGTGCTAAACAGAAAACTACCACTTGCTGATGTAGGAACAGAAAAAGCAGAAGGCAAAGACCCTGAATTCCCAAATATATTTGCCGAGTTCTGATCATTCCCATTTTGATCCTTTTCGGACATTGAATCTTTTACATGATCATTCTTTGTGACAGAAGTAAGCACACTGCACAAACACAGTAGATATGAGGATCCATACATAACAAGTAACATCAAATTCAGCATCAAAAGATTTATCACAAAATACAGTTAACTTTGGGTTGCGTGTATCAGAAAATAAAATATATATCTAGCAGAAGAGCTGGTCAAATGGGTTGAAAGTTGTCTACTTTTTTTTTATGTGACTTTATGAGAAAAGCTAGGTTAAAGATTGTCTAAAGTCCTAACTTAAATGAATAAAACCTCTTCAATCAACTTATTCAATTATTGTGATAATAATACTGTCCTGGTATTCATAACAAGTGATAACACATCAAGTATCCATAGGGAAAATGCACAAAAAGTGATTGCATGTCAATCCAGCTCGATTTGGCCATTGTCACTATAACATATTATCCCAGTTTTCTCACTGTAAAACGACACACATCGTCCCAACTCTAGAATTTCCCGATAAGAATAAATCACACATAATTAAGTATACAGAAATATATATTAACCTGGTCGAATCAAGTGATTTTGGATCTAAATTAGAGTTTAGTTTAAATTCTGTTGTTGCATTAACAGAAAGCGGGAATGGAGACGAATTTTCAGCAATTGTGCCAGATGGAGATGAACTCAAATCCCTTCCTGAAACAGTTGTCTCCTTTTGAAAGGTTAATTCTGAAAGCGAACTTGTTTGTGTGATCGTAGTAAGTGGAGGAGAGGTAGACATCCTAACCCCGATTCCTTGCTCACTAACAGAGCCAACAAGAATTCCAACATCAGGTTTTGGAGAAAAATTAGTATTTCCAGCTTCTTTCAGCTCAGCCGATTCTGGAATCTTAGCGACCTCAGGGACCACCGGTTTAACATTTTCTACCAGAGCAGTACCGTTAGCAACCTCAGAGAACGCTGGGTTACTATTTTCAACCAATGCAGGACTTTCGGATCCTTTTCTAAGTGCCGGGGTTTCAATAACGACGGCAGCAGCAGGCCTGTCTGCAGCGGAAGAGGTCTCTACGTTATTATGATCGACAAATGGCGAGGACACATGCCCATTATCATAAACTTCATCATCCATCTCAAATGAATCCTCACGTGCGCTCATTTGAAAAGCACGTTTCTTCTGAGGAGGTTCAGCTGGAAGCTTTGAGGGTGAAACAGTAATTTTAACAATTGGTGCATTATCTTTTAACGTAACAGGTAAATCACAATTGACCGAAGTCAACATGTTACGAGGAATCGGGAACTTTCTTGATCCATTTTCATCAACTTTTTCTTTGCCTTTAGTTGTCAGCTGTTGAATATCATCTAACCTGTGATGGGGCTGAACTTCTCCAAGATTCTGTCTATCATAAGCGTAAGGAAGTAATTTTGGGGACTCCAATTTCTCCAAGCTTCTAAGAGCCTGCCCATGGAGCATATCTAATGTCAGTTTAGTAGGTGATTTAGTTGATCCTGAACTTCTATCCTTGGGGATAGGTTTTTCAAGGTGCTGCAATATTTTTGTGGCTGTTTGAGTAGATTTTGTTGGAACAGATGTATAGCCTGAGCCCGAGCCACGCAGGCTCATGTCCCCAATTTCTTCAACTCCCTGAGAAACTTTTTCTTCAGACCCGTTCACTAAGAGTAGCTTCTGACTTATAGAGTCTGGATGTTGATTAGCAGTGTATCCAAGCTCCTTTTTATCTCTTTGTGATGCAAGATTAGCTTTCTGTCGAGTTCTACACAGTGAGCCACCTGTTCCTAAATCATCATCTAGTACCGAACTTCTACGTTTTAGAGCCTGAGACAATGTTTAAATGCAATTAGAAATAAACAATGGTAAGAACTTCGACATTAAAAATGGGTTGATTTAGATGTTTAATCTATAATGGGTCAAATGAGTTAGGAATTACTATACTAGAGGGGAAACAGGTTGAATGGTTCATACAGGTAGGAAGCCTAAGTTTATCATGCATAGAACCACTTAAGAAACTTAATTAATTGAAAAGTATTTGTGCCTTTAAGGTTCAGTACAACCCAGCCGACCCACTTAACCCACACTAAATTTACAACTATTTTTTACCCAACCAATTTCAACCTGTCAACCAACTCCACTACAATCCCATGTTAACACGTTAGATGACAAAGAAGCTATATTATATAACGTATGAAATTAAAGGCATATATCTATGAAGTACCATTGTCCCCTCATGTCCAAAAGCAGAATAAGCTGATAATGCTGCATCATGACCATAGTTTGACCCAATTCCATGAAATATGTAAAAATATTTTGATTTTACTTCAGCAATATTGAGGATTAGGTTGATGTAAAGCATGCAAATCAGACAAACCTTTTGGGTAAAAGTTGCAGGAGATCTGACATATGATGTGCGTGCCATGCTGTACATTGCCGATCTGCCTCGAGATCTTGGTGTCACAAACCCATTTGGAAGACCCCTAAAAGTGTTTGCAGTCTTTGAAGCCATTGATGCGATTGGTGATTTGGAAAGGCCTGTTTCATTATTATACAACATTGAGTCTTGTGTAAGTGCTGATGGTGCAACCTTACTAGGTCTGGATCCCATGTATGACTTTGCCAGCTCAGCAGGTGTAACAATCTCCTCAAAAACCTGAAGATAATACAATATCTTGCATGGTTGAGTATATTGTTTATGAAAGAACTTAAGGTGGCAAAATGAGAGGGTGGGTGATAACACTAACTGGTTGAAAAGGTCAACTTTATGGTATGGTTAGGTCGAAACATGAAACTCTTGTCTACTTCTATAAACCTCACAAAAATATGTAGTGTGACAAAAATGATAAAGAGAACTGTATATATCGAAAACAAATCTAACATAGGCTTAAAAGTAGCCAAGGTTGTAAAAAACGCTATTCAGGGTGTACTCGGCAAGGGCCTTCTAGGGAGTACTCGGCCTAGTCGGGGTGTACTCAGATTTTGACTTTTGCTGACTTTTTTACATTTAATTAATTATTTTCAATATTATATGTGCAAAAATATAAAATAGAATTATAGACATAAACATAAAACATAATTGCCAATAAAGTAGTAACATAAACAAAAAAAATGAATAGAAAGAAAAAAGATCGAGCGGCCTGTAAATGGCTCAAAACCCTAATTTAAATCCTTCTAATATTTGACCAATGTTGACTTTGACCATGTTTGACCAACTTTGACCCGAGTACACACCGACTTTGGCCATGTTTGACAAACTTTGACCCCATTTGACCGTGTAATCCGAGTTTGACCGACTTTGACCGCGTTAACCTCAGTTGACCGTTTTTTTGACCAATTCTGCCCGAGTCACCAAGACCAAGGCATTTTCCCGAGTACACCCCGAGTACACAGCCATGTAGGTCGTTTTTTACAACACTGAAAGTAGCTATTGAATGACTTTTAAACTGTTCAGACCATTTAAAACATTTATTTTAAGCTATATATCTGTATTCCATCCAAATTCACCGATTAATAAGTTAATGGGTTGAAATAGCTGCCTGAAATGGAAGGAAAAAAAGAAAAAAATAAATAAAATAATGCCTAAACATGAACATTGATGAAAATGGTCCATACTTTGGTACTGGAGATGGGAGTTGAAATATCATCATAGATGTCATCCCTCTCATCTCCACATCTTTTCAGTGAGGCACTTGTTGGTGCTTCAAGCCTTAAAAGAGAAGATGGTGAACTAAAAGGCTTTGGTCCATCTCTTTCAACACCATCAGAAGGGAGCTCAGTTGTTCTTGAATGCAACAATGCTGTCAACCGTTGGATCTCAGACCTGTAGCAGTATATAATATCAGCCATGACATTACAGTTCAAAGGATTTCATATCAAAAACAAGTTTAGTGGTACATATTGCAGAATATATAAACAAGTGAACCACTTATACTAGAAATGTGATATAAAGTAACGATAGATGTCGCCAGCGACGGTGCAAATAAAAACAATGAAGGACTGTAGTATGAGGAAGAGTAACCTAGAAAAGGTCTTTTGCTGTAACAAATGTTCAAGCTCTGATATTTCAGTGGCCGCTGAATTCCCACTTTGCACTGCTACCTCAGGCATATTCTGGGGTTCTTCATTAACCTCTGGTCACATTAAAGCTTGATGTAAGGGTATTGTAGAGCATAAAACATTATATTCAAGTGAAACGATTCTACAATGGATTTTAAAATAAATACTAAATGTTCCAAACAAACGAGAATATTTTACAACTAAATGAATATAATGATTTACAGATATGTTAGTTTGACACAAAAGGATATGCTAAGATTACTAACCTAGTACAGAGATGAAAATCAATATTACAATTAAACAAATACTAAAAAAATGATATTCGTTATTATATTTCTGATCATTAATTTCTTCAGGAAGTTACTCAAAACTTTTCTATTTTAGTTATTACGCAAAGAAGTGTCATATGTTATCCTCCAATCCTGTATTCTAATCACAAATTATCTCATCAGTAAGATATTTCTACATGTACAGAAGCACACGACACATACTCTCAGGATCTTGTTTGATCAAAAGTAACAATGTTTAAAAAAATTATTGAAATGAGAGAGCTCAACGTAGTACCACTCAAAAGCTTATAAGTCCAAAGTAACACATGTTAATCATCTATCATCCTTCTTTGCTGAATGAAACCTAGTGAGCAGATTACAAGAATTTTCAACACATGACACATACTATCAGGATCTTGTTTGATCAAAATAAACAATGTTTAAAACAATTATCGAAATGAGAAAATTCAACATATCACCACTCAAAAGCTTAAAGTTCAAAGCAACACATGTACATCATCTATCATCTACTTACTAAATTAAACCTAGAGACCAAATTAAAAAATTCCCAACCCATCACCACTCAAAAGCTTAAAGTCCAAAGTAACACATGTACATCATCTATCATCTATACTTGCTAAATGAAACCTAGGGACCAAATTAAAAAATTCCCAACACATATAACTATTTCATCTACTACAAGAATGAGTATCTAAGCCTAATTTGAGCATGAAAATAAAAGGTTTACAACTTTACTCTCCCACACGTAAATGTCACAATGCTTGAATTCGATCAGATTCATTATAACCAATTACTGTTGATCTCGTACAGATTCATTAAAACTAAGTATACAATGCCTTCGCCCTTCTACCTACTTTCGTTTTCCAACACTAATTCTGTTGAGCGTTCTAATTCACATGATTCATGTATTAATCAAATACAGCTACTTTAAAAGAGTCATTGACCAATTTTCAAAGATGTCAAATTTTACATTTACTTAAGATTAAAAAATGTGCATATACATTGAAACCTTTTCAGAGTAATGACTAACTTAGATGCAACTTCTATATAATGTGATAATTAATATCAACAAACAATACTATCGGATTGAGACATGAAAAATACTACATGCAGCATTTAGCCAATGAAAACAAATAAAAACTAAATTAAAAGCTACAAAACCCTAAATTTATATAAAATTAATCAAATTGAAAGCAAAATGGTGTACCTGGTGGTCCTTGTAACGGTAAAGAAGAAAAGCGCTTTCGAAAAACGCCGAATAGTTTATGAGCTCCGGCGTAAATGAGTCTAGAAGCGGGGTCCACAATCTTCGTTAACAAGCTAGGGCTATTCTTGTTATTGATTCTAAGCGCGGTTGGAGGACGATTATACGGCTTCGTCGGAACATTACGCCGGAACGGTTTCTTACGGAACTTACCTCCGGCACCACCGCTTTCGTACGAAGTCTTTCCGTCGCCCGCCGTCGCCATAAGGGAAGCTGCCGGTGATGTGAAATTGTGTAGAAGAGAAGAACGGTGTAGAGGAGAAATGGGAAATTAGGGTTTTTAACTTTTTATTCGTGCACAAATTATGAGGCTTATGAAGTTTTTATTTTAATTATTTTATTATTAATTATTAATTATTTATAGTTTAGGAACCGTAAAATTCGCAAAATCGTTCACGAAAAATATTTAACTACCCATATCCATATATGTATAATTATTATTATTATTATTATTATTATTATCTACTGTATAAAGGATATAGGATAGTCTATGTGTTATATTTATTCTTTTGACAACTAAGCAAAAATCCTAGGTGTTATGATCTTAGCTTCCTAAAAAATCCTATGTGTCATTCAAATTGAAAAAATTATAAACCCACCTATTTTTTAGCTATTAAACTCTTTAAAAAAATTATAACACGTAGATTCCAACAAATAAATTCAATAAAATATAATTTCAACCTATTAATTAATGAAATAATAGGCGTTCTTGTTTCACTTGATATCTATTCCAAATATATATTTCTATATAATTAATAATTGGGTACTCATTAATTCAATCTTATGATTTCCTTTTTTATGCATATATTAATTACAAATTTTGTTATTTAAGGAAATTACAACTTTATTAAATTAAAGATTTATATGCATTCCGATCTTATTACTCTCTACATGTTTTCATAATAAATTTGATTAGTTTAATGAACAAGTAACGGAGAGCAGCTCATCACTAGGTGATCATGAAGAAAAAACTTCATTGTCTACTCTTTGCTTTCTAGATGATTAGTTTATCTTCTAACTAAATATTTTTTTATACAAAGTTCTTTGTGTTGATTAATTATATATTTTACTCATCATTCACGTGGTTTATCAACATGCTCATTGTTATTTTGTGTTGTTTATATAAGATAAATTATTTTTGCAAATTAATATCGAGAATTGTTGAATTGAATCATCATGTGCATCGAACAGGTTAAAAAATTAATACGGGTTTTAATATCTCATTTCATGAAAGTTCGGTATTTGATAATATTAAGGTATTTATCATTATCACTCATTATTAATTTGTAGAATCACTTCGATGACCCAGACATCATGTTGTTTGTATAGTGTTAGGGTCTACATTCCTTCTAAACTGTAATATATCAATACGTGGGTACTTAGTTTAGTTATTTATGTATACTTGACTATATAAGTACATATCCCCAATCTTTTTCATCTTCCTATAATTATTAGCCGTGCATCGCACGGGCATAAAAACTAGTATTTGATATTTGATTTTTATTTGTAGTACATCAATTTTGAATAAAAATAGGGAATCAATCTGAACCACTGATATCGCGTAAAAAGTCACGTTTTTACTACTGATATCTCTCTCATTCTGGAACAATACTTGGCAAATAAACTCAGATAATGTTCAAATCAATGAAACTTTGCCAAGAAGGTCAAAATAGAGTTGCACGAGAAAAAAAGCAAAACGGACGAAAAACGAAGATTCCACACACGTTTGAAGATTCAAGACATCAAGACAAGATTTAGAGACAAAGTACCCATCACTGAGATTTATTCTTATCCAAGATATTCGTTTTCAAAATACGAATCTAACAGAAGAAGAATCAACAAAAACGGATAAAGAATGAAGATTCTACGTACGCCGGAAGATTCAAACGATTCGCACGAGACATTTAAAGATCAGAGAAACATTTCAGATATTTCTTTTCATCAAAGTCTTCATTTTTAAAAAACGAATCCAACGCAAAAAGAATCGACGAAAACGGACGCATAACGAAGAAGATACGCACGAATCGAGTAACGAAGCGAAAGACGGCGAACCGGGGCGGCAGGCTGCCAGCGGCCGCCGGCTGCATGGGTGGCGGCACCGGCTGCCTTCCCCCCGTCCCCCGTCCGCTTTTTCGTCCTTGCTCGTACTCGCAGGGTACACGTGCTAGGCCTTTTCCGCAACTCTAGGTACACGTGCTAGACCTTTACGCGCTTTAGAGAACATATGCTAGCAACTTTGCCACCTTTTGCTAACATATGTCCCAAGTTTCAAAAATGCATCAATTTTCTCCTATAAATAGGAGGCTCCATGGCTCATTTCAAGACACACCATTCCTAACACACATTTCTTAAGAAAAACACCTTACTATCTTATTTTCTCTCACTCTAGAAATAAGCTCCGACTTTCTCACTCTACATTCTTTCTTTAGATTAGTTTTAACTAGTATTTAAACTAGTTTCGAAGTTTAATTAGGAATAGAAGGAAAGTGTGAAACGCATTGTAATCTTCGGTGTATGCTCGGAATTGTGTCAATTAATTCAAGTCTATTCTCTCTCGCATTTAATCCTGGTTCTTTCTATCCTTATCTATCTTAATTAATTACGTTTATATTGATTATGCTAGATCTAGTTATTACCATGATTAGAGAGTAGTATACTTGTTATGTTTGCTTGCGATGTAGTTAGTTAATTATGGGATGATTTATAATTAAATATTAAAGATCGGTAGCATTGCTTTGATCGTCCTTTTGCATATTCTTGTTTCATTGTTGCCTTAGGATCATCATAGTAGTAAAATATAAACGGTCTTAATTATCGTAAAGTAATATGATGGCCCCTATTACTCGATATAGTACCGGAAACACTTCAAGGTGGAGTACAAATGTATGGAAGACGAGGAACGACCGAAGGTAGTCATATTACGAAACGGTACAATATTACGAAGTAATATGACGGCCCCTATTCGACTGTTATTCGATATAGTACTGGAAACACTTCAAGGTGGAGTACAAATGTATGGAAGTCGAGTAACGACCGAAGGTAGTTATATTACGGACTAATATATAAAATGAGAAACCTAGTTTAATTAACCTTTCTAAATAGACTTTTAAACTTCAATTTAATCTAATCGCCTTTTCACCAATAAACATGATTACAACGCCTTTTTAACGACATCGAATTAAAAGGTAGTCAGTAATCTGTGTCAATATAATTTGTCAAAGGTATGAAACTATGGAACCGCAAGGCTACATGGGGGATTATCGTAGGATAAGACATGGCCAAGGTTTGAAGTGGCGGAACCACTTTAAGTGAGGAACGCCGTAGATAATTAGGGGATTTATTGGGTAGTCTTAAACAAGGGCTAGTTTAAAGTCATAAATGAACTTTTTAAATATACGAATCTGTTAGGATGACGAGGAATCGTTAAATGATTCAGTTTTGTCTAGTACCTTTAGATTTTGTTCCCGTTCATATGAAAGTATTATTAAACCATAATTAAAAATATGCTTATTATTCTAAATACTTTTTAGTGTTACCATAACCTAGCTCCCGGTGTGACATGCTAATGGAACTTTAATTAGTATGGAATCTCGTGTTTACATACAAGTATTCAAGAATGATAATTAACTAATATCTTTCAAAACAGTTTCTCCAAATATCATCCCATAACTTAATTAACGAAGTCTCAGCAAACACTATCTTTATCTTATCTGCTTTATCTTTTATTTTAATTTCCCTTTTTTTTATTCATTGCCTAAGTTAGTTAATAAAAAAATCAAAACTTCCCCACTATTTTATAAACCCTTCACTAGTTTGAAAGCCCTCATCTGTCACGCCTTAGTTTCAATTTAGTCGGTTTGAAGAACGACTCTAGGTCATACCTACCACTTGCGCACCCTTAGGATTAGCATTGTTAGGAAAAACTTAGGCCCCGCAATTACAAATTTAAAAAACCCACTGATCGCCGTCGCCAGTAGCCGGTGCAACGACAAGGTTAAAATCCTTACCGACCAGTGGTGATGCATCAAGTTTTTGGCGCTGCTGCCGGGGAACCAACTGTACGATCCTTAGGCGTTAAGACCAACTTACTTACTAGTAATGTCGCACCCCCAAAACACGTGGCAGCGGAAGTATGAGGTGTCACGGGGGCGTCGACTAAATCAAATATCATAGCACAAGGATTACAACAAACGACCTTTAAATGAGACATTTTCAAAATAATTACATTACCAAATTAAAAGTGTTTACATAATACTTGGAGTTCGCAAGAGTTGTCTGGAGATTTCCTACTACATAAGAGGTAATACAAAATATAGTTAATGAAGTCTAATCTCTGTTATTTGAAAATATGCGACTCGAGTTAAGCTTCCAAAAGCATACCAATCTTGCTATGGTTGTGTACCTGAGAATAGATGCTAAAAAGGGTCAACACGAATGTTGGTGAATCTTACAGATTTGTAAGTAAGTTCAGTTTGAACACAAGATTTTATCATCATTGCACGTATGCGAAAACATGTATTTGCAACCAAGCAAATAGTGAGTATGTATGTATATACCGTTGCCATGAGCTCATAGTCGAAGCTTAACCCGTAAATAAATCTGGTACAACTAAGTACCGAACAGTGCCCCCGCGAGTGCCTAATCTGTAACACCTGCCTAATTAGGATGATTTATTTATGCCTAATTACGTGTAACTATCTGTGGTTAGTATGTAATAGGACTAATTACAGACCCTATTTGTATATATAATGAGATATATATATATATATATATATATAGATGATGCGTACGCGATTTGATTTAAATTGTGTGATTTAACCGGACTGAGTCCGACATGAGTTAACTTGGACGTTGGTGACAAAATATTTAAATAACATGGAATTATCCAAACAAACATTATTTGCATTAATATATCGAGAAAATTCATTACACGTATTCCATATTTTTCTAAAACGCTCTAAACGCGACGAAAGCACACGAAACACGCCTAACAAAGGAAAATAAATCAAATCATATTTTTATGACCCATTATTAAGTATTTCGATAAAATACTTCAGTTAAAAATATTTCGGATATACTTTAACACATAACGCAAATTTAAGAAACGAATCCACGAGCCTAAACCCGCAAGCGGGTCGGCTCTAACCCGCAGACCCGACCCAAACCGACCCAAGACCCCTTTTCCCTTTCTTCCTTTCTCCTTCTTCACTCACCTCATTTCACACACCACCTCCACCCAAAAACCCTCTCATCTCTCTCTCCCTCCACCCATTTTCGTACCTCTCTCTCTAAAAACTGAGGAAAGCAGCAACACCATCACCATTAAATCGACCATCATCCTCACGAGGAAGCAAGGAGCATCAAGAATTTCATCTTCATCTCCCCCATCTCTTCCATTTTCGATTTCTTGGTACGAATCCGTGAAAGCTCTTTTAAATTACTTGTAAAGCTTTGATTTACATGCAAGAATGTTCACACAACAAGTTTATGTCCAAAAATTCCATGGAAAACGCTTTAAAAATCGAAACCCATACAAAAATTCACGAACAGCTCAATCTGCGAACTGAGATCCAACTCAGTTCGCAACCTGTATCTGCGAGTCGAGCTCGACTTGCGAGCTGAGAATTTTGCGAATTGACCTGCGAACCGAAATGACCTGCGAATTGAACTGCGAGTTGACCTGCGAACCGACCTGCGAGTTGAGTTTTGCGAATCGAACCTTACGCTGCGAACCGAACTCAGTTCGCAGCCTACTGCCTTGCGAGCCGAACTCAGTTCGCATCGCGAACTCAGTTCGCAACAATATCTCAGTCCGCAGCCAGACTAGGTCAACTTTTCCCCCCCAATTCTTAATTTATAGATGCGACTTTTAATAAAAGATGTAGTAGAAATAAAACAGTGAAAGTGTTGTCCGAACTTACATTCGGACAACACCTTCACGACGCAATATGAATGACATACTTATAGATACATTTTCCAAAGAAACGACATAATAAAATAAAATACAACACAATGATAATACTTGAATTATTATTACACCCCGTCACCAACGGGCCCTAATTGATTACAAACATACAAACAAACACTTGGACATTTTCTAGTTGAGTGGACAACTAGCATGGGTGATCTATCAGGACACCGACTTATTTACTTATTTACTTACAACCTTGTGCGTTCCGGACACCAGAAGGTTTCAGGGTTCTGAGAACCGATACGCGGACTTACATCCGCTTTACTTACTTGACTTCACCTACATACTTGTTAGGCTCAGGTGAGTTTTACAGCCCCGTTTTTACTGTTTTTATACTTTGGGGTGAGATACTTAGCAACTGTTTTACGTATGAACACGATGTACTAAACTGATTTCATTACTTTTACATACAATGCATGAGTTACTGTTTATCCACTGAAAACCTCCTATCATAAGTTGTTAGTTATAGACTTAAGTGCGAGTATTAGTAGGATGGATCCATTCGGGACTGACAATCCCCGCCCGGGGTAGTAGCGCTACCAAGAACCGTTCCGTAGAAATGGGCGTTTGATACTTGTTATATATGAGTGTTCGGATAGCACTCATGGGGGTACGTGATGCTGTACTTAACTGTACCATTCACACAACACTGTTAAGCTTCAACTTGTGAGCTCATGGCACTTGTGATGATTTACTGATTTACTTATTTTGCTGATAGCAATACTGGTACAAACTTGTGGTTCATAATGATTAGTCATTACTAAACCTGTAAGATTCACCAACCTTTTTGGTTGACCTTTTTAGCTTTGTATCTCATGTACACAGACGGAGTAGGATTACCCTTGGATACTAGCTAGAGTCGCATGATTTCTACATTGCATCTAACGGAGATTCTTAGCATTATCTTTTGTATATTATGATTATGTAATAGAATCTCCCGCTACACGCGTGGACTTTAGGGAACTACATTTTTGTAACCGAAAACACTATGTTTTCAAACGTTGTATCTATGAAATGTAACTATTTTTCAAACGTTGTATATAGATGTCATTTGCTTTATCTTTGGGTAGTTGATATTTGATTGGTAGCACCCCAAGGCTTGCTTCCGCTAAACATATGATTTGGGGGTGTTACATAATCCAAATACTCGTACGGAACAAATATAAGTCGCCCGTTTTTACAGAACAATTCATAGTAGCGCTACTACCCCGAGCGGGGAGGGTCAGTCCCTAATGGATCCATTAACTAATATTCGCGCTTAAGTCCATAACTAACGAAACTATGATGGAGGGTCTTTACTGGATTAGTAAGTAACTCACGCAAGCCCATATATAAAGTAAAGTAAGTAATTTAGCACTTGTGTTCATGAAAAATAGTTAAGCAATGTATCTCACTCCGTAAGTAAAAATAGTAAAATGGGGTTGTAAGACTCACCTGAGTCTTTGCAAGTAACAAGCAATTAACTAAATAAGCAAGCAATAGCAAGTAGCGGGTATTCGTCTCCCGAATGCAACCTTCTAACGCCCTAAACACATAAGGTTGTGTATAAGTAGATGTCTCAAAAGACCATCTATAACTATTGTATAAGTGGGGGTTAATCTCCACTTAAGCCAATAGAGTAGGTGGAGAATTAATGTCCACCTAAAGCTAGTTCACTCAACTAGTATGTTCAAGTAAGTTGTTCAAGTTCGTTTATCAAAACGTGTATGACCCGTTGGTGAAAGTTTGTAATAATAATTCGTTTAGACATTATTATTAAGTTTGTTTTATTGTATACTATTCATTAGTACATATCGTGGGTTGCTAGCAGATTATTTAGTTCGTAAAAACCTTAAATCGTAGGTCAAAGTTGGTCAACTTGTTGGTCAAACCTGGTCAAACCGGTCAAAGGTGGTCAAAATTGGTCAAACTGGTCAAAGTTAGTCAAACCTAGTCAAAGTTACCAAGTAAGTCACCCAAACCCATTTTTGTTACCATTTTCCAAAAATAGTAAGTTTTGTCGTTTTTCAAAATCGAGTTCCGTTTCCATTGACTTGGTCAACCCATCTCGGTTCGACCCGAGACTTTTACCCAACCCTTAGATATGTTCATATGTTACAAAATAAGTTTTACCATTTTTACCAAGCTTCAGAGAGTGTCGATTTTTTTTCATTATTCAAAATCAGTCCATATTATCTAATTTTCAGAAAATATATTACATAGCCTAATTTTTATAAAATATATACATTCCAAATTAGTTCCTCAGAAAAATACCAAGTGTTCCCCATGTGTTAACTACTTCCATTAATATTTTTATGAATTTAAGTGTAGTCTAAGTATTTTTCAAAATTACATGTGTCCTATGAGATCCAACAGTTGACCGATCTGGACACATGCATAAATATTACATTTCTGAGACAAATCTACGAGGAACTAGTAAAAGTTGTCAACATGAAAGTTGTAGCCATTGAAATGTGTAAAATTTGAGCGGTGGTTTCAGGTCATTTGGAGATGTGTAGCTCGAGATATGGCCAAAATACTAAAGGTAAATTTTCGAATTTCTGGAACAGATTGTCTATGTGTTTTTATACAAATTATTAAAAATAGTAAAAGAGCTCAGAAAAAATATGTGGTTTTCGGGGTTGGAAAGATAACTTTTTGAACTTGATTTTTTACTATAAAAACGTCCATATTCATGAAGAAATTATTTTTATAAAAATCGTGGAAGTGACAACAACATTCTGGAGAGAAAGTAAAATGTCATTTTTATGAATTTCTTTGTTAAGAAAAGTGGTTTTTAACCAAGTTCTTGGACATAGCTCTTGAGTGAACTTTAAATACATGATATTTAACACAAATGAGAGTAGAGGTTGTCCTTACAATAGTGATTATGAAGAAGAGAAGTCAGATTTGAAATGAGGAGCTTTTGTTGTCTTGAAGTCTTGGATTATCTTGCAAAAATGATGGAGTTTTCGGTGATGTCTCTTGGTGGTTGCTTGGTGGATTGTGGTGGTGAATTAGGGGCTGAGTTTTCTGCAGATTTTTAGTGAGAGAAGCCTTAGCGAGAAGGAGGAGGATTTTGGGAGAAAGTGAATGTGAGAAATGAGGCAATGCATGTGATCTAAGTGGTTATAGGGAAAAGAGGAAATTGCATGAAATTCAAGTGGGTAGTGAGGGTGGTGGCTGACTTATGGGCCCCTCACTTGGTGGGTTTGTGTGATTTAATTCTCAGT
The DNA here is from genome assembly GCA_963422505.1 of Pseudognaphalium luteoalbum. Lineage (NCBI taxonomy): Eukaryota > Viridiplantae > Streptophyta > Magnoliopsida > Asterales > Asteraceae > Pseudognaphalium > Pseudognaphalium luteoalbum. The sequence continues at coordinate 61,681,107 of OY730194.1, forward strand.
CTCAGACTGTATTTACGTATTTTGGTCGTTTGCTCGTTATTTTCGTTATTCGGTTAAATCACCTAACGTTATTTGAGTTGTTTTTAATTAACGATATATTTGGGATTATTTTCCATTAAAGTATTGTTAAAATACTTCATTTTGAGTTGTCAAAATATTTAATGACTTTTGTTTGGTTGTCGAATTTTATTCGCACGTTTTCGTTGCGTTTAAGACGTTTTAAATAAAACGTCTATGTTTTTCGCGCATTATTTAAACAAAATAATAATATATGACGATTAACTTATAAAAATAGATTTAAGTTATTTATAGAAATGTTTTCACCAACGTTCATGTTAAGTCGGGTACCGTCCGATTATTTCACGTAGTTACAGATAAACACATAATCACGTAAAAGTATATTAAAATATACATGTAATTACAAATATTTAGCATAATAAAAACTAAATACAAGTAATCAAAGTCTTAAGTAGGTTTAACAGTAACCCTAAATCGTCAGGTGTCACAAGTGAACCTTTAGGATTTCTTAAACCCCTACGTTTTTCTTTGTTTTTCCTTCCTTTTACTACTTTTAGAAATTACCCGTATCCATTCAACTAGTCAACCACTTGCCAACGAGACTATGACAGCTGCACGTATCACTCTGGCTGATGACTCTAAACCTTTGATTGAAGGCCGAGGAGGACCAATCGTCTATCCGGAAACTGATAGAAGATCATTTGAAATGAAGCCCCATATTGTTTAGTTAGTCCAAAACCTCTGTCAATTCCATGGCCTACCAAATGATGATCCCAACTCTCACCTTGATAAATTCATTTCCTTATCCAACTCCTTTAAGCCGATTGGGGTTAACCAGGACATAGTCTATCTATACCTATTTCCCTATTCACTCACTCTCAATGCACAAACTTGGTTTGAGGGATTAGAAATTAACTCTATAACCTCTTGGGTAGAATTAGCAACCAAATTTTTGGCCAAATATTTTCCCCCATCAAAACAAGCCACGTTTAGGACCAACATCATAAACTTCCGTCAAGTGCATGATGAATCAATCTACGATGCATGGGAACGTTTTAAAGGATTGCTTAAGAAATGTCCAAATCATCGATTTGAGCGTTCAGACCAATTGCGTATTTTCTACAATGGTCTCTTCCCACATCACCGTCCCTTACTTGATACCGCCTCTCGAGGCAGTTTCATGAATTGTACGGCCGATGACGCTTGGAGCCTTATAGAGAAAATGACAATACATAACCATGACTGGAATAGTGAAAATCACCCCTCACTAGTGAATTCATGTGACACCCGTCAAATTAGGACTAGCTATTAGTTCCTAACCATTTCGAATTACATGTAATTAGTGCTATGTATTAGGCTAATTGTATGTATCAATATATATATATTGTTGAATATATATTAATACGCGATTAAATTAAATCGTGCATTTTCAAATCGGTCTGAATCCGATTCATTTATACGGCGTTGGTGAAAACAAGTATTAAGTAATATAGAATTATTATTTAATACCCTCATATTTATTATATATTATTTTGATAGTATATAAAGTATTCGTATCGAACAAATGTAAAACATTCGCGACAAAACTCATAAATAATATATTATTATTGGAAATAATAATTATTATTTACATTAGACAAAAATAAAACATATTCGTTTTATTCAATCTTACTCAAGCGCGACGAAACCATTCGAACCATATCCGTCATTCAAACTTAAAACAAAATATATATTTTTATATCTCACTAAAAGTATTTTTATAAAATACTTCGATTAAAAGTATATACGATTTCATTTTTAGAAATTTATCAATTAAAAACATTATACTACTTTTCGATTGGGTACAAAAACACGGGTATTTTGTGCTGCAAATGGGAGCCAACCAACTCCAATAATTAAAGTTGGTCAGCTTCTTCATGAAGCTAAAGCCGATCAAACACCCCCTCTGCTTCTTTCATTTTTCTATCTATCTATCTATCTATCTATCTATCTATCTATCTATCTATCTATCTATCTATCTATCTATCTATCTATCTATCTATCTATCTATCTATCTCTTCTCCCTCTGCTCTCTCTCGACACCTCAAGAACCCAAACCAAAAACAACAAAATCAACACCAATAAGAGGAGCAGCAGCAGCAATAAGCATCATCATCATCTTCATCTCCATCAACATCATCACCATCATCCGTTCCTCATTTTTACTCGTAAGAAATCTTTCACTTTTCTTTTAAATTTCATGTTTAAATAACATATATCATCATGTATTAGTGTTCTATCAAGTAGATTATGTCCAAAAATCGAACCTATACTCGTTTTCCCAACTGATTTCGTGAACAGACCTGAAACTGATCCCTGAGCCGAACGGCTGGACTAGATGAGCCGAACGGCTGGACTTGATCAGCCAAACGGCTGGACTCCCATAGCCGAACGGCTAGGTGCTCCATAGCCGAACGGCTAGAGCTTTATAGCCGAACGGCTAGATTACTCAAACGGAACAATTTTTGTAAAAATGCCGAAGAATTTCACAAGTATTTTCAGGGTAGCTTCTCGATGAAAAATTTATTATAACGGATTGGGCTAAAAGTCACATGGTCACTCAAAAACAACCCAATGATGTACATAGCCTAGGCAGTTTTAGGCCTTTCGGGGTCGTTTAGGGGTCGAAAATGGCATATTTCAGTTTTAGGACCCGTACCAAATTTTGTAACCTATGAAATAAAATGTAACGGATATAACGAACTTGAATAACAACTAAACTTATACGATACGACTTACACACGAAACACATATACTTTCTAAGTACAACAAATCATGTATAATAATAATAGTTTGAAATTATTATTATAAACCGTCACCAACGAGCCGTATACACTTTCTCAACTTCAAACATAAACATTAACCAAATGATTTGGACATAACTAGTTAATAGAACAACTAGCATAGATGGTCTGTTGAGACATCTAACCAATTAAACCTTGCGCGTTTAATACGCCCGGAAGGTTTCAACATCTAATCATTAAAACCTTGCGCGTTTAGGACGCCCAACAGGTTTCAGTCGTTGGAGACGACATCATTTCTCTTGTAAACCATCAATTGTGCTTGATAGCATCTCATTAGACTCAGGTGAGTCTCATAGCCCCTATTTTACCGTTTTTACTCTAGGGGTGAGAATACAAGCTTGTTTTGTTTTACATGTGAACGCAAGTATCAAATATCGCTATATTCTGCATGAGTTTATCATCTAATCTTTTAAGTCCTCCAAGCATAGTTTGGTAATACTTTGTAGCGTGAATGTTAGTGTATGATACCATATGGGACTGACAATCCCCGTCCGGGTTAGCAAGCACTAACTGGTCAAACGGACGCATTATCATTTGTTCATACGTGTGTTGATTAGGCACACGCATAGAGGCACCCTCGCTCAGGCACTTAATTGTGATCCTGACACCTCAGTTAAGCTCAGACTATGTGCTCATGGCAGTTATATACATTATTTATCAATTACTTATTTGTTTAATTACAAATATTCATACTTAAATCTTGCGGTTCATACAGTACACTTTATCATTAAACTTGTGAGCTCACCAGCTTTTAGCTGACCATTTTAGCGTGTATTCTCAGGTTCGCAGTAGCATTAGGTCTGCTCACTCAGGATGCCCATTAGCTCGAGTCGCATTCAGACATCAAGAGATTGTCATGCATTACTATATTTTGTATAACTTAGTTATGCCATATAATCTCTACCATTTGGCTCAAGAGCTTTTGTAAACTATATTATAACAGTGTAAAACTTTTATAATATCAATGTATTTTGTAAAACGACGCATATAGAGTCGTTCATTATATGCCTTGTGTGCTTGATATTTGATTAGTCGCACCCCGAACCGACCCGCTTCCGCATCATAATTTGGGGGTGCGACAATTCACCTACTAAAATCGGAAATGAAGCTATCAAAACTCTCGCTCAGCAAGTGGAAGAACTAACCAAGGAGATTAAGGAATTGAAAAGTCAACAACAACAAGTCTGTCAAGTTCAAACCTGCCTTAATTGTGCTAATCTGAACCACTCAGCCCAAATTCCTCACCCTCATCTAACTCCACCCAATGCTAACCCTTCTCTTAACCCACCTAGGAATAGCTCACTAACTTACCAACCTCAACCTTCTGAACCCTCTTCCTCACAAACTTCTAGTTTTGCCGACACCCTGATACAAGTCATTCAAGGAATCTCGGCTAGACAAGACCAAGTTGATCTCATCTTAAGAGATCAACTGACTTTGTTAAAAGCTTTCGAATCCCAATTAGGACAATTAGCATAATGTATTAGCGCTAAACCTCAGGATAGTCCAACTAGTTGCCATAAAGAGGATTCCCATATTCAAGACTCTCAGGTAGTACATAGCCCACCCTCGGTTTCTTCTCCGGTGAAGGAACCACCTATTGTCCCATCGACAATAGATTTAGAGTCTACACCAAATAGGAAAGTAAACATTCCATTTCAAGCTCGTCTTAAACAACGACCCGACAAGCATAAGTCTTTTAAGCTTGATAGGAAATTCCTAGATATCGCATCTAAAGTTCATTCCAAAAAGTACTTCAGAAAGCTTCTTACAACCAAGGATAAGGTACCCGAAGTACCCAATGTCCCGCTGAAGGAGGAATGTTCAGCTATCTTGAAAAATATCATTCCAGAAAAACTCGGAGACACCAGACGTTTTACTCTCCCATGTTCTATCTGCAATTCAGGCATCATATGTTCTCTTGCCGATTTAGGAGCTAGTGTTAACCTTATGCCATATTCTCTTTTCAAGAGGTTTGTGTTAGAAAATCTTCGACCTACCAAAATGACCATACAACTTGCTGACCACTCGATCAAATACCCTAAGGGAATAGCAGAAAATGTTCTAGTTAGGATTAACAAATTTCTTTACCCAGCAGATTTTGTAGTAATGGATATGCCGGAAGACGTACACATCCCAATCATACTAGGATGACCTTTCATGAATACGGCCAAGGCAATCATCAACGTCTTCGCACAAACCATCAGTTTGCAGTCTCAGGGAGAAACCATCACTTTCCATATCGACAATCCTAACACTGGAGACCAAGGCGATATGTACATGATCTCCATGAACAAGACCACAGAGGATAAAGAAACTACAAAGTAAATAAGTGAAAGGAAATCTAGCAAGGAACTGGAAATCACGCCATATTTTCCGATTGACCTCCGACGAATAGGACAAAAGATGAAAAATGCATTAGCAAACAAACCAACGATGGAAGAAATAATCGGAAAGAGAAAGATAAAAGAAGAAAACAGAAGAAGCAGACCGCCAACTAATCTATTTACCCCTGAAGAAATGGCGGGAAGTAACCACGACCATCCTACGAGAAGAGAAACACTAAAGGAATATTCCAAACGCACAAGATACCAACCGCAAACCATCATAGATCACAAAGTGTTCGGAGAATTGATCCAAAGATTTGACAATGCAGTAGGAGGAATAAGCAGCAAAATCAACATACTTGCTCTTTCCCCTACTGAACTGCAATTCTGTCAACAACAGAAACGGACCTACGCTAGGATCTACAATGCCCTTAAAAGATCTAACATCCCATTCACCTCAATGCAATGGGAGATGTTAGGATCCATTAGAGCGCATATAAAAGAGACTACTGGACATCCGAGCAGTCGTGCCGATATCTTGACGATGAATGATCTCACATCATCGCTTGACTTGCTAAATAGAGAAGATCACCTTAGTTCCAAAGAAAGTGGATATATGGTTATCAACTCAACTATTGAAAAACAAGTTGAGTTATTGATTGAAGAACTTAGTGATCTCGTTTGGGAGGAATCAAGGCACGAACGACCTTTTAGGGCCACACATGAATCACCACTTGATATCGCTACTTTTGTTACGATCCATCTATGGGAGATCCAACAACAGAAAAGTAACTCCATAACGAAGTTCATATTCCACTCAGGATTCAAGGAGATACTTCGTCAGCTTACTCTAGTTTTCTCAGAATCCGACTTTCCATTCAACAATCATTGGCACCAGCAAATAAAGGACCTGTGCACGTCCATCAAAAGATTCAACGGAGACCCCAAGACCGAGAATTATGAAGACATAAAACTGCAACTATTGGCACTTGTATGCTCTCTCTGGCAAAACCCACCACCTAGAGAGGTTGTTAAGACATACACAACCACCATGACCGGCCCTAGTGGACCTGTCACTAAAGCAGTTGACTACATCACCTTCGGACTTCACGGACTTGCGAGGACAACTTCAAAGCATCTTCAGAACTACAAGGTAGAATCGAGAGGTAGTCCATTTGAATTGATTACGATCTTAGTCAATCATTTCATGAGAATCTATCCACCTCGATATACTTTCCCGCAACCTAGGGCCCACAACATCAACATAGTAGACCCCATGGATGCATCCATCTCCATCTAGCTAGGAGAAAAGAAGTCGAGCTCTCGACTTTAAAAGAGCGCTTCTCGGGAGGCAACCCGTGCTTTTACATTTCTGCAATTTTAATTTCTAAGAAGTGATGAAGTCTCCGACTATCTTTCACACTCGGACATACCTCCTCTTTCAAGGAAGTATAAGCATCTTATATCCGACGTGTTCTCACCTACGAGACCAATCACAAGAAGACTTGATCAAGAGTGAACCCAGCAAGATGAAGTACGGCAAACGCATACCAAGGAACACAACAACTACCGGGGAGTACTTCTTTACCCATCTTTTTCCTTCGTTATAAATATACCATATCCAATATGCTTGCCACTAAGTGTGGGATTCAAACCCAACACACACCGCTAAAAGAATACGTCTTAGATGTTCCTTTAAGTGTGGGATAGCAGTAGTTACACTACTGTAAAAAGGATAATGGTATATGCTTGATTCTAGGCTCGTTGCTCTTTAGACCATCCTTCTCCAATAAGTAAACAAAATTTTCTAAATTGAGTTAAAAATATGTTGAAAATGAAAAAAAGAATGATTTACTTTGGGGAAGAAGGATAAATAAAATACGAATTCCTTTGAAAAATTAGTTTAGTAATCCCATAAAGAGCATCGCATGACTAGGCACACAACAAACCAACTTTCGATTTGTGAGGTATCTTGAGCCATATAAAGCATTCATTTTTAATGCTTTATTTTTTCGATTCTTGAGTGTGCCGATGTATGCGTTTAGAATCAGAACTTGCTCCTGCTATGCATTTCGAATGCGAACTGGTGAGTAAAAAGGAGATCGAATCATATCATTCTTAAACCTATCCGTACACCCAAAAATAAATACGTTATCCCTACCCTCTCAAAAGCATCCCTCAAACTTCATAGAAAGTTCCAAAGATGAAAGAAGAGAAGCTACAAGGATACGACGTCGAAAAAAAATCAAAATAAAAGAATTCAAAGAAAAAAAAGTCAAATGGAGAAAAAGACTCCTACCAAAAATCATGAGAAAAGAGCGTCAATCCTCCCAAAAATTCCAGTTTTCCTCTTCACAAAAAAATAAAAATAAAATAAACCTATGAAAAAAAACCAACACAACCCCCTCTCATATCACCAACACTCCACTCAAAAAACCCTACATCACTTCTCCTATAATGATTGTGGCTAGATCGACTTCACGCTCACTTAAAAGGTAACGATTTGATTCTCGATCAAGCCTATTACGATAAACAATACATGACTGGCGTTCTGAGTGATTGATAATATTAGAATAGGCAACCCTAAACACTTTGAGTGATTGGAGTGACCACCGTGAGAGGATCGCCTAGTCATGTATCCAAGATCAAAGATCAAAAGCATGCTTGTCGCACCCCCAAAACACGTGGCAGCGGAAGTATGAGGTGTCACGGGGGCGCCGACCAAATTAAATATCATCACACAAAGATTACAACAAACGACCTCTACATGAGACATTTAAAAAATAGTTATATTGCCATAATCAAATGTTTACAACTGTTACCCAAAACCATTGGAGTTCGCAAAAATAGTCTAGAGATTTCTAATACATAGTTGTTGATACAAAATATGGTAATGCAATTAAATCTCCTGTTTGAAAACATGCGACTCAAGCATCCTACTATCTTGATTCCTGTGGGTAGTCCTATTGCGTCTGTAAATCTGAGAATACATACTAAAAGGGTCAACATAAAGTTGGTGAGTTCATAGATTTGTTAAACAGTTGTTTAGATATCGGTATGAAACACCAGATTTAATAATGTTTGAAATCAATCAAATATGTATACTATTGCCATGAGCTCATAGTCCAAAGCTTAACAATGTGTGTCGTGCCTCTTTCGAGTACACGATCGTTAGTGCCCCTGCAAGTGTATAATCTGATACACTTGTGTGTACAAATATTAATACGTCCGTTTGACAGGTTAGCGCGACTAACCCGGACGGGGATTGTCAGTCCCAAATAGATCTATTTACTAATACTCGTGCTTAGTTTATAAACGCTCATAAGTATTATATTTTAGTAGTATTTCACCCCTATTCTTGAATGTTTTTATTGCATTTGAGTAAATTTAGATATTGATTTTGTTCATATTTGCAATTAAATGTGGAAATGAAGCTTTGAAGAAAAAGGAGCGGAAATCAGTCAATAAATGAGTTAAATGATGCATTATGTTGGAAGAACGAGTAAAGCCGAAGGATTTAAAGAAGAAAAGTGAAAATTGGCTGGAATTTCATTCCATTGCCGTATGGAATTTCCATATGCCATATGGAATGAGGCGGTGGAAGCCCAGGTTACGCGGATCTGGGCTGGGCTTATTTTCAATCCATACGCCGTATGGAAATCCATACGCCGTATGGAAATCCATACGCCGTATGGATTGATTAGGCAGAAAGTATAATTCGCGTTTTTAAACCCTAAAAACAGAGAGTTCGGTTAGGGTTTATTTCTTATGACTTTGTTCGACTTCAGAGAGTTTTCTACGACTTTTAGGAGTAATTTGGAGGCACGAGGGATCAAGATTAAAGCATATTTATTCTAATTCGTCGGGATTCGTCTTTTGGTTTGTAACTACTCTATTTATTTCGATTTCATTGATGAATTTGATGTTGATTAATCTGAGTTTCACAGCTTTTATGATGAATTGAACATTATGAGTAATTGTATAATTAATGAAGCTTAGTTCATGATTATTGAACGATTATAATCGCATATTGAATACATTATTTACTTGAAGATTATTATATTACCCGTTGAACCTTAATTATTGGTGATTGTAAATTAATATTTCTAAACATGATTAATAGTATTGATGAGATTGAGTTCCTTGAGTACTGTTGATTATAGATGGTTACTAAATCTAGGATTTTGACTATTGCTTAATATATTGAGTTTGAGAGGTTAAGAAATTAAGTATTAGATAATCTAAAATGATTAAGACAATAAGAAATTATTGGGTATTGTTGATTCATACCAATAGGGTTAATTATAGTTAATCATGAATATTTAATGCATAATTCAGGGCAAAACACACAATAGAGCACTATCCTTGTGACATCGGATCGATGTTTGATGTGTAACCCAAAGTTATAGAAATTAGTTAGACCCGAACCGTTGGCTAGTTTACTTTCAATTTGGTATCTTTGATTAGTGACTAAATTGATATAAAAGAAATCATAATTAAGTAATCAATATGCAATGAATCGGAATATATGAATTTAAGTAGAATTTAATATATAATTACTTGTTCCTTCCTATTTGTTTCCTATTTGTAATTTAATTTTAGTATTTTATTTATTTTATTTATTGTTTCAATTAATATGTTCGCACGGAACTAAAACGCCTCCTTATTTACTGTTTTATTATATAACTATTAATTTTCTATTTACATAAATAAACCACCGTTCCTGAGACCGACTCGGACTTACCAAGTCTATACTAACATTCGATCGGGTATTCTTGCCTGGTTTGTGTGAAAAGTATAAATAAGGTATTTCCATTTATAAATAATAAAACTAGAGTCCTCACACGACACATCAAGTTTTTGGCGCCGCTGCCGGGGAACGGTTGCGTTTTGTTTATTTAAATAGGAATTAGTAATTGTAAAATTTTATATTTTAATTTTTGTTAATTAAAATTTTGTAAAAGTTGTCAATTTAATTTAATTAATTGTTATAGCAAACTTTGTTCGATAATTGGGTTAGATCAAAGTACACTTGTTTGGTTAAGTCTTTGTGGAATTTATTTCAACCGGCGGTTAGTATTGGTCTTTTATAGTTTATTTTTGTATATGTTAGTCATTTTAGTCATTTCTGTATATGTTATTTTTCGTCTAACTTATTTTTTTTGTTAGTGGTGTTGTGCAATCCAAATTTAATTGTTATTTAGGTTTTGATCCAATGGCAAGGAGTTACGAGAGCGATGCGAACGATAACAACATTGTTAGGAGAAATTCTTATAGTTCTGGTTCGATTTTGATAACACAGTGCCATCTTTTACACGTTTAGGTCATACGGAAGTGCCCATCACATCATCTTGTCAGGAATTGTTAAATGCTATTGAGAGATTCAGATGGGACATTCCCTTCACAGCTGAACTGATAAGGAGATCTTCAATTTATTTCATTGAGAGTCAACTAGTTCTGATCCAGAATGTGTTAGATACTGCGGATATAGAGAGACAGTTTGGGTATGAACAACATTTTATTGAGGCTCTTATTGATTTTGAGGCATCTTTGGATTCAAGAGTTGAAGAAGAGAAGGTGTTTTTCGCTGCACAAAAGAAGCGGTACACAGAGATTTACGAGGCATTGGTACAGTCTTCTTTTCCCTATTCCTCTAATCAGGCGGCATGTCTTCATAGGATGCTGGAAGCATTATACTTGGCGACTGGGAATCCTAATTCTGAAGCGGATCAAGAGATTGTTGCTAATTTAAGAGATTTGGTGCAGTTGCTGCAACTTGAAGATCATTTGAGAGACCCTACTCCTCATAGGGTTATAGTGCATAATACCATTCCTTACTACTTAAAGAAATGATTCAGAAGTTGGAATTATTGGCTAGGGAAGAAGGAAGGATGCCTAATCCTGGTTTCATTCACCCTGATGTCACTATTGATTTAGCTATCTTTCTAGTAGTCAATTTGGATTCTTTGGTAGTTTTGGATAAGGTTCTAACCCTAAGGGAGCACTTCTACTATGGAATAGTGGAAGTCTATACTAAATTGGTTGACATATTCAAGCAGTCGGGGTTGGATTTTAGCAACGTTCAAGAAGTAGTGCTGCAAAAGGTTGAAAGAAGGGTTAGAGTTTTGAAAAGAGAGCCACTAATGAGCAAGCATAATGGAATAATGGAAGCTTTATTGGAATTCATGAGTGAACTCGAAGAAAATAATCCCGATCGAGAAGTTAAGTTGGAAAATGATAAGGTAGTTTGGGCTGGAGAGGGAGAAAACAATAAGGCAATAAGGAAGGTTAGCTGGGATTTGATCTATCTTCAGTCGGTAACTAATGAACACTTCACTAATTTCCTATGCTTTGGTACCGGGGTTGTTAATGTCGTCGCAATAATCATGGAGCGCTTCTTAACTCTTTATCCATTGCGTTAATTTCCACTTTCTATAACTCTATTGCTTTTGGATATCTGAAATTTTGTTTCTTCCGGATTTTAGTATTATGTGTGTGAAAGTGTGGACATGTTTAAGGATTTATGTATGAGTGACTTGATTGTTTGAATTTAGTTCGTGTTATTTTACTTTAAAGTTTTTAATCTTAATTTTTATTTTTATAGTTTGGAATATATGAAGAATTGAAGTCATGATAACACTCCAGGTTTGTTAATGGTTGTATTAATTTCGTCCTTGGCCTGCACAGTGGGGTGGTCGATTTTTCAAAGTTTCCGTTTTTCAATCCATACGCCGTATGGATTATCCATACGCCGTATGGATTATCCATACGCCGTATGGATTATCCATACGCCGTATGGATTGAGTTGGGCTAACAGGCTTGGTTGACTGGGTTAAAAATGTTTTAACCTGGGCCTTTTTAATCCATACGCCGTATGGATCAAAAAGGCATAAACCGGTTGCAGCCCCCTTTCTCTCCCATTTTTGAAACTTCAAAACCACCACCACCACTCATTGCCGCCGACTGCCACCCTCAACCACCACGTTCCGGCCACCACCTCATCCATATTTTTTGCATTTTCTTGTACTACGAACTCTCCTCTTCAAGGTATAACTTCTGATTTTAATTTTCGTTGGTTAAATCTTGCGTTTGATGGATAGGGTTTGTAATTGCGATTTGGGTATTTTGAATTTGCGTATGTTTTTAGGCATGTATTGGTTGGATTATGCTTACTTTGAACAATGTGATGTAATGCCCTGCTCATTTTTACAATGCCTTATATATTTTAAGTTATTCGAATTATCCGTTCATATCGTATAATGTGGTTATCATGTTTACTTAATTGCTATGGTTTTTGGTTCAAGCTTGTTGATTTTATGGTCACATGATGATTAATGCAATATTTGTTTGGTACACAAATATTTGTGATTACGGTTATGTGATAAATTGTCATTTCTCGTTAAAATGCATTTTCTAATGATTCATTGTGAGATAGTATGGATAGTTGCTATCGCTAGAATTTAGCAATTGTGGAAAGTTAATTGTTCATATGTTCATAATGGTATTATGATTGCATTTGACTCGACAATTGTCATGAATATTAAACGAGTATATATATAGATTTTTAGCAAGTTGAGTAATATTAGTTCATGTTGCAACTCAAGGTGTATGAATTGTTGATTGTTGCGGTAGTTGAGGCTTAACCTTAATAGGTGGATTAGTCCATATTTAGCCGGAATGCTGCCAAATTTTCTATAGGCACTTTATTTGCCTTTCCCGTGCTACTAATGTTTATTGTTTTAGCAGTTTAATGGCTAGCAGGAGGACTAGGGGAGGTCAAGCATTGGGAAACCCGCTGATTAGGGGCCACAGATATTTCACATTCCATGAGTCTTATTCGGAAACTACTAGATACCAGTTCAGTGAACGTTTGGCAGAAAATATTGACCAACCGATCGAAGTCTTTGATGCAGTAAATTGGAATGTTCTAGATCGTATAGTTGAGAGAGACGGATTCTCTACCGGGCATGAGACTTTGAGGAGTTTACTCGCTACACCATTTACACTTCGGGATGGAAATGTCGGATTTGTCTCGCATGCTTGGTACAGGATGTTTAGCATTAGGGAGCACATTTACAGAGAGTTGGTTGTTGAGTTCTTCAGTACTTTCCGATTTCAGCACAGAGTGACAGATTGGACTGCCGAAACCATTACCTTCCAGCTGGGTGGTCAGCCGAGGCGGATGTCGTTAGTAGAGTTTGCTATTGGGGTCGGGTTATATGAACCCAATGAGATTCATAACCCGAATTTTATGAGACATTTGTCAGCAGGTGCAGTGACAAAGCTCACTGATTTAGAGATCGAGCAGGAGTGGCAGCACATTGCCCAGGGTAGCTATGGTTCTCATGCCCCTACTTATAGGAGTGTCCGAGACCCTCGTCATCGTCTTATTCACAGATTGTTGACATTCACTATTGTTGGCCGACGCGAGGGACCTGAAAAGGTTTCCAAGCCTGACTTGTTTTATCTCAGCTCGATTATCAGGAAGAGGTTGGTGAATGTACCATGGAGATTGACGAAGTGGATGTCTAAGAGAGCTATCGGTACGAGGAGTTCGAGTAGTTTGTGTGGTGGTCAGTTTGTTACTAGACTGGCTAGGCATTTTGGGTTGGAGACTGTGGCTGAGATGGGTACTTGCACAGTTGTTCAGCCGGGTATGGAGTGGCTGACTGCACGGAGGTTAGAGGCTATGGATATTATCGAGCCGTGCAGTATTTATGGTGGTGATTCCGAGATGTTTTATTGGGTAGCTACCACTCGGATTGGGCAGACTTTACAGTCTAGACAGGTTAGGACTGCTGCAGCGAGAGGAGGTAGTAGCAGTGATGCTGGTAGAGGTACGACACGTGGCCGTAACAGAGGATATGCTGCAGAGTTTGACCAGCTGTCACAACAGCTACACCAGATGGATCTCCACCAGACTCAGACGAGTGCCCATCTAGATTATCAGGATAGTTTGTTTGCTCAGCTGTTCAGCTTCCACCAGATGCCGTACAAGCCATTTCAGTATCAGATACCCCAGGAGTTCATGCCACCACCATCACCAATAGAGCAGCCATGACCATCTCACCATTATCAGAGCATGGACGAGGAGGAGGATAGTGATTAGGATGATGTGCATCCTATTGGGTTATTGACTTCAGACATTATTATTAGTTTTATTATTATTTATGTTTGTGGATATTTTTATTTGTATTTGTGTTTGGATTGCTAGTTATTAGGATTGTTTATGTTTGTTTTATTAGGATGATTATGTGGTATTATTAATCTTGTTTGTTGATGGTCTCTCAGAATTATTGTGTGAATACGTGCTATGCTGGCAGTAAGTTCAGCAAATTGCGATCAGGGAGTGTGAGATTATCATATCAACCTTGTTTCGGCAGTTGAACACATAAATTCAGGGGAGTTTTTCTATTCATAATCTTTTCTCTTTCTCCTAGGTTTTCCTTTGTCAATTTTTTTGTACAATGAGGGCATTGTACATTTTTAAGTGGGGGATGGGAGAGAAAAGAGTGAAGTTTCCACATACTTGTTCTGTTAATAAGCAGATAATTTTTTATTTAGATTAATTATTATTTCATTAAAATACGTAACTAGGAGGTTATAAGTGTTGCCCGTTTTTCAATAATTTTTTTAAAATTTAATGGTTCTATTTTTCTAGAAATGATGTATTTTGTAACTATGTAGGTTAGTTTAGAATTTTTCTACACTTTTAATGGATGTAAATTGTGAAAATAAAAATAAAAATATTATTTAGTCTCATAATATGATGTACTGATAGGCAGTTTATATAAGAATTTTTGAGCTTTTAAGAAATGAAAATTAAGGTGTAGATGTTGTTTTAGATGGAATTTAGTTATGTATGACGTTTGTCTTAATTTTCATATTAATAATGTGCAATATGCAATAATTTTGGATTTTAATTAATATGATTTGGGGATATACTGGGTGTTGTTTCCTCTGTTGTACGTAAGTACAGACCTGGTCTCCGTCAGTATATCTAATGAAATAGAGCAAACAGAGTTCAAAAGAACTAATGAACATGTAGTCAAATTATGTCGCTTTGTTGTGCGGAAGCACAGACCTGTCACCAATGGTTTGACTAAAAATAATTTTTGCTAAACCAAAATCAAGTTATGTTGCTTTGTTGTATTGAGGCACAGACCTGTCACCTATGTCTTGATTTGAAAAATGATTTTTGGTTAAATTCTATAATATTTCATATTGGCATGTTATGAGTATGAAAGTATATAGCTATTGGAAGTCTGAGGGAGCATTTACGTGAATAATAATAAATTGAGCTCATTTATTTGAATATAGATTGTTTAAGTGGATAACAATATCAGTAATCATAGTGAATTATTTAATGTTTTAAGAATAATAAGTTTATGTGTAGATTAGTTGTACATCTTCATAGTTTCTTAATAATTGTTTTTAGAGTTAACAGAATTTTTAAATATAAAAATTTGAATTGAAAATTGGGTAATGATGTGTAATTCCTTCGCTAAGTTATTTAGGTTAATGATAACGATCGTTTATCTTAAGAAATTTTGATTTTGAAATTGATAGTCTACTTGAGATCAAGTAGATTCAAGTGGGGGATGTTTGATAAACGCTCATAAGTACTATATTTTAGTAGTATTTCACCCCTATTCTTGAATGATTTTATTGCATTTGAGTAAATTTGGATATTGATTTTGTTCATATTTGCAATTAAATGTGGAAATGAAGCTTTGAAGAAAAAGGAGCGGAAAACAGTCAATAAATGAGTTAAATGATGCATTATGTTGGAAGAACGAGTAAAGCTAAAGGATTTAAAGAAGAAAAGTGAAAATCGGCTGGAATTTCATTCCATACGCCGTATGGAATGAGGAAGTGGAAGCCCAGGTTATGCGGATCTGGGCTGGGCTTATTTTCAATCCATACGCCGTATGGAAATCCATACGCCGTATGGATTGATTAGGCAGAAAGTATAAAACGCGTTTTTAAACCCTAAAAACAGAGAGTTCGGTTAGGGTTTATTTCTTACGACTTTGTTCGACTTTAGAGAGTTTTCTATGACTTTTAGGAGTAATTTGGAGGCACGAGGGATCAAGATTAAAGCATATTTATTCTAGTTCGTCGGGATTCGTCTTTTAGTTTGTAACTACTCTATTTATTTCGATTTCATTGATGAATTTGATGTTGATTAATCTGAGTTTCACAGCTTTTATGATGAATTGAACATTATGAGTAATTGTATAATTAATGAAGCTTAGGTCATGATTATTGAACGATTATAATCGCATATTGAATAAATTATTTAATTGAAGATTATTATATTACCCATTGAACCTTAATTATTGGTGATTGTAAGTTAATTTTCTTAACGTGATTAATAATATTTATGAGATTGAGTTCCTTGAGTACTATTGATTATTGATGGTTACTAAATTTAGGTTTTTGACCATTGCTTAATATATTGAGTTTGAGAGGTTAAGAAATTAAGTATTAGACAATCTAAAATGATTAAGTCAATAAGAAATTATTGGGTATTGTTGATTCATACCAATAGGGTTAATTATAATTAATCATGAATATTTAATGCATAATTCAGGGCAAAACAGACAATAGAGCACTATCTTTGTGACATCGAATTGATATTTGATGTGGAACCCTAAGTTATAGAAATTAGTTAGACCCGAATCGTTGGCTAGTTTACTTTCAATTTGGTATCTTTGATTAGTGACTAAATTGATATAAAAGAAATCATAATTAAGTAATCAATATGCAATGAATCGGAATATATGAATTTAAGTGGAATTTAATATACAATTACTTGTTCCTTCCTATTTGTTTCCTATCTGTCATTTAATTTTAGTATTTTATTTATTGTTTCAATTAATATGTTCGCACGGAACTAAAACGCCTCCCCATTTACTGTTTTATTATATAACTATTAAATTTCTATTTACATAAATAAACCACCGTTCCTGAGACCGACTCGGACTTACCAAGTCTATACTAACATTCGATCGGGTATTCTTGCCTGGTTTGTGTGAAAAGTATAAATAAGGTATTTCCATTTATAAATAATAAAACTAGAGTCCTCACACGACACATCAAGTTTTTGGCGCCGCTGCCGGGGAACGGTTGCGTTTTGTTTATTTAAATAGGAATTAGTAATTGTAAAATTTTATATTTTAATTTTTGTTAATTAAAATTTTGTAAAAGTTGTCAATTTAATTTAATTAATTGTTATAGCAAACTTTGTTTGATAATTGGGTTGGATCAAAGTACACTTGTTTGGTTAAGCCTTTGTGGAATTTGTTTCAACCGGCGGTTAGTAATACTAACCGCCGGTTGGTCTTTTATAATTTATTTTTGTATATGTTAGTCATTTTAGTCATTTCTGTATATGTTATTTTTCGTCTAACTTATTTTTTTTGTTAGTTGTGTTGTGCATTCCAGATTTAATTGTTATTTAGGTTTTGATCCAATGGCAAGGAGTTACGAAAGCGATGCGAATGATAACAACATTGTTAGGAGAAATTCTTATAGTTCTGGTTCGAGTTCTGATAACACAGTGCCATCTTTTACGCGTTTAGGTCGTAGGGAAGTGCCCATTACATCATCTTGTCAGGAATTGTTAAATGCTATTGAGAGATTCAGATGGGACATTCCCTTCACAGCTGAACTGATAACGAGATCTTCAATTTATTTCACTGAGAGTCAACTAGTTCTGATCTAGAATGTGTTAGATACTGCGGATATAGAGAGACAGTTTGGGTATGAACAACATTTTATTGAGGCTCTTGTTGATTTTGAGGCATCTTTGACCAAACTTTCTGGACAGAAAGTATACCTCACATTTAGTTAAGTTTCAAGTTAAGAAAAGTGGTTTTTGTATAATATCTTGTTATAATACTTGTTGAGTGAACTTATTATCATGTTATAAGAGTATTAAGGAGGTGAGAATGTTCCTTATATAGATGTTTTGAAGAAAGGAGGACAAAATATGAATGAGGAGTTCTTTAGCTTCAATTCCTTGTAAAAATCTTGAGAAATGGTGAAGATTTTAAGTGGTGGCTTATGGTGGATTATGGTGGTTGATGTTGTGTAAACAGAGTTAAGTTTTATAAATAGAAATATCTGCTTACTATACACAACACATGCAAGAATACCTGGTCGTAATATAGTATAGTCTGTAGGTTCCAGTACCTCTGATCTAACGGATCTTTTAATCAACCAAATGTGCGGAATCCGTTTGGTTAGCGATTATTGAACGAATAAACAAACACACGATTTCTATAACGTTTTCTTTGTATTCACAATTGAGTATAAACGTTACAAACTTTTCTCCTCTCTCTCTCTCACACAAAAACGCCTCACTCTTTCTCTCTAATGACCAACGACCAACCCTAAAACTGAAACATAACTCCTTATTTATAGGCTGTCTAAACCCTATAGCGACACTAGCTAAGTGTCGCTATATGCGACACTTGCTTAGTGTCGCATAAACACTAATTTGTGTATATTCTCTATTTCACTATTCGTTTACAGACTCACATATACACACTAAACATTATACATACGCGGACTAATTGACTTTAACTATTACAAACATTTGACCAACTGACTGACACACAAAATGCACCAACAAACTCCCCCATGTCAGCAGCTTGGTAAAATAAGTCTTCAATTAGTCTTCATCAACAAACTCTTTCATGTCAGCAACAATCAGAAACTCTTTCATGTCTTTAACAATAAGAATCTCCCCCATTGAGATAGCATGGTCTTCAAAGAAATCTTGATGTCCAAATTCATGTGACTAACACAAATTCATCATACAGTAAGATCTTCAAACTATGTGACCATCTCTCAATCATCAGCAGCTTCTCCAATAGAATTTATCTTCACAGTCTTTGGAGAATAACTGACATCCTTTACATCTTCAATATTTGACTTTAACAAGATATGTGATGTTTGAAGAAAATAATATAGAAATAAAATCTTTTTGTATTTTCTTTATAAAGGAAAAGAAAGAACAAAGATTAAAAGAAATTTGGGGATAGGATTGTTTTACGTCTGTTTTGAGATCATATCAGGCCAACATACAATTATTAGGAAATAGTAAGTGTTATCTCGATTATCAGTATATTTGTCCTCTTTAAATTTACTTAGCATATTTAAAACACCTTTTATAAAAAATATTTCAAGACGATTACTGGTATTGTTTGTCCACTTAAACATGTTACATCCGGGTCTGTGAGTTAACCTTTTATTGTTAGTATGAATATTTCTCCATGGTCCCCACCTATGACATACCCCTGTAACCCAGACATGAGCAAAACTTCTAAATCCAGATAGAATATAAGAATATCATTTTTAAGAATCAAGTCAGCGGTGACAGGTCTGTACTTACGTACAACAGAGCGACATAACTTGATTCAGGTTTAAGCAAAACCAAACTTGGTCAAACCATTTTGGTGACCTTGTTAGGTATCTTATGATTTAAGACTTTTTCAAGTTCATTGACTTGCGTTTGCTTAACTTTTAAGCATATACTAATTGAGACCAGGTCTGTACTTACGTACAACAGAGGAAACAATCAGTATAGACCCCCAAATGATTTCAAATAAACTTCAGGTATAGAAATATGTCATGCTATGTTAAGGAATTAAGACATTTAGTCGTACATCATATGGTGTTTACCACAAGATCATAGACACGTATTAGAATTACTTCTTAAGAACCCAGAAACCGGTGTGTATCATGTCTACCAGTACATCATATGATGAAGCTAATGTTTATAAAAAATATTTTAAAATATGCCAGATAAACCTACTGACACATCAAACATAAACCTTAAAATTTCCATTTTATGCATGTCATCTGATGTACAATCATTTCCCATGTTGTTTACAGACACAATCCGATATCTTTTTGATGAATAAGAATCTTGTTGTTCACATTTCTGATCCAAATAATCAGAATTTTAAGTACTCCCCCTGAACAACAAATTCTTTTCAGATATTCAATTTAAATGTACTCCCCTTAAACATTGAACATATTTTTGTAATTTTTTTATTTAAGATATTTCGCAACATTGCATTTCTTTGATACTAACAACTACAAAGAATGGCTGTTGCAATAATAATAAAATGTAAAAGAAAAATATCAAAATCACATATCAAGTCAAATCAAATGCCGTTTAGCACTTTTACCACAACGAAACTTCAGAAATCATCATAACATTCGACCAACTATATCCACATCCATGCAGTCACTAAAAATATAACTTTACAAGAAACTGACTGCATCATCACAAACAATTAAACATTAGTACTTAAGGGACACCCAAGCCTTGATAGACTTGGGTTGTCCATGATCATCCATAATCATCACATCAACGAGTTTATGATATTTTAAAAACTCAGAAGATTTCATTGATGCGTTGTTTGTGGATTTGGGTTTCCAAACCTATTTAGGTTCAGATGATTTGTTTTCAACAATGTTATGCTGTTGAACTTGAGGCCTACTAGGCACAACTTTGTTTACTCTTGCCATAGGTTTTGGAGAAATTGATGCACAACTAGATACAGGCGAATGCGAATAACGCCTTGAAAAAGGTTTTGAAAAAGAATTCCTGAAAAAGGAAGTTCTTGGCATCCCTCTACCAAACCTATCTAGGGATAATAACCTACAATCCCTAATAATATGGCCCTGTTGACCACAACGATAACAAGAACGTCTCTCAACATAAGATCGATTCCAATGGGTTCCCTCAAATCGTTTCGATGGAGGACAATACACAGAAGGTCTATTAGTAGGAACATTTGTTGAACATGCACTCTTAGGTGTACATGTTGAAGTAAATATTCCCGAGGTTGAGTTAGTAGATTTAGAAACTCTTTTAACATCTTTAACTTTGAAAGATTCATTTTTAACTGTAGCTTTTCCTTTGCATTTAAAACAATCAGGTTTGACAGCTATTTTCGCAACCTTAAGGGTAGACTCTTCTGGTATATCTTCTACCTCAACAATCTCCTCAACACAAACTTGAGATTGACTTTTAGGTTTAACAAACTTAGGCAGGGGATACTCTGGCCTTTTGGTTTTCTCCTTTGCCTGTTTGTTTTCCTTTGCTTCTTTTGATTTAATACCATAAAGCAATACATAATCGACTGGAATCTCTTCAGTGCCTTCCTTAACAGGCATAGGACAGTATTCGGCATGGGAAGGTGGTGGTACTTGGTTATAACCAAGTCCTGCCTTCTTTTTACCTCCTGTCCCTTGCTTGTTAACGATTTCATTAAAGACAACAGTTGCGGATGAAGAACCTAAAATTTTGCTTTTATGGTTATCGTACTCACTTTTTAAATCAGAAAGCTCCTTTCTTAACAGTTCTATTTCAGTAAGATAACTTTTAATTGCATCTTGCTGACTAAAGACCTTTGCTTTAAAAGTTTGAGTATCTAACTTGTGAGCCTCAATATGTTTTTCATAAAGTGTTTCATTTTCTAGCAAAAACTTATTAGATTCTGTAAGTTTAACAACCTTTTCCCGCAAGTTTAAGTTATCCTTTTGATAGACCTCAAGAGACTCAGTCAATTGAATACAGGTAGCACAATTAAAAGGCCCAATTGGTTTATTTTGTACCTCAGGTGCATTAGAATCAACATTTTTTATCGAATCCACCATTGCACTATGTTGAGGTTGTTCTTCCTTTTTATAGCCACCACAACGCTTTTCAATGGCAGCCCAGAGATCATACACATTTTCGTAATTCTTAAACCACTTTAAGACCTCCGTAGATAAAGATCCTTTAATTGCGTTGAAAGTCTTCTTTTCATTATCCCATGCTTTGCGTTCTTCGAGAGTCATTGATCTATATAATTTTGCAATTTTTGTTCCTTCCATGACTGGTATTTCATATTTCTCAGTCAATGTAATCCACATGTCTGGATCATTAAAAGAGATATAGTCTTCAAAAGCTCTCCTCCAACTTGAGTAGTATGTGTTTGGAGTTAACATCGGAAGGTTGTTGCCAACACTATGCAAGCGTGACATCTTTTAAACAAGAACTTTAGCAAAACCCAGACAACCAGATTCTCCTACCAAAATTTGATTTGAAAATATTGAAAATTGGGCGAGCACAACTAAACTTTTCCCAAACTAGAATTATGAACTTTTAAGCTCAAAAATAAATTTGGTACTACAAATTTTTCGCAAATTTCCCGCCAAAAATTCAACCGAAAACGTCCAAAAATGACCGGGTAAAATGAAACTTTTTCTAAGCTAAAATTGAACACTTTTAAGCTTATAGAAAAATTTTGAAAACGCAAAATTTTTTCGTAGTTTCCCGCCAAAAAAGACTTTTTTTTTTCGAATCTAGAGCGACACTAGGTAAGTGTCGCTAAAAAATCACAAGTGACGCTATAAAGTGACGCACAACAAAAAGAGGTAAGTGACGCACTGGTAAGTGACGCTAGAGGGCAAGTGACGCTAAGAAGTGACGCTTAGAAGTGACTCACGGAAGTGACGCACTAACAAGTGACTCAGGATAAATGACGCTATCAAGTGACGCACTAAGGAGTGTCGCTATCAAATGACTCAGGATAAATGACGCTAAGGAGTGTCGCTATCAAGTGACGCTAGAGGGTAAGTGACGTACTGGTAAGTGACGCACTAAGTGACGCACTTGAGTGTCGGCAAAACCCTAGTTGGAACTTACGAAGTGACGCACTTGAGTGACGCTTGAAGTGACGCTTGAAGGTAAGTGACGCTATCAAGTGACGCAACGAGTGACGCAAAAATGCGGCTGTCAGCTCCAAAAACCCTAAAAATCGAAATTTTCGAAACCCTAACGAAAAATGACGAACGGCAGATGAATTTGTACCAAAAATCAACCCAAAACTCAATATAATCAACACAAATAACCTAGAAACTGATAATAATCGATTAATACCTTCGCGAATCAACCGAAAACGTTCAAAACACGATCCGAAACCGTCGAATCCTTGATTCACGGCTCTGATACCACATGTAGGTTCCAGTACCTCTGATCTAACGGATCTTTTAATCAACCAAATGTGCGGAATCCGTTTGGTTAGCGATTATTGAACGAATAAACAAACACACGATTTCTATAACGTTTTCTTTGTATTCACAATTGAGTATAAACGTTACAAACTTTTCTCCTCTCTCTCTCTCACACAAAAACGCCTCACTCTTTCTCTCTAATGACCAACGACCAACCCTAAAACTGAAACATAACTCCTTATTTATAGGCTGTCCAAACCCTATAGCGACACTAGCTAAGTGTCGCTATATGCGACACTTGCTTAGTGTCGCATAAACACTAATTTGTGTATATTCTCTATTTCACTATTCGTTTACAGACTCACATATACACACTAAACATTATACATACGCGGACTAATTGACTTTAACTATTACAAACATTTGACCAACTGACTGACACACAAAATGCACCAACATAGTCTAATAAGTCCGAGTCGAACACGAGGAACGGATGTCAGGATTAAATAAATTGGAAATTGTTGCAAATAAAAACAGTAAATAATAGGAGGGCACTTTAGTTTCGGACGAACAATTGACTAACAATTATGAAAAGTGATTTTTATATTAAAACTTAATTAAAAAGAAAGAAATGATAAAATAATTAATCAAATAAAATACTTGATTCAAATTGATAAAAGAAATGCATTTGCTTAGATTACTTTCCTCAGAATCCGATTATCACTTTATTGAATTGCTATCATATGGATATTATTGTGATATAACACATATTACCAATTATCCTTAAAAGATTAATTGATCAAACACAATTAAGAAATATATAAAGTTATTTTCAACACGTTAACAGTTCAATTTAACGTTATCCACCAAATTGTGTTACACATTAAACCTACACCGTTTATATGATTTACTTTTGCAACTTGAATCAACAAAGTTTATAACTAATAAATAGTTATCACATTCATCACCGATTATTAACCATTATTGATCCTAACCTATCAAACTCAATATGTCTAGAGATAATTCTCAATTAAAATCAACAATCATCAATAATAATCTATTAATAAAGAATTCAATCATAAACTAATAGATCATCACGCTAGGTAATCGTCAATAATCGATAATTAAACATGGATCATCAAGTAAACACATAAACATTCATAAAATCCAATATAATCCGCAATTCAATAATCAAATCATCATCTGAGTATCATCATCTAAACAAATGGAATAATAACTTAGCCACTCATGTTATTACAGAAAATCAGAATCGAAAACAAAACTGAATTCATAATCAAATGAAAGAAAGAAATGTGTTCGAACCGAGAAACCGAAATAGCGAATGAAGGATTGAAAGAACTTCAATTTCTCTTGCGTCCTCCTCCCAAAAGTGCTCTGGAAATTAGGTTTTATCATTGAAAATCAGCTCTGTGAACAAAATCAAGGCTAACCCTAAAATGAAAGAAAAATAGGGTTTTTAAACATTTTGTCGAATCGATCCATCCTCCGGATGGATTAATCCATCCGCCGGATGGATGTTAAAGCCCATCAGTTTATTGCCGCGTCTGATCCAGTCTGGCCCAACATTCCATACGCCGGATGGATTATTCCATCCGCCGTATGGATTGAAAATCACACTTTTCTCTTCACTCGATCCAAGCAAACTCTTAATCTTCTAATTTTCATAATTTTCTTCAATAATAGCTCGATTTCCGCTTCTTTTTAATCCAAGCTTCAATAAATCTCCTAAATGCAAATATGAACGAATTAAGTATCGTATTCACATTAAATGCATAAGAATTCTATTAAAACAAGGGATAAATAATGCTATAAAATAATATATTTTGGCGTTCATCAAATACCCCCCACTTGAATCCTACTTGTCCTCAAGTAGATAACCAGTTAAGATAATGAACAGGCAAAATAGCAGAACATAGGGACTTACAAACTAACTAGCATTTCACCACCCAAATTTTTACTCTAAAAACTAATTCTACCTTAAATCTAGCAATCAAGAAACTCTATCAGGAAACCAAATTCTTCATTGGTTATTATTAGACATAAAAGATGATTCATACGAATTACCGATATTGTTGTCCACTTAAATAATCAATATTCGAGAAATTGAGCTTAACTATTATTATTCTAGCAGGCTGTACCTTTGAATCTCAATAGCAAAATATTCTCATACAACTAACGCGTCACAATTTTCCTCAATAATGAAAATCTAAGTTAAATCAATCATTTTTCAGGCCAAGACATTGGTGACATGTCTGTACCTTAATACAACAAAGCGACTTACTTGGCCTTGGTATATTCATTTATTCATTTACTTTTTTTTAATCAAATGCAATAAAAATATATTGACGGAAACCAGGTCTGTACTTACGTACAACAGAGGGGACAACACCCAGTATATTCCCAAATGACGACAACTAAAATTCCAGAATTGAGGGCTATAACACGCTACCATATAAGAATTAAGGCTACAACCATACTCTGCTAAAGATCCTCTCAGGCAAACCTACTTACTATATTAATTTATTTAATGGCTCAATAACTTTCATATAGATTGCCTATCGATACATCACATTATGAACTATCTCATATTTAAATTTTAAGATTAATTCATTCCTTTGAATTTCCCAATTTTGTTACAAGATTTGCTAAATTTAAGAAAAATTAAATTTTTAAAAGAAAAATTTGGACTGAAAAACTACTAATACAGAATGCCCTAGAAAATGATATCTACATATCTACCAATATTTGCAATTTGATAACTTAGGACAAATAGACTTCTTTTCCCATCCACACTTAGAAATATGCAATGTCCTCAGTGCAAAAAGAAACATAAATGTAGGGAATAGGAAAGAAGAGAACAGAAAACTCCCTTGAGTTTGGAAGAAAAATTCTTGGATGATCTGATTCTGAAAATATACAACAACACACTTCCGTAGGCATCACTGATGGCACCCGAAAGCGTCAGTGTCGTTGATTGTAACTTAATCGGGCGCCATCAGGGGTTTTAAAGTTTATAATTAGCGGGGCTTAAATTATATGTACTACCTACTCTGGTTAGTAAGCGGTAAGTATAACCTAAGATCGTTCTATGAATCTAAACGTGTGGGTAAATTAAAGTTGGCACTTTCGGTAGGGAAGTATCTAGGATGGAACAAAGTAGGTAGGTTTGGGGGTTAAAGACAAGTAATTAAAATGCAGGAAATTAAAGTACAGGAAAGCAGATAAAGATAAATATGTGATTGTTGAGATTTCGATAATTAATATTTCGGGATGACAGAATAAATAGGGATGATACGAATGTGGCAACTAAACTACTAGGCGTAAACTCTAGAACCCTACCAACTCAATTTCCCATTGGCATGTCACTAGGAACTAGGTTATCATGATTCTGATCGGAGCAATACGCAAACTTCTAATACTTATCTAGTCGAAAGATAAGCAACCTATTTTGGTTCTATACTGAGGTTCATGAATCAGTAGCGTATCGTCTCATAGATCCGACCGTTCTTAACTCCTAAGGTAGTTTACTGTTCTATTACCATGCAGATTAATAACTTTGTATGTTTAGACCGCCGATTTTATAAGATTTGGTGTTTTAAAGATTCTAGGTCATTACTGTAACACCCGCCAAATTAGGACTAGTAATTAGTTCCTAATTAACAGTTAATACATGTAATTAGTTGGTTTTAGGCTAAATAATGTATCAAATTTTATATATTGTTGAATATATACGAATATGTGATTTGAGTAAATTGTACAAGTTTCAAATCGAATGTGATTCGGTTCAAATCAATACGGACGTTGGTGAACAATTTTATTAAATAATATAACATTATTTAATAACGCTATTACATCTAAAAATATCATTTTATAACATTTCAAGTTAAACTCGTAGTGTACAAATGACAATTTACATAATTAAAATGTAAAATCGCACGATAAAACAAAACCAGAAAACGTTAAATTTAATAATTCAATTATTAAGTATTTTAATAAAATACTTCAACCAAATTATCGGGAATTTATTTGGTAATTTAAAACGTATATTTAAAAGTAATTAATATTAATTTAATGTTTAAACAATTGGGAAAGCGAACACCGCACGGAGCACGGTTGCAGGAGCTGAGGAAGTGAGGCTTTCAACAAAACCCCACTCCCTCCTCATTTTCTTCTTCATTTCCACCAACACTCTCCCCTTTCTCTCTCTTTTCTCTTTCAAGATAACCATCACCACCATCACCTTAAAACACCAAATTACACCACCAAACGCCGCCGAAATCTCGAAGCTCTTTGGAGAAAAACAACCACCACGCAACGATCTACAACTCTATCTTTTCGGAATTTCATTTTGACACTTTGTAAGTTCCGACAAAAACCCGAAACTCTTCGATTTCACTCATTTTTACATGTTTGTTGTTTATATAAGCTTAGAATGTCCATATATGGGTTGGGTAAAAGGATCGGACCAAACTATGGCCGGAAAACTCGTTTTAGCTCAAAAATCCGTCAAACAGACCTAAGTGTCGCAAAGACGACCAGTATAGCGTCACTTCGTGCGTCACTTAAGTGACACATTGAGTGTCGCATGAAACCCTAATTTTGCCTAAGTGCCGCATAAAACCCCTTTTTCCCGACACTCCAACCGTCACTTGCTTAGTGACGCCTAACCGACACTTACACCCATCACTAATGGAGTGACGCCACCTTATGCGTCACTTACCTAAGTGACGCCCTAAACTCAGAATTTCCAATTTTATGCGACACTTCCTAAGTGTCGCCCAAGCTACCTTAGTGACGCCTCAGTATGCGTCACTTCCCTTAGTGACGCCCTCACTCAGATTCTACCTTTCATGCGTCACTTCCTAAGTGACGCTATAAGTGACGCATAAAACAGAAGGTTCAAACTAATTTTACACTAAGTTTTGAGGCTCAAATTTGACGCCCCATTTCACCCAAATTCAAGTCCAGATGCGTTTTTCCCCAAAGCAATATAGTAGAAATAAAATTTTTCCCCAAAGCTAGACCCCAGCCAGGGGCTTTGCCCCTTGGACCCCGCCAGGGGCTGCCGCCCCTTGGACCCCGCTACCAGGGGCGCTGCCCCCGGACCCCCGTTATTAACGGGCTTCACCCTTACCCTAGGTTCACGAGTAACGGTGTTACATCTAAACTTTCACACAAAGTGTTAAACTTGTATAACATCAAACACGAATGCGACACAACTTCTAAAACACATTGGAACTTACTTTTAGGTATAACACTTCAAAATCATCAAAAAAATAATGCGAGATTATTATTACAAACAATCACCAACGGGCTGTACACATTTTCAAACACTTAAACAAACAACCAAATCGTGATAATTTGGACATTCTAGATGAACAAACAACTACAAGGGTGATCTTTAAGATACTCAATCATGTCATAACCATCGCGTGTCGTGGACACCCTCAGGTTATAAGTCGTTGGACTTTGATTCTTGGCTAAATCAATCTAAGTTTATTAAGATAAACTCTCCAGGCTCAGGTGAGTCTCATGGCCCCTCTTTTACTATTTTACTAGGGGTGTGATACATTGCTCTATTTTTAACACGTGAACGCAAGTACATATTTCAATATACTACATGAGTTGTTTTCAACTAATCAAATCAAAGTCCTCCGTCAGTATAGTCTGGTAATACGAAAGTAGCGTGAATATTAGTATATGGTACCATATAGGATTGACCCTCCTCGTCCGGGTTAGCAAGCACTAACCGGGTAAACGGACGTACTAATATTTGGGAAGACGAGTGTAGATTAGGCACTCATGGAGGCACCTCGCTCGGAATTCTCTATATGGGACCCGACCCTCGAGTTAAGCTCAGACTATGCGCTCATGGTTGTATACATTATCTGTAACTTTATTTGCTGGATGCAAATCAATACTTAAATCTTGCGGTTCATAGAATATTATTTGATACTCAAACCTGTGAGCTCACCAGCGTTAGCTGACCCATTTTAGCATGTATCACAGGTACTCAGCAGTAGATTTGGACTGCCCATCAGGATGCATCTTAGCTCGAGTCTTCATGCAAACTTCAGAGATTTCATTGCATTATTAGAATTTGTATAACTAAATATGTACTTAAATCTCTCATATTACGAACACGAGCTATGTATGAGTTCAAACTGTTGTAAACCTTCTAATATTAATATATTTTGTTAAAATGACGCATATAGAGTCGTTTGCTATATATCTGTGTGCTTTGATTATTGATTAGTAACACCCAAAGTATGCTTCCGCGAATCATTAAATTTGGGGGTGTTACAATTATGACTTTTGATCTTATTCCAAAATCTTGTTATCATTCATTTTAGCTCTAGTTACTTCGACTTATGATTCAAATCTTTCATTTTCAAACAGGTTATACATCCCCAGATTATTCGTAGTTTGTTAAAACGTGTTTCATATGCGGACCATGCCTTTCAATGATAGACAGTGTACTTTACGTAGTTAGTTCCACGGTTTCTCACATCAACATGCGGTCGAGAGTAATTGACAGTGAATGTGACACTCTATCTAACTAAATGTAAAGCAGTGCAGAAATGTAAACCTAATATATACAACGAGTGTTTTCAATATATCTTACTTATTGCATGTCATGGGAACAGATAACTACTTACCATAATTAAGGTTGATCAGGTCCTAATTACTAGGTTGCAGTCACGTGGATAATCAGAAAGGGTAATCCATAAATTAAACTTGAATTCATAAAGTCTTGATGCTACAAGGGTTACTAATTCCTATTTTATCTGAACGTATTTTACAAACATCATTTTATAGTGTTTTGGCTTTCGTAGGATATACCAGTTAGTTGTGAAGTTGTATTACCCCTTCGGGATTCCAACCATTAAACCAGAGCTGATTCCAGAGATATAACTACCTTCAGTCATTTACCGACTTCCATACATTTGAACTCCGCCTTAAAGCGTTTCCAGTACTATATCGGATAAACAGCCGAATAGGGCCCGTCATATCTCTTTACGATTGTCGTGCATTAATTATATAATGTCATCTTTACTTATAATTATCTACATCATCAACAACCACAATAATAAACTACTCGCAATTCATGCCAACAAATATATCACATACCAAGCAATAACACATATTTAAAATATGGAATAAAACAAGTATGATAAACGTTTAGATATCACCCGGAAATAAATGCGTAGCAGCGTATTATTATGATTGACAACTCGTTTACACGTACAAAGATATATCTTCAAACCTCTTAATGTTCGTTCTAGCCTCTATACCAATCCGAAGATTAATTACAATAATCCTAGACTATAAGAGAATTTCTAGAGTGAGAAAGTGGAAATGGAAAAGGAGTGTGTGAGTGTATTAGAATGTAGGAGTGTATTTTTGAGTGTGTCTTAAAATAAGACTTAGGCCTGCTATTTATAGGGAAAATATGGCTCACATTAGCATCCCTAGGCTCACATTAGAAAAAGTAGCGAAAGGTGGTGCACCAGGTACGAAAAAGTAGTGAAAGGTGGTGCACCAGATACGAAAAAGTAGCGAAAGATGGTGCACCGGGTACACGCAAGGATGGAAAAGTGAAAAATAGATGGGGGTAGGGGGGCGCCGCCGCCTGGCTGCTGGCCGGCGGCGGCCGGCTGCCACCCGCCCCGGTCCGTCGTCTTTCATTGCGTTGCTTAATTCATGCGTATCTTCTTCGTTATGCGTCCGTTTGTGTTGATTCTTTTTGCGTTGGATACGTAATTCAAAAATGAAGACTTTGATGTAAAGATATCCCAAAATATGTTTCCTATCTCCAGATATTGCGTACGAATCATTTGGATCTTCCAGCGGGCGTAGAATCTTCATTCTTTATCCGTTTTTGTTGATTCTTCTTCTGTTGGATTCGTAATTTGAAAACGAACATCTTGGGTGAGATGGATGTTGATGATGGGCACTTTTGTCTTAAAATATCATTTTGATGCCTTGAATCTTCAAACGTGTGTGGAATCTTCGTTTTTCACCCGTTTTGCTTGATTTTTATCGTGCAACCTTGTTTTGACCATCTTGACATAATATCATTGATTTGTAGTTGTTTTTGAGATTTAAATGCCAAGAATCATTGCAGAATGAGAGAGATATTGGTAGTAAAAATATGACTTTTTACGCGATATCAAGTATCCCACACTTAGAACTTTGTTTGTCCTTAAGCAAACTCATTCTTAAAAAGCTTCTGGAAGGATTCTAATTACATTAGTTTTTAGAGATACCATTTTCCAAAGAATATAAAGTTACAGTTATGAAAGAGTTTTCACCGGAAACTAAGGGTTTATAGAATTTGATACCTTCTTCGAGCAACATATATGATGATCATGACTACGCAATCCTCACAAGTGGGCCACTCAAATCACTCAAGTGTTTAGGGTTTTCTACTTACTAGTGTCAATCACTCAGATAGCCTGTCATGCAGCATTCTCATCATAGGCTTGATCGAGAATCAGATCTCCATCACTTTTGATGAGGACGGTACTAACCTTTTGAGATATCTTGGAAGGAATCGGATGTTTTGGGTTGAAGAAGGTGTGAGGGTTTTCCTTGTATTTTCTCGAAACTTTTCTTGAGAGAGTTTCTTTGGACTTTCTCAGATTTTGAAAGGACTACATAGCCTTTTTCTTCCTTTTTCTTTGGAATTTTTCTTTTCTTGGCCCTTTTACTTGATCCTTGGGCTTTTAGGTTTCTTCTGACAGATTTGCTTTTGCTGAATTTCTTTTTCTTGGAGCTCCTTTTACGGATGATTCTCATCCTTTGGGGAACGCTCTGATATATTTTATGGCTTTGTATTAGTCTGCCGAAGTCTTGGAAAATCAAGAGTATCTTTGAGAGTTTGTTGGAAAATGAAACTTCTGTAGGTTCGGGACGAATATTAGGAGGTTTTGATTGTTTGGAGAACTTAAGAAACAACAGCACCAAGTACACCAAGTGCAAGTCTGTCAACACTGCACCAACCCGCAACCACCTGGTGAATACCAAGTTGAATACGAAGAAGCAGATGGCACCGTCTACTATGCTCCGTTTCCTGCTCGACAACAGAATTTTCCACCCGGTTTCAATCAAAACAACAACCAACCTAGAGGACCTCCATTCCAACCAAGAACCAACCAACCACCATACCAACCCCGATACCCACCAAGATACCCAACTTACCCACAACAATCAAAACCTTCTTATAACCAACCCCTCGCACTTCCAGCACCAACTTCCGACACAAACCAAACCCCTGAACAACCTGCAAAGACAAATGACCTAGCTTCAAGTTCAGATGATGCTTTCACCCAGTTCATGCAAAGTCAACACCTGCTCAACCAAAAGGCGTCCGCCAGACAAGACCAAGCCGACCTCTTTATGAGAAATTAGTTGGCTATGCTAAAGAATTTAGAAGCTCAGATTGGACAATTGGCACAACGTCTCGATAACAGATTCAGAGGAAGTTTGCCTAGCAACACGGTTCACAACCCACATGTTGAGGAAACAAAGCAACTTACTACCACCGAGGAAACATCTACTACACCACCTGCTGCTGTTTCAGTAAAAGAGGAAGAACCAAAGATCAAGATACCAGCTGTGGAAACCACTCTGACCATAAACAAAGAGGTTAGGATCCCTTACCCCGCTAGACTTAAAGCCCAACCCAAGAAATTATCATCCTTTAAGCTAGATGGAAAATTCCTTGATACTATGTCTAGAGTTCCCGTTCGTAATAAGTACATTAGGAAACTGCTATCTACTAAGGATAAACTGCCCGAAGTAAACAACATTCCCCTTAGTTCTGAAACCTCAGCCCTACTTAAGAATAGCCTTCCCGAAAAACTAGGAGACACCGGTAGATTTACACTCCCTTGTTCTATTTACCAATCCAGAAATATGAGCGCCTTAGCCGACTTAGGATCCAGCATAAACCTTATGCCCTACTCCCTGTTTAAGAGGCTGGAACTTGAAAACCTGAAACCTACTAAGATGACCATCCAGCTAGCTGATCAATCTGTAAGATACCCAAAAGGAATAGCTGAGAACATTCTAGTTCAAGTTAACAAATTTTTCTTTCCAACGGATTTCGTGGTAATGGATATCCACAAGGATATAAACATCCCGATTATCCTTGGAAGACCATTCATGAACACAGCTAGAGCAGTAATCAATGTGTATAACTACACGATTGTATTACGATCACATGGTGAAAGCATTACTTACAAGATCGACCAACCAGAATGTACTCCAGAAGAAGAAGAATGTTATGCTATATCAACAGGAAGAATTTGTTCTAATGACGAACCAGAACCAGAGGAAGAGCAACATTTCACTCGATCATCAGTTTTCATCTCTGATTCTGAGTATGAACTAGAAGAAGAGGAAGAATGTGAAGAAGTAGAGGAAAATATTGAATCTGAAGACGAAGAACCTGAAGAAGAGGAAGAAGAAATTGAGGAGGAGGAAGAAATCGAAGAAGAAGAAGAAGAAGAGGAAGAAATGGAGGAAGATGAAGATCAACTTGATTCACCACAGATGGCTGAAGTCAAAAGAATACAAGACTGCAAAGACTACACTTCATCAGAAGAATCCTTTAATTATGGAGCCATCCACCAAGAGCTCAGATCCACTCATCTCAAAAGAATGGGAAACATTCTTGACTCTTATCTCGATCCATCGAAACCCTTTACCAGAACCCGACTCCGAGACATAGATACTTTTAAGAGGAGCTTTGATCATCACAACACCCAGACCTATATGCTAAACTCCTACAAAGAATTTCTGCATATAAGGCACGTCAACCAGGAAGCTTTGTTGAAGAAAACCTTCAAGACACAATCATGGAAGTCAGAACCATCGAAATCGACAGTACTCAACCTTTCAACAATGCACCCTCAGATGAAGAATTCAACCAATTCCTCGATTCACGAGACGAAGATTCCGACTATAAGAGTATCGAATTTGACGGCGATTTTATTGACGTCACTATCGATGAACGCTCTATTCTAAAAACCCCTCTTGCTCCACCAAATTCCCCCATCATCACAACTGAGAGATTAGAGATTCCGCTCATAGATACTCACCAAGACATGATTGAACTAGTTGACGAATACACCGATGTGCGCATCATTGTAGAGGCTATCAAAGAATCAATCAATGACTACAACACCGCTCAAAGACACCTGATAAGGCAGATTGAACGAGAATACAATTCATATCTCGCCAATTATGGAGAACCAGTGCCCCAAACTTTGCTCAGACATATCCAAGAGTTCTCTGATTCCCTTCAAGACAAGTCACTAGAGAAGCTCAACAGCCAGACAGACCAGACTACCCAATGGGAGAAGGGTTCTAAGATCTCCCACCATTCTTATGTCAGCATAATTCTGCGGGTTTCCAGTAGCTCTTTCAAGATGAGTTCTCATTGATGCAAGTATAGCCTTCTAACTTGATGAGTAGGGAAAAGCTAATCCGGCTAAGGCACAATATACTTTTTGGTATATTTGCTTTTGGTTGCTACAGAATTTGAGATGTCGGGAATTGTTACATCTGGACGAATTACATGAGTTTTACACAAGTGGCTAATAGGTTACATGATAGTTACTACACTAATCTCTGTGTAAATTCAGTTGTGGAAGCAAAGAGGTAAGGTGGTCACCGACACTGAAAGTCTGCTAACCAATCTAAGAGCATCCTCGGTTTCCCGCAGATGCGTCTCGCATTCTTGTTGTCTTGATTGTAAAACTAAGATCTCATTTCGGTTACTGATTACTTGGTTGTGAACAATCTCCATGGTTTGCGTGGTATCTTCCATTTGGTCATGAGTTCGGGTCAAAGTTTCAGAAATGTCTGCCTGAACTATGTACAATTGTGCGATACCGTCTTGAATTTGTTCATCCAATCAGAGCGAATATTACGTTGTTCGATTTCCATGTTGTGTAGCCTGCTTTTGTGATGGTGCACTCGAGTAGCTTACACAGGAACAGTGAGATGTGTTGGTTCTTGAGTATAAGGGGAAAGATCCATGGCTGAGTATCTTTCATCCTCAGCAGGGATTTCGATGTTTTCCTTGATCCTCCAGGTGGCCGTAGCCATGGGTAACTGATGAACGCCAAAATAAGTTGAGCTCAATTTATGAATTATAGATTGTTTAGGTGGACAACAATATCGATAATCATTATGAGTTATCTTTTATGTCTAATAGTATATGAGAAATTGTTTTCCTAAAAGAGTTTCTTGATTGCTAAGCTGTATAGTAGAAGCAATTTTAGGATAAGAATTTGGTTTGTGAAATGCTAGGTAGCATGTAAGTCCTTTTGCACTTTTATTTGCCGTTCATATTATCACGAACAACGTGTGCGCGACACTGATATCCCAAAAACTGCTTTAAGAACCCGTTATGGGCACTATGAATTTCAAGTGATACCATTCGGTCTAACCAACGCACCAGCTGTATTCATTGATCTTATGAATCGGGTGTGCAAGCCCTATCTCAACAAGTTTGTCATTGTCTTCATTGATGACTAATATCGCGTAAAAAGAATCACAAAATGGCATATTACCAAGTTAATAAGTAATCCAACTTTCCGCAATTTACAAGAGACATACGATTTGGTTGTTTAACTTGTCCAAGTTACTACGACTTGGTTGATTGAATTATGTTTTGAAAACGTGTACGGCCCGTTGGTGAATTGTTTGTAATAATAATCTCATTATTATTATGATTTCGAAGTGTTCATATTCAAAAACGTATTCCGATGTGTTTTAAAAGTTGTATCGTATAAGTGTTTGAAGTTACACAAGTTTGACACTTAGTAAAAATCTATATTTTCAAGGTTCTGTCTTATGCGACACTAGGTGCGACATAAGCTGTTGTGTCGCAGGTCATGACTGCGACATAGGTCTTTGTGTCGCTATGTGCGACATCCGCAATTTAATGCGACATAAGGTATTCCGTCGCTATGTGCGACGGGAATGAGTTCTGCAACATAGTGTTTTGTGTCGCTATATGCAACATCCATGATGTGGTGTGACATAGAGGCTTGTGTCGCTATATGCGACATAGATCATGATTTTGCGACATAAGAGCTTGTGTCGCAGGTGGCCTGGAGCCTCTACGACATAACAGGCTGTTGGCCAGAATTAGAGCCGAAAATGTGTTTTCCGATTTCCGTTTGACTTGGAACTTTTACCCAACCCATGTATGGACATTTTAAGCATGGAGAAACAACAAACAAGTGAAAACATATGAAATCGAAGGGTTTTGAGATTTGTCGGAAACTTACAAACTTAACGCCGGAGAAATCTGAAAAGTTGGAAATGTAGATCGTGACGTCGTGGTTCTCTTTCTTCAAATGAGCAAAGTGATTCGAGTGAGTTTTGTGGTGTTATTTGATGATTTAAGGTGGTGGTGGTGTGGTTTGTTTTAGAGAGAAAAGGGAGAAAGAAGATGGAAGAGAGAGAGAGAGTGAGTGGATGAAAATGAGGGTGGGGAGGGAGGAACATGGCAGATTTTTTTTTTTTTTTGGGGGGGGGGGGGGGGGGGAATAAGGGAGGGAATCTCCTAATTTTTAACCACCGCGTTTGCACTCCATGCGGTGTTCGTTCCCCGATCATTTAATCGTGTAAATAATTATTTTAAAATACGAATATTTATTAATGTTTTTGTTCAAGTATTTCATCAAATACTTTTACTTGAGTTATAAAATATAACTTATTCTTGTTTTGATTGTTCGCGCGTTTATTATTTTAATCGCATAAATGTTGTTTGTACGATACGAATTTGATTTGAAATATTATCAAAATAATATTTTTGAATATAATAGTGTTATTAAATAATACTATATTATTTAATAAAATTGTTCACCAACGTCTGTATTAATTGAATCAAACTGCATTCGATTTGAAACTTGTACGATTTAATCAAATCGCATATTTGTATATATTCAACAATATATATTAATTGGTACATTAATTAGCCTAACACAGAACTAATTGCATGTACTACACCTGATTAGGCACTAATTACTAGTCCTAATTTGACGGGTGTCACATTCTCCCCCTGTTAGGAGAATTTCCTCCCGAAATTTAACTTGAAGTCGTGTTTGAAGTAGCGTCAGCAAATAACTAAGGATACTTGAGTCGCATGTGGTCTTCCCGTTCCCAGGTGAATTCAGGCCCACGCCGCGAATTCCACCTAACCTTGACGATGGGAATACGACTTTGTTTGAGTTGTTTGACCTTACGGTCCATGATTTCGGCGGGTTCTTCAACAAAATGAAGCTTGTCGTCAACTCGAATTTTTTACATCGAGTGGGATGATAAGTGTCTCATCGGACAGACACTTTTTCAAATTTTGAAAGTCCACGATCTCAGAACTAAGCTTAGTAATCAAGTATAACACAATGCGGATAACTATATACTTGAAGTAATTGATTTAGAGAAGAGAAATATTGCTTTGGTAAACAGATTGTATTAATGTAACTCAGATAATACCAAAAACCAAAGACTTAGAGAATTCTGAACAGACACTCACCTATATATAGGCAGAATTCTCTTAGTCAAAATAAGTCAACTTCTAGGTCCGAAACTAACACTTACTGACCTCTACTTACGGACTCACATACAGTCCGTAAGTACTACTTACATACTGACTTACTACATACGGACTTACTTACACTTAGTGACTTTCGGACTCAAGACATATACATATTCTGTTACAAAAGTTTATCAAAAACTATTTAATTGAGCTTTAGACATTTATGCGCCAACAAACTCCCCCTTGGATAAAGCTTAATTTGTCTTGATTCTGATATATCTTTATTCGAATCCAGGAAGCTTGCATCCAGCATGGATTCCCTGCTCCAGACAAACATGCACCACTCTTTGAAACATCCTTGCTTGAAGTGTTGATTCTGGATCATCAGCATGAACAATTTGATTCTGTTCAAGTATCAACAAGTCTTCTTCAGCAAGATTGATTAGGCTCAGGGGATCATAAACTTTCACTACGTTTCTGGTTGGCCATAAGATGTTTCCATCTTGTTCTTTGTCATAGCAAACAATGTAGGCTTCTCCAGTATTGCTTACATACAGCCATTCAATGAAGTATTTGGTGAAGTTCGTTGGAAGATTCTCCAGAGGAATTTCCTTTTTGCAATGTGCTCCAGGATAAATAAGTTTCACTTTTGGTTGATTTGTTATTGGATAAATCTCCCAAGGATCAACTTTTCTTTTTGGCAACACTCTTGGAAGATATTTCCAATCCAAATAGTTTTCTTTCTGCCAATTAGTATCCTCGTAAATTCTCTGGATCATCCAGTGTACGATACCTCTTTCAGGATAATTCAGAATGTTGATGCTTCCAAGACGATTCAAGTCACACTGAGGCAGGGATCCAATTCTTCTAAACGATCTAGAGAAGTACTGAAGACCATCTGTTCTTTTTACCACAAAGACCTTGTTGTCTGAATCATACTTCCAACTGATAATCCTTCCTTTGAGTTTTCTGCTTTTAAGCTTGAAGGTTTTCCTCTTTGTCAATTTCTCTTCATTTACCACAACCTTTTCTTTGAACCAATCCTTGTAAGGTTTTTCTTGAACTGGATCTTCAGGAAAGTTCTGGAATAAGGATTCTTCATGTTCTTCATCTATTCCATCAACCTCTTCTCCTTCTTCTGGAGGCTCCTCATCTGAATCAAAGTCCCCATTCTGATTTAGAATTTGTAGATTATAATCAAACTCAGCAATATTATTATCCTGATAATCATGCTCATCTTCATCACTCCCCCAGATATATACAACATTTTGTGTTCCAGAAGATTCCCCAACTTCCATCCTTTTGCAAGTAGGAGAGTAGCTACCCGTAGATATATGTTTCTTGACCAATTCTTCTTCTCCAATATTAATCATAAATCTTTGGTCACTTGGTAACAGCTCCCCCTCAACTTTATCACTTTCCCTTTCTTCAGCAAAGTCAAAAATATCAGTATCCAGCTCAGCTTCTTCTTCTAAGTCATCAAATATAATATCTTCAAACTCTGAAGTTTGAA
This sequence comes from Pseudognaphalium luteoalbum, assembly GCA_963422505.1. Lineage (NCBI taxonomy): Eukaryota > Viridiplantae > Streptophyta > Magnoliopsida > Asterales > Asteraceae > Pseudognaphalium > Pseudognaphalium luteoalbum. Next base: position 61,720,416 of record OY730194.1, read on the forward strand.
CTGGAATATCACTGATCTGAGGCAGTGCAAGTGCATAATGTATAGGATCTGGAGAATCAATAGGAGTTGATGTATCATGCTCTGAATCACTTGGAGAAAAATGCTGTTGATCATCCTCATTGTCATCATTATTACCAACACCAAAATCATATAAGCCATCATCATTGCCATCCTCATCATCATCATTACCATCACCATCATTACCATTACCACCATCATCATCACCTTTACCATCATCATCATTATCATCCTTTTGTTCTTCTTCCTCTGCTTCATTGTCAGATTTCTCCCCCTGATCAACTGATTTTTCTTTCAATTTCTGAATTTCAAGCTCCAATTCCTTGATCTTTTCAGCTTGTTGATCAATCAGGGTCCGTTGAGCAACCACTTCTTGATTTTGCTCATGAAATCTCTCTTCCATTTTCACTGAGTAATCAATCAATTTCTTTTGCATTTCCTCTACAAGATTTAAGACAGGAGCAATTGCCTTAATTAATTTGGAATCCACTTCAGCAAGAGGAATTGATGGAAGTGTATCTGGTGGCAAACTAGTTGAAGATGGAATGCTGGAAGAAGTCATGATTGCTCCAGATGAAGGCATACTAGTAGAAGTACTAGCATCCTTAGAAAATAATGATAAAGGAGTTGTTCTTCTGATTTTCTTTGGTCTAATAGGAATTTGTTCAACTTCAGGATTATATGATGGATCAAGAGCTTCTTCTCTTTCTTTTCTCTTCCTTTCCTCAACAATCTTTGGATCTTCTTCTTCAGATGAACTAGAAGAATCATCTTCAGATGCATTGTCATTCTCAGTATCAGAAGAATCCGTAGATGTAGTATGAACAGCTTCAGCAATATCAGCAGCAGGTGCTTCATGAGCAGGTTCATCCTCAAACAAATCAGCATGCAGGTCAATGTTTTCAAACGTTTCTGGCAACTCAACATTTTCTTCCATAACAGCCTCTTGTTCAACTTCTACTTGTGGTTCATTGGCTGCAATATTTTCTATTTCTTCCACATGAACACCTTCTGGAGGATCATTTGCAATAATAATCTGTGCATGTTCCTGGACTTGTTCCTCATGGATATCCTCTCCTACTTCTTCATCACTTGAGGATAGCTCAAATTCAATCTCTGGAGGTACAAAGTTTATATCCAAAACATGTCCAAATAAATCCAAAGATGCAGGAACAGCCTTCTTTCTGTAGTTGTGAACATCAGCAAATATCCTTTGTGGAACAGGAATGTAAGAATATCTGTCTCCTTCAAAAGTAAGTCCCTGAAGATGTTGATTGAAAATCCTTTGTAAAAACCTTGGATACATAAAGAAACCCTCTTTGCTTGACAAATTTCCAATCAATTGCTGAAAGATGAACTTTGAAAAGTTGTATGGGATATTCAGAATAAGAGCAGTGATCATTTCAAGTAGATTTATCCCAACAGAATCATGTCCAGACTTCCTTGGGGATAAGGTGGAGACCAGAGTATGTATCATAAACTTCCATTGAGGAGGAAAATGATTTTTCAGATATTGTTTGTCCATTGGTCCTCTAGTACATCCCATCCTAGAAAGACAGTCTATCACAATTTCCCTTGGAATTCTATTGTTCACTTGTGCATCATCCCCAAAATTCCAGGTTTGTCTTATCATATCCTCTGTAAGATCTAAGGGAATCCCAGTCACAACAGCTCTAATGCATGGAGGATTATTGTTTGGAAGGTATTCAGCTGAATTCCAAAACTCAAACATATGTTCTTGAAAGATGTGATCAACTCCCATATGTAAAGCATAATGAATTCTAGACCTTCTCAAAAAGTTCAGGATTGGATGAAAACAATTATTTATAGGCTTGTTTGGGGGATCCAAAAGATAAGCAGTCACATTATGTCTTGGCTCAAAGTCAATGATAACTCTAGCAATATCAGCAACACCAGGTTGATCTGCCATAATGTGTATAACAAGCTATACAAAACAAACTGTTAAGCAATATTCAAGACCACAGAATCAAAATAATGTACACACTGAAAATTTGTTAAGTATCAAATTAGTCCGAAACAAGAATTACTTAGATTTTTATGTCAGTAACTAGCTACTTGGTACTAAGTATCACTACTAGGTCAGTATGTAATACTTATTTCAATAACTAGGTATCAACATATATTTTCCTAGTAAAACTAGGTCAGGAACTAACTTTTACTTCACTTTCAAATTGTCCGAAACTAGGATTACCTTATCAGTATGTATAAGAGGACACTAATCCGTAACTAACAGATCAAATAAATGAGTGTAGTCCGTAACTATAGTCCGTATGTACATTCTGACTAAGTAATCCGAAACTAAGTCCGTATATCATATTAAGTCCGTAAGTAAACTTTTAGTCAGTAACTAAATGGATACTTGATAGACTTAAAATAATTCAAGACTTAAGTCAGCAAGTATAAAATCCATAAGTAAATATATCCGTAAGTAGGGTTGGTCAATAAGTCAATGGTCAAACTTTTGACTTAAGGTCCGTAACTACGATAGTTACGGACAAAACCCTAATCTTAGTCCGCAACTAGAAGATACGGACTCAAGATGCGACTGTTCATGTGAACAGTAACTTGAACAGAAAAATCACGATTTAAATCATAAGTATTGAAAGATCACGAATGAAATTTATACCTATGAATGCGGAATAACACTGCGCACAAATCTATCTTGATAGATTTGAAAATGATGAAGTACACAGAGAGAAATCGAAGAAATTGTGCTCGGTTTTGCAGATACTGAATATGCTAGATCCGGACTATTTTGAAAAATGTTTTGAAAACTTATGTCAACTATGGGTTTTAGAAGTACATATACCTTTTCAATCATAGTTCCGGACCTATTATCAGTTACTGAAAAATCCTTTGATCATTTTGAAATTTAAAAATTTATTTTGATGATTTTCAAAAATAACTTTGGTTGAAACATATAGAATCAAAAAGATTAATCTTTGGATATTATATACCTAAATCTAAAAAACATAACAATTTTAAAAAGAAAACTAATTTGAAAAATATAAAATCCTAAAAATATTTACAAGAAAATTATAACAGAATAAAATATTTTTGGTGGGGAAAATCTCATGAGTTGGGATCATATTGGGATATTTAAATGTATTATATTTATTATTGAGAAATGCAAGTTTATTTTGATTTTTAGTATGTTTATCCTCTTTAAATTTATATAACATTTCCAAAATATCGTTTCTAAAAATTATTTTATATATAATTATTGGTATTATTGTTCACTCAAGTACTCAAATATTTAAGTATCTTTTTGGCATTTATTGTTATTGTGCACATTATTCTATATAAGCTAAATATCAATATACTTCTGAATTTCAAAATACAGTAATATTTCTATAAAGAGGGTGAAAATATGATGAAGTCTTTAAGAGTACACACATATGTTGGAATGACATTTTGTCACATATGTCATACCCTTGGTTGGAATTACAACTATATCTCAGGTCTATACAAAGTATAACAGAGAGATATAATTAAGTAAACCTTCTTCAAAATCATACCCAAGTCTAAGGTCTGTACAAAGTACAACAAATAGTGGATATGATTCCCCAGACAGCATAATATAAAGACCCTAAATGATAGATCATACCATATTAATTTTTCAGAATTTAAGACATTTTATTTGTTATTTTGAATCTAGAGGACTAGAATCTTGATAACTTTGAATCATTGATTTTGACTTTTGCTTGAGTCGAATCTATTGATTTTTTTTTTTTTTTTTTTTTTTTTTTTTTTTTTTTTTTTTGCTTGTCATATACAGATATTTTGGATTATATAAAATAATATGCACTAATTATTTGACATTTCTTAGACGAGATACCTTAAATATTTGAATACCTACCAATATATTATATATAATTTAATTATTAGAAAATTTTCTTGAAGAAATGTTACATAAATCTACTAACACATCAAATATAATACTTAGCATTTCTTTAAAAAATGATTTTAATACATTTCCCAATATACTATCATTTCCCAACATTTTCCACAAAATCTCCCCCTGATTTTGTATTTTTCTAATGTTTTTGTATTTTGAAATTTTTCTATTGTTTTTGGATTTTTATATTGGAAAGTAAAACAACAAATGACTAAAGCAGCAAATAACATAGAATTTGTAAAATACAACCTAAATATCCAATTGTTTAGTTAAGTTGATCCAAATGTTTCATACCGAGCATTGAGATAAGGTCCTCAAAACGTGATTTGGAAAATGATTTGGTAAACAAGTCAGCACATTGCTTACTTGTTTCGACATGAACCAAAATGATCAGATTTTTCTCATAGCAATCCCGTATGAAATGAAAACGTATTTCAATGTGTTTTGTTTTAGAATGCTGTACGGGATTAAGTATGATACTGATAGCAGCAGTGTTATCAATATTTAAAGGAGTTTTGGTCAAGAGTAAACCATAATCGCGTAGTTGTTGTTGAATCCACAAGATTTGAGAACAGCAACTAGCAGCAGCGATGTACTCAGCCTCAGCAGTAGATGTAGAAACAGTTTGTTGTTTCTTGCATTGCCAAGTCACCAATCTTCCTCCAAGAAATTGACAACCTCCTGATGTACATTTGGAATCAATGCCGCAGCCTCCGTAGTCTGAATCAGAATATGCTGAAAGGTCAAAGTCACCATTATTGGAATACCAAATTCCAAGAGTCGATTTTCCTCTGAGATATCGAAAAATCCGTTGTACTGCTCGCAAGTGAGTTATCTTCGGATCAGCTTGGTACCTAGAACAAACAGACGCAGCAAACATGATATCTGGCCTAGATGCCGTTAGATACATCAAAGAGCCTATCATGGAACGGTATTCTTTTTGATCCGTAGAAGAATCTTCAGAGGCAGGTCCAATCTTTTCAGTGGTATCAATGGGAGTGGAAAGTGGCTTTGCCTCTAACATCTTGAATTTCTTCAAGATATCATTGACGTATTTTGTTTGATGGATAAAGATTCCCTTATCCATTTGTTGTACTTGTAATCCTAGAAAGAAAGCCATTTCTCCCATTGAGCTCATCTCAAATTTGGACTTCATAATTTCCTCAAATTCTTTGCACAAGCTGTCGTTTGTTGATCCAAAGATAATGTCATCAACATATACTTGCACTAGCAGTAAATCTTCCTTTGACTTCTTGATAAAGAGAGTGCTGTCAATTCGTCCTCGTGTAAATCCATTTTCCAACAAGTGTTGTGACAAAGTCTCATACCAAGCTCTCGGGGCTTGATGTAATCCGTAAAGAGCTTTGTCTAGTCGAAACACATGATTAGGAAATTGAGGATCTTCGAAACCCGGTGGTTGTTTGACAAACACTTCTTCATGAACTTTCCCATAGAGAAAAGCACATTTGACGTCCAGTTGATAAACTTTGAAGTTCATGTATGAGGCATAGGCTAAGAATATCCGAATGGATTCTAGCCTAGCTACGGGTGCAAAAACCTCATCATAATCCAAACCTTCAATTTGAGTGAAACCTTGAACAACTAATCTTGCTTTGTTGCGAACCACAATCCCTCGATCATCCTTTTTGTTGCGAAAAACCCATCTAGTACCAATTGGATGAATACCTTCTGGAGGTTCCACCAATGTCCAAACTTGTAGTTTTACAAATTGCTGTAATTCTTCTTGCATGGCTTGCACCCAAGAAGATTCTTGTAAAGCAATGTGGACATTCTTTGGTTCTATTTGTGATAAGAAGCAAGATTCCATTTGAGCTATCCAACAAGAGGTGGACACTTGTTTTGGTTGAACACCAAGTTGAGTTCGTGTCTTCACTCCGTCTGATACCTCTCCAATGACATTTTTCAAAGGATGTTTGAATTTTGCATTGATACCCAAAGTAGGTTGTGATTCAACTTCCATGTTTGCTTCAAGATTCGTATCCTCAAAGTTACTTTCCACCGCATCATCTGAATCAGCATGATTAAATAATTCAGTGGAAGTTTCTTGAAATTCCTCATTTTCAGGATCCGAATGATTTGCAGCTTCAAGTTCTACGTGTGGAGTAGAATGTCCTTCTTCTTCTTGAGGAGTAGAAGTTGTAGGACTAGATTCCGGAGGAGTTACTTCTGATAAAACGGTTGGTGTAGGAGTAATAAGAATCGGCTCTGAAGGAGATGAAATCACCGAAATCTCATAGTCAACGTATTGATAATGAGAATTTTCTGGAGATATTGAATCTTCTGAAATCGGAATAAAAGAGTTGAAGAACGAATCATAATCAAAGAACTTTTCAGGACCAATTCCATCGGGAGATTTTGAATGTCTCAAGAATTCCACTTCATAAACCTCTTCCACCCTATGAGATGTCTTGTTATACACTCTCTTGTTATGAGAGTTCACTGAATATCCTAAGAAGAAACCGTCACCAGCTTTTTCAGCAAACTTTGATAATCTTTCTTTGGTCTTCATGATTAAACAAGGACATCCAAATGGTTCTAGAAAATGAATATTCGGTTTCCGATTATTCAACAGTTCATAACTCGTCTTCTTCTTATCTTTTACAACATGTACTCGGTTGAGTACAAAACACGCCGTATTCACTGCTTCAGCCCAGAAAGTAATTGGTAACTTTGAATCTGATAACATAGTTCTCGCTGTTTCTACCAATGTCCGATTCTTTCTTTCTGCCACTCCATTCTGTTGTGGAGTATAGGAAGCACTAAATTGGTGTGTTATTCCATTCTGAAGACAAAACAGTTCCATTAAGTGATTCTTGAATTCCGTACCATTGTCACTCCGAATGATCTTCACCTTCAATGAGAAAATTCTTTCCAATTTAAGAATCAGAAATTTAATTTTCTCAAATGCTTCATCCTTTGTTGCAAGGAAATATACCCATGAAAATCGTGAGTAATCATCGGTAATTACCAAGCAATAGATTTTTCCTCCAATACTCCGAATGTTTACTGGACCAAACAAATCCATATGAAGTAACTCCAAAGGCTTATTGATTGAGTTCACCAATTTTGGTTTATGAGATTTTCTGATGAGCTTTCCCTTTTTACATGATACACAAAAATCATGTAAAGAGAAGTTTTGTTTAGGAACACCGATTACTAAATCGTTTTTCACCAGATAATTCATTTTTCGAAAATTGATGTGACCCATTCTCCGATGCCAAAGTATAGAATCTTTCTCTGAAGCTTTTACTAACAAACATGTGTGATCCTGATTTGTGGTACTTGATCTCATATCCAGAACATACACATCTTTTTGTCTTGGAGCTCTCATAAGTACCCATTCTTCAGGAACTGTGAAACCAGGTTTGAGTATCAAGCATTCCTCAGCATTGAACCATGTTGATAGGTTCTTATCACAAACTTGGGATACGCTGAGAAGATTGTGTTTCAACTCTTCAACAAAGTTTACTTTTTCAAAACTCACTTCACCATTTGTTACTGTGCCTTCACCAGTGATTTTTCCGCCCATATCTCCCGCAAACGATACATGTCCTCCATATTTATGTTTAACATCTTTGAGCAAGGACAAATTCCCAGTCATATGTCTTGAACAGCCACTATCAACATGCCAAATGTTGTCGATAGATTGGGAAGACTGCAAGACATAAACAAGAAAATTATTAGTTGCAAATGGACACCCAAGCCTTTGAGGCTTTGGGTTGTCCAGTAACGGGATCATCTATCCAGACATCAATCTCCTTCTTTCCTTTCTTAAAGTTATGAGATAAAGAAGTTGGATCTTCAACATGATTCTTTTCTTTGGGGACATTATTTTTAAAGATTTTCTTAAAAACGTTAGAAGATTTTCTTGTTGAACCGTTTTTATCCGGTTGTTCCTTATTCATCTTCTTTTGTTTCTTTTTAAGAAGAGGAATACAATCTTTTAAAATATGTCCACGAACCCCACAGAAGAAACAACATCTATGCTCATATCTTTTGAAAGAACTTGAATGACAACTCCCTGAGGATTTATCATTCAAAGATGTCTTCCCTCCTTTTCTTTCACAATCATTGCATTCTTTAGATGAAAAGGTAGTTTTTGTTTGCTTCATTGGCTTAGAAGATGTATACCTTTTTAATAAATTTAAAGCCTTTTTATGAGGAGTAAAGATTTTAGCTTCTTTCTTTGTTGTAAAAGAAGCTGTATCTTTATCCTTTTCACACTTATTTGTTGAAGCAGGAACAAAAACCACTTTATCATGCAAAGTCCCCTTCCCCTTTTCACATGAGATTTTAGACACTTCAACCTCAACAACCTTTTCTTTTTCATTAGAAGAAATCTTCTCAGGAAATGAAGTATAACAAGATGGTGGTGGAACAATATGATAACCCAACCCTGTCTTATTTTTGGTATCAGTGATTTGAGAATGAATGATTTCATCTAAAACCATTGATGAAGTAGACATGTTGGAAAGTTTTCTATTCAATTCAAAGATTTGAGAAGCTTGATCTGCTTTTTGGTTAGATAAAGATTTAATATCAGTTAAGTATTTATCAATAACAGTTTGCTGATTTAAAATCTTCACTTTTAGATCATGAATTTCAATCTGATAAGCCTCAATCTTTTCAGAAAACTTTTTATCATTGTTCATCAAAATCTTATTATTTTCCCTTATCATTTGAGTTTCCATGAGTAACTCTTGATTCTGTTTTTGTAAAAGACTGATCTTTTCCCCCAGATCAGTACATTTACCACAAATTTCCTCAGATAGATTGGAATCAACCTCATTGATTTGTGCCATAAATGCTTGTTGATGTGAATGCTCTTCAACATGAGAACTCCAATCATAGTAATCATCCACTGTTGAGACCATTGCTTGAGAGGTAGAAGGTTTTGATTGTGTTACAGGAGAAACTGCTTGATATTGTCTGGGAGTGGAATCTTGAACATTTGAAGGCTTGGTAAATCCTGAGCTTGGATTTTTGCCTTTTTCACACTCTCGTGCAAAATGACCAAAGTTCTGGCAATTGTAGCATTTGACCTTAGATTTATCAAATCCAGGTCTTCCGCCAAGCTTAGATTTACCAGTTCTTTGAAGAAACTTTTTCACCTTTCTTGTGAACATTGCAAGATTCCATTGCAAGTCCATTTCTTCAAGATCATCGGGGTGAATCTGATCATAATCTTCTTCAATAAGTTCCACATTTGCTATCCTATTACTTATGAAAGCTTCATAAGAAGCAAGAAAAGCTGTAAGAACTTGAGCATGTTCTTCAGTTGCCTTTGAAATACCAGGACTAGCATTTGATTGTGGAACATATTGATGAGATTGAAAAGAAGAATTTCCTTCAGATGAAGAGCTTGGGTATTGTGAATAAGATGATGTAGCAGGAGAAGAAGCACTAAACAATGCTGTGGTAGATGATTGGTCTTGAACTTTGGAACCATAAACACTTGGATTTTGCATAGTGCGATGAGACCTTAAGTGTTCCTTTTTCTTGATAGAAACCTCATAATATTGAAGCTTATTGAATAAGTCTTCAAGTTCCATTGCACCAAGTTGTTCCTCATCTTCCAACATTGCATCTACCTTGCTATCCCAACGTTGAGGTAGAGCTGAAAGTAATTTTTCATTAATTTCTCCTCTTGAAAGCTCCATACCGTGTCTTTTGAGTTCACTAATAAGTTGGGAATACCGAACTATTAAATCCTCAAATGACTCGTTAGGTAAGGTAGTGAATACATCAAACTCCTTCTTTATGAGATCACACTTATTCTTTCTATATTTTTCGTTCCCAGCAAATCTTTTCTTCATAGCTTCAAACAATTCAAAAGCAGTTGCTAATGATTTCCATCCAGACATTACTTCTTGTGGAAGTGCCATTGAAAGAATTGATTTTGCCTTTTGATCTCTGGCATATTCTTTCTTCTCCTCCGTATTAAAGAACTTAACAGGTTTAGGAGGAATAGGTTCTCTTTCACCAAAATTTCCTTCTAGACGTGGCTTGATGTATTGCTCCGTAAGTGGAATCATGAGTTCCGGATCGTATAGAGCAATGAAAGATTCAAATCTATAAAGCCAATCATCAAAATCCTTGAGCATAAACCTCGGTGGTTTACTCGTGGTGCCTGTCTCTTGTTCGTTTTTCATCATGGCTTGAAATTGAGCAGTTGATATAGACATGGTGTCTGCAAAAGATTAGAAAAGCACACGCAAACACAAAACAAATTCCAAGAATCTCAAGTTCAAAGATAGTCTGAAAGTATACTTAATAAGTATATTCCGTATATACCAAATGATTCCGTAAGTGATGTTCAGTGACTAAGTTCCGTACTTAGATTTCAACAACTTGATTCAGTATCTAGTCTTCGGTAACTAGATTCAGCAACTAGCATACAATTAGTAACTCACACCTTATGATCAGTATCTAGTTATCAGTAACTAGATTCAGTAACTAGCACAAAGTAACAAACAATTTTATGCTTAGTATCTAGTTATTAGAAACTAGATTCAGTAACTATCATAAGTCAGTAAGTAAAACTCTGTATTTGAATCCGAAACTAAATTTACCAAGTGAAGTGTTGGTAAAAATTCAACTTTCGAAACAAAATTTCAGCAACTAAGTCAACTTAAACAATCCGATCCGTAACAAGCACTCTGTATCTAGACTTCAGTAAGTACCAAACTGTCCGTAACTAAATTCTTCCGTAACTAATCGTTAGTTTCGGAGTAAAAAGCAATCAATCAATCCGTAACTAACTCCAACAAACTTTCTAACAGAATTCTAACAGAATTTCGCGCCAAGCTAGATACGGACTAATTAGATATTTATGCTAGTTTCGGACAGACAATTTTCTTAGATACGGATTTAAAATCCCAAACTTTCAAAGTGAAATTACTTTCTCAAAACATCTTTAATTTTAACAAACAAGATATGTATGTTCTCGTAATTGAAAACCGAACACTCGTATATGATTAATTTCACTTTTGAATAAGTTTTTCACAATCCGTATCAAACAAAATTGAAATAATGAAAACACAAGATGATATTTCAACAATTTAATCACTGAATTTGATCAAATTGAAAGCACAGAACGATTCGGAATCACTTACAGTGATATATTTGACGAAATTGAGACTGAAAAAGATGAAATTGATCAAAAAGAACTTTTGATCAAGCACTCCGTATGATCGAAAACTCCGTATAGCTCTTTAATCACTTCTGAATCAATTCAGAAGCAATTCATATCAAAGAAACAGTCTTCAATCAATACATTCTTCATCAAATTCCTCCACAATGCACTCCAAATCACTCACTAAGTAGTTCTTGTGGCTCTGATACCAATTGAAAGTCCACGATCTCAGAACTAAGCTTAGTAATCAAGTATAACACAATGCGGATAACTATATACTTGAAGTAATTGATTTAGAGAAGAGAAATATTGCTTTGGTAAACAGATTGTATTAATGTAACTCAGATAATACCAAAAACCAAAGACTTAGAGAATTCTGAACAGACACTCACCTATATATAGGCAGAATTCTCTTAGTCAAAATAAGTCAACTTCTAGGTCCGAAACTAACACTTACTGACCTCTACTTACGGACTCACATACAGTCCGTAAGTACTACTTACATACTGACTTACTACATACGGACTTACTTACACTTAGTGACTTTCGGACTCAAGACATATACATATTCTGTTACAAAAGTTTATCAAAAACTATTTAATTGAGCTTTAGACATTTATGCGCCAACAAATTTGAAATGTTTAAAGTGGGGTGTATGCTGCTGAGCTCAGATGGCAGCTGCAATCGATATGCCATTGGACCTATCCTCTCGAGGATCTCGAATGGTCCAATGTATCTGGGATTCAATTTCCCGCGTTTACCGAATCGGATAACACCTTTCCAAGGTGTAACTTTGAGTAGCACTCGATCCCCAACCTGGAACTCGAGTGGTTTGCATCTCACGTCAGCATAACTTTTATGACGATCACGTGCGGCTTTGAGTTTATTTTGGATCTCGAAGATCTTTTCAATAGTTTCGTGAATGATCTCAGGACCAGTGAGTTGAATATCTCCCACTTCGGTCCAACAAATCGGTGAGCGGCACTTACGACCGTAGAGTGCCTCGAAAGGTGCAGCCTTAATGCTGGAGTGATAACTGTTGTTGTACGAAAACTCGCACAATGGTAGATGTTTTTCCCAGTTTACACCGAAGTCAACTCCGCAAGCTCGTAGCATGTATTCCAGTGTTTGAATTGTTCATTCACTTTAGCCGTCGGATTGAGGGTGGTATGCTGTACTCATATCAAGACGGGTACTCAATGATCGCTGAAGCGATCACCAAAAGTGAGATGTGAAGCGACTATCCCTATCTGAGATAATCAAAATTGGAACACCGTGTTGAGAAACAATTTCTTTGATGTAGATTCGGGTAAGGCGTTCCATTTTATCGGATTCCTTAATCGGAAGGAAATGGGCAGATTTTGTGAGACGATCGACAATCACCCAAATGGTATCACAACTGCTCGATGACTTAGGAAGTTTGGTTATGAAATCCATGGCGATTTTCTCCCATTTCCATTCAGGAATCTCGGGTTGTTGCAGTATACCAGAAGGTTTCTAATACTCAGCTTTGACTTTTGAGCAAGTAAGACACTTGCTAACGTATGTGGCGATTTAAGCTTTCATATTCGGCCACAAATAAAATTCCTTGATGCCGTGGTACATTTTATCGGATCCTGGGTGAATAGAATATTTGGACTTGTGAGCTTCATCCATCACCAAGTCTCACAGGTCTCCAAAACTAAGTAACCAGATTCGGTTAGAGAGGTACCTAACTCCGTTATGTTTGATTTTGAATTGTTTATCCATGCCTCGCAAGGCTTCGTTTTTTATATTATCGGGTTTCAGAGCTTCAAGTTGAGCAGTGAGAATCTGAATGTTTAGATCATTGTGAATGGTCATACTGAGGGCTCGAACTAGAAATGATTTCGTTCGTTCTTTTCGACTGAGGGCATCGGCAATAACATTTGCCTTACCCGGATGGTATTTGATCTCGCAATCATAATCGGTAAGCAACTCGACCCGTCGACGTTGCCTCATATTGAGATCCTTCTGATCGAATATGTGTTGGAGACTTTTATGATCGGTAAAGATTGTGCACTTAGTGCCATAGAGGTAATGTCTCCAGATTTTGAGGGCAAAGATGACAACCCCAAGCTTGAGATCGTGAGTGGTGTAGTTCTTTTCATGAATTTTGAGCTGTCGGGAGGTGTAAGCAATAACTTTGTCTCGTTGCATTAATACGTAACCGAGACCTTGGTGAGAAGCATCGCAATATACCACGAAGTCATCGGTGCCTTCGGGTAAGGATAGAATCGGAGCACTGCAAAGCTTTTGTTTTAGAAGTTGAAGTGCTGACTCTTGTTGATCAGTCCAGTCGAACTTTTTATCTTTCTGAGTCAGTGTCGTGAGTGGTTGGGCTATTTTTGATAAATTTTCGAAGAATCGCTGATAGTACCCGCCAATCCAAAGAATTGGCGTACCTCGGTCGGAGTGGTTGGCGATTGCCAGTCTTTGATAGCTTCGATTTTTGATGGATTGACATGGATTCCTTGACTATCGATGACATGTCCAAGGAATTAAACGGTTTGCATCTAGAACTCACACTTAGAGAATTTGGCGTTAAGCTCCTCGTGCTTAAGTAGTTCTAGGATGGTTCTGAGGTGTTGCGCATGTTCCTGTTCGTTGCGCGAGTAAATGAGAATGTTGTCAATGAAGACAATGACAAACTTGTCGAGATACGGCTTGCACACTCGGTTCATAAGATCCATGAATACGGATGGTGCATTGGTTAGACCGAATGGCATCACTTGAAATTCGTAATGCCCATACCGGGTTCTGAAAGCAGTTTTCGGAATATCGGAGTCGCGAACACGTAGTTGGTGATAACCCGACCGGAGATCGATCTTTGAATAAAAAACCGACCCTTGTAGTTGGTCAAACAGGTCATCAATACGAGGAAGTGGGTATCGATTCTTGATGGTCAACTTGTTCAACTCTCGGTAGTCAATACACATTCGGAAAGAACCATCTTTCTTTTTGACAAATAGGACCGGAGCTCCCCAAGGTGAAGAACTCGGCCTAATGAATCCTCTTTCCAAGAGTTCCTGTAATTGGTTAGACAACTCTTGAAGTTCGTATGGGGCTAAGCGGTATGGTGCTCGGGCCACAGGTGCGGCACCGGGCACGAGGTCGATTGAGAACTCAACCTGTCTTGGTGGTGGTAGACCAGGTAGTTCCTCGGGAAAGACTTCTAGAAAGTCTTGAACGATTGGCACATCTTCAAGTCGCTTCTCCTCCGACTTTTTCTCCATGTTATGCGTGAGGATTCCTGGATAACCCTTTCTCAGAAATTTCTAGGTTTTCAAAGAGGATATGATGTTGAGTCTCGTCCTACCGGTCTCCCCCTGTATGACCAAGGTTCTACCGCTGGCGAGAGGAATACAGACGATTTTATCGTAACAAATGATTTTGGCGCAATGCTTGGACAACCAGTCCATACCAATGATGACGTCGAAACTTCGGATTTCAACAGGCATAAGGTCGATTGATATTACGATGTTAAACAATTACAGACAATTTCGAGTTACGTGTCCCAAAAGTCACAGGATTAGATTTTTAACAAAAGGTGCTAGGAATTCTTACATCCGGTCAAATTACATAGGTCCTACGAAAGCATGATAAAGTACAGATTTAGCCTAAGCTAATCCCGACGTAGATTGAGTTGCGGTAGTAGTGCGGTGAGATGGTCCACAGATTCTGCGAGTCTGCTAACCATTCAGAGGGCATCCTCAGTTTCCCTTAGATGTGTCTCGCACTGATTCAACCTTGATTATAGGATGGAGATTTCATTTCGGTTGCCAATCACATGGTTGTGGACAACCTCCATAGTTTCGATGGTTTCACCCAGACGGTTGTCGACAGTGTCCATGTGGTTGACGTTATTTTCGTGATCTTCGAAGACTTGATTGATACGTTCGAGTGATGTGAGTCTCCAGTTTTCGTTGGTTTCTTGGAGTTTGATATCCATAGTATTAATTCGTTGCTCGTGACGGTGTAGCCTAGTGGTTAAGTTCGACAAAGTGGAGTGAGTGGGGTATGGGTCAGCTCGAGGTAACCTGATGTCCCTCCTAGCCACCCTTGGATTTCGCGATCCATACGGATGAGAGCGTGACGAATTGGGTGGTGTGTTTGCCATTATGTGACAAAGCATTAGAAAGAATGAGGCCTATATCCATATAATACATATATGATATAGCCTAGGATATTGAGCGAGAGCGAGGCCTATCTATGTATATATGTATATATCACATAATAGTCTAAAGTGGTCTAACACAAACATGTTTGAGTCCCGGTTCTCTCGAGGTCAGAGTCAACTAGTGTATCCTGTTCAGTCATGACTCCTTTCAGATCTCACATCATATTCTTTAAATTGTATATAGTTGATCAAGCTATGTTAAATTAAACCAATACAATGTAGTCACTGAACCTAATCATACTTAGTAAGGAATACTGCCTAACAGTCATAGTCTAGGCCCACTAAATGCAACCTAGTTCACTATAACCTTAGGCTCTGATACCAATCTGTCGCACCCCCAATTTCGGGTTGCGGAAGCGAATCGGGTCGGGGCGTGACTAATCAATAATCAGAAGCACAAAGATATAATGAATGACCACTATATGTGTCATTTTACAACTTCATTGATTACACAAAAGTTTACATCAAAATATAGTGTACATTAGCTCAGTTCTTGAATTGAGAGATTTACATTACATAATTAATTTATACAAAATATAATAATGCAATTAAATCTCTGATTGTTTGAATGCAGACTCGCGCTAATGATTCCTGATTGGGCAGCCAACCTACTGTTGTGTACCTGTGATACATGCTAAAATTGGTTAGCGAAACGCTGGTGAGCTCACAAGTTTGAATATCAACATATATTGTATGAACCGCAAGATTTTAGTTGAATTTATAGAGCAATTAAGCAAAATAAAAGTTATACAGCCATGAGCACATAGTCTGAGTTTAACTTGAATGTCAGGTCCAATTAAGGAAACCCAACGGAGGTGCCTCCTATGAGTGCCTAATCTACACTCGTCTTCCCAAATGCTAATACGTCCGTTTGACCAGTTAGTGCGTGCTAACCCGGATGAGGATTGTCAATCCTATATGATATCATATACTAACATTCACACTACAGATGTATTACCAAACTATTCTTGTGGAGGGCTTTAATTGATTAGTTAAAAACAACTCATTTAGTATTTGATTTGTATTGTACTTGCGTTCATATTGTAAAACAAAACGAGCAATGTATCACACCCCTGATGAAAACAGTGAAATTAGGGGCCATGAGACTCACCTGAACCTTGAGTGTTTATCGAAATAAACTTGAATTGATTAGCTGTGAATTGATGTCCGAAGACTTGTAACCTGGGGGTGTCAAAGACACGCGATGGTTATAAACATGAGTAGGTATCTCGAGAGACTACCTTTGTAGTTGTTCGTCCAACTAGAATGTCCAAATTACTACGATTTGGTTGATTAAATTGTCCAAATTACTACGATTTGGTTGTTTAACTTGTCCAAGTTACTACGACTTGGTTGATTGGATTATGTTTTGAAAACATGTATGGCCCGTTGGTGAATTGTTTGTAATAATAATCTCATTATTATTATGATTTCCAAGTGTTCATGTTCAAAATCGTATTCCGATGTGCTTTAAAAGTCGTATCGTATAAGTGTTTGAAGTTACACAAGTTTGACACTTAGTAAAAATCTATATTTTCAAGGTTCTGTCTTATGCGACACTAGGTGCGACATAAGTTGTTGTGTCGTAGGTCATGACTGCGACATAGGTCTTTGTGTCGCTATGTGCGACATCCGCAATTAAAGGCGACATAAGGTATTGCGTCGCTATGTGCGATGGGAATGAGTTCTGCAACATAGTGTTTTGTGTCGCTATATGCGACATCCGTGATGTGGTGCGACATAGAGGCTTGTGTTGCTATATGCGACATAGATCATGATTTTGCGACATAAGAGCTTGTGTCGTAGGTGGCCTAGACCCTCTGCGACATAACTGGCTGTTGGCCGGAATTTGAGCTGAAAATGTGTTTCTGGTTTTCGTTTGACTTGGAACTTTTACCCAACCCATGTATGGACATTTTAAGCATGGATAAACAACAAACAAGTGAAAACATATGAAATCGAAGGGTTTTGAGATTTATCGGAAACTTACAAACTTAACGCCGGAGAGATCCGAAAAGTTGAAAATGTAGATCGTGACATCGTGGTTCTCTTTCTTCAAACGAGCAAAGTGATTCGAGTGAGTTTGGTGGTGTTATTTGATGATTTAAGGTGGTGGTGGTGTGGTTTGTTTTAGAGAGAAAAGGGAGAAAGAAGATGGAAGAGAGAAAGCAAGTGGATGAAAATGAGGGTGGGGAGGGGGGAATATGGCAGATTTTTTTTTTTTGGGGCGGGGGGGGGGGGGGGGGGGGGATATGGGAGGGAATCTCCCAATTTTTAACCCCCGCGTTTGCGCACCGTGCAGTGTTCATTTTCCCGATCGTTTAATCGTGTTAATAATTATTTTAAAATACGAATATTTATTAATGTTTTTGTTCAAGTATTTCATCAAATACTTTTACTTGAGTTATAAAATATAACTTATTCTTTCTTCGATTGTTCGCACGTTTATTATTTTAATTGCGTAAATGTTGTTTGTACGATACGAATTTGATTTGAAATATTATCAAAATAATATTTTTGGATATAATAGTGTTATTAAATAATACTATATTATTTAATAAAATTGTTCACCAACGTCCGTATTAATTGAATCGAACTGCATTCGATTTGAAACTTGTACGATTTAATCAAATCGCATATTTGTATATATTCAACAATATATATTAATTGATACATTAATTAGCCTAACACATAACTAATTGCATGTACTACACCTGATTAGGCACTTATTACTAGTCCTAATTTGACGGGTGTCACACCGGCGGCGGCTGATAGGCTGCCACCCCGGTTTACCGTCTTTCGCTTCATTTCTTGATTTGTGCGTATCTTCTTCGTTTTACGTCCGTTTTCGTCGATTCTTTTTGCGTTGGATTCGCTTTTTCAAAAACAAAGACTTTGATGAAAAGAAATTCTTAAAATATGTCTCTGATCTTTGAATGTCTCGTACAAATCGTTTGAATCTTCCGATGTACGTAGAATCTTCATTCTTCATACGTTTTTGTTGATTCTTCTTCTGTTAGATTCGTATTTTGAAAAAGAATATCTTAGATAAGAGAAATCTCAGTGATCCCAACCCTGCCATTCCGTTTGAAGAACCCAAACGCACATTTCATTAAAGATTACTCACGTATTCCACATCGCCCCATTCGCTAATAATCAACCCATTCCCGAACGAAGAGGACGAGATATTAGATTGCAATCTTCACACACCACTGGCTTCCAATTACAATTCGGATTTTGAGAACAAATACGGAGAGTATCGTGAAAGACCACCAACCGAGTATCTAAGTGATCAATCGGAACCAGATCTCGACATGGCAGACGACATTGCCAACATGACTCTAGAGAGTATTCAAGCCGAATGCGCACCGATCTTGGGCCCGGAGTAGTGAGGCCCGCCATTGCGTGAGAAGTGGAGTTCAAAATCAAGGGACAATTCCTCAAGGAGCTTAGAGAGACCCCTTTCCTAGGCGAAGAAAAGGAAGATGCTAACGAGCACGTCGAGAAGATACTGGAAATCACCGATATGTTCAACTTTACGCGCGATCAGGTCATGCTCCGAGTGTTCCCAATAACATTAAAGGGAGCCACTAAGAGATAGATTTCAAATGAACCAGCTAGATTCATCACCACATGGGAAGATCTGCGCACGAAATTCTTGAAGATGTATTGCCCACCATCCAAAACATCGAAGATGATCGACGAGATTAGGAATTTCAAGCAAGATATTGACGAGTCACTTCACCAAGCGTGGGAAAGATACAAGGATTTGATGCATAGGTGCCCACAACACGACCTAAATGATCAAAAAATCATGATGGTATTCTACAAAGGAGTGGATCGTGCCACAAGACTAGGGATGGCACCCGTGGGTCGCGAGCATGGATACCCCAAACCCATCACCCGAACCCGTGGGTTTTTCTTCACCCGACAACCCGAAAAAATCCGTGTGCGGGTAAAATGTTGGACCCGTGCCCGCCCGTGGTGGGTACCCATACCCATGGGTAAACCCGCGGGTTGTTAGTATATGAACAAAAATATGCCCAAGACAACAAAATCTTAGAGATCAATTCTGCTCATCATAAGTTCGAATTATATGAAAATTGCATTACACACGTCAATTAAAATTATAGTAAAGCAATACGCCAATACTTAATAAAAAGATTCAACATATAATAAACTTGCAGGAGTTCATAATGATTTCTCAAATCAACAAAACAAAACAGATACTAAAGTCATGGTTGTTGCACAAAATTACAATCTATTTTCTTCATGTTGTTGCCTAAGCACCTCAATACTTTTCCACACCATCAAAACCCAATAAGCATTTAGTGTTATCGCCACTATGCGAGATCAACAACCTGTCACCACCCAAAACTTATATAAATATTCAATTCTTGATATCAACTTATTGTTTGGACTAGAACATCATATTATAGTATGGCAATATTTAGTGAGAAGTGTCATTACCTCTTCATCTACTTCTAATTCTTCATAAAATGAACAACAATCAACATGTCCAGTTGAGCAAGATCCTACAAACAACAAATTGAATATGAAACTTAATGTATAATAGAAAATATAATAGCAATGATATGTCAGCAAGAAATTTTATTTTAAGTTTTAACATGTGGCATTGATATAAATTACCTTTAATATGATACCTTAACCAATCTTGGGCACACATCAATGCCTCAAGTGTCTTTGGATGAAGCCTGCTACGATGAGGGCTAACAAACCTACCACTTGTACTGAAGGCTGATTCTGAAGCAACAATAGATACTAGGATAGCAAGAAGATCCCTAGCCATTAAAGCTAGTGTTGGGTAATCCCATGCATTCACTTTCCACCAAGCTAATACGTCAAAATCTGGTGTTCTAGGCTTGACTGGTTCTTTCTCATATCTATCAAATTCTGAAGTTTCGGGAACTTTAGTAGCAAATTCTCCAACGTAGGCATCATATTTAGACAAACGATCATTAGCATCACAGCTACTTGTAGAACCCTTGGAAACAAGGCCATCCTTTTCACACCCCTTAATGTTTGCATAGTATTTAAACAATTCAAAACATTGATCTTTCACGCTTTGTACAGCAGATTTAACTTCTACATTTCCAAGTGGCCCATATATATCATTAAAAAAAAAACTCTACTAGCTTTAGTTTGTACCTTGGATCCAAAAATGCTGCAACAGCCATTGCACCTTTTACTTCAAGCCAATACTTGTTAAACTTTTCTAACATTTTGGTTGCCATACTAGAAATTATGACATTTTCATCACCTAGCCACTCTGTTAAATCAATTTTTAGCTGACATACCTTTCCGAAGAACTCATTCGCGGTTGGATAAGCCGTACCAGAAAAGAACAAACTCACATCATAAAATATCTTTAGTTTCTCACATACAAGTTTAGCTAAATCCCAATCAGCATCCGATGGCAAACATACATACTTTTTATCTTTGAGTTTTATGCTTGGAAACACTTCTTTGTAAGATATAGCAACATCCAACATCATATAGGTTGAGTTCCACCTAGTTCTACAATCTCCAATCAGCTTTCTAGTTGACTTAACCTTTAAATTACGAGCCATTTTTTCGAATTGTTCCGTCCTTTTAGCAGTTGCTTTCCAATAAGCAACACTATCATGGATTTTATCAATAGCATCCCCTATTACATCTAAACCATCTCTTACAACTAAGTTCAATATATGTGCAGCACATCTCATGTGTAAAAGTTGACCTTCTAACAAAAGATCCTCATTTGAAAGCTTATCTTCCATTAGCTTTAGCATCGAGTCATTTGTTGAACAATTGTCAACCGTTATCGTCGATAATTTTCTGTTGATATTCCATTCCACCAACGTGTCAATCAGCTCACTAGAAAGATCTTCCGCAGTATGTGGATGAGGAATGTATGCAAACCTATATAATGTAAGAAAATGATAATTAGTTGGTAACGTATATAAGTAGTAAAAGTACAAAGACATAAATATATATTTGTAATAACTTAATATCCGATTTTGTAGTACCCATGATTCATCAATGAAATGAGATGTCACAACCATAAATCCCTTCTTTTGGTTACTTGATGTCCACATATCAGTGGTGATGGCAATTCTACTTTTACTTGCCTCCAAAACACTCATAGTTTTGTTTTTCTCAAAGTCATATATCTCAAAAATTTCCTTCTTTATGGTGTTTCGAGAAACTGGCTTAAAAAGAGGCTGAAGTGTGTTGGTGAAACGTCTAAAACCACGATGCTCAACCATCAATAATGGATACTCATGTAGGATGATCATTGTTGCAAGATCTTTTCTTACTTCTCCTTGATCAAACGCATGTTTTTCAAGAGATGTGTTTCCGTCTAGAGAAACTTTCGCATTTAACATTGCTTGTTTAATATTCTGTTTCTTACTATGAAGACAAATCTTACTATGATTACGAAGATGAGTTGTTCCATGAGTAGTATTACCACTTAATGATTTATTACAATAGTTACATACTGCTTTCCACACACCCTTGACCTCTTTTCTTATAAAATGCTTCCAAACATCAGAGACAAGTGGTCTTGAACATCCGTTTCCCTGTTGAGGTTGCTCATCAGGGTCTTCATCAAGCTGCTCATTAGTATTGCTACTCCTCTTTCTTTTTTTCTTAGAAGTTGCAGCTGTAGTAGAGGGAACTGCTCTATCTACATGTACATGACTTGAGCCTAATGGAGTTGGTTGAGTATTTGAATTGACATCAAATGTATTTTGACATGGTCCAGAGTCCGTAGCATTTTCAGTCATTTTGCTCAAATATGCCAATAACACTTGATAAAACAGTTGAAATCATTTAGAATAAGGATTAATATAAAAAGTACTTATAAAACATTTGCTTATATATAATAATTTGTAGCATAAAAAATTAATATATACTAACATACAGTTGAATACAAAGAAATATAAAAGAATAAAAAAACATGACAATAGCATAAGCAGTAAGAACATCACAGACCATGACAACTAGTTCCATCTCATAAACTGCCAACAAATGCACTAGCATATACAAATACGATTTAATACTTCATGTCAAATAAGAATAAAATATTACTAAAAGAAGTGAACTCACCTTAAGTTGTTGAACCTTGAACACCGAGAATGAGAGAATAAGGGTTGGAGTTAGAGTGCTAAAATGAGTGTTTAAACTTTAAAGAATTGAAGTCATCTTTTATTTTAAAATAAATGAATAAGATGGATCTTTAATTAATTTTGATGAGTGTGCAGTAGGAATGAGCATTACTACCGAAATCCTAATACCGTACTCATACCATACTGGTCTCGTACCTGTACCGGTACCATACCACTTCAAATGGTACGGTATTCGGTACTTATAAAACTTATTTTTTTGGATGCGGTACTTTCGGTACGGTACCGGTAATTTCTCGGTTTAGTACCCGGTACCGGTATATAACATCCTATCTTTTTGTCACTATATAATTATACGATAATATTGTCTATTAAAAAATAAGAACGCCTATTGGTAACACATGTTATATATACTGCGCGACTGATGAGTTTTTAATTAACATTCACAAAACCTAAATTCTAATCATCATCAATTATTAAGGATCACAATTAACTACAATCGTCATCATAATATGCAACCACTATCATCGTTGTCATCATCATCATCAACAACTCCAACAAAGAATATGAAAGTACCTATATCTTTAATACGCAAACATATAAAATCCCGTGGAAAAATTTTCGACACTCTGAGTAATGAAAATTATCTTTTTGGATCATGTTTATTTTATTTGTTTTAATATTATAATTTTCAACTTATGTATTTATGTTATATTATGATCAATATTGTTGTTGATAATTTCGTGTTTGATGAATTAATGTGACAATATTGCCTATTGGGTATTTTATTTCAAAAACATAAACATGGAGATTCTTTATGATTTTTTTGTTTCAGTTACCTTATTTTGTCTAGTTTGGTATTAAGGTGATTCTATTTTTTTTATGTTGTACTACCTTTTACAAACGGTTTTTCACTTTTGTATTTTTATATTTTCGGTACCAAATAGGTATAGTACCACTTTTTACCGTACCTGTACTCGTATCGTATTGGTACCAATACCATTTCAATTGGTACGGTATTCGGTACTCAAATTATGACAAAAAAGAAAAGCGGTACAAACCGGTTTGGTACGGTACAGTACCGGTTGTGTACCACACTCATCCCTAGTGTGCAGCGTGTAGTGTGCAGCGTGCTTTGTCTTTCCAGATTCCCAATTTCCCCATGTCTTTACCTATTCCCGTCTATTCTTCTTCCCACAGCTACCACTGATACGGGTTCACGGATTTTTTACGGGTATACCCGCGGGTATACCTAATGGGTCTGTCGGGTTCACGGATCGGGTTTATCCGTGGGTTATATAGCATACCCATCACCCGCCCGTCACCCGCCAACGGGTATATTTTTTTACCCGAAACTGACCCGTGGGTAAAATTTTACGGGTTTACCCGCCCGTCAGCAGTCGGGTACCCATGGGTATCGGGTTTTTTTCCGCACATTGCCATCCCTACACAAGACAACAATTGGATGCTCAATGATCTCTAGCGAAGAAGATTCCAAGAGACGCTTTAGAGGCAATTCGTGACCAAGCAAAAAATTCTCAGCTCTGGGACGATGGAACCAGTCAGAGAAAAAGGTCGGTTAGCAATGAGGATGGACTCGCCGCCATCACTTCTAAGCTTGACAGCATGGGAAGAGATATAAAGAAGGTAACCGAGATTGTTCATGCAATCCAAGTTGGATGTGATAACTGTGGAGGAATGCATCTAGTCAAAGATTGCCCTGAAATTGAATCTGGAGAAGCGAACGAAGAAGTCAAGTTTGGCGAAGATTAGGGAAACTACCGCCAAGGCGGAGGGACCTTTTTCCGATGACCATATCAGGAAGGAAATCGCCCGTTTCGCCAAGCTCAGCTGAGACTTTACACGAAGGGGCAACCTGCAGCACCTTTTCCAGAGAAGAAGACCAACCTTGAAGAAATGGTTGGAAAGTTTTTGACCACTAATGAGCAATTTATTGCTAGTTCTGGACAACGTATGGACACTACTGAAGCATTAGTGAGAAATCAAGGTGCTGCTATTAAGCAGATTGAAGGAAATATCTCAAACATTGCTAAAGTTCTCCAAGAGAGATTTTCTGAAACTCTTCCCGGATTCACCGAAACCAATCAACGTGATCAGGCGAAAGCTGTGATTACTAGAAGTGAAAAGGTTCATGAAGATCCAATTGTAAAGAAGAAGCCTGTATCTCAACCTCTGCCTGAAAAAGAGAAGGAGGTAGAAGTTGTTGAAAGCCCGAAGGTGGACACTGAGGATGATCAAATTGCTAGGGATAAGCAATATGCGAAGGATCATGCGCCATCACCACCTTATCCTGCGGCTTTGAGAAGAGGAAAGGATGAAGCTCATTATCACCAGTTTCTTGAGAACTTGAAGCAACTCCACATCAACATTCCATTTGTGGAGGCCATTGCTCAAATGCCTAAATATGCAAAATACTTGAAGGAACTATTGACCAACAAGATCAAGCTAATTGAGGCAACCACGGTAACAATGAACGAGAGATGCTCAGCGCTGATGCAAAATAATCTACCACCGAAGATGAAAGACTCTGAGAGTATTAACCTTCCTTGTCTTATTGGAAGTTTAGACATCACTAATGCGCTGGCTGACTTGGGAGCAAGCATGTCGATAATGCCTTACACTATGTATGTTAGACTCAAGTTAGGAGAGCGTAAACCAATCAGAATGTGCATTGAGTTAGTGGATCGTTCAATTCAATGTCCTAAGGGTGTGATCGAGAATGTTTTGGTTAAGGTGGATAAGTTTGTTTTCCCGTGCGATTTTGTGATTCTTGACATGGTAGAAGATTCAAAGGTACCTATCATTTTGGGAAGACCTTTTCTAGCCACTGCAAGGGCATTGATTAATGTTTTTGTAACACCCCTCAATTTCCATCATTTAAATATAATAAATCCGGAAGCGTTAGTCCAACTTTCAACAATATCAAGTTACATTACAATTTCAACCTAATTTAAATCATAGTTTATCAACATGGGTGTTATTTGAAAATCACAAGATAACATTAATTTGTATAATCAAATATCAGAGTAACGCCAAGATGTCAAACATTCCTTCCAGTCCAACTTCTTGCCCACCCGATAAAATCTATAACTTGCAAGAAGTGTTAATGTGGGGGTTAGCATAACGCTAAGTGAGTGAATAATAATCAACAGTACAACTTAGCATAACAACCTTGTGTACAACAATTAATCTTAAGCATATCAGTACACAATACAACTTATCAACAATGCACAATTCAACAACATCACATCTCAATAATGAGGATCGGTGGTTCTTGAGAAACCCTTCTGCCGCGGTGGCTCTCAAAGAACACTTACCCAACCATATCCGTATGGTCATACGGACGAGACCGATAGCTAATTATTATCATCCACCAACACAGGAGATGTGTTAAATCTTAGATAACAATTAGCCCAACCAACCATTTCAACTCGTTGACCTCATTAACAACTGATGCACGAAGGCCAAATATATCACGTGATCACATATTCACAACTTTTTAGGTAATCATATCAGACTAACAGTCTATCAACAGTATGATTACTATCAAACCAAAATCATCATGGCAACGAAACAGTAATAATACAATTACTTGTTGTAACCAAACCTGTTACAACTAAACCACACTGAGGATTAAAGATCCACTCACCGAATACCTCAGTCGTCCACTCAGTAGTCTAATGTCACCGAGTCTTCTCCACATCTGAGAATACAATAGAATAACACCAGTTAGTAACTTATCTCAAAATTATATACAACATTCCGCAAACATATTTACACCCATCATTCTCCAAAATACTTAATTCATATAAGTCACACAATCATCATAATCATCAATATTTGATCCTTACTTATATGAATTCATATCATAATTTTCAACTAGTCAAAAACATCAATTTATCACTTCTATTGAATCAATAATACTTAACTCGTATTAACAACAATTATTCATCATATACCACTAACATGATCGTAAAACTTTCATAATCATTTATCAACTAACATAACTACACCATTAACAATATTATTAACTTTCAACATCAACAATTCATCAAAACCACAATACTAGGTTTTATGATTTCTTGAACAACCATGTTCTAACTTAAATCTTTGATTATCAATTAAGTGTTCTAAATCATAAACAATATTAACTAATCATATAACCCATGATAATTATCATAATCATCATAAACTTCAAGACCACTTAATCAATTTATCATTTCTAACTTAGGGTTTCACTTATAATCATGAAATTAACATCAACTAACAACTATATAATCACTATAAGCTTCAATTTCATATTAGTCATGCTAATTAAATCAAATACTCATTTCTAGGGTAACATGAAAATCATGAATTAGCAATTTCAACATGTTTATAATGATGATGTAATGATGAATATATGTTATTGAAGCTTAACTAACATCAATTTAATCATTTGAAACCCTAATTTCGGATTGAAGGTCAAGAACATCAAAACCCCCAAATTCTAGGGTTCTAGAAATCAAGAATTGAGACTTACAACTTGATTAGGATGATCAAGGGATGATTAAATCACGTTTCTGAAGCTTAATTCAAAGTTCCTTAGCTTCAATTTCACTCCAAGACTTGTTTTGCAAATTACCAATCATCCCTGTGGTTTAATACGTGCGGCCAGGAGAAGAACACAAGAATCAAGTGTGATTTAATTCAGAAATTTTGGTGATTGTTGATGAATTAGGGTTTTGAACCCTTTCTCTAGCTCTCAATCGAACTCACTGGAATACTCTGATGTTAATACGTATTTCACACATATATTTGGTAATTTGTGTAGTAGTTTTGTCCCCCGTACTTATCATTGTCTGGAACTTAAAAACTATTTGAGGGGAAATATTATTTTATTTTACTGTCAACTGAATTAAATTAAAACGGTTAATAATTTATCAACCACAATAAATTATTTGACTCTTTTACCCATTTATTTTCAAATAACAAATGTACCTATTTTCTGATACATTAAATAATATTTCACAATCTGAAAATATTAAAATACTACTAGACCCGAGGAGTGGATGTTACAAATCTCCCCCCCTTAAAGAGATTTCGTCCTCGAAATCTAATCACACTTAATCACTCTAGTGTGACATAATCACCTATTCATTTCTATTTCAATTCACTATTAATATGTTTCTCGTACACTTCTAACCACATAATTATTCATTACTATTAACACACAAGATGTGATTATAATTTAATTTACTTATGCATATCATCATTATGCATATCTTTAATCATACAACACCAATGTATCTACATATATTTATTTAGATATATGTTATTTCATCAACTTACACACCACCATTGTGTATTACCATTGAATTCATATAAACACATAATATCTATCACAAAATGCTATACCTAACATTAAGGATAGTATTATTAACTATTTAATCCAAATATATACACATATCAAACGTTACTCCCGTGAGTAACTTATAATTAAAATACACATTTTCAATTCTTTCCACATGCACATATCTAAATGTACATGATTCTATCTTTTCCCTTGCACAATTACTGTGCATAAACCCTATTTCCATTCATAAAGTAATTACTTATATGAATCGTTTATCAATAATCAGTCATTCAAACCCTTTTAAAACATATAATTACTTAACAAGTGGAATACAAAACCACTTACAATCAGAAACTAGCAACATGCCAGAATCATTGACAATTATAAATACTTATGATATTCTGATAACCAGAAATTAGCAATATGCTAAAATCTTTAACACTTATCTTCTTAACAACAAGAATAAAACAATATCAATAACAGTGGTTATAAAACCACAATACACATATTTAACAATGAATTTCAAATTCATTTCATAACTAGTAACTAACTAGTATCCACATATTACCTTAAGTGGTGAAACAATTGGATTCAACTTTTTGTAACTAGTTATTTTTTTGTTTCACAACATGTAATTATAAACACAATCAAATGCAACCAGATTATATGAGATTCTTTATTCAGAATGAACCACAATTCATATAATCTTAGACATATAAGAGCAAACAGTAAGTCACATGTAGAGGTCAAATCTTATAGATAAACTCTTAGCACACAATTCAATTAGCATTCCATCACCTCAACTTGAATGCTAAATCAACACCTGTCAATACCATGCGCCATCAGCATTGGTATTTTTACAACACAAGGTGCTGTCATTAATCAACTATTCAACAATATTAACACATTGTTATCTGCAGTCGACTGACCTCTACTTTGTTTGACTCATCTTTTACTTATTACTAGTTGCAATTTATCATATACACATTTCTTGTACCATGGGTACCATATTAACAACAAATTTGTGGTTAGTAACTCTTTTCATTATAGTCAATCATTGACTATTCTCAATTACAGGTTAATATCTCTAACCTGTTATTTTAAAATCACATAACTTTATCTGGTACTTAGTAGCCTCAACAATTCCATGTGAAATGGCATAATATAAATACGTTGGCCAGACGTCGTCATATTATGTCAGGTACACTTCATTTTCAGGCAACTTTATACCATTTACTTTCCAAAGTAATTAATCTTTACTTACACATATATCAATAACAGTGATATCAAATTCTACACACATATGATAATACTTTTACAGCTGGTATACGATCAAATATTAACTTGTTATCATTTTCAATTTATCATTGTTTAAATGAACAACTAATCACATAATCCGGTAGATATAACTCTTTTCACTATTTCATTATCACAGATGTAACACCATTACATCAGTCAACCTCTTCATTACCTGATTCAATATCAATTACCAGTTACATCACTTAATACTTATAGTACATTTAGTACTAAACACTTGTCAATACTATATATAATATCCAACACATATTCATCAACATATATGTCTTTAGTTGAATCACAATTGAGCATTTCATGTTTAATGATCACATAGCTATAAGCTCATGTACTTAACTTATAAATTCTTAAAATGCTCAATTCAATTAATTTTAATGTTTTACATGATTCAACTACTTCATCATATTTCAATAAGTTCACATATATGATCCACATAATTTCCTACTCAATGTTTTCTAACCCCAGTTAGCAACAATCAACAATACCATTTACTGGTATATTTCGGCAGTTAATTAAACCGTCTAAGAATAACTCATACACAATAACATATGTGGACCTCTTAAAACAAGTTTTTATATTGTATTTAGTCATAGAAATGATCCCTGGGCTAAAAGAAACAAAAGCCCAATACAAAACGTAAGCTAGAAGTCCGAAATAAGGTCCGAAAAACAATAAAATGCCATTTTCAGGCCCCAAACGACCCCGAACTGCCCAAAACTGCCAGGGCTCATGGCGAAGCGAAGAGCTTTGACCGTTGGGCCGTTTCTGAGTGACCATGTAAGTTTCATCTCAATCGGACACTGAAATTTTGTAACGGAAATTTCTACGTCAAACGTTACGACGAACATCAATTTTTTTTTTTTCATTAACGCGATCCGGGACAAGGGCTTGGGATCGCGTTCCACAGTTAAAATCCTTCTGTAACGAAATTGTTCATACAAACACGATCCGGAGAATTGAACAGGATCGCGTTCAATAGACCAAAAGTTGACTATTCACGAAATACACATGCAAACGCGATCCGAAAAATTTGGCTGGGATCGCGTTTCCCTTTGAAAAATCTTCTCTTACTGAATTACACTAAGCAACGCGATCCAGAGACAAGGGTGGGATCGCGTTCGTAAGACCAAAATCGACTTTGACAATTTATAACTACTGAACGCGATCCGGGCAACACGTGGGGATCACGTTTGAGCTTATTACAGCTCAACTTCAGACCTGCACCACTTTATGCAATTTTTTCTGAAATTCAAACGAGCATATCTCATAAACCATAAAGAATTAGGTTCTGATATTTTGCAGGAACCTTCATATAACCAAAATGCAACTTTTCATTTTCACACTTTTTCAAAATTCACGATTTACGAGAAAACGGACGTATGATTCATTTTGAGCCATTTTCGACCACTTTTGTTGACATGTCAAAATGCAACTCACATGGTTTCTGGCTCTATCCTCTTAACAAGACGTGTGGGCATATTCATCACACCCACATACCAATTCTATCATATTTTCACTTGTTGATCCGTTTAGGGGTCCAATTGGGCATTTTTAACAAAACAATCACATTGACTACCCAAAACATTTTTAATACATATTCCCACTATATGTAGGACTTAAGGTCACTTTGACATTGGTTATAACCAAACCACTACTCATTTTAACCGTTTAACCATCAAGTGACCCATTTGGGCACCTTAACAACCCATTTGGGTTTCAACCCATATAATCACTATTCTAACACCCATTTCACATTACTTTGACTACTTTAAGTCAAACTAAACTGTTTTCACTATTGGTATCGTACTATAACTCTAAAACACCAATTCACATAAAAATCATTATGTTTAAACCAATCACAACAAATTTTCAACTTTGACTTCTTTCAAACTCGTCAACAGTTATAAAAGTTGGTTGACCACTTTGACTTTCTTACTACACCACTTTTAGTAGATAGATCATAATTCAACCACAGTCATGATCAATATTATACACATACACATCTTACCACATTTATCACTTAATAACATAGTCAATACACAATTTGACTCTACCAATTTCAACCTTGACTTTTCCTAGTCAAAGATACACATTTCAATCAATGTACACTTTCTAATTTACACAACAACAAGACTCCAAACTTATTAATTGAGATTACCAACATCTCATTAAATTTACTATATGGAGTCATATCGACTTTGTTTTCCAAGATTTATTACTACACTTAATCCAATTGCTCCCAAAGTCATTATTTCACAAGAGGAAATAATTCCACACACACAATTCATAGTATCACATTAACATATATTGATCACCAAAGACTCACAACTGGGGATTCGTATCAGTCTGACTCAGTTTACTTTACTACCAATCACATCATAGCAAAGTAAACAATTCAAGTTTATTGAAATACACCAAGCTTATCGAAAAGTACCTGATATACATAGGCCCACAAAGGTTGAGGAATCATTGAGAATACCAGACGGTTCCTCATGTTCCTCCATCTCTGCAACCAAAATAACACTTTTGCAACTTGTTATAGGTTAGTACACATTTAATAACCACTTTCTCATACCACCACTAATCCCCACACCCTGGAATGTTTGACTTGACACAACTTTAAGTTTGGGATTGAACATTTTACAATGTATAATTCACTCAAACTCATACTCTGATACCAACTTGTAACACCCCTCAATTTCCATCATTTAAATATAATAAATCCGGAAGCGTTAGTTCAACTTTCAACAATATCAAGTTACATTACAATTTCAACCTAATTTAAATCATAGTTTATCAACATGGGTGTTATTTGAAAATCACAAGATAACATTAATTTGTATAATCAAATATCATAGTAACGCCAAGATGTCAAACATTCCTTCTAGTCCAACTTCTTGCCCACCCGATAAAATCTATAACCTGCAAGAAGTGTTAATGTGGGGGTTAGCATAACGCTAAGTGAGTGAATAATAATCAACAATACAACTTAGCATAACAACCTTGTGTACAACAATTAATCTTAAGCATATCAGTACACAATACAACTTATCAACAATGCACAATTCAACAACATCACATCTCAATAATGAGGATCGGTGGTTCTTGAGAAACCCTTCTGCTGATGTGGCTCTCAAAGAACACTTACCCAACCATATCCGTATGGCCATACGGACGAGACCGATAGCTAATTATTATCATCCACCAACACAGGAGATGTGTTAAATCTTAGATAACAATTAGCCCAACCAACCATTTCAACTCGTTGCCCTCATTAACGACTGATGCCCGAAGGCCAAATATATCACGTGATCACATATTCACAACTTTTTAGGTAATCATATCAGACTAACAGTCTATCAACAGTATGATTACTATCAAACCAAAATCATCATGGCAACGAAACAATAATAATACAATTACTTGTTGTAACCAAACCTGTTACAACTAAACCACACTGAGGATTAAAGATCCACTCACCGAATACCTCAGTCGTCCACTCAGTAGTCTAATGTCACTGAGTCTTCTCCACATCTGAGAATACAATAGAATAACACCAGTTAGTAACTTGTCTCAAAATTATATACAACATTCCGCAAACATATTTACACCCATCATTCTCCAAAATACTTAATTCATATAAGTCACACAATCATCATAATCATCAATATTTGATCCTAACTTATATGAATTCATATCATAATTTTCAACTAGTCAAAAACATCAATTTATCACTTCTATTGAATCAATAATACTTAACTCGTATTAACAACAATTATTCATCATATACCACTAACATGATCTTCAAACTTTCATAATCATTTATCAACTAACATAACTACACCATTAACAATATTATTAACTTTCAACATCAACAATTCATCAAAACCACAATACTAGGTTTTATGATTTCTTGAACAACCATGTTCTAACTTAAATCTTTGATTATCAATTAAGTGTTCTAAATCATAAATAATATTAACTAATCATATAACCCATGATAATTATCATAATCATCATAAACTTCAAGAACACTTAATCAATTTATCATTTCTAACTTAGGGTTTCACTTATAATCATGAAATTAACATCAACTAACAACTATATAATCACTATAAGCTTCAATTTCATATTAGTCATGCTAATTAAATCAAATACTCATTTCTAGGGTAACATGAAAATCATGAATTAGCAATTTCAACATGTTTATAATGATGATGTAATGATGAATACATGTTATTGAAGCTTAACTAACATCAATTTAATCATTTGAAACCCTAATTTCGGATTGAAGGTCAAGAACATCAAAACCCCCAAATTCTAGGGTTCTAGAAATCAAGAATTGAGACTTACAACTTGATTAGGATGATCAAGGGATGATTAAATCACGTTTCTGAAGCTTAATTCAAAGTTCCTTAGCTTCAATTTCACTCCAAGACTTGTTTTGCAAATTACCAATCATCACCGTGGTTTAATACGTGCGGCCAGGAGAAGAACACAAGAATCAAGTGTGATTTAATTCAGAAATTTTGGTGATTGTTGATGAATTAGGGTTTTGAACCCTTTCTCTAGCTCTCAATCGAACTCACTGGAATCCTCTGATGTTAATACGTATTTCACACATATATTTGGTAATTTGTGTAGTAGTTTTGTCCCCCGTACTTATCATTGTCTGGAACTTAAAAACTATTTGCGGGGAAATATTATTTTATTTTACTGTCAACTGAATTAAATTAAAACGGTTAATAATTTATCAACCACAATAAATTATTTGACTCTTTCACCCATTTATTTTCAAATAACAAATGTACCTATTTTCTGATACATTAAATAATATTTCACAATCAGAAAATATTAAAATACTACTAGACCCGAGGAGTGGATGTTATAGTTTTTGACCGAAGGATCACATTAAGGGTAGGCGATGAAGAAGTAGTGTTTGATGTTAACAAATCAACGCAATACCCTGCGTCAGTAAATGATGCCTGTTACTTTGTGAGTGCCAAGGAAATGACAAATGATGAGGAATTTCTACAAATTCTCATGGAAGATGAAGATATTGATCCAATGATTTTGGAAGGTTGGACAGGAAGTCTTGAAGCTATTCGAGAGATTGAGGAGCTCGATAAATTGCTCGAGGAAGAAAGTGAGACAACATACGAAGATGAATTAGAGACTGAGGGAGTCAAACTGAAGGAGAGTAAAAAGTCCATTTTGGAAAATGGAGTGTCGATCATCACGGAGACACGAATTACTATGTATGATATTCCTTGTTCGAGGGAAGAGTTGTCGATGGTTAAATCTTCATTCGAAGAACCACCAAAGTTAGAATTGAAGGATTTACCGACCCATTTGGAATATGCGTACTTGCAAGGAAAGTCAGACCTACCGGTAATTATTTCATCTCAGCTGTCAGCCAACGAGAAAGAAAGTTTATTAAAGGTTCTTAAGGAGCACAAGCATGCTATCGCTTGGACGATTAGTGATATCAAGGGAATAAGCCCCTCTTACTACATGCACAAGATCCTCATGGAATCTGACTTCAAACCAGTGGTGCAACCGTTGAGGCGTTTAAATCCTAAAGTGACTGATGTGGTAAGGAAGGAGATCATTAAGTTGCTTGACTCTGGGTTAGTTTACCCAATTTCTGATAGCCCCTGGATAAGCCCCATACATGTTGTGCCAAAGAAGGGAGGTATGACAGTGGTTGCTAATGAGAAGAATGAATTAATCCCCACGAGAACTGTCACCGGATGGAGAGTCTGTATCGATTATAGGAAATTGAATGATGCTACGCACAAGGATCACTTTCCTTTGTCATTCATCGATCAAATGCTCGAACGTTTAGTCAGAAAAGAATACTATTGCTTTTTAGATAGGTTTTCTGGTTACTTCCAAATTCCGATAGATGCACATGATCAAGACAAGACCACATTCACACGCCCATTCGGAACTTTTGCTTATCGGAGAATGCCTTTCGGTTTGTGCAATGCACCCGCAACATTTCAGCAGTGCATGATGGCGATTTTTGATGATATGGTGGAGGATATTCATGGATGATTTCTCCGTTTTCAGAAATTCTTTTGACAAGTGTTTAGCAAATCTGAAAAAGATGTTGCAAATGTGCGAGAGTTTGAATCTTGTTCTAAATTGGGAGAAGTGCCATATTATGGTACGTGAAGGAATCGTATTAGGACACAAGATTTAAAGTATTGGGATTGAAGTAGACCAAGCCAAAATTGAGGCAATAGCAAAGCTGCCACTCCCAACAAATGTCAAGGGAATACGAAGTTTCTTAGGACATGATGGGTTCTACAGACGATTCATTAAGGATTTTTCAAAGATAGCACGTCCGATGAACAAGGTACTGGAGAAGGAAGCTAAGTTTGAGTTTTCTAAGGAATGTCAAGATGCATTCACTTTATTAAGGCAGAAGCTAGTATCTGCACCTATCATGATTAGTCCAAATTGAAATCTTCCATTTGAATTGATGTGTGATGCCAGCGATTATGCAGTTGGGGCAGTATTAGGTCAGCGGGTTGATAAGAAGTTTCAACCGATTTATTACGCAAGCAAGACTTTGACAAACGCACAGGAGAATTACACTACGATTGAGAAGGAATTGCTCGCTGTTGTTT
This sequence comes from Pseudognaphalium luteoalbum, assembly GCA_963422505.1. NCBI lineage: Eukaryota > Viridiplantae > Streptophyta > Magnoliopsida > Asterales > Asteraceae > Pseudognaphalium > Pseudognaphalium luteoalbum. Next base: position 61,756,145 of record OY730194.1, read on the forward strand.
TTGCATTTGACAAATTTTGCTCTTACTTGGTTTTGTCAAAAACAGTGGTGTTTACCGATCATTCAGCATTAAGATATTTGTTTAGCAAGCAAGATGTGAAGGCACGGTTGCTGCGATGGATTTTGTTGTTACAAGAGTTTGATATCGAGATTTGCGATAAGAAGGGAGCTAAAAATCTGGCTACTAATCATTTATCAAGATTAGAGAATCCAGAAATGGATAAGTTAGATGAATCGGAAATTCAGGATAAATTTCCTGATGAAAGTTTGATGAAGGCAATTTTGAATTAATTTCCATGGTTCGCTGATTATGCAAACTTTCTAGTTACGAACACTCTTCCATCTGGAATGGATTTCAACCAAAGAAAGAGATTTTTCTAATCTTTACATCATTATTTCTTGGAAGACCCGTACTTGTTTAGAGAATGTGCTGGTGGAATTGTTCGGAGGTGCGTAGCTGGAGAAGAATGTACCAGAATTTTAAGGCATTGTCATGATGGTCCGACTGAAGGACATCATGGTCCTAATTATACCGCGCGAAAGGTGTTTGAGGCAGGTTTCAATTGGCCAACAGTTTTCAAGGACGCATTCGAGTATGTGAAGGAGTGTGATGCCGAGAATTTCTAAAAAAGATGAGATGCTGCAAAATCCAATCATGGTTAGTGAGATTTTTGATTTCTGGGGAATAGATTTGATGGGCCCATTTCCACCTAGCAATGGAAATAAATACATCATTGTGGCTGTGTATTATGATTCTAAGTGGGCCGAAGCAAAAGCGCTACCTACAAATGATGCTAGGGTAGTGGTGAAATTCCTTAAGTAGTTGTTTTCGCGGTTTGGAGCACCAAAAGCTTTGATAAGTGATCGTGGAACGCATTTCACAAATGCACAACTGGAGAAGGTATTGCGAAAATATGGAGTTAATCACAAGTTTTCGACTGCCTATCATCCTCAGACTAGAGGTCAAGTGGAGGTAACCAATAGAGGGTTGAAGCGTATTTTAGAACTTTCAGTTGAAGGAAACACAAAGGATTGGTCGAATAAGTTAGATGATGCATTATGGCCGGCACATACAGCTTTTAAAGCATCAATTGGAACTACACCCTATCATCTTGTTTATGGGAAAGCTTGCCATCTGCCTTTTGAATTAGAACACAAGGCATACTGGGCTTTAAGGCAATGCAATCTCGATGATCATGCAGCTAGAAAAGGGCGAATGGCGCAGTTAAACGAGTTAGATGAGTTAAGAGTGAATGCTTATGACAATTCACGACTGTTTAAGGAGCGCACCAAGAAATGGCATGATTCTCGATTTAAGTCAAACAATGTATTTGAAAAAGGTGATAAGGTTCTCCTATACAATTCACGTTTGCATTTGTTTCCTGGTAAATTGAAGACACGCTGGACAGGACCCTTTGTGGTCGAGAAAGTTTATCCTTTTGGTGTTGTTGATCTGCAAGGTCATTCTGGAAAAACTTTCAAGGTTAATGGGAGTCGTTTGAAGAAATACTATGGTGATGCAAGGGACTCCAAGCGTGATTTGGAGATGAATTTGAGTTAAATAATGCAGCAAGGTGTCGACCTTACCGACGTGATAAACAAAAGCGCTTTCGGGAGATAACCCGTTATTTTGTTTTCTTATTTTTGCTTGCAGATTTGAACTTTGTGGGTGTGTTCCCTGGAAACCCTCACGAGACTTTAACTCGTCCACTCAGGATACTGAGGGGTTTAAAGGCTTGTTGCTTATGCGAAATGCAACTGTGATGCCTACGGAAGTGTGCTGTTGTATATTTTCAGAATCAGATCATCCAAGAATTTTTCTTCCAGATCAGGGGAGTTTTTCTGTTTTCTTCTTTTCTATTCCCTACATTTATGTTTCTTTTGCACTGAGGACATTGCATATTTCTAAGTGGGGGATGGGGAAAAGAAGTCTATTTGTCCTAAGTTATCAAATTGCAAATATTGGTAGATATCATTTTCTAGGGCATTCTGTATTAGTAGTTTTTCAGTCCAAATTTTTCTTTTAAAAATTTAATTTTTCTTAAGTTTAGCAAATCTTGTAACAAAATTGGAAAATTCAAAGGAATGAATTAATCTTAAATTTTAAATATGAGATAGTTCATAATGTGATGTATCGATAGGCAATCTATATGAAAGTTATTGAGCTATTAAATAAATTAATACAGTAAGTAGGTTTGCCTGAGAGGATCTTTAGTAGAGTATGGTTGTAGCCTTAATTCTTATATGGTAGCGTGTTGTAGCCCTCAATTCTGGAATTTTAGTTGTCATCATTTGGGAATATACTGGGTGTTGTCTCCTCTGTTGTACGTAAGTACAGACCTGGTTTCCGTCAGTATATTTTTATTTGTTTACTTGAAAAAAAAGAAGTAAATGAATAAATGAATATACAAAGGCCAAGTTAAGTCACTTTGTTGTACTAAGGTACAGACCTGTCACCAATGTCTTGGCCTGAAAAATGATTGATTTAACTTAGATTTTCATTATTGAGGAAAGTTGTGGCGCGTTAGTTGTATGAGAATATTTTGCTATTGAGATTCAAAGGTAAAGCCTGCTAGAATAATAATAGTTGAGCTCAATTTCTAGAATATAGATTGTTTAAGTGGACAACAATATCGGTAATTCGTATGAATCATCTTTTATGTCTAATAATAACTAATGAAGAATTTGGTTTCCTGATAGAGTTTCTTGATTGCTAGATTTAAGGTAGAATTAGTTTTTAGAGTAAAATTTGGGTTGTGAAATGCTAGTTAGTTTGTAAAAAGTCCCTATGTTCCGATATTTTGCCTGTTCATTATTTTAACTGGTATTCTACTTGAGGACAAGTAGGATTCAAGTGGGGGATATTTGATAAATGCTAAAATGTGTTATTTTATAGTATTATTTATCCCTTGTTTTAATAGAATTCTTATGCATTTTATGTGAATACGATACTTAATTCGTTCATATTTGCATTTAGGAGATTTATTGGAGCTTGGATAAAAAAGAAGCAGAAATCGAGCTATTATTAAAGAAAAATATGAAGATTTGAAGATAAGAAGTTTGGCTGGATCAAAGGTTGAAAAAAGTTGTAAATTTCATTCCATACGGCGGATGGATTAATCCATCCGGCGTATGGATTGGTTGGGCCAAGCTGGATCAGACGCGGCATCAGACTATGGGCTTTAGCATCCATCCGGCAGATGGATTAATCCATCCGGTGGATGGATCGATTCGGCTGAAACCCTAAATACCCTCATTTGCTTTCATTTAAGGGTTATCACCCCATTTTTCTTCACAGCCGGTTTTCAACCATCAAAACCCTAATTCTGGAGCATTTTGAGGAGAAAGAAGCAAGAAGAATTGAAGGTTATCAATTGCTAATTCATTATCTTCGGTTTTTTGGTTCGAATTTGTTATATGTTTTCATTTGATTATGAGTTCTATTACATTTTCATTTCTGATTTTCTGTAATAACATGAGTGGCTAAATTATTATTGCATTTGTTTAGATGATGATACTTAGATGATGATTTGATTATTGAATTGCGGATTATATTGGATTTTATGAATGTTTATGTGTTTACTTGATGATCCATGTTTATTTATCGATTATTGATGATTACCTAACGTGATGATCTATTGATTTATGATTGAGTTCTTTATTGATAGATTATTATTGATTATTGTTGATTTTTATTGAGAATTATCACTGGATATATTGAGTTTGATAGGTTAGGATCAATAATGGTTAATATTTGGTGATGAATGTGATAGCTATTTATTAGTTATAAACTTTGTTGATTCAAGTTGCAAAAGTAAATCATATAAATGGTGTAGGTCTAATTTGTAACACAATTTGGTGGATAACGTTAAATTGAACTGTTAACGTGTTGAAAACAACTTTATATCTTTCTTAATTGTGTTTAATCAATTAATCTTGTAAGGATAATTGGTAATATATGTCATATCACAATAAAATCCATATGTTAGCAATTCAATAAAGTGATAATCAAATTATGAGGAAAGTAATCTAAGCAAATGCATTTCTTTTATCAATTTGAATCAAGTATTTTATTTGATTAATTATTTTATCATTTATTTCTTTTTAATTAAGTTTTAATATAAAAATCACTTTTCATGATTGTTAGTCAATTGTTCATCCGGAACTAAAATGCTCCCCCATTATTTACTGTTTTTATTTGTAACAATTTCCGATTTATTTAATATTGACAACTGTTCCTCGTGTTTGACTCGGACTTATCGAGCTATACTATATTACGACCAGGTATTCTTGCTTGTGTTGTGTATAGTAAGCAAGTATTTTCTATTTGTAAAACTTAACTCTGTTTACACATCATCATTTATATAGATGCATGCGACTCGTACTATCTAGCATAATCCCGCGGGCCACCCTACTATAGCTGATCATCTAAGAATACAACACTAAAAGGTCAGCTATAAAACTGGTGAATCTCACAGGTTTATCATAAAGCATGTTGTGATACACAATGTTATCGGACGATTTAATACCGAGCAATGATTAACCAATTAAGGTTACCGAATTAAATATACCGACTATGACTTTGCATTGCACTGAGCCATGGTTCGAGGCCTAATCCGATTTTCAGCCTCCCGAACGGTGTCAACACCCATAACCAATACTAAAGTGCCCATTTGAAATGGTTGTAGCTAGCAACCCGGACAGGGACGTCACTCCCCAAATAGATCTATCCTTTAGTAATCGCGCCTTATTAAGTTAACGAACCATGCACTGATGAGGACTTTCCCGTATTAAAATACTCATGCAATACCCGAACAAAGAAAATCAAGACCGATAATGATAACCAACTGAGTTAATAATTAAATTAACTAACCGTATAATAGTGATCACGAAAAAAAGTAAGTGTTGTATCTCACCCCAAGTTTTAAATCAGTAAAACAATAAAAGTGGGGTTGTGAGACTCACCTGAGTCTAGCTGAGCAAGTAAAATCCGATATGGAATGGACAGTCCGAAACCTTCTAATGCCCTATGCATATAAGGTCATTCATATATATATAAGTGATTGTTTTAACGTTAAACTATATCAATAGTTTGTTTGTTTTAAAAGATTATTTCGAAAAGATCGTTGGTGATGATACTTTTGAGAATAATTAATGTCCCTAGAGTTGAAAACATTTTTATCTCGAGTTGTTTCATTGGTTATGCGTATGTATATCTACATATACATATATGCTTATATATATACATTTATATATAGATTATTCCAAAAATCATTTATTGTAGTATTCAAATATTATATTAATACTTGTTGCGTGAAAGTGTGTGTGTGTGTGTATATATATATTTCATTTTATTTTTCGTTGCGTATATTTTGGGTATATATAATACCCATTCGGGTATGTTATGTAATAATTTAATATGTTTATCCAATGTTATAATGCGATCAGTATGTGGCCAAAGCAGAATTGTTATAAATTTTATGTTAAGTTTTTGTAACGTTGATGTGAAGTATTAAAAAAAAATCTTAACATGTGAAGTTTTTCACGAGAATAGCTTTACATGGTTTATACCATGTGAAGCTTTAACAAAAAAAAACAAAAAAAAATAGCTTAACATGGTTCATACCATGTGAAGCTTTAACAAGAAAAATAGCTTAATATGGTTCATACCATGTGAAGCTTTTCATTGTTTTATGTTAACACAAAATCTCATGTTAAGTTTTTGAAATTTCACATTCACAGTGATGTGAAGTTTAAGAAAATAGCTTAATACATTAATATACCATGTGAAGCTTAATCAAAAATAACTTAACACAATAATATACCATGTGAAGCTATTTTGGTGTTCAATTTCATTTACAGTGGCTTGAAATTTGACAGTCTAACCCTTTCAGCTCGATTCAAATTTTCTTAAGTGCTTTCTATTATCCACTTTTGGTTATCAACTTTTATCTTTGTTATTATCATACATGTTTTCACACAGTATAATACTCGTATACCTACTAAATTTTTATGACTGTGTGTGTATTTTTGGTTGAAGAATCATCACCAACATTTATACTTTGTTTAAATTTCTTGTAAAATATTTCATAATCATATACATATAATACAATAATAAATTTATGAACGAAATGAAATGGGTAAAGATTTCTCACAGTGGTTTGAATAAGGTGATAATGATGGGCCGATGATGATGATCCGAGATGATGATAATGATAAACAAGTGAAGATGAAGAAGGTGATGGATAAAAGATGATGATGTTAACAAATTTGAGAATGGTGATGTCCATGGTCCGTACAAGTATTTTTGTTTCACTAATTACTACTATTCCAGATACGTCATGGTACAGTATTATTTGGACTACAAAAGCAAACCAGATTATCGAGCAAGATCTTATAAATAATAGTCAACAAATTGGAATTCATTTATCAACAGATTGTTTTATTCTGTTTGAATTTATTTCAATAATTCTTTTAGTTGCGTTAATCGGTGCAATTGCTGTAGCTCGTCAATAATAACTCTTTAGAACTGGAAAAATATGAGCTACCACATGCATTTCCTTTTTCTATTTGACTTTGTATATAAAATAGAAATTCTTTATTAGTTCGAACTATTCCCAATATATTCCTTTATTCCATTACGTTATTTTATATTCTAGTCAACTAGTAAGTCCAATTGGTTAAATTGTTGTTCATATTGAAATGAATCGAGATTGATAAGGAGTTTAAAGAGGCTGTGTTATGTCTCTGCTGCTGCTTCCTTCCGATCTAATGCACAAAGTAATACAGTAATTGAGTTTGGTAGGATGTATGTATGTGTGTGTATCTAAGATGGTAGGAGTATATAGATTGTTAACTGGGATAAGTTTCTCCACGGGTTTGGGTCGGGTATTAGTAGTGTGTTCCCATATATTTTTAGTTTGTAGTATAAGTTTAGATTTTTAGCCCGTTAATTTTGCGTACGGGTCTAATAATGTGTAAACTTTTATTTGATATTTGTAATTATATTTTGAGGTATTTCTCCAAATACTTTATTATGAATGAGAAAAATATAATTTTTATTGTTTTTGACTTTTGAGTACATTTTGTATTGTTTCTGTTTGCGTACGATACATTTTATATATATAAAACATATAAATATTTTTGCTTCACCTTTATTTCTCTTTGTTCACATAATACTTTCAAATAAATAATTATTCAAAAATATTTCTGCATTCATTCAGATTTGTTTGCACGTGATTATTAAATAATCATTTAACGTTATACATATATACATTTATATATATAATATCTGAATACTTTCGTTTTAACACGTACCAAATACAAATGATTAAGGTTTAAATTAGGAGCTAATTTAGCCCCTTTTTGACTGGTTGTCACATTCTCCTTTTGTTAAGAGAATTTCATCCCAAAATTTAACTGAACTGAGGTCCGCGTGTTTCTAAGGTCGACTATGTGATATGTCTAATTCTAAGACATCCGACTTATCCAAGTCTTCTCCCCTTGTTAGGCTTAAGCCTACCGATCACTAAAGGAATGAGGGAGAATTTCCGATTTCTACCCGACCGCTATGTCTACGTGACATGGTCAGTCCGTATTAAAAAGTTTAACTATGGATTGAACTTATAGTCCACCGAACTTTGGAAATCTTACTGTGTTCCTAGAGTTTAACGTAGCTACCGATACCGTACAAGATGTATAATCGTTCTATATTAACAAATATAGATTTCTGATACCTAAACCTATTTATATCATCAAAGATTAAACTAGAGATTACGCAACATGGTACGTACCCGTGTCAGGGTCAGGTTAAGCGTCCTTAGTTTTCAGCACGAAGAACCTTCATTTGTTGTTATCCTTCAGCTTAGGACATTCATTTCGGTAGTGTCCTACGACTCCGCACTCATAACAAGCTTTTACACGGCAGTCTTTAGCAAGATGACCGTAACGCTTGCACTTATCACATGGAGTGCCACAAGGTCCGTCATGATGGCGTTTACACTTTGAGCAGTAGGGTTTAGTTCCAGTGTACTCCTTCTTGATTTCAGATCCAGAGACGTTGTCCTTGACAGTTGCCGTCTTTTTGTTAGTTTGGCCTTGGTTGCCAGGATTTCCATCAGCTTTTCTCTTGTTGTCCTTCCCTTCACGGACAATCTGTGCCATAAGGTTGTGAGCCATACGAACAGCACCTTCAATATTCTATGGTTTGGATGCAATCACCATCCCTTTGATGCTTGCGGGAAGTCCCCAGATGTACCTTTCGACCCTTTTTTATTCAGGATTAATCATAGTTGGACACAAGAGGTCTAGTTGATGAAAGCGAGTAGTGTACCCAGCTATGTCATTGTCGTTGACGGAGTGATTGTAACACCCCCAAATTTCGGGTTGCGGAAGCGGTCGGGTCAGGTGTTACCAAATCAAATATCACAAGCACAAAGGTAAATAATGAACGACTCTAAATGAGACGTTTGAAAATAGTTATACATTTCCAAAATAAAAGAGTATACAAGTTGAGAGTTCGCAAAATAATTTCAATACATAATTTGTAATACAAAAGTTATGCATAGAAATCCAGTTGTTTGAAAACATGCGACTCGAGCTAGCAAAGCTTGTAGCAATCCTAATCCTGCTGGGCACCTGAGAACACATGCTAAAACGAGTCAGCTATAAAGCTGGTGAGTTCATAGGATTGTTAGTTGAAACATAAAGAATAAACCTTATATGTTTTGAAAAGTAGTTCAAAATCTACAATTTTGATATGTATTGTTTTGAAGTTGTAACACCAATGTGTATACATCCTACAAGGTATCTCATACTTACGTGACCGTGATGTGTACCTAAGTACATAAACATTGAGGCATGTCATGCCTGGATACCTATCAGGTATTAAGTAAATCTATTAATGCGAGGCAATACATGCCTAAGGACTATCGGGTAATTGTACGACCATGTCATATGATGTTGTGTAATAATTGGTGTGCCACTTGGCATAGCATGTTGCATCCAGCAACATAATTGTAGTCCCACGGACTATGATTGAGTATTTAGTCAAATACTGAGTTGACGACCTCGCGCGAAAGTTTGCTGATCCGTTACTTGTACGGATCACGAGCATAAGCTCGCCCATCCGTATATGTGTGTGGATCATGAGCATAAGCTCGCCCATCCATCGAGTGTATTGCTTTACCGCGATATTGTACTTGTGCCCACTGCAATACCGTGGCAACATTTTGTGCCCACTCTTCCGTGGCATCGTTTTGTGCCTATCTGGCATAGACCGAATTGCTCGCAAGCAAGGTATGAAATTGAGCCATCAGTACTACGACATGCCCGACTTGAGTAATTGAGCCGACAGTACAACGACATGTCCGACTTGAGTAATTGAGAGCCGACAGTACTACTACATGCCCGACTAATGTAAATGAGAGCCGGCAGTACTACGACATGCCTGACTAATTTGATTGTGTTTGTATGCGTGTATGTATACCTATATACATAACTAAATTGTAGGTGGCACCAAGTGCTCGAGATGAAGTATAAGCATGTATATATATATATATACATATATATAAGTTGAACCAACAAATACCTCAGATAGGGTATCATGTAGCATATGAAATTGATTTTATGTAAGTGTGTATATACAGTACTTAACTATTTGTTGTGTCGCAATAAGCCTAGGTATGACTAATCATCACCTAGTTGTTTTGGTATTAGTATAAGAAATCCATACTAACGTATATTTCTAATGTATACTCCTAGCCTCAGCCTAGGAAGTATATTGAGATCCTTGGTTGTTGTTTACTTGAGTTCAAATTCCAATTTAAAAGTCCTGGAATATATATGAGCAGTTTTAGTTCCTAAGAGGAAAACTAATCATGTAAAAGTCTAGTTGTTGTCTTGAGTAGGTAGGACTTGTAAGTCCATATGTATTAGGATCAATAACGAGGTTATCTTTAGGTATTAAGGTGCGGAATCCCTTAATACGGTTTTTACGGATTGTAAATGGTTTGTTTCACAAGTATTAGTGAAATCAATAATCTAATATGTTTTGTATTGATTATAACTGATGTTAATCGATCAATACCTAGCCCTTAGATTATGTTGAAAGCTCTGGAAAGTTCAATTCGTTCGTTGTTATCAATTGGCAAAAGTTTTTTTAGGTTTCAAACCTAATTAGTTAATAAACACGTCTCAGTTTGTAGCTTATGGGCTCTGCGATCCAACTCGGTTCGCAGCCCATGTTGGCCCAGCGAATCCAATGGACTCGCTTCGCAGACTTGCCCTGCGAACTCAACTCAGTTCGCATCGCAGGTTCTTGGTCAACCTTTGGTCAACATTTTTCAGTATTTAACATTTAACTCTAAAATGTTTACCAACCAATATATTCATTACAATTCAAAACCAATTTACAAACTTGATTACAATAATCTCTAGTACTATTACAAGCTAGATCTGTTGTCACAATAACATTTCCCAACAGACTCCCCCTTGACAATAGCTCTAGCATCTATGTCTTCAAAAATGTCTTTGATCTTTACTTGTAAATTTTACTCCCAGCATACATCTTCAGTTTAATGCAAGTTTTTACCATCAGCTGATAATCTCTTCCTAAATCTCCCCAACCTTCAATAGCAGTGATCCTGTTCTTGTATAACATAAACAGATCATTCTTGGAAAGATTCACTAAGTGTTGATGATCATATATTCTCAAAAGTTCTTTTTCAAAAACCACAGCTTCACCAGTTCCAGCTTCTACATGCCATCTCTTCATATTTCCCAGAATATCCTGAGGCATAAGCTTCAACGGTATCTGCTGTACGCACTTAACTGCTGGATAAATCTTTTTACGCAGTCGTCTTCCTGTTCTTTGACTTCGTTCATTTAACTTGATATTTTTTCCGACTCTTGGCTTAATTCTTTCAAACTTCATTGACCAACCCTCAGTCTTGATTACCCTTTCGACATATCTTCCATAAGGATCATTACTAGGGTTCTTCATTTCTATTCTAGCCAGTCTCGTATTTCAAATCTAGGTAAAGAACTGAAAACTGAAAGCTTTCTTTCAAAGTATTGAACCCCGTCATACCTTTTAATTGCAAAAAGCTTTAAATCTGCGTCATAATACCAACCGATTATAGCTTTCTTAGGTACTCGCTTTCCAGTAATATCAATTTCTGATATCGCAGTCTTAGCCTTTTTCTTCTTCTCTAAAGGCTTAAAGATAGGATTATCTTTATGACAATCAGGAAGATCTTCTTCAAAATCAGAATCAGTTGATTCATTCAGATATTCATCTAAATCTATAACTCTTTCTCCTTCTTCATCCTGAATAGTCACATTTGTCCTTGAAGGATTTATGATATGTTCATCTATATTAGCATCAAGATCAACACCTTCAACTAATCCAATATTGACAACATAAGTCCAATCTTCAGGAGGTACAAACTCACATTCCTCTAGATCATAATCATCTTCCGCTTCAACTTCATCGACAATCTCAATATCAGAATCACTTTCAACATTCTTTTCTGTAATCATTTTAAATAACACGAATTAGATAATATAATATAAATTCTTTCATTGATTTCTCTGAATCAATCTAAGAATTTCCTTTATTTATCTCAATTGTATAATCACATTTAATCATTAATCTTATATAATTTTAATTTGTTATAAACATATCTCAAATTCAAATCTTATATAATTAATCTTATATAATTTTTAATTTGTTATAAACATATCTCAAATTCAAATCTTATATCAAAGTAACTTATATACTTACAAAACATTAATCTTTCAAAGATTATAAATAATATTACAATCAATCTAAGATTACAAAAGTATATCAGTTTCAAATACAAAATATAACTACTTCTCACCAGCTCCACTCCCACTAGCACCAGCACTAGCACCAATACCAGCAGACTCAGACTCCCCCTGAAGTGTAGCTTGCTCACTAGTCTTTGAAGGACTAGTCGGCTCACTATCTTTATATGCACTGGGATCATCATCTCTGTCCTGTCTCCTCTTCAGCTTCAGCTCATCTTCTTTGCACGCTGCCCTATAAACCCTAATCTCCCCCTGAGCTGATTGTTCCTGATACAAACTCAAAACAAGTTCTTCTAAGTTGTCAAGCTTCAGACGTTGAGCAGTGCAGTCATCAAGCAGTGTGTTATGAATCTTCATCAATGTGCGATAAGTCTCACTAACAGTGACCAACTGCTGTGCTAAAGAGAGATTCTCAGCTAACAACCGTGGAACCGATCCTGTCAATTTCTCTAACTCCTTTACCCTAGACTCTAAGGATGTAATCCTTTCAGCATCAGTCATAGGAGTCACTGGAATCGTCGATGGTCCAGGCGGTGTCACCGAAGCAAGAAATGACTCACGAGTAAGCGGTGGAATAGCTTGAGATAAGGCAGTTGTAAGAAGACCAGCTGAAAAACGACTTGCTTTGGTCATAGGAAACTGTGCAGAACGCACCAAATCCACAACCCCTTCTTTGATAGTCTGAGAAACCGAATCTTGTGTCGGTAACTCTGTCCTTAACTCAGCCTATTAAGATAGATACAATTACATAAAGAAAAATAATTGTTACAGATTATTCTGTCTCAATTTCTTAAGTAATTATATAACACTTATAGTACTAAATGTTTATCTTATACCTCAGTCGGTACATATACAGGTTCAGAAACCACTGGTGTCATCAACTCCACCTGTGATGTATCTTGAGAAACTGTTACAAAATGAACTATCTCAGTTTAACTCCTGATAAACAACAAGTTAAAATTATGTATCTTTAAATTAAAGATTTAATATTTACCATCTCTAATGGTCAAAGTCCTCGAACGCTTACGGCGTTGAGAAATAAGAGGTGTATCCTCTTCCTCAGGACCTTCATCAAGAATACTGAAGTCTGGGTCAACTTCCTTAGCCTTCCTCTTCTCCTTCAGAGCTGGATCTAGAATCATTATAGATTGATATCTAATATAACCAGCATCTGGAGGTGGAGAAGGAGTACTATCATCATCATCTGAAGCCGATTCACCATCACGACCTCCAGATGGACCAACATCAGAATCCTAAATTTTAAATATATTAAACATTTATGAATAGCTAAAAGCTCTATCATACACGTTCTATATATTTATGATTAATCTGATAATTACCTTAGAAGGTAAACCTTCAGATCTATCATGCTGTCCCTGCTCACCCTCAGGTCGAGTGACCTCTGGGTCTGCAGTCTCAGCTCCCTATTCACAATGATATTTATATTTTATAATCAGAAACATTATCTTAATTAACTAAATATCTATAACATTTGCATCATATAATAATATTATAATTATAATATAATACCTAATTACCTATATTACTATATAATCATAAAATTTACCTCAGGTGAGGCAACATACTGCTCAATAGCTTGTAACACAGGATCAATAGCATCATCATGTTGTACTAGCACCTCCTGCACAACCTGTGCAGCAACCTCTGCATCAACCTGTTGTCCCGAATGTTCTAAAACGTCATCCAGAAGCTCTTGTAGATCTGCAGGAATAACCACATAAGCAACATGTGCAGCAGGCTCAACATCTAACCACCCATCATTGGCTGGAGCCACATAGTTCTCATCCAGAAGATATCCAAATAAATCAACCGCTTCCGGCTTCACTACGTCTGGACGTCTTGAGGAGTTGAGAAAACAAGCATTGTATGTACGCAAGTTGACTCGATCAACAAATCGATCCGGAGCAACTGCTGGCATATCAGGAATGCAGTGACGAACAATGAGCATACAGAATCGTGGATAGATCAAAAACTTTGATCTAACTGCTCCAGTAATCTGACCGATAAAAGAACCGAAGATATAAGAAGAAAAACTGTATGGTTTGTTATAAACCAGTGACAGTAGCCCAGAAAATAACTAAGGGCTAAGCTCATCGTATCCTCCCTTCTTGTTACTGAAGATCGTAACAATGATGTGGAATAAAAATCTCCACTGGCCTAATATGAACACCTTGATAAATTGACGTCCACGTCTGGGACCAGAATATCCCATTCTGCCCAAAGCTCCCTCGATAAAATCCGTCGAGTAAGCAGATGGACCAGCTTCCTGCTCTACAGTGCCTAATCTCAAAATCTGGCGTAGATCATCAGCAGAGAAGACAACAGGATGTTCATTAACCCGTGTACGGACAACCGGAGGGTTAGCCGCATCATCGAACTCAATATTGTCCTAGAACTGGGTCAATATATTCTGAGATATAGAAGGTGACTCGGTAATGGCATATCTAATCCTGGATCGTGCCAAAAACATCAAGATCTCAGTAAATCACTCAGCACCGCGCTCACTGGTGTCGAGACTCACCAGAATGTTGTGTCCAGGTACAAAAAGCTCTATCTGCCATATCTATTATTATAAATAACACAAATGGCAATTAGCATTTAACCAACAAACATTAGTTAATTTAAACTTTAACGTATTATGATCGACTGATCATCAAACATCTAAGTTTACTATTAACTAACAATTTAATCTACAAACCTTAATTGAACAATTAAACAAAGTTAAATTTTCAATTATATTTGTTAAATTATATTACATTCGTTAGTTATAAAAGAAAGTTTGAGTAAATATACCGCCGATTAATTATCAGGACACGCCGCTCGACTTCGCTATGAGTCAGAAGACTTTCGATATTAATTAACCCAAAAGTTCTAAGTGATTACATATATTTAACTTATTAACAAAAGTTCATAAGTCTAATCATGCAATGAAAGGTTAACTTGTCAATTACTTGTAATCGCAAAGTCCTCAAATCGAAAACAAGTTATAACATATATTACATAAACTAAATATCGATTAAATCAAACGTTTAGTTTACAAATCACATATGAAAATGTTAAAAATTAAAATTAACAAAAGTCATTTCTCTTCGCATGAATCCTATGCGAAGTGAAGTTTAGTTCGTAATGGTCAATACAAGTCAACCATTACAACTCGCTTCGCCATTATTAGCTGCGAAATGAGTTTCATTTTGCAGAATAACCTGCGATCCGAGTTTTGACTTCGCTATATTGATCTGCGATCCAAACCTAAATATTGAGTTCGCTTCGCAAGAATGCTATGCGATGTGAGTTGTCACTTCGCAGAAATGGTCTGCGATCCGAACTCAAATATTGAGTTTGCTTCGCAGGAGTGTTCTGCGATTTGAGTTCAACGAGTTGAACTCAGTTCGCAGGAGCGTACTGCGATCCGAATTCAACTTCGCTTTGCAGATCACTGTTACTCAATTTCAAAATTAAATTGACAATCGAGTGTGTTTTAATGCAATAAACCAATTGACAGTTGTTCCTTATATAGCAACTAACAATTTCTATAAGTTTCAAGTTGAATCATTTACTAAATCGATGAGAATCCGTGAATGAGTAACCCGACACATTCGAAAACATAAAACTAGCAATTAAACACGAAATACTCAATGAAAACGTGTGAAACCTACTTCAATAGATGCGTAATCGAAATGTGTAAGTGAATCACGGAGCGAAAATTCCTTTTCGATTCTAAGAATTTATTAATATTCTTTCGAAATGTTTTCGAGTCGAAACACTTTATAAAAATAAAATGTTTGTGTTAAAATTTTATAACTTATTTTTGCACTATTTCCATTTAGTAAAACACATTTTTAAATGAAACGAAATGTGTTTAAATGTTTTTCGAGTAAATAAATATCGTTCGCATTATATATATCTACATATATAATTTTTAATATTTTGGTTTTAGATGCGTACAAAGTACGAATGTTAAAAGTTTAAATTGGGCGCGAAATTGACCTTTTTTCACCGGGTGTTACATTCTCCCCCTGTTAAGAAAATTTCATCCCGAAATTTCAAGTGAAGTAGCATGGGGTCCGGGGAGAAGTGTATGTATGAGAAGTTCATCGAGTAGATAGTAGACATACGATGCCTATGACGAGCTTGAAAAGCAGTCAATCCATGACTGTGTCGTAGTTTATCATTGTAGTCAAATTCTGACTGTATCGTTTGTTCAAGGTATGATTAAGTCATGGTTACTAGGTAACCATTTACATTGTAGTCCATTCGAGACTAAGCAGTTGTCACAAGGTGACCATTTAAAGAGTAGTCCTATCGGGACTAAGTGATTGGTGAACGTTTAGTTGATCAGTCTGCTGAAAGCAAACTTTGAGTTTTACGTAGGCATAGGTTAACTAGCCCTATGATGCACTCGGCATTAAGTTGATAAAAGCAATATTGAGGAGTAAAAAATAAACGCTTAGCGTGGATTAGTATCGAAGGATTATGTTTTTGAGGAGGGATGTACCTATATTATTGTCGGAGATTTATTCGGTTCACTCGGAGCCGATCAGGTGGCTTTTGCGGTTCCTTTTTGGGCAATCCTTCTTGTAATTTCCGGGTTCGCTACATTTGAAGCATATCCTTTGAGATTCAGGATTCGCAGGAACTCTGCAATCCTAGATTTTGTGTCCGAATCTTTGGCATCTTTCACAGGGTAAACCACATGAACCATCATGATGACGTTTACATCCGTGACAAAATGGTTTATTCCCTGCATAGCCTCAGTTTTCCTTAGGTTCAGTGGCATAGGACCTCAAGGGTTCAGGTTGATTTGTTGGTTTATGAATAGTGCTGGAATTTCCATTCCCTTTTCCTTGATTGTTTTCGGTTGCAGGTGTTCCGCGTCGGACCACCTGTGCCATGAGTTTGTGAGCCATGCGAACAACATCGTGAATAGTGGAGGGTTTGGAGGCTGTGACCATTCCCTCAATTTGCATCGGGAGTCTTCCGATGTACCTTTCGATTTGTTTTTTTTACGGTTCACCATGGTTGGGCAAAGAAGTTCCAGCTGGTGAAAACGATTGGTGTATGACATGATGTCGTTGTCTTTTACGGTGAGGTGCCAAAGTTCATCCTCGAGTTTGTGTAGTTCCTCACTGGGACAATACTCGTCCCTCATGATTCGTTTTAGTTCCTCCCAAGGAAGTTTGTGAGCGGTACCGGTCCCTACAGTTTGGGCGTAGGAATTCCACCATGTAAGGGCATTATCTTGGAGGGTGTAGGTGGCGTACTTAACTTTGTAGTCGTCGGGGCAGTTGCAAAGGTGGAATACAGATTCCATTTTCTTGATCCATCGGATTAATCCGATAACCCCTTCAGTTCCAGCGAAGTCTAGTGGCTCCCATCTCAGAAAGTCCCTATAAGTGCAGGGCCTCACTTGGTTCCGAGTAGCTAGAACCTCAGCCACTCTTTGATCAGCAAATTGGTCACGCGCAGCTTGAGTGTAAGTTTGTCGTCTAGGTGGCATGATTCTTAAATAAGAATGAAATGACAAGGTGTGAGATCCTTATTCAAAGATTTTGATTTAGCGTGAAGTGAAAGTCAGTGATTTGTAGTGATGTGACCCATAAAGTTAATCAAGTTATGCTTTTGAAAGTCCTCGGACTTTTAAGTTGTCATGATGTGAATGGCTCACGTATGCTTAGAATGAGTAAGTCGGGATGTTGTATTTTCAGTGCGCAGTCATGATAATGACTAAATAATGTTTCCAATGTAGGTCAACTATGACTAGGTCATCGTAGTAGTCTAACAGACTATATTGCAGTACTAACGTACTGTAGAATGTAATTCTAATAAATCAAAGTGTAGTACCCTAAGTACTAGAATGCAGTAACCACGTACCGTAATGTAGTACTAACAGCACAATAATGTAATATAATTGTATTATGAGTGTAGTACCGAAGTACTATGAAACGCAGCACCACGTGCCGTAATGCAGTGCCCGAAGCACCGTAATGCAGTACCCATGTACTGTGAGTGTAGCACCAATGTGTCATTTGCAGTATCAACATACTATGAGAGTTACACTAACGTGCCAAATTGCGGTATTAACATACCGTGTAATGCAGCACCGCGTGATGTGTGTTGTTAGAGTGTAGCCCTAAGGCCAAAGATGCGTTGTTGTTTCGTAATTTCCCAATTGTAGCGCAAAGGCTAAAATATAAGTGCCAAGGTATTGAATCGTGATGATCTAAATGATCCAGTTGTGATTGTAGCGGTATTAACATACCAGGTAGGCACGTAGGTAAAGAATCATGATGATCTAAATGATCCAGTTGTGATTGAGATGATTTTGTGGATTAGTCAACACTAATCCAATGGTGATCAGTATGGTCAAGGTTGACATCGAGGCGCAAATAAGTCGTTGATTTATGGTTTAACTGTTGGAAGAAGTTCCAAAATGTTTGAGTGTTGTGGTTGACCACTTCTGATTGGTGATCATCTGCCTGACGATGAGAGCGAGTGAAAATAATATGAGGGTAGTGATCGTGTCACGCCCTGGTCATGATTTCTCCTATGGTGAGAAATTTGTTTGTTTTATATTTTGTGAACTTTTAGCATGTGTGGGTTTCCATCCCAACTGGTAATGTTTATGCCTCCTTCCCGAGGTTCAACGATAGGTATAATATTCTCCTATGCATACATATAGGGAGAATGTTGAGTCGTGATGGTGAGGAAGATGGCGATGTGCCTCTTCGCGAGTATGTGATGGTACAGCAGATTTGTGTTATATATACTCAGTATATATATAGATACATAGAAGTAGTACACAAGCAAGGCCTATTAATATATACCTATGGTACATATAATAGCCTAGGGTGTCTAGCACGTAACAATCAGAGTCAACTAGTGCATTCCTAATCCAGTATAACCCCTTTCAGATATCACATCATCTTTATTTAATTGTACATAGTTAGCTACGCTATGTTAAATTAAACTCGTATGATGTAATCCCTGAACTAGTTATACCTTATGAGGAATACTGCCTAACGGTCATAGTCTAGGCCCACTAAATGCAACCTAGTTCACTATAACCTTAGGCTCTGATACCAATCTATAACACCTCCAAATTTTGGGTTGCGAAAGCGGTCGGGTCGGGTGTTACCAAATCAAATATCACAAGCACAAAGGTAGATAATGAACGACTTTAAATCAGACGTTTGAAAATAGTTATACATTTCCAAAATAAAAGAGTATACAAGTTGCGAGTTCGTAAAATAATTTCAATACATAATTTGTAATACAAAAGTTATGCAGAGAAATCCAGTTGTTTGAAAACATGCGACTCGAGCTAGCCAAGCTTGTAGCAATCCTAATCCTGCTGGGCACCTGAGAACACATGCTAAAACGAGTCAGCTATAAAGCTGGTGAGTTCATAGGATTGTTAGTTGAAACATAAAGAATAAACCTTATATGTTTTGAAAAGTAGTTCAAAATCTACGATTTTGATATGTATTGTATTGAAGTTGTAACACCAATGTGTATACATCCTACAAGGTATCTCATACCTAAGTGACCGTGATGTGTACCTAAGTACATAAACATTAAGGCATTCCGCGCCTGGATACCTATAAGGTATTAAGTAAATCTATCAATGTGAGGCAATACATGCCTAAGGACTATCGGGTAATTGTATGACCACATCATATGATGTTGTGTAATAATTGGTGTGCCACTTGACATAGCGTGTTGCATCCAATTGTAGTCCCACGGACTATGATTGAGTATTTAGTCAAATATTGAGTTGACGGCCTCGCGTGAAAGTTCATCGATCAGTTAATTATAGGGATCACGAGCATAAGCTCGCCCATCTGTATATGTGTGTGGATCACGAGCATAAGCTCGCCCATCTGTATATGTGTGTGGATCACGAGCATAAGCTCGCCCATCCATCGAGTGTATCGCTTTACCGCAATATCGTACTTGTGCCCACTGCAATACCGTGGCATCTTTTTGTGCCCACTCTATCGTGGCATCATTTTGTGCCTATCTGGCATCAACCGAATTGCTCGCAAGCAAAGTATGTAATTGAGCCGGCAGTACTACAACATGCCCAACTTGAGTAATTGAGCCGACAATACAACGACATGTCCGACTTGAGTAATTGAGAGCTGACACTACTACGACATGCCCGACTAATGTTAATGAGAACCGGCAGTACTACGACATGCCCAACTAATTTGATTATGTTTGTATGCATGTATGTATACCCATAACTAAAATGTAGGTGGCACCAAGTGCTCGAGATGAAGTACAAGCATGTATATATATATATATACATAAGTATATATATATAAGTCGAAACAACAAATACCTCAGATAGGGTATCATGTAGCATATGAAATTGATTTTATTTAGCTAAGTGTGTATATACAGTACTTAACTATTTGTTGTGTCGCAATAAGCCTAGGTATGACAAATCATCACCTAGTTGTTTTGGTATTAGTATAAGAAATCCATACTAATGTATATTTCTAATGTATACTCCTAGCCTCAGCCTAGCAAGTATATTGAGATCCTTGGTTGTTGTTTACTTGAGTTCAATTCCAATTTAAAAGTCCTAGAATATATATGAACAGTTTTAGTTCCTAAGAGGAAAACTAATCCTGTAAAAGTCTAGTTATTGTCTTGAGTAGGTAGGACTAAACAATCCTAGTGTGGTTGATAGCATTGTCCCGTGACAATATGGTCCGGGTATAATTGATAATTTGGTCAAGTTATGTAGTGATAATTGTTTGCCAACAATCTAACAGTGTACGGTTATAACCTATCTAGGTTAAGTATTGATATTATCCTACAACAGTATAGTGGGTGTAATTCCTACGTATTACACATTTTGTATTACATACAGTAATATAGTCAAGTATGAATTATAAAATTTTATCTTTAAAATTCGAAAATAGTAATTGTGCATGTGTCTTACCCTGAAAACAGTAAAACAGTTGAAAGAGTGGGGCTATTAACTCACCTGAGGAGTTAGCGATCCTACGATACGCACGTCGTTCGATGGGTAACCTCCTTGTGTCCTAAACACGTGAGGTTATATGAGTACGAGACAATTTAGTTTGTCTAAGCGAGTTGTGTAAGTATTCATTTGTCGTTCATGTTTGGAAACTGTGTACGGGGGTCCGGGGGCAGCGCCCCTGGTAGCGGGGTCCAAGTGGTGGCAACCCCTGGCGTGGTCCAAGGGGCAGAGCCCCTCTTTAAGGTCGAGCTGCTAGGTCAGCTTGGAAATTTTTTATTTCTATTTATGTTTCTTTAACAAAAAAGTATTGGAAATTCAAATTCAGAAAATATTTGAGTTGAATTTCAAGTGTTGCAAAAGTTTGACCAAAGTTGACTGCGAAGTGAGTTTTGAGTTCGCTGCGAAAATACTTGATGTTTTAACACCAACAAATACTTGATGTTTTAAGCATTTCTAACACGAAAAATTAAAGGAGGAGTGAGGATTCCTCACCGGGATAAAAAGTGACGGATCAAGATGATGAAGATGAATCGTGATGAAGAGATGAAGATGGTGATGATTCATGGTTGCTGCTGTTGTTGATTTGTTGTTGTTGTTGATTTTCAGTTGCGAGATCAAACCGAGAGGGAGAGAAAGATAGATGGATGTGTTTGGGTGTTTGTGATAAAATGGGGGAAGTGGAGATTTGGGGATTTTATTAAAGGAGGAGGGCTGGGTTCGCAGCCCACGGGCCGACCCATTCGGGTCTTGTGTTCGTGTTATTTCATTACCCGATCGTATAAAAATGTATTATTTTCGATTCTAAGAATTTATTAATATTCTTTCGAAATGTTTTCGATTCGAAACACTATATAAAAATAAAATGTTTGTATCAAAATTTTATAACTTGTTTTTACACTGTTTCCATTTAGTAAAACACATTTTTAAATGAAACGAAATGTGTTTAAATGTTTTTCGAGTAAATAAATATCGTTCGCATTATATATATCTACATATATAATTTTGAATATTTTGGTTTTAGATGCGTACAAATTACGAATCTTTAAAGTTTAAATTGAGCGCGAAATTGACCTTTTTGACCCGGTGTTACAGTGATTCCAGAATTCGGTTTCCAGCAGTTGGATTTCCTCCCTAGAGCAATACTCCTCAGTCATCATCTTTTTCAGATCATCCCAGGGAAGTTTGTAAGCATCATCAATACCCACAGTCTGGGCATGAGTGTTCCACCAGGTAAGTGCACCTTCCATCAGTGTGAAGATAGAGTAGTTGACTTTACAGTCATCTGGGCAGTTGCAGATGCGGAAGACAGATTCCATCTTCTCTATCCATTGCAGTAAGCCAATGGCTCCTTCAATGCCCTTAAAGGTCAAGGGTTGGCAGTTGAGGAAATCTTTGTATGTGCAGGGTTTTATCGGAGGGGCGTTGTTGTTAACCTCTTCGCTCCCCGGGTTTTGGCCTTACCCGCTGTTGGGAGGTGTTTGTCGAGCGGCCAGAGCTTCAGCTACTCGCTGAGTGATTAGCTGTTCAAGTTCAGCAGGAGTGAAGGATTGTCGTCTTGGAGGCATGTTCCTTCAATAAAGACAAGGGACATGTGAGTTTTTTTTTTTTTTTTTTGTAAGAGTATGATTATCGTAGTTGTATATATAAAGGTAAAATACCACAACACAAATGACAATCATAATGTAGAATAATAAAGGTTGAAGTCAATTAACATGCGTGTCGAAAGATTACAAGAGTTAGGGTTTACAACAGTGTCAGGAATTATCACATTCGAAAGGGTATTGAGAATTTGTTCGTTATCCGTCACAGAGTTATCCGTCACGAGATTTTGTCCTTTCTATTCGAGTGAATTTGATAGGAATGAGAGGAAAATATTTCAGTCCGTAGAGGAATACTGATTTCCGAATGTTAAACGTGCTGACGAGTGAATGACGAAATTTTCTAACCTTACCGGGGTAAGTCTATCTCGAAGAGATGACCCTCTTCTCTAGGGTACATCCCGGTACTATTTTCCCTGACTCGATTAACTTACCATCGGTAAGTCCTATGGTGTATCCGAACAGTGAGTGTATTACTGAGTATTCGAGGCCCAATCGTATATATATAATATATATTATAGCCTAATTATTATATGTATATACTTTATATGCACATATATCTGCCTAGTTGTGTCTAGCACAAAATAAATATGAGTCCCGGTTCTTTCGTGGTCAGAGTTAACTAATGCATTCCTGTTCAATATAACCCCTTTCAGATCTCACATCATCTTTGTTTAATTGTACATAATTAGCTAGGCTATGTTAAATTAAACTCGTATGATGTAACTCCTGAACCAGTTATACCTAATGAGGAATACTTCCTAACGGTTATAGTCTAGGCCCACTAAATGCAACCTAGTTCGCTATAACCTTAGGCTCTGATACCAATATGTCACACCCCCGATTTCATGATTTACGGAAGTGACGATTTTGGGTGTGACTAATCAAATATCAAAACACCAAGATTACAAGAAAACGACTCTACATGAGACGTTTATACATTACAAAGGTAGTTACATAGTTTTAAGTTATAAATACATCAATAATGAGTTCTCATATTTAGATTCCGAAGATTTTAATACATAACCATTATACAAAAGATAATGCTAGAAAATCTTCATGTTTATATAGATGCATGCGACTGGTACTATCTAGCATAATTCTGCAGGCCACCATACTGTAGCTGATCACCTGAGAATACAACACTTAAAGGTCAGCTATAAAGCTGGTGAATCTCACAGGTTTATCATAAAGCATGTTGTGATACACAATGTTATCCGATGATTTAATACCGAACAATGATTAACCAATTAAGGTTACCGAACAATGATTAAACCAATTAAGGTTACCTAATTAAATATATCGACTATGACTTTGCATTGCACTGACCCATGGTTCGAGGCCTAACCCAATTTTCTGCCTCCCGAACGGTGTCAACACCCATAACAAATACTAAAGTGCCCGTTTGGAATGGTTGTAGCTAGCAACCCAGACAGGGACGTCACTCCCCAAATAGATCTATTCTTTAGTAATCGTGTCTTATTAAGTTAACGAACCATGCACTGATGAGGACTTTCCCATATTAAAATACTCATGCAATACCCGAACAAAGAAAATCAAGACCGACAATGATAACCAACTGAGTTAATAATTAAATTAACTAATCGAATAACAGTGATCATGAAAACAAGTAAGTGTTGTATGTCACCCCAAGTTTTAAATCAGTAAAAAAATAAAAGTGGGGTTGTGAGACTCACCTGAGTCTAGCTGAGCAAGGAATATCCGATATGGAATGAACAGTTCAAAACCTTCTAATGCCCTATGCATATAAGATCATTCATATATTGATTGTTTTAGCGTTAAACTATATCAATTGTTTGATTGTTTTGAAAGATTATTTCGAAAAGATCGTTGGTGATGATACTTTTGAGAATAATTAATGTCCCTAGAGTTGAAAACATTTTTATCTCGAGTTGTGTCATTGGTTATGCGTATGTATATCTACATATACATATATGCTTATATACATATATATATATATATATATATATATATATATATTGTTCCAAAACTCATTTATTGTAGTATTCAAATATTATATAAATATTTGTTGCATGAAAGTGTGTGTGTATATATATATTTATTTCGTTTTATTTGTCGTTGCGTATATTTTGGGTATATATAATACCCATTTGGGTATGTTATGTAATAATTTAATATGTTTATCCAATGTTATAATGCGATCAATATGTGGCTAAAGCAGGATTGTTATAAATTTTATGTTAAGTTTTTGTAACATTGATGTGAAGTATTAAAAAAAAATAGCTTAACATGTGAAGTTTTTCTCGAGAATAGCTTAACATGGTTTATACCATATGAAGCTTTAACAAAAATAACAAAAAAAAAATAGCTTAACATGGTTCATACCATGTAAAGCTTTAACAAGAAAAATAGCTTAATATGGTTCATATCATGTGAAGCTTTTCATTGTTTTATGTTAACACAAAATCTCATGTTAAGTTTTTGAAATTTCACATTCACAGTGATGTGAAGTTTAAGAAAATAGCTTAACACATTAATATACCATGTGAAGCTTAACCAAAAATAACTTAACACAATAATATACCATGTGAAGCTATTTTGGTGTTCAATATCATTTACAGTGGCTTAAAATTTGACAGTCCAACCCTTTCAGCTCGATTCAAATTTTCTTAAGTGCTTTCTATTATCCACTTTTGGTTATCAACTTTTATCTTTGTTATTATCATACATGTTTTCACACAGTATAATACTCGTATACCTACTAAATTTTTATGACTGTGTGTGTATTTTTGGTTCAAGAATCATCATCACCAACATTTATACTTTGTTTAAATTTCTTGTACAATATTTCATAATCATATACATAATACAACAATAAATTTATGAACGAAATGAAATGGGTAAAGATTTCTCACAGTGGTTTGAATAAGGTGATAATGATGGGCCGATGATGATGATAATGATAAACAAGTGAAGATAAAGAAGGTGATGGATAAAAGATGATGATGTTAACAAATTTGAGAATGGTGATGAAGATAAAGAGGCTGTGTTATGTCTCTGCTGCTGCTTCCTTCCGATCTAATGCACAAAGTAATACAATAATTGAGTTTGGTAGGATGTATGTATGTGTGTGTATCTAAGATGGTAGGAGTATATAGATTGTTAACTGGGTTAAGTTTCTCCACGGGTTTGGGTTGGGTATTAGTAGTGTGTTCCCAGATATTTTTAGTTTGTAGTATAAGTTTAGGTTTTTAGCCCGTTAATTTTGCGTACGGGTCTAATAATGTGTAAACTTTAATTTGATATTTGTAATTATATTTTGAGGTATTTCTCCAAATACTTTATTATGAATGAGAAAAATATAATTTTTATTATTTTTGACTTTTGAGTACGTTTTGTATTGTTTCTGTTTGCGTACAATACATTATATATATATAAAACGTATAAATATTTTTGTTTCACCTTTATTTCTCTTTGTTCACATAATACTTTCAAATAAATAATTATTCAAAAATATTTTTGCGTTCATTCAGATTTGTTTGCACGTGATTATTAAATAATCATTTAACGTTATACATTTATATATATAATATCCGAATACTTTCGTTTTAACACGTTCCTAGTACAAATGATTAAGGTTTAAATTAGGAGCTAATTTAGCCCCTTTTTGACCGGGTGTTGCCAATCTACTCACTAATCATGGAACAAACTATCTCTAGCATAATTAAAGTATACATATTTAATTAAGATAGATAAGGATAGAAAGAACCGATATTAATGCGCGAGAAGGGATAAACTTGAATTAATAAGAGTAGCTCCAAGCTTACACCAAAGATTAGAAACACGTTTTTTGCTTTTGTTCTATTCTAAACAAGTTTCCTAAACTAGCCCAATAAAATGAGAAAGTAAATCTAACAAATTATGAAAGAAATAACAAAGTGAGAGGTAAGGTGTAAGAAAGGTATAAGTGTGTGTAAGGTGTTATGAGGTGTATCTTGAAATGAGCCATGGAGCCTTCCATTTATAGGGGAAAATTGGTGCATTTTAGCAACTTGAGGCACATGTTAGCAAAAGGTGGAAAAGTTGCTAGCATATGTACCCTAAAGCGAGTATAGGTCTAGCACGTGTACCCTAGAGTTGCGGAAAAGGCCTAGCACGTGTACCCTGGGAGTACGAGCGAGGATGAAAAAGTGGATGGGGGACAGGGGCAGGCAGTCGGCGCCGCCACCATGGCATCCGACGGCGGCTGGCAGGCTGCCGCCCCGGTTAGCCGTCTTTCGCTTCATTTCTCGATTTGTGCGTATCTTCTTCGTTTTGCGTCCGTTTTCATCGATTCTTTTTGTGTTGGATTCAATTTTCAAAAATGAAGACTTTCATGAAAAGAAATCCCAAAAATATATCCATGATCTTTGAATGTCTCGTAGGAATCATTTGAATCTTTCGGTGTATGTAGAATCTTCATTCTTCATCCGTTTTTGTTGATTCTTCTTCTGTTAGATTCGTATTTTGAAAACGAATATCTTGGATAAGAGAAATCTCAGTGATGGGAACTTTTTCCTTTAAATCTTGTCTCGATGTCTTGAATCTTCAAACGTGTATGGAATCTTTATTTTTTGTCCGCTTTGCTTGATTTTTCTCGTGAAACTCTATTTTGACCTTCTTGGCAAAGTTTCATTGATTTGAACATTATCTGTTTTTATTTGCCAAGTATTGTTCCAGAATGAGAGAGATATCAGTAGTAAAAACATAACTTTTTACGCAATATCAAATATCCCACACTTAGAACTTTGCTTGTCCTCAAGCAAACTTAAATTTCAAGCACGGTTAGAAATAATTAGATAATGAAATATTTCGAGGCGGAACTTTTTACTGCGGGGGTTTTGGAAAAATAAAATATTTGTGCTTTTGAAAGAGTTGCGTTGTAATCTTTGGGAACATGCTTTTGAACTTTAATCTTGGATACATGACTAGGAAATCCTCTCACAGTGGTCACTCCAATCACTCAAAGTGTTTAGGGTTTCCTATTCTAATATTAACAATCACTCAGAACGCCAGTCATGTATCGTTTATCATCATAGGCTTGATCGAGAATCAAATCGTTACCTTTTTAGTGAGCGCGAAGTCGATCTAGCCACAATCATTCTAAGAGAAGTGATGTAGGGTTTTTGGAGTGGAGTGTTGGTGATATGAGAGGGGGTTGTGTTGGTTTTTCATAGGTTTATATATTTTTGTGAAGAGGAAAGCTGGAATTTTTGGGAGGATTGATGCTCTTTTCTCATGATTTTTTGTAGGAGTCTTTTCTCCATTGGACTTTCTTTTCTTCGAATTCGTTTGATTTTTTTTCGACGTCATATCCTTATAGCTTCTCTTCTTTCATCTTTAGAACTTTTTATGAAGTTTGAGGGATGCTTCTGAGAGGGTATGGATAACATGTTTTTATTTTTGGGTGTATGGATGGGTTTAAGAATGATGTGATTCGATCTCCTTTTTATTCACAAATTCGGATACGAAATGCATAACGGGAACAAGTTCTGATTCTAAACGCATACATCGACACACTCAAGAATCGAAAAAGTGAAGCATTAAAAATGAATGCTTTATATGGCTCAAGATACCTCACGAATCAAAAGTTTGTTGTGTGCCTAGTCATGTGATGCTCTTTATGGGATTACTACACTAATTTTCCAAAGGAGTTTGTATTTTATTTATCCTTCTTCCCCAAAGTAAATCATTCTTTGTCTAAACTTTTTCATTTTTAACTCAATTTTGAAAAAATTTGTTTACTTATTGGAGAAGGATGGTCTAAAGAGAAACGAGCTTAGAATCAAGCATATACCATTATCCATTTTACAGTAGTTACACTACTGCTATCCCACACTTAAAGGAACATCATCCTCGATGTTATTCTAAGCTCTGAATGGGGTAAAATCCCACACTTAAGAATTGAAACATCTAAGACGTATTCTTTCAGCAGTGTGTGTTGGGTTTGAATCCCACACTTAGTGATAAGCATAGTGGATATGGTATATTTGTAATGAAGGAGAAAGATTGGTAAAGAGGTACTCCCCAGTGGTTGCAGTTTTCCTTGGTACGCGTGTGCCGAACTTTGTCTTGCTGGGTTCACTCTCGATCAAGTCTTCTTGTGATTGGTCTCGTAGGTGTGAACACGTTGGATATAAGATATGTTAGATGCGGATACTTCCTTGAAGGATGAGGTATTCTTTGCATATCCGAGTGTGAAAGATTGTCGGAGATTTCATCACTTCTTGGAAAGTAAAATTTGCAGAAACGTAAAACATGGGTTGCCTCCTGAGAAGCGGTCTTTTAATGTTGAGAGCTCGACTTAGTACTTTTCTTCAGATAATGATGTTGGATGCGTCCCAGGTGCTGGAGTTGTTACCGTGGCTCCTAGGTAAGCTGTAACGTGGAGGAAAGTACTGAAGGAATTGCTCTATCATGTCAGCAATTAGCGTTGGTGGATTGGTGGATTCCATCCTGAAGCTTTTGAAGTGATCAGTGGCTATTCGATCAAGGATTTCCGTCCCGTAGCTGATGTATCTAACTGACCGTGTGAATGGTCCATTAGGGTCAACTCTTGTGTAGGTGTGAGTTCGAACAATCTCACGCTGGGGGTGGTTTTGGCCTATTGAAGCGATTAGGGCCATGAACTGAGTTTTCACTTCTTCAAAGTCAGTAGCCAAAGGGTCTCCTCCAAAGGATCTGGTTGCTTGGCATACTTGTCTGATGAGTTGATGTTGTTCACGGTTGAATGGAAAGTCCGAGTCCGTGAAGACATAGATTAGCTTGCTTAATATTTCATTGTATCCGTTGCGATAAACATCAAGCTCCACATCTTCTTCAGTATACATTCCGCGTAGTCGAGTCGTCACATATGTTGCTAAGTTGATTTGCGACAAGTGCGGAATGAATCTTGGTACTTCACGAACTTCTTCTTCATATATTGTGTCATTTAGTTCATCAATTATCAGTTCAACATGATGACCAATGGTGGAATGAATAACGATTCTGAAATATTTTGAAGCTGTGAGGTGTTCTCCGGTTTCGACGAGATCTAGAAGGGTTCTAAGATCTCCCACCATTCTGATATCGGCATAATTCTGCGGATTTCCAGTAGCTCTTTCTAGATGCGTTCTCATTGATGCTAGTGTAGCCTTCTGACTCGATGAGTAGGGGAAAGCTGATCCGGCTAGGGCACAATATACTTTTTAGTATATTTGCCTCTGGTTGTTGCAGAACTCGATTTCTCCCATTGGGTAGTGGGGTCTTTCTGGCTGTTGAGCTTCTCTTGTGAGTTGAGCTTGAAGGGAATCTGATAGTTCTTGGATATACCTGCGTAGAGCGCGAGGTTCTTGCGATCCATAATTGGCAAGGTATGAATCATATTCTCGTTCGATCTCCCTTATCAGGTGCCTTTGAGCGGTGGTGTAGTCATTGGTTGATTCTCTGATAGCGTCTACGATGATGCGGACATCGTCGTTTTCATCAATCAAGTCAATCATCTCTTGGTGGGTATCTAACAGGGGGATTTCCAATATCTCGGTTGTGGAGATATGATAATTTGCTGGAGCAGGGGGAATAGAGCGTTCATTAACAGTGACGTCGATACAATCGTTGTCATACTCGATTTCCTCTTCAGAATCTTCATCACGGTAATCCAGAAATTGGTGGAATTCTTCATCTGAGGGTGCGTTATTGAAAGGTTGGGAACTATCGATTTCAATTGTCCTGACTTCCGTGGCTGAATCTTGAAGGTTTTCTTCCACAAAGCCATTCGTTTGACTTGCTTTATATGCAACGATTTTGTTTAAGAGCTTGTCATATATTTCCGAATGTCTTGAGGACTGGAACTCTTCTTCAGTTGCATCTATATCTTAGAGTCGGGTTCGGGTGAATGGTTTCGAAGGGTCGAGATAAGGGTCGAGCATGTTTTCCATTCTCCTTAGATGAACAGATTTGAAGGATTGACGGATGGATTCATAATCAATAGATTTGTCCGATGAATTTCTTTCTTCGGAGCACTGTATCCTTTTGACTTCAGCCATTTGGGGTGAATCAGTCTGATCTTCATCTTCCTCCATTTCTTCAGATCTTTCTTCTTCATTCTCTTCTTCCTCTTCAGCTTCTTCCTCAGCGGGTTCTTCCTCTTTTTCAGGTTCTTTTTCTTCTTCAGATTCCACGTCTTCCTCTACAGGTTGATACTCCTCTTCCTCTTCTGGGTCAGTTTCAATGTCTGAGATGAAGGTTGACGATCGGGTGAAATGTTATTCTTCTTCGGGCTCTAATTCATCATTA
Source organism: Pseudognaphalium luteoalbum (assembly GCA_963422505.1). NCBI lineage: Eukaryota > Viridiplantae > Streptophyta > Magnoliopsida > Asterales > Asteraceae > Pseudognaphalium > Pseudognaphalium luteoalbum. The sequence continues at coordinate 61,786,885 of OY730194.1, forward strand.
TAGGTAATTCTGCCTGTTGATATAGCATAACATTCTTCTTGTTCTGGGGTGCATTCTGGTTAGTTGATTTTGTAAGTGATGCTTTCACCATGCGATCGTAGGACAATCGTGTGGTTATACACATCAATCACTGCTCGGGCTGTATTCATGAATGGTCTTCAAAGGATAATCGGGATGTTTATGTCCTCGTGGATGTCCATTACCACGAAATCCGTAGGAAAGAAGAATTTGTTAACTTGAACTAAGACAATTTCAGCTATTCCTTTTGGGTATCTAACGGATTGGTCAGCTAGCTGGACTGTCATCTTAGTGGGGTTCAAATTTTCAAGTTCTAGCCTCTTAAATTGGGACTAGGGCATGAGGTTAATGCTAGCTCCTAGGTCGGCTAAGTCACTTATATCTCCGGATTGGTAAATAGAACAAGGGAGTGTAAATCTACGAGTGTCTCCTAGTTTTTCAAGAAGGCTATTTTTAAGTAGGGCTGAGCTTTGAGGACTAAGAGGAATATTTTTTACTTCGGGTAGTTTATCCTTAGTGGATAGCAATTTTCTAATGTATTTATTACGACCGGGAACTCTAGACATAATATCGAGGAATTTTCCGTCTAACTTAAAAGATGATAATTTCTTAGGTTGGACCTTAAGTCTAGTGGGGTAAGGGATTCTAACCTCCTTGTTCATGGTCGGGGTGGTTTCCACAACTGGTATCTTGAACTCTGGTTCTTCCTTTACTAGGGCAGCAGCAGGGCGTGGAGTGGCTGCTTCCTTGGTGGTGGTAACTTGCTTTGCCTCCTCAACATGTGGGTTGTGAACCCTGTTGCTAGGTAAACTTCCTCTTGGTCTATTCTCAAGACGCTATGCCAATTGTCCAATTTGAGCTTCCAAGTTCTTCAGTACGGCCAATTGATTTCTCATGAAGAGATCGGCTTGATCTTGCCTAGCGGATGTCTTTTGGTTGAGTATGTGTTGGCCTTGCATGAACTGGGTGAAGGCGTCATTTGAACTTGAAGCTGGGGCATTTGTCTTGTTGTGTTGCTCAGTGGTTTAGTTTGTGTCGGAAGTGGGTCCAGGAAGTGCGAGGGGTTGGTTGTAGGCAAGTTGTTGTTGTTGTGGGTAAGGTAGGTATCGGGGTTAGAAAGGTTGGTTTTTTCTTTGTGGGAATGGAGGTCCTCTAGGTTGGTTGTTGTTTTGGTTGAAACAGGGTGGAAAGTTCTGTGGTCGAGCGGGATATTGAGCATAGTAAACGGTGCCATATGTCTCTTCATATTCAACTTGATATTCACCGGGTGGTTGTGAGTTGGTGTAGTTTTGACAGGCTTGCACTTGGTGTACTTGGTGCTGTTGCTTCTTAAGTTCTCCGAACTGTTTGACAAGTGTGTCCATCTTCTCCGTTAATACCTTAATTGCTTCGACTGGAATTGGATTCGATGCAGCGAGAGGTGCTGAAGATGTTGAGTGATCTCCAGAGTTCCAATTGTAACACCCGCTAATTTAGGACTTTAATTAGTGCCTAACTACTTGTAATTACATGTATTTAGTATTATATTAATCTAAATATATGTAACTTTCTGTGTAATTTCATACACGTTATATGATTTGTTTAAATCATACACACTTGAACCGGACGAGGTCCGACACTATTTATTATGGACGTTGGTGACAAACTGTTAAAAATAATGTGGATTTATCCAAACAAATATTATTTACTTTAATATATTTACTTTAATATATTACACAGATTAAATATCGTATAAAACACCCCGTACGCGACGAAAATGCACGAAACGCGCTCGACGGACGAAATAAAGTCAAATTATATCTTATAACTCATTATTAAATATTTTGATAAAATACTTCAAGTAAAGATATCGTGTTTTAAATCGTTAACAAAACGTGTTGAATAAAACGTTATACGATTTATTAAAATGCGAAACGATCGGGTAAACGAACACCGCACGGAGTGCAACTTTGGAGGAAATGATTTAAACACCCACCTAGTGGGTGGGACCCACGAAAATCTGCAGCCATGAGGTGGGGGGGGGGGGGGGGGGAACATACCCATCTTGTTTACTTCTTTGACTTTGTAAACATCAAACATCACCATACCTCCATTATTCTACCCACACTCTACCTATTCTCTCATTTTTACTCAAACCATTCTCTCCCACACTCTCTTCCACGAAATTTCTGTCACCACCACAAACCACCACCATCCACCATCGACCACCACCTCATTCTTGAGGGAAAAACGAAGCCGAAGACACCAAAACGACCGCCTACGCGTGTACATCACTCCTACCATCTCCGTTTCTGCATACACCATTGTGAAAATTTTTCTACTCTTCTAAAATACTTGTTTTAAGTTCATAATCATGTTTTAGTGGCCACTCAACCATTATATGTCCAAAAGATAAGTCGAAACACAAATTAAAACTCGAAAACAGGAAGTTAACCTTCCTGTCCAGATTCTGTTTCCATTTCCACGAATTTTAAAAAATTCATTACAACACCAAAATGGACATTTCTTAAGCCTAAAATGTATTAAAAGAAGTTATCTTTCCAACAAAATTATTCTCGTGACTTTTTGACTCCATTTGCTACTCGAAAATATTTTTCTCCAGTAATATAGGTTTACTGTTCCGGCGGGCAGTAAAAACAGCCTACTTCTCGAGACCATATCTCGAGTTCTAGACCTCAAAAACGTATGAGACCACTTGTGAAATCTTGGTAATTGTGTTATATACAAAAGTTCTTCTTTGGCTCATCCCAGAAATACACCCATTTCTCCAGAAAATTAGATTAGTGAGAAGTGGTCTAATCTCGGATTAAACTGAACCCTGACACTTAGTGAATTTTTATAAATATCAAACTACCTCCAAAAGTGATAAACAAATTACAAGAAGTACAGAACATATGTGGGAACATGGTGTAAAAATTTTAGAATTATTCGATAAGGTTTACTATTTTAGATAAAAATTACAAAGAATCCGTGAATCACATTGTCGGATGAACAGTACTCCGTGAATCACATTGTCGGATGAACAGTAAATTCGTGATTTTATTGACGGATGAACTAATAAAAATTAACTTTTGTTGACTTTCGGACTGAGGGTTGACTCTCGGACTTTAGGGTGAGACTCGGATGCATAGTTTCGGACTTAATAACACTCGAAATCAAACCAAACCCGTTTGACTTAGTAAACAAAAACGAATACTTAAACGAAATCGGAAAAACTTCAGACCTGCGACAATACCATCATCATTGTCGCATGAATAGTACTCCGTGAATGCTATTGTCGTATGAACAAAACTCCGTGAATCTATTGTCGTATGAACAGTGGTCCGAGAATGCGATTGTTGCATGAACAGTGTCCGTGAATGTCATTGTCGGGATACATATTGTCGCACGAAATGGAAACTTTAAAATACTTTTTATACTAAGTATTGAATACATACAACACTACACTTACATGATATATATATATATACTTTGGAAGTATACGCTACAACTTGAACGCATACGAGCTTACACTCGAATCAATAACTACACTTACGAGATTACACTCGCACCCATTTATTACTTATACATATAAGTATGAAGATATGAGATTACACATACACCTAGATGGAATTACACCCACTCTACCACGAGCTTACACTCGAACCAATTGTTTATAAGATGAGCTTACACTCGCACGGACTTACATCCGAACGATGGTTACACGTCACGTTACAAATAACCAACTATTGTATATGCTTTACAAGTTGACCTGTTTTAGCTTTGTATCTCAGGTACATTACAGCAGTAGGACTGCACACCCTGAGGGGACTGATAGCTCGAGTCACATGCATACTACTTTGGAGATCCTGTTGCATTATTTTTGTTATAATTATTATGTAATAGAATCTCTAGGAAAACATACCTTCTGAACTCAGAGCTTATTACATTTCGACTACAATCAATGTAATACTTTTGTACTATTGTATGACGTTGCATATAGATGTCGTTTGCTTTACTTTTGTGCTGTGATTATTGATTAGTAACACCCAAAGCTTGCTTCAGCGCAACAGTAAATTTGGGAGTGTTACAGATTGGTATCAGAGCCAGGTTATAGCGAACTAGGTTGCATTAGTGGGCCTAGACTATGACTGTTAGGCTGTAATTCCTTATTAGGTATGACTGGTTCAGGGATTACATCATACGACTTTAATTTAACATAGCCTGATCAACTATGTACAATTAAATGAAGATGATGTGAAATCTGAAAGGGGTTATTTTGAACAGGAATACACTAGTTGACTCTGACTACGAGAGAAACGGGACTTATACTTGTTTGTGCTAGAAACTCTAGGCTATTGTATGATATATGTATTTATGTATATGATAGGCCTCACTCACTAACGCTTTTGCCACAGTGATGGCAGACTCATCATCTAGGTAAACTACTCGTACACCACCATCTCTCTCTCGCTCACGTCGTAGCCACTCGGAATCCCTAGTGACTAGACGCACTGGTAGCTCGCGCCGAGCTAGTCCCTATGCCAATCCTGCCGCTACTGGTAACACATCTACTTTAGCTTGCCACCGAGCAATCGCTCATCAATGGAGCTGGTTACCTGCGGCTATGGCTACTTGGAGGATTGAGGAACACGTATAAAAGTTGAACAATACGATACTTCGTCACTTGGACGAACTACACCTACTTCCGTCACTTCACACTCTCCCTTCCCACTCACCTCGTAGATCTATGGATCGCATACGTTACAACAACTAGGGGGAACGCTAGAACAACCTCGAACCATAATTTATCTTGTTCATACTACTACTACTACTACTAATACTCCAACCACTAGAACCCATTGTCATGCAAGGGTCCGCGGGTGAACCTTGTCAACCACAACACCTACGTAATGGAAGTAACCATTGGAACAATTGCGTAAATTTCAACAATCCACCTAATTCCTTACTTGATCATGATTGATCACTCTTTTACTGGTATGTCAACAATTCTTTCAAACACGAGACTTATTGCTTGATCATGTTTGGTCACCATTTCGACACGTTTGTCAGACGATTTACTCATAACTTGATTCGCGACCTTGTCTGTTCCGAATATCACTGGATTAGTATTGCGAGGGATACTCACAATGACTAAGTCCATAAACTACTTCAAACTATTTCAAATTATGCCTTGAACATTCTAATTACTACTGCAAGGACTACCCACAACTACGAAATTATCAACTATCTTCACCAAACACCTTCACCAAGCATTTGTTCATTTCGAAACAACAATATAGACATGATTGACTACTTTGAGAACACTACCCGGTCATTTTTGTGACTCCTCTTTTGACTATACCTTCTTGTTGTTGATTCATTGTCTTAATAGAACGTCCTCCCAAAAAGATGGCAAACTTCCCTAAGAATGACTACTCATCAGATGACGACCTGAATCTAGAATAGATTAGAAGTAGACCCGAACAACGGAGAACATAGCTAGTGTTAGCTCGATGATCTATCGATGGGTGTATAAAACCCCATCACCTTTTGTATAAGACTTATGCATTCGACCGGATGTAATGATGCCCGACATGTTTTGTAAACTTTGAATTCTATAAGCTATCAACCTATTAACCTTGCGCCTTGTGGGTTACAAATCACATTACCTGGTATTGATTTATTGTTGTGTTATGAAGCCACATATTACTTTTCATCATGAAGGATAATCTTGGCTCTCATACAAAGACCACATTCATTCTTTTAATCCACTTTTTGTTTAAGGAGACACCACTATAACAAAAGTTTTCAACGGATTTTTCAACAGATTTCTACCAATTCAATTTTTCAAAGAATTTTCACCAAACAACTACCAGAAACTATTTACAACTTCTAATGTTCAATTAATTTGGCTAGACAGAAATTTTCAACGACTTATTGACGTCCAGATTTTTTTTCAACATATTTTGATTAACTCAAGTTTTCAACGGACTTCACAGTTCCAAACAAACTATTATCATAGGAATTTATAGATTGATTTTACACCATTGCAAGAAAACATTTTTTCATAGATCTCAAACCCGTCAAAATCGAAAACTTTGATATCATCATAGGCATGGACTGATTTTCCAAACACAATGCGGAAATCGTTTGTCTCTAGAAAATCGTTCGTATTCCCTTCATTACCGGAAGAACTTTAATCGTATAAGGGGAGACCGGTGGGACGAGACTTAACATTATTTCTTGTATGAAAACTCGGAAATACTTGAGAAAAGGGTATCAGGCAATCCTCGCACATGTTATGGAGAAACAGTCAGAGGAGAAGCGACTAAAGGATGTACCTATTGTTCGAGACTTCTCAGAAGTCTTTCCTGAAGACTTGCCTGGCTTACCGCCAACTAGACAAGTCGAATTTTCTATTGACCTTGTGCCCGACACAGCACCCGTGGCACGAGCACCGTACCGTTTAGCCCCATCTAAACTCCATGAGTTGTCTACTCAACTGCAAGAACTATTGGAGAAGGGATTTATTCGACCGAGTTCCTCGCCTTGGGGAGCCCCGGTCCTCTTTGTGAAAAAGAAAAATGGTTCTTTCCGCATGTGCATTGACTATCATGAACTTAACAAGTTAACCGTCAAGAACCGTTACCCACTACCTCGCATTGATGACCTGTTTGACCAACTTCAGGGGTCGAGTTTTTATTCAAAAATTGATCTACGGTCAGGTTATCACCAACTCCGAGTTCGTGACACCGACATTCCTAAAACAGCTTTCCGAACTCGCTACGGGCATTACGAATTCCAAGTGATGCCATTCTGCTTGACCAACGCACCAGCAGTATTCATGGACCTTATGAATCGGGTGTGTAAGCCTTACCTTGACAAATTTGTCATCGTTTTCATTGACGACATTCTGATTTACTCGCGCAATAAACAAGAACACGCGCAACACCTGAAAACCATTCTAGAACTACTCAAGCACGAGGAGTTATATGCCAAATTCTCCAAGTGTGAGTTCTGGATGCAAACTGTACAATTCCTTGGACACGTGATTGACAGTTAAGGAATTCATGTTGATCCTTCAAAAATTGAAGCCATCAAGTGCTGGCAAGTACCTACTACACCTACCGAAGTACGCCAATTCTTAGGACTCGCCAGATACTACAGGCGATTCATTGAGAACTTTTCAAAAATAGCACAACCTCTCACTGCACTGACTCAAAAAGAAAGGAAGTTCGATTGGACTGATAAACAAGAGTCAGCTTTCCAACTACTCAAACAAAAACTCTACAGTGCACCTATCTTATCCTTACCTGAAGGCAACGATGACTTCGTGGTATACTGTGACGCTTCACACCAAGGTCTCGGTTGCGTGCTGATGCAACGAGAAAAGGTTATTGCTTACGCCTCTCGGCAACTCAAGGTCCACGAAAAGAATTACACCACTCATGACCTAGAGTTGGGGGCAGTTGTATTCGCTCTCAAGATCTGGAGACACTACTTATACGGTACCAAGTGTACAATTTTCACCGACCACAAAAGTCTCCAACACATCTTCGACCAAAAAGACCTAAACATGAGACAACGCCGTTGGGTCGAACTACTTACTGATTACGACTGTGAAATTCGCTACCATCCAGGAAAGGCAAACGTTGTTGCTGATGCCTTAAGTCATAAGGAACGAGTGAAACGCCTTCGAGTTCGAGCACTTAGTATGACTATACACAACGACCTGATAACCCAAATTCTTACCACTCAACTCGAAGCACTAAAAGCTGAAATGTGAAACACGAGGCCTTGCGAGGCTTGGACAAACGACTGGAAACCAAACCAAACGGGGCCAAGTACTTCTCTGACTGACTCTGGTTACCCAACAACTGGAACTTACGAGACTTGGTGATGAACGAGGCACACAAGTCTAAGTACTCTATACACCCTGGTGCCGAAAAAATGTACCATGGCATCAAGGAGTCGTACTGGTGGCCCAACATGAAAGCCGACATTGCTACCTACGTTGGCAAATGTCTTACTTGTTCTAAGGTTAAAGCCGAATACCAGAAACCTTCCAGTTTGCTACACCAACCGGAAATCCCCGAATGGAAATGGGAGCAAATCACCATGGATTTCATTACCAAACTCCCAAAAACACTTAGCGGTTGCGATACCATTTGGGTGATCGTAGACTGACTTACTAAATCTGCGCATTTCCTAGCCATCAAGGAAACTGACAAGATGGAACGTTTGACACGGATCTACCTGAAAGAGATCGTGTCAAGACACGGCGTGCCCATCTCGATTATCTCTGACCGAGATGCTCGATTTACTTCTCACTTTTGGGGATCTCTACAAAAATCACTCGGTACTCGTTTGGACATGAGTACTGCTTACCATCCACAAACTGACGGCCAGAGTGAACGAACCATACAAACACTGGAAGACATGCTACGAGCCTGCATAGTTGACTTCGGTAAAAACTGGGAAAATCACTTACCTTTGTGTGAGTTTTCATACAACAACAGCTACCACGCCAGCATCAAAGCTGCACCGTTTGAGGCACTGTACGGTCGTAAGTGCCGGTCGCCTATCTGTTGGACTGGGGTGGGGGATACACAACTCACCGGTCCGGAAATCATACATGAAACAACTGAAAAGATCGTCGGCATACAAAAGCGACTGAAAGCTGCGCGTGATCGTCAGAAAAGCTATGCTGACGTGAGACGCAAACACCTCGAATTCCAGGTTGAAGATCGAGTACTTCTGAAAGTCTCACCTTGGAAAGGTGTTATTCATTTTGGCAAACGTGGGAAACTGAATCCTAGATACATCGGACCATTCGAAATCCTTGAAAGGATTGGTTCAGTGGCATACAGACTGCAGCTACCTCCTGAACTAAGTAGCGTGCACCCTACTTTCCACATTTCTAACTCAAAGGAATGTCTGTCTGATGAGACACTGATTATACCTCTCGATGAGATACACATTGACGACAAACTACACTTTGTCGAGGAACCCGTGGAAATTATGGACCGTGAGGTCAAACGCTTAAAACAGAGTCGTATTCCCATTGTTAAAGTCAGGTGGAATTCGAGGCGTGGTCCTGAATTCACTTGGGAACGGGAAGACCAAATGCGACTGAAACATCCACACATGTTCACTGACTCTACTCACACCGTGACTACGAGCTAATTTCGGGACGAAATTCTCCTAACAAGGGGAGAATGTAACACCCGCTAATTTAGGACTTTAATTAGTGCCTAACTACTTGTAATTACATGTATTTAGTATTATATTAATCTAAATATATGTAACTTTCTGTGTAATTTCATACACGTTATATGATTTGTTTAAATCATACACACTTGAACCGGACGAGGTCCGACACTATTTATTATGGACGTTGGTGACAAACTGTTAAAAATAATGTGGATTTATCCAAACAAACATTATTTACTTTAATATATTACACGGATTAAATATCGCATAAAACACCCCGTACGCGACGAAAATGCACGAAACACGCTCGACGGACGAAATAAAGTCAAATTATATCTTATAACTCATTATTAAGTATTTTGATAAAATACTTCAAGTAAAGATATCGTGTTTTAAATCGTTAACAAAATGTGTTGAATAAAACGTTATACGATTTATTAAAACACGAAACGATCGGGTAAACGAACACCGCACGGAGTGCAACTTTGGGGGGAATGATTTAAACACCCACATAGTGGGTGGGACCCATGAAAATCTGCAGCCATGAGGTGGGGGGGGGGAGCATACCCATCTTGTTTACTTCTTTGACTTTGTAAACATCAAACATCACCATACCTCCATTATTCTACCCACACTCTACCTATTCTCTCATTTTTACTCAAACCATTCTCTCCCACACTCTCTTCCACGAAATTTCTGTCACCACCACAAACCACCACCATCCACCATCGACCACAACCTCATTCTTGAAGGAAAAACGAAGCCGAAGACACCAAAATGACCGCCTAAGCGTGTACATCACTCCTACCATCTCCGTTTCTGCATACACCATTGTGAGAACTTTTATACTCTTCTAAAATACTTGTTTTAAGTTCATAATCATGTTTTAGTGGCCACTCAACCATTATATGTCCAAAAGATAAGTCGAAACACAAATTAAAACTCGAAAACAGGAAGTTAACCTTCCTGTCCAGATTCTGTTTCCACTTCCACGAATTTTATAAAAATCATTACAACATCAAAATTGGACGTTTCTTAAGCCTAAAATGTAGTACAAGAAGTTATCTTTCCAACAAAATTAGTCTCGTGACTTTTTGACTCCGTTTGCTACTCGAAAACATTTTTCTCCGGTAACATAGGTTTACTGTTCTGGCGAGCAGTAAAAACCGCCTACTTCTCGAGGCCATATCTCGAGTTCTAGACCTGAAAATCGTATGAGACCACTTGGGAAATCTTGGTAATTTTGTTATATACAAAAAGTTCTACTTTGGATCATTCCAGAAATACAGCCATTTCTCCAGAAAATTAGATTAGTGAGAAGTGGTCTAACCTCCAAAAGTCATAAAATAATTACAAGAAGTACAGAACATATGTGGGAACATGGTGTAAAAATTATAACGATTCGATAAGGTTTACTATTTTAGATAAAAATCACAAAGAATCCGTGAATCACATTGTCGGATGAACAATACTCCGTGAATCACATTGTCGGATGAACAGTACTCCGTGAATCACATTGTCGGATGAACAGTAAATTCGTGATTTTATTGACGGATGAACAGTAAAAATTGACTTTTGTTGACTGTCGGACTGAGGGTTGACTCTCGGACTTTAGGGTGAGACTCGGATGCATAGTTTCGGACTTAATAACACTCGAAATCAAACCAAACCCGTTTGACTTAGTAAACGAAAACGAATACTTAAACGAAATCGGAAAAACTTCAGACCTGCGACAATACCATCATCATTGTCGCATGAATAGTACTCCGTGAATGCTATTGTCGTATGAACAAAACTCCATGAATCTATTGTCGTATGAACAGTGGTCCGAGAATGCGATTGTCGCATGAACAGTGTCCGTGAATGTCATTGTCGGGATACATATTGTCGCACGAAATGGAAACTTTAAAATACTTTTTATACTAAGTATTGAATACATACAACACTACACTTACATGATATATATATACTTTGGAAGTATAGGCTACAACTTGAACGCATACGAGCTTACACTCGAATCAATAACTACACTTACGAGATTACACTCGCACCCATTTATTACTTATACATATAAGTATGAAGATATGAGATTACACATACACCTAGATGGGATTACACCCACTCTACCACGAGCTTACACTCGAACCAATTGTTTATAAGATGAGCTTACACTCGCACGGACTTACATCCGAACGACGGTTACACGTCACGTTACAAATAACCAACTATTGTATATGCTTTACAAGATATACAAGCACAATGAATTACATAATAATAATATTTGAATTATTTTTACACCGCCGTCACCAACGGGCCACACTTATTTACAAAATAATTACAAAAGTACAAACACATACTTGGACATTTCCTAGTTGAGTGGATAACTAGCATGGGTGATCCTTCATGACACCAACTTACTTACTTGCTTACGACCTTGTGCATTTCGGATGCCAGAAGGTTGCAGGGTTCGGAGAACCAACTTACGGAATTACATCCGACACATACTTACGGACTTACATCCGCTATACTTGTTTGCTAGACACGGGTGAGTCTTACAGCCCCATTTTTACTGTTTTCTACTGGGGTGAGATACTTAGCTACCGTTTTACATGTGAACGCAATATATTGTACTGATTTTACTACTGCTTTTACACAAACTTTGCATGAGTTACTTTTATCCACTGAAATCCTCCTATCATAAGTTGTTAGTTATGGACTTAAGCGCTATTAATAATAGATGGATCCATTTGGGACTGACAATCCCTGCCTGGGGTTGTAGCGCCACCACGGATTACACCGTAGAAACAGGCATATTAGGAATTGATTACATATGAGTGTCTGGATAGCACTCACGGGAGTACGTGATGTGGTACTTGATTGTACTGATTCACACCAAACAGTTAAGCTTCAACTTGTGAGCTCATGGCACTGTGTACTGGTCTGGAGATCTTACGATCTGAGATCTACTGTTTACTGTTTACTTACGTTACTGGTCGGGTAACACTGGTACATTTGCGGTTCACGACTGTTATTTACTACTAAACCTGTGAGATTCACCAACCATTTTGGTTGACCTGTTTTAGCTTTGTATCTCAGGTACATTACAGCAGTAGGACTGCACACCCTGAGGGGACTGATAGCTCGAGTCACATGCATACTACTTTGGAGATCCTGTTGCATTATTTTTGTTATAATTATTATGTAAAGGAATCTCTAGGAAAAGATACCTTCTGAACTCAGAGTTTATTACATTTCGACTACAATCAATGTAATACTTTTGTACTATTGTACGACGTTGCATATAGATGTCGTTTGCTTTACTTTTGTGCTATGATTATTGATTAGTAACACCCAAAGCTTGCTTCCGCTCAACAGTAAATTTGGGGGTGTTACACCAATCATGGTGATGCATAGTCATGTTTTCTATAAGGTTCCATCCTTCTTCGTCCGTCTTTGTCATAAAGCTTCCTTGGGCGGCAACGTCTAGGGTGGTTCGGTGGTTGGGCTCTAAACCGTTATAGAAGGTACACAATTGTGCAGATTTATCGAGTCGATAATTGGGGCATTTCTTCAGTGCTCCTTTAAATCGTTCCCATGCGGTGTATAATGACTCATCAAAAGGTTGGTGAAAGTTCATGATGGCATTTCAGAGGTTGGTTTGTTTAGAGGGTGGAAAGTACTTGGTTAGAAACTTTGTCGCCATCACCGTTCATGAAGGGATATAACCGGTTTCGAAACCTTCAAACCATGTTTGCGCATGATGTGTGAGTGAATAAAGGAAGAGATACAAGCGGATTGTATCTTGGCTAACTCCATTTTGTTTGTAGGAGTTTGAAAGAGATATGAACTTGTCGAGGTGAGAGTTGAGGTGAGAGTTTGGATCCTCACTTGGTAATCCATGGAATTGATAGTCGTTTTGCATAAGTTGGATGATGTGGTGCTTAAGCTCGAATGATTGTCCTGGGGTTTCTGGGTAGAGAATTGGGCCTCCTCTTCCTTCAATAGAGGGCTCGCTGTTGTTAGCGAGAGTGATGCGATCAGCCATTGCTTGTCTAAATGCAGATTGCTTCTTTTCTCGTCGAATAGTGCGTATTATAAGTTCTGGATCAAGAAAGTTAGAAAGCGGTGCAGATCTAGGGGAACATATCATACACTAAAGAAAAACAAACAATAAAGAAAATATATATATTTTTTATAAGGTGTTATCCTAAGAGTATACTAGTAAACAGAATTGGTTGGGCCTCTGTATCAGACAGTTACTCTCCCCGGCAGCGGCACCAAAAACTTGATGGGGTTCCGACTGTCGCAAACGTGAGTGATCACAATGCCTATCGATTGGTGTTTTAAATTTGTAAATGCAGGAGTCTAAGTGTGACTTATTACTACTGAACCAAAGGCTAGTAGATGGTAAGTATGACCTACAGTTGTTCTTAAAGAGAAACTAAATGGAAACGGAGGTGATTCAATCAATCGTTACTTTCTAGTATATGTTTCTATAAAAGTGCGTTGGGGGTTTTGGTTCAGATAACTAAATAAACTAAATAAAGCGAATAAAAGATAATAATAAATCAGATGATGGAAAGTAGTATTTGTTGTGATTTCGTTAGCTCATAATATGAGATGATGACTTCTTAGAGAAAACATTTATCTAAATTGGGAATGTTTACTAGATTCGATGGCTTATGGTATTACCCGTAGATCCTTATCAGTCAGTTATCAACTGATATGTCATGAGGAACTAGGGTATCATGATTCTGATCAGACAGACAATGCTCAACTCTCCACACTCTCCTACGAGGGAGTCAGTGTCCCTTGTTACTTCATGACATATTTAATATCATCCCATAATTATTTATGCTAACTACATCACAACAAATACAATAGTAATCTACTCGCTAATCATGGCACAAACTATCTCTAGCATAATTAAAGTATACATATTTAATTAAGATAGATAAGGATAGAAAGAAGTCAAAGAACCGATATTAATGCGCGAGAAGGGATAGACTTGAATTAATAAGAGTAGCTCCAAGCTTACACCAAAGATTATAAACACGTTCCTTGCTTTCGTTATATTCTAAACAAGTTTCCTAAACTAGCCCAATAGAATGAGAAAGTAAATCTAACAAATTATGAAAGAAATAACAAAGTGAGAGGTAAGGTGTAATAAAGGTATAAGAGTGTGTAAGGTGTTATGAGGTATGTCTTGAAATGAGCCATGGAGCCTCCTATTTATAGGGGGAAATTGGTGCATTTTAGCAACTTGGGGAACATGTTAGCAAAAGGTGGAAAAGTTGCTAGCACATGTACCCTAAAGCGCGTAAAGGTCTAGCACGTGTACCCTAGAGTTACGGAAAAGGCCTAGCACGTGTACCCTGTGAATACGAGCGAGGATGAAAAAGCGGACGGGGGACGGAGGGCAGGCAGCCAGCACCGCCACCATGGCAGCCGGCGGCGGTGGCCTGGTGATAAACGCCAAAATGTACTATATTGTAGTACTAAGTTACCCCGTGTTTGATAGATTTCTAATGCATTTTATGTGAATAAGATACTCATTTCGTTCATATTTGTAATTAGGAGTTTAATCGGAGCTTGGATTGAAAAGATACAGAAAATGAGCTAATCGTGAAGAAAAGAAGCTAAAAGAGTGAAGATAGGCAAGATTGGATTGGAATAGGTGTATATGAAGCTTGAATCGGAAAGAAAACGAAAGATGAGCTGAAAATAAAGAAAAGTGTAAAAGCTGAGTTTTCGGCTATGCGTTAGTATTTTGGCCATAACTGTTTCATAAGAACTCCGATTGGGGTGATTCAACTTTGAAAATTTAGCTAAAACATAGGGCTACAACTTTCATTTGGACCATATGTTTGGGAAAATTAATCCATACGGCATATGGATGATCCATACGGTGTATGGAATGGTCGGCCAGAATCCTTAAAACCCTAATTGGCCTCATTTTAACCCCAACTTTCACCACAAACCATAAGTCAACTAAGGCTTGTTCCACAGGCTTTTTGATGACATTTTGGAGGCAAAAGAAGGTGGGGATTGATGCCAATTGATCCTACTTCGTGTGGTTTACGATTCGGTTTGCGTATCATCTTCCGATTTCAATTCTAAACATGTCTATGTGTTTTGTTTTGGGATATGAATCTGATTTTGTATAATTGAATCATGATTAGACTTATGGTAAATTGTTTAGTTTAATAATCTTTGATTATGATTGTTTGAAAGTTATAACTGCGTTTTGAATCAATTGATTGATTGAAGATTGTTATGTTATCCGTGAATCCTTGTTTATTGGTGATTATTAGTTATTACTTAACGTGGTTAATAATATCATTGAGATTGAGTTCCTTTGATGTTATTGATTATTGATGATTATGAATCTAGGTTTATAGTCATTGCTAAATATATTGAGTTTGATAGGTTAAGAGAATAGTAACTAATCAATCTAAAATGAGCAAACTAATAAGAGATTATTAGTAGGTATTGTTGAGTCATACCGCGAGGATCAATCATAACAAGTCGTGAATACTTAATGCATAATCTAGGGAAAAGCACGCAATTGAAACATACAATTCTTGCGACGTCGGATCGATGTTTAATGTGGGACCCTAGGTTATAGATATTAGTTGGACCCGGAACGTTGGCTAATTGAAATTTAACTTGGACTCTTTGATTAGTATCTAAGTTAATATAAAAGAAATCACAATCAGACAATCAAAATACATGAACTGGATAATATGAATCTGAGTGTGAAGACTCTAAGCAATTACATGTCTATCTTCAATTGTTTATCTTTTACTCTGTATCTTGTTTTATGTTGTGTTTTTGGTTATTTAGTTCATCTTGAACATTCGTACGGAACTAAAACGTAACCCCTATTTTACTGCTTTATCAATAATTCTAATTTAACTTAATAACATCGTTCATGTGTTCCTATTTTCGAATTGGACTTACCATAGCTATACTATTCCGATCGGGTATTCATGTCTGGTTGTGTGATAGTAGTGATTGGTATATCCTGTACTTAATAAATAATAAAACTAGACGCTTTCACACGCATCAAATTTTTGGCGCCGCTGCCGGGGAACACTTAACCGGTTGGACTTTTGTTCTACCGGGGAACGGTTGCTTATTCGATTAAGTTGGAAAATATATATAAAAAAAGGTTTTTCGTTAATCACGCACAATTTTATAGGCTCGATTTGCTAAACAAATATTTTTTTCTTGTCTAGAAGTTGTGATGATTAATGATGTAATTTGGTTGTAAATAATTGTTTATTCATTAATTATATGTATCTGCATGTTATATAGTTTAATTTTTAATGGAGTGAAGTTTTTGAATTTGGTTTGCACAAACGTTCGACCGGCGTTTGAGTGCACTAGCTGGCGGTTGGAAGGACGTTTTTGTGACAAATTTTTGTTTCTGCTCCGTTTGTCATATATTTTCTGTAATTAGTATTATTGCGTATTTCTTGTTCCTTACTTTATGTAGGTTATGGTTTGTTAATATGTAGTCTTAACTTTTAGTTACTTTATATTATGTTTTCTTGTTCTACTTTTTGTTTTCTTGTTAGTTTTACAGTTTCGAACTTTGTGGGTGTGTTCCCTGGAAACTCTCACGAGACTATAACTCGTCCACTCGGGATACCGAGGGGTTTAAAGGCTTGTTGCATACGCTAAATGCAACCGTGATGCCTACGGAAGTGTGTTGTTGTAGAATTTCAGAATCAGATCAAGAAAGCATTTTTCTTCAAGATCATGAGAGTTTTCTGTTCACTTCTTTTCTATTCTCTATTTTACGATTCCTTGTTTTGCAATGAGGACATTGCTTTATTTTAAGTGGGGGATGGGGAAAAGAAGTTTGCTTTTCCTAAGTTATGAATTGATAAATATTGGTAAATTTCAAGCTAGAAGGCATTTTATGTAAGTCATTTTTCAACCCAAATTTTTCTTTTAAAAATGTATTCTCTTTAAGTTTAGAAAATCCTGTAACAAATCTGGGAAATTCAAAGGATAATTTGAACTTAAGTTTTAAAATATTAGATAGTTCATCATGTGATGTATCGATAGGAAATCTATGTATAAGTTGTTGAGATATTAAATAAAATTAATGTAAGAAGTATGCGATATTCCGAGAGGAACTTTAGCAATTTATGACTTTAGTCTTAATTCTTATATGATAGTGTGCGATATGCCATAATTTTGGAATTCAATTAATATCATTTGGGGATATACTGGGTGTTGTTTCCCCTGTTGTACGTAAGTACAGACCTGGTCACCGCCAGTATATTTGATGAAAAAGAGCAAAAAGAATTTAAAGAACTTATGATTTAAAAATGTAGTCAAATTATGTTGCTTTGTTGTACTGAGGTACAGACCTTCCACCAATGGTTTGATTAAAAAGTTATTATGCTAAACCAAAGTCAAGTTATGTCGCTCTGTTGTGTTGAGGCACAGACCTGTCACCAATGTCTTGACTTGAAAAATGATTGTTTAATTGGATATCTATAATATGTGCATTATTATCACGTTATATGTATGAGGGTATTTTGCTATTGTGAATCAAGGGTAAAGCTGCTAGAACAATGATAAGTCAAGCTCAATTACCTAAGTATCGATTGTTTAGGTGGACAACAATATCGGTAATCCTTGTGAGCTATCTTTTATGCATAATAATAATGAATGAGACAATTTATTTTTCCTAGAGGAGTTTCTTGATTGCTAAATCTTAAGGTAGGATTATTTTTAAGATAAAAATTTGGTTGGTTAAATGCTAGTTGATATGTAAGTCCCATTTCGTCGTTTACCTATTCATTTTAGTTAATAGTCTACTTGAGGACAAGTAGGATTCAAGTAGGGGATGTTTGATAAACGCCAAAATTTACTATATTGTAGTACTAAGTTACCCCGTGTTTGATAGATTTCTAATGCATTTTATGTGAATAAGATACTCATTTCGTTCATATTTGCAATTAGGAGTTTAATCGGAGCTTGGATTGAAAAGAAACAGAAAATGAGCTAATCGTGAAGAAAAGAAGCTAAGAGAGTGAAGATAGGCAAGATTGGATTGGAATAGGTGTATATGAAGCTTGAATCGGAAAGAAAACGAAAGATGAGCTGAAAATAAAGAAAAGTGTAAAAGCTGAGTTTTCGGCTATGCGTTAGTATTTTGGGCATAACTTTTTCATACGAACTCCGATTGGGGTGATTCAACTTGGGGAATTTAGCTAAAACATAAGGATACAACTTTCATTTGGACCATATTTTTGGGAAAATTAATCCATACGGCGTATGGATGATCCATACGGTGTATGGAATGGTCGGCCAGAATCCTTAAAACCCTAATTGGCCTCATTTTAACCCCAACTTTCACCACAAACCCTAAGTCGACTAAGGCTTGTTCCACAGGCTTTTTGATGACATTTTGGAGGCACAAGAAGGTGGGGATTGATGCCAATTGATCCTACTTCGCGTGATTTACGATTCGGTTTACGCATCATCTTCCGATTTCAATTCTAAACATGTCTATGTGTTTTGTTTTGGGATATGAATTTGATTTTGTATAATTGAATCATGGATTAGACTTATTGTTAATTGTTTAGTTTAATAATCTTTGATTATGATTGTTTGAAAGTTATAACTGCGTTTTGAATCAATTGACTGATTGAAGATTGTTATGTTATCCGTGAATCCTTGTTTATTGGCGATTATTAGTTATTACTTAACGTGGTTAATAATGTCATTAAGATTGAGTTCCTTTGATGTTATTGATTATTGATGATTATGAATCTAGGTTTATAGTCATTGCTAAATATATTGAGTTTGATAGGTTAAGAGAATAGTAACTAATCAATCTAAAATGAGCAAGCTAATAAGAGATTATTAGTAGGTATTGTTGAGTCATACCGCGAGGATCAATCATAACAAGTCATGAATACTTAATGCATAATCTATGGAAAAGCACGCAATTGAAACATATAATTCTTGCGACGTCGGATCGATGTTTAATGTGGGACCCTAGGTTATAGATATTAGTTGGACCCGGAACGTTGGCTAATTGACATTTAACTTGGACTCTTTGATTAGTATCTAAGTTAATATAAAAGAAATCACAATCAGACAATCAAAACACATGAACTGGATAATATGAATCTGAGTGTGAAGACTCTAAGCAATTACATGTCTATCTTCAATTGTTTATCTTTTACTCTTTATCTTGTTTTATGTTGTGTTTTTGGTTATTTAGTTCATCTTGAACGTTCGTACGGAACTAAAATGTAACCCCTATTTTACTGCTTTATCAATAATTCTAATTTAACTTAATAACATCGTTCATGTGTTCCTATTTTCGAACTGGACTTACCATAGCTATACTATTCTGATCGGGTATTCTTGCCTGGTTGTGTGATAGTAGTGATTGGTATATCCTGTACTTTATAAATAATAAAACTTGACGCTTTCACACGCATCACCTGGTGGCCTGCTGTCGCACCCCCAATTTCGGGTTGCGGAAGCGAATCGGGTCGGGGCGTGACTAATCAATAATCACAAGCACAAAGATATAATGAACGACCACTATATGCGTCGTTTTACAATTTCATTGATTAAACAAAAGTTTACATCAAAATATAGTGTACATTAGCTCAATTCTTGAATTGAGAGATTTACATTACATAATTAATTTATGCAAAATATAATAATGCAATTAAATCTCTGATTGTTTGAATGCAGACTCGAGCTAATGATTCCTAATTGGGCAGCCAACCTACTGCTGTGTACCCATGATACATGCTAAAATTGGTCAGAGAAACGCTGGTGAGCTCACAGGTTTGAATATCAACATATATTGTGTGAACCGCAAGATTTTAGTTGAATTTAGAGAGCAATTAAGCAAAATAAAAGTTATACAGCCATGAGCACATAGTCTGAGCTTAACTTGAATGTCATGTCCAATTAAGGAAACCCAACGGAAGTGCCTCTTACGAGTGCTTAATCTACACTCGTCTTCCCAAATGCTAATACGTCTGTTTGACTAGTTAGTGTGTGCTAACCCGGACGAGGATTTTCAATCCTATATGATATCATATACTAACATTCACGCTACAGATGTATTACCAAATTATGCTTGTGGAGGGCTTTAATATATTAGTTGAAAATAACTCATGTAGTATTTGATTTGTATTGTACTTGCGTTCATATTGTAAAACCAAACGAGCAATGTATCACACCCTTGATGAAAACAGTGAAATTAGGGGCCATGAGACTCACCTGAGCCTTGAGTGTTTATCGAAATAAACTTGAATTGATTAGCTGTGAATTGATGTTCGAAGACTTGTAACCTGGGGGTGTCCAAGACACGCGATGGTTATAAACATGAGTAGGTATCTCGAGAGACTACCTTTGTAGTTGTTCGTCAAACTAGAATGTCCAAATTACTACGATTTGGTTGATTAAATTGTCCAAATTACTAAGATTTGGTTGTTTAACTTGTCCAAGTTACTACGACTTGGTTGATTGGATTATGTTTTGAAAATGTGTACGGCCCGTTGGTGAATTGTTTGTAATAATAATCTCATTATTATTATGATTTCGAAGTGTTCATGTTCAAAAACGTATTCCGATGTGCTTTAAAAGTCTTATCGTATAAGTGTTTGAAGTTACACAAGTTTGACACTTAGTAAAAATCTATATTTTCAAGGTTTTGTCTTATGCGACACTAGGTGCGACATAAGCTGTTGTGTCGTAGGTCATGACTGCGACATAGGTCTTTGTGTCGCTATGTGCGACATCCGCAATTTAATGCGACATAAGGTATTGCGTCGCTATGTGTGACGGGAATGAGATCTGCGACATAGTGTTTTGTGTCGCTATATGCGACATCCGTGATGTGGTGCGACATAGAGGCTTGTGTCGCTATATGCTACATAGATCATGATTTTGCGACATAAGAGCTTGTGTCGCAGGTGGCCTAGAGCCTCTGCGACATAACGGGCTGTTGGCCGGAAATTGGAGCCGAAAATGTGTTTTCCGGTTTCCGTTTGACTTGGAACTGTTACCCAACCCATGTATGGACATTTTAAGCATGGAGAAACAACAAACAAGTGAAAACATATGAAGTCGAAGGGTTTCGAGATTTGTTGGAAACTTTCAAACTTAACGCCGGAAAAATCCGAAAAGTTGGAAATGTAGATCGTGACGTCGTGGTTCTCTTTCTTCAAACGAGCAAAGTGATTCGAGTGAGTTTGGTGGTGTTATTTGATGATTTAAGGTGGTGGTGGTATGATTTGTTTTAGAGAGAAAAGGGAAAAAGAAGATGGAAGAGAGAGAGTGAGTGGATGAAAATGAGGGTGGGGAAGGGGGAATATGGCAGAATTTGGGGGGGGGGGGGGGGGGGGGGAATAGGGGAGGGAATCTCCCAATTCTTAACCCTCGCGTTTGCGCTTTGTGCGGTGTTCGTTCCCCGATCGTTTAATCGTGTAAATAATTATTTAAAAATATGAATATTTATTGTTTTTGTTGAAGTATTTCATCAAATAGTTTTACTTGAGTTATAAAATATAACTTATTCTTGTTTCGATTGTTCGCGCGTTTATTATTTTAATCGCGTAAATGTTGTTTGTACGTTACGAATTTGATTTGAAATATTATCAAAATAATATTTTTGGATATAATGTTATTAAATAATACTATATTATTTAATAAAATTGTTCACCAACATCCGTATTAATTGAATCGAACTGCATTCGATTTGAAACTTGTACGATTTAATCAAATCGCATACTTGTATATATTCAACAATATATATTAATTGATACATTAATTAGCCTAACACAGAACTAATTACATGTACTACACCTGATTAGGCACTAATTACTAGTCCTAATTTGACGGGTGTCACATTCTCCCCGTTTAACACCCCCAAATTTACTGTTTAGCGGAAGCAAGCTTTGGGGTGCTACTAATCAATAATCAAAACACACAAGGCATATAATGAACAACTCTATATGCGTCGATTTACAGATACATTGATAATATAAAGTTTTACAATGTATAAATGGTTACAAAGGCCAATAATTACAATGTTTAGAGATTAATCGGCATAACTTAGTTACAAAATGTAGTAATGCAAAATAATCTCCTGATGTGTATGCTGACTTGAGCTATGGACATCCTGAGTGGACAGGTCCTACTGCTGTTGGGTACCTGAGAATCACATGCTAAAAAGGTCAGCTGACGCTGGTGAGCTCACAGGTTTGCATAGTAAATATGTAAGTGTGAACCACAAGATTTAATGACAACCGTTTGAAATGAATCAATGATGTATATGTCTGCCAGGAGGTCATAGTCTGCGCTTAACGTGGGTGTTAGGATCACAATAAAGTGCCTGATCGTGGGTGCCTCCGGGCGAGTGTCTAATCCACACTCGTATGAACAAAAGTTAATGCGCCCGTTTAACTAGTCAGTGCTTGCTGACCCGGACGAAGATGGTCAGTCCTATATGGTACCATACACTAACATTCGCGCTACATAAAGTATTTCCAGAACTATGACTGTAGAGGACTTAAAAGTGATTAGAAAATAGCTCATGCAGAATATAGCGAGTTTTGTACTCGTGTTCACGTGTAAAATAGTTAGAGCATGTATTCCCACCCCGGGAGTAAAAACAGTATAAAAGTCGGGGCTATGAGACTCACCTGAGCCTGAATAGTTGTAATGAAGCAAATGTGGTGAAGTAAAATGGGGTGTCCGAAGACTGTAACCTGTCGGGCGTTTATAATGCGCAAGGTTATATAAAATAAGTAGGTATCTTAAAAGGTAATTTGTGCTAGTTGTTCATCCAACTAGTAATGTCTAATGATTTGATTTGATTGATAAGTTTGAGTTTTGAAAACGTGTACAGCCCGTTGGTGACTGGTTGTAATAATAATCTCATTAATATGGTTATGATTTTTGGAGTGTTATACTTAAAAAGGATTCACAGACTTTAGGTGACGGGGGTCCGGGGGCAGCGCCCCTAGTTAGCGGGGTCCCAGGGGTGGCAACCCCTGGCGGGGTCCAAGGGGCTGGCCCCTGGTTGGGGTCGAGGTGAAATCAAGTGGTAAAATTTTAGGTCTCGACACTTAGTAAAAATATGTGTTTTCTTGGTTCTGTTTCATGCGACACTTATAGCGACACTTAGGGTCTATGCGACACTCAAGAAGTGTCGCATAAAGTGAGAAATTCTGGGGTACTAGCGTCACTTGAGGAAGTGACGCATGAGATGCGACACTTAAGCAAGTGCCGGGTGTGAGTGTCAGGTAAAGGTGTTAAGCGTCACTAGGCAAGTGACGGTACAAATCAGATTTAGGTTATAGGTGTCACTTAGGCAAGTGACGCTAGAAGTGTCGGTAAGTAGTGTTAGGCGTCACTGGACAAGTGACGGATGTAAGTGTCGGGAAAAAGGGGTTTTATGCGGCACTTAGGCAAGTGACTCAAATTTAGGATTTTATGCGTCACTTAATGCGGCACTTAAGTGATGCACGAAGTGACGCTATACTGTTCTGGCCTATGCGACACTTATGTCTGTTCGACGGATTTTGAGCCAAAAACGAGTTTTCCGATTTCCGTTTGGTCCGCTTCTTTTACCCAACCCTTAGATGGACATTATGAGCTTAAATAAACAACTTTTAATTAAAATAAATGAAATCTAAGAGTTTTCGGGATTTGTCAGGAATCTTACAAGTTTGCGTGAGAGGATTTCGAGAAGATGAAAATGTAGATCGGGACGAGGCGAATGCTCTTCTCCAAATGACTTCCGAAATTTGAGGTGGATTTGAGGTAGTTTTTGGTGGTTTAATGGTGGTGGTGGTGTGGTGATTTTTGGAGAGGAAAAGAGAGAAAGAAAGAGTAGAGAGAGAAGGAGAAAGTGAAATGAGAGTGAGGGGAAGGGTGGGGGAGCCGGTTTTAGGGGGAAAGGGAAGGGGGTTTCCCCAAATTTTTAATTTCCCGTGTTTGCCCTCCATGCGGTGTTCGTTTCCCCATTGTTTAAACGTTTAACTTAATTATTTGTGCCTTTAAATATATGTTTTAAAATACGAATGTTTTATCAATATTTTGTTGAAGTATTTTACCAATTACTTAATAGTTGAGTTATAAAATATATCTTAACTTCGTTTTGATTGTTTGCGCGTTTAATTATTTTAATCGCGTAGACTTTGTTCGTACGATACGAAATAGTTATGAAATATTATCAAAATAATATTTGTGATATAATAACATTATTAAATAATGTTATATTATTTAATAAAATTGTTCACCAACGTCCGTATTAATTGAATCGAATTACCTTTGATTTGAAACGTGCTATTTTTAACCAAATCGTGAAATTGTATATATTCAACAATATATATTATTTGATACACAAATTAGCCTAACGCAGTACTAATTACATGTATTACAAAAATGATTAGGACCTAATGACTAGCCCTAATTTGGCGGGTGTTACACCCCCTGTTAGGAGAATTTCGTCCCGAAATTTAACTTGAAGTCGTGTTTGAAGTAGCGTCAGCATATAACTGAGGATACTTGAGTCGCATTTGGTCTTCCCGTTCCCAGGTGAATTCAGACCCACGCCGCGAATTCCACCTAACCTTGACGATGGGAATACGACTTAGTTTGAGTTGTTTGACCTCACGGTCCATGATTTCGGCGGGTTCTTCAACAAAATGAAGCTTGTCATCAACTCGAATTTCGTCGAGTGGAATGATAAGTGTCTCATCGGACAGACACTTTTTCAAATTTGAAATGTGAAAAGTGGGGTGCACGCTGCTGAGCTCGGATGGCAGCTGCAATCGATATGCCACTGGACCTATCCTCTCGAGGATCTTGAATGGTCCAATGTATCTGGGATTCAATTTCCCACGTTTACCGAATCGGATAACACCTTTCCAAGGTGAAACTTTGAGTAGCACTGGATCCCCAACCTGGATCTCGAGTGGTTTGCGTCTCACATCAGCATAACTTTTCTGATGATCACGTGCAGCTTTGAGTTTATTTTGGATCTCGAAGATCTTTTCAATAGTTTCATGAATGATCTCAGGACCAGTGAGTTGACTGTCTCCCACTTCGGTCCAACAAATCGGTGAGCGGCACTTACAACCGTATAGTGCCTCGAAAGGTGCAGCCTTAATGCTGGAGTGATAACTGTTGTTGTACGAAAACTCGCACAATGGTGGATGTTTTTCCCAGTTTACACCGAAATCAACTCCGCAAGCTCGTAGCATGTATTCCAGTGTTTGAATTGTTCGTTCACTTTGGCCGTCGGATTGAGGGTGGTATGAGGTACTCATATCAAGACGGGTACCCAATGATCGCTGAAGCGATTTCCAAAAGTGAGATGTGAAGCGACTATCCCTATCTGAGATAATCAAAATTGGAACACCGTGTCTAGAAACAATTTCTTTAATGTAGATTCGGGTAAGGCGTTCCATTTTATCGGTTTCCTTAATCGAAAGGAAATGGGCAGATTTTGTGAGACGATCGACGATCACCCAAATGGTATCGCAACCACTCGATGACTTAGGAAGTTTGGTTATGAAATCCATGGCGATTTTCTCCCATTTCCATTCAGGAATCTCGGGTTATTGGAGTAAACCAGAAGGTTTCTGATACTCAGCTTTGACTTTTGAGCAAGTAAGACACTTGCTAACGTATGTGGCAATTTCAGCTTTCATATTTGGCCACCAATAAAATTCCTTGATGCCGTGGTACATTTTATCGGATCCCGGGTGAAGAGAATATTTGGACTTGAAAGCTTCATCCATCACCAAGTCTCGCAGGTCTCCAAAACTGGGTAACCAGATTCGGTTAGAGAGGTACCTAAATCCGTTAGGTTTGATTTCGAATTGTTTATCCATGCCTCGCAAGGCTTCGTTTTTGATGTTATCGGGTTTCAGAGCTTCGAGTTGATCTGTGACAATCTGAATGTTTAGATCATTGTGAATGGTCATACTGAGGGCTCGGACTCGAAGTGATTTTGTTCGTTCTTTTCGACTGAGGGCATCGGCAACAACATTTGCCTTACCCGGATGGTATTTGATCTCGCAATCATAATCGGTAAGCAACTCGACCCGTCGACGTTGCCTCATATTGAGATCCTTCTGATCGAATATGTGTTGGAGACTTTTATGATCGATAAAGATTGTGCACTTAGTGCCATAGAGGTAATGTCTCCAGATTTTGAGGGCAAAGATGACAGCCCCAAGCTCGAGATCGTGAGTGGTGTAGTTCTTTTCAATAATTTTCAGCTATCGGGAGGCGTAAGAAATAACTTTGTCTTGTTGCATTAATACGTAACCGAGACCTTGGTGAGAAGCATCGCAGTATACCACGAAGTCATCGGTGCCTTCGGGTAAGGATAGAATCGGAGCACTGCAAAGCTTTTGTTTCAGAAGTTGAAATGATGACTCTTGTTGATCAGTCCAATCGAACTTTTTATCTTTCTGAGTCAGTGTCGTGAGTGGTTGGGCTATTTTTGAG
The DNA here is from genome assembly GCA_963422505.1 of Pseudognaphalium luteoalbum. Classification (NCBI taxonomy): domain Eukaryota; kingdom Viridiplantae; phylum Streptophyta; class Magnoliopsida; order Asterales; family Asteraceae; genus Pseudognaphalium; species Pseudognaphalium luteoalbum. The sequence goes on from OY730194.1 coordinate 61,813,624, forward strand.
AAATTTTTGATGAATCGCTGATAGTACCCCGCCAATCCCAAAAATTGGCGTACCTAGGTCGGAGTGGTTGGCGATTGCCAGTCTTTGATAGCCTCGATTTTTGATGGATCGACATGGATTCCTTGACTATCGATGACATGTCCAAGGAATTGAACGGTTTGCATCTAGAACTCACACTTAGAGAATTTGGCGTAAAGCTCCTCGTGCTTAAGTAGTTCTAGGATGGTTCTGAGGTGTTGCGCATGTTCATATTCGTTGCACGAGTAAATGAGAATGTCATCAATGAAGACAATGACAAACTTGTCGAGATATGGCCTGCACACCCGGTTCATAAGATCCATGAATTCGGCTGGTGCGTTGGTTAGACCGAATGGCATCACTTGAAATTCGTAATGCCCATACCGGGTTCTGAAAGCAGTTTTCGGAATATCGGAGTCGCGAACACGTAGTTGGTGATAACCCGACCGGAGATCGATCTTTTAATAAAAACTCGACCCTTGTAGTTGGTCAAACAGGTAATCAATACGAGGAAGTGGGTATCAATTCTTGATGGTCAACTTGTTCAACTCTCGGTAGTCGATACACATTCGGAAAGAACCGTTTTTCTTTTTGACAAATAGGACCGGAGCTCCCCAAGGTGAAGAACCCGGCCTAATGAATCCTCTTTCCAGGAGTTCCTGTAATTGGTTGGACAACTCCTGAAGTTCGGATGGGGCTAAGTGGTATGGTGCTCGGGCCACAGGTGCGGCACCAGGCACGAGGTCGATTGAGAACTCAACCTGTCTTGGTGGTGGTAGACCAGGTAGTTCCTCGGGAAAGACTTCTGGAAAGTCTCGAACGATTGGCACATCTTCAAGTCACTTCTCCTCTAACTTTTTCTCCATGATATGCGCGAGGATTGCTGGATAACCCTTTCTCAGAAATTTCTGGGTTTTCAAATAGGATATTATGTTGAGTCTCTTCCCACTGGTCTCCCCCTGTATGACCAAGGTTCTACAGACGGCGAGAGGAATACAAACGATTTTATCGTAACAAATGATTTCGGCGCGATGCTTGGACAACCAGTCCATACCAATGATGACGTCGAAACTTCCGATTTCAACAGGCATAAGGTCGATTGATATTACGATGTTAAACGATTACAGAAAATTTCGAGTTACGTGTCCCAAAAGTTACAGGATTAGATTTTTAACAAAAGGTGACGGGAATTGTTACATCCGGTTAAATTACATAGGTCCTACGAAAGCATGATAAAGTACAGATTTAGCCTAAGCTAATCCTGACGTAGATTGAGTTGCGGTAGTAGTGCGGTGAGATGGTCCACAGATTCTGCGAGTCTGCTAACCATTCGGAGGGCGTCCTCTGTTTCCCTTAGACGTGTCTCGCATTGATTCACCCTTGATTGTAGGACGGAGATTTCGTTTCAGTTGCCAATCACTTGGTTGTGGACAAACTCCATAGTTTCAATGGTTTCACCCAAACGGTTGTCGAGAGTGTCCATGTGGTTGACGGTATTTTCATGATCTTCGGAGACTTGATTGATACGTTCGAGTGATATGAGTCTCCAATTTTCGTTGGTTTCTTGGAGTTCGATATCCATAGTATTAAGTCGTTGCTCGTGATGGTGTAGCCTAGTGGCTAACTCCGACAAAGTGGAGTGAGTGGGGTATGGGTCAGCTCGAGGCAACCTGGTGTCCCTCCTAGCCACACTTGGGTTTCGCGGTCCATACGGATGAGAGCATGACGAATTTGGTGGTGTGTTTGCCATTCTGAGACAAAGTGTTAGAAAGAATGAGGCCTATATCCATATAATACATATATAATATAGCCTAGGATATTGAGCGAGAGCGAGACCTATCTATGTATATATGTATATATCACATAATAGCCTAAAGTGGTCTAACACAGACATGTTTGAGTCCCGGTTCTCTCGAGGTCAGAGTCAACTAGTGTATCCTGTTCAGTCATGACTCCTTTCAGATCTCACATCATATTCTTTTAATTGTATATAGTTGATCAGGCTATGTTAAATTAAACCAATACAATGTAGTCACTGAACCTAATCATACTTAGTAAGGAATACTGCCTAAAGGTCATAGTCTAGGCCCACTAAATGCAACCTAGTTCAATATAACCTTAGGCTCTGATACCAATCTGTCGCACCCCCAATTTCGGGTTGCGGAAGCGAATCGGGTCGGGGCGTGACTAATCAATAATCACAAGCACAAAGATATAATGAACGACCACTATATGCGTCGTTTTACAATTTCATTGATTAAACAAAAGTTTACATCAAAATATAGTGTACATTAGCTCAATTCTTGAATTGAGAGATTTACATTACATAATTAATTTATGCAAAATATAATAATGCAATTAAATCTCTGATTGTTTGAATGCAGACTCGAGCTAATGATTCCTGATTGGGCAGCCAACCTACTGCTGTGTACCTGTGATACATGCTAAAATTGGTCAGCGAAACGTTGGTGAGCTCACAGGTTTGAATATCAACATATATTGTATCAACTGCAAGATTTTAGTTGGATTTATAGAGCAATTAAGAAAAATAAAATTTATACAGCCATGAGCACATAATCTGAACTTAACTTGAATGTCAGGTCCAATTAAGGAAACCCAACAGAGGTGCCTCCTACGAGTTCCTATTCTACACTCGTCTTCCCAAATGCTAATACGTCCGTTTGACCAGTTAATGCGTGCTAACCCGGACGAGGATTGTCAATCCTATATGATACCATATACTAACATTTTACGCTACATATGTATTACCAAACTATGCTTGTGGAGGGCTTTAATTGATTAGTTGAAAACAACTCATGTAGTATTTGATTTGTATTGTACTTGCGTTCATATTGTAAAACCAAACGAGCAATGTATCACACCCTTGATGAAAACAGTAAAATTAGGGGCCATGAGACTCACCTGAGCCTTGAGTGTTTATCGAAATAAACTTGAATTGATTAGCTGTGAATTGATGTTCGAAGACTTGTAACCTGGGGGTGTCCAAGACACGCGATGGTTATAAACATGAGTAGGTATCTCGAGAGACTACCTTTGTAGTTGTTCGTCAAACTAGAATGTCCAAATTACTATGATTTGGTTGATTAAATTGTCCAAATTACTACGATTTGGTTGTTTAACTTGTCCAAGTTACTACGACTTGGTTGATTGGATTATGTTTTGAAAATGTGTACGGCCCGTAGGTGAATTGTTTGTAATAATAATCTCATTATTATTATGATTTCGAAGTGTTCATGTTCAAAAACGTATTCCGATGTGCTTTAAAAGTCATATCGTATAAGTTTTTGAAGTTACACAAGTTTGACACTTAGTAAAAATCTATATTTTCAAGGTTCTGTCTTATGCGACACTAGGTGCGACATAAGCTGTTGTGTCGCAGGTCATGACTGCGACATAGGTCTTTGTGTCGCTATGTGCGACATCCGCAATTTAATACGACATAAGGTATTGCGTCGCTATGTGTGACGGGAATGAGATCTGCGACATAGTGTTTTGTGTCGCTATATGCGACATCCGTGATGTGGTGCGACATAGAGGCTTGTGTCGCTATATGCTACATAGATCATGATTTTGCGACATAAGAGCTTGTGTCGTAGGTGGCCTGGAGCCTCTGCGACATAACGGGCTGTTGGCTGGAAATTGGAGCCAAAAATGTGTTTTCCGGTTTCCGTTTGACTTGGAACTTTTACCCAACCCATGTATGGACATTTTAAGCATGGAGAAACAACAAACAAGTGAAAACATATGAAGTCGAAGGGTTTCGAGATTTGTCGGAAACTTTCAAACTTAACACCGGAGAAATCCGAAAAGTTGGAAATGTAGATTGTGACGTCGTGGTTCTCTTTTTTCAAACGAGCAAAGTGATTCGAGTGAGTTTGGTGGTGTTATTTGATGATTTAAGGTGGTGGTGGTATGGTTTGTTTTAGAGAGAAAAGGGAAAAAGAAGATGGAAGAGAGAGAGTGAGTGAGTGAGTGGATGAAAATGAGGGTGGGGAGGGGGGGAATATGGCAAAAAAATTTGGGGGGGGGGGGGGGGGTGGGGGAGGGGGTGGGGGGATTAGGGGAGGGAATCTCCCAGTTTTTAACCCTCGCGTTTGCGCTTTGTGCGGTGTTCGTTCCCCAATCGTTTAATCGTGTAAATAATTATTTTAATATACGAATATTTATTAATGTTTTTGTTGAAGTATTTCTTCAAATACTTTTACTTGAGTTATAAAATATAACTTATTCTTGTTTCGATTGTTCGCGCGTTTATTATTTTAATCGCGTAAATGTTGTTTGTACGTTACGAATTTGATTTGAAATATTATCAAAATAATATTTTTGGATATAATGTTATTAAATAATACTATATTATTTAATAAAAATTTTCACCAACGTCCATATTTATTGAATCGAACTGCATTCGATTTGAAACTTGTACGATTTAATCAAATCGCATACTTGTATATATTCAACAATATATACTAATTGATATATTAATTAGCCTAACACTGAATTAATTACATGTACTATATTTGATTAGGCACTAATTACTAGTCCTAATTTGACGGGTGTCACACCGGCGGCGGCTGACAGGCTGCCACCCCGGTTCACCGTCTTTCGCTTCGTGTCTCGATTTGTGCGTATCTTCTTCGTTTTGCGTCCGTTTTCGTCGATTCATTTTGCGTTTGATTCGTTTTTCAAAAACAAAGACTTTGATAAAAAAAAATCCCAAAAATATGTCTCTGATCTTTAAATGTCTCGTACGAATCCTTTGAATCTTCCAATGTACGTGGAATCTTCATTCTTCTTCCGTTTTTGTTGATTCATTCTTCTATTAGATTCGTATTTTGAAAAAGAATATCTTGGATAAGAGAAATCTCAGTGATGGGAACTTTTGCCTTTAAATCTTGTCTCGATGTCTTGAATCTTTAAACGTGTGTGGAATCTTCGTTTTTTGTCCATTTTGCTTGATTTTTCTCGTGCAACTCTATTTTGACCTTCTTGGCAAAGTTTCATTGATTTGAACATTATCTGATTTTATTTGCCAAGTATTGTTCCAGAATGAGAGAGATATCGATAGTACAAACGTGACTTTTTACGCGATATCAGTTTTTATGTGTTTTTACCACTAGTTTTATGCAGATGATGCATTGTTTTTTTATAAATTGATGTTGATGATGTTTACTTTTTATATGTCTTTTTTTGCTAATATATGATGCATCATGCTAAATCAGTAACGATAGAATGTGTAATAATGTTCCTAAACACACTTATAACAACTTTTGTTTCATAGCAAATATGGTGAGTCATATAAAATATGAACTTACGGTTTACTTCGGCTTCTTTATCATTGTCTTCATCTGATGTATGAAGAGATATAGTTTTATCCTTCTCAATGTTCTCTTCAGCCTTTTTATGTTGCACAAACAAATTCCGTCCGCTTCTTCTTGTTGCTGCAACGTTTTTTTTAGTTTTTTTTTTGTTAATAAATAATGTAAATGAATAACGATAGAATGTAAATCATGCAAAATATTGATTACTTACAATCGGTAGTTTGTTTAACTTTTCTCTAAGTTGTTTTGACAGATTTAGGCGTTTCCGATCGTGTTCGTGGTGTCGCTGTTTCCGTCGGATCTCCATCAGCTGCTCTCGATTGTGCGTTTTCTTATGCTGATTTTGTCATTTTTAGGGTTTATTGTGAGTTTTTGTGATGGTGAATTGATCTTTTGCGATGAAATTAGGGTTTTAGGATGTAAAATCGCCCCAAATTTGAGAGAGATGTTTAAGAGATGTTTGGTGAAAGTGAAGTTTTGTGGAGGGAAGGAGTGGGGAGAGGGATTATCATTCGACTTTTTTTTGCAGGGTTTTTGCAGGTGAGTGTTTGTAATTACCATTTTGCCCATCATTTGCTGCCCGTAAAGTTGGTGTTTATTACCAAAATACCACCGCGTTTTTTATAGCCATTGATATGATCTTTATTTGAAATGGACGGTTGAGATCAATCTTCCTTCCCTTCTCTTATTTTTTAGCTTCTTCCATGAACCACACCCATTTAAAATCCAAATTTTAAATCTTCCATGCATTCAAAGGATAATTAATGACCTTCAAAATTAATTAATATTATATTTTTGTAAAAAAGGCTTATTAATATTAAATACATTAAAAACTTACCTTTTGCCATGATAAACCCTCACTTATTTTTTCATTTAACTCATCATCATATGTTTTTATCTTTATTTGGGATTATTAAACTTTCAAGTTAGATTTTGGCTATTTCTTCATAATGTTTCTGACTTTTTATACTCTTTATCGATCATGTTTAGTGTTTCTAATGTTAATTATTAGTTTTAAGTAATATATGCGTTGTTTGTTTTTTACATCTCAAAACAACAATAATAAGTTGTTGTAATTCATGTAGTTGAGTAGCAATCAATTGGTCGACTTGGTCCAAAAAATAGACATAAGGACTACAATTTAGGTTTTGTTTGTCTTACACTTTGTTACATTCTATCTACACATACAAACAAAGTATAACTTGATGAACACAATTATAATACCTACATAGATATTCAGCCGATACAAAAAAAATCATGTTGCCGTGCATCGCACGGGTTTTAACACTCGTATATATATATATATATATATATATATATATATATATATATATAGAGAGAGAGAGAGAGAGAGAGAGTGTCATGATATTCCCAAATACTCCTCCGTATAATATAATACTAGTTTATTGACCCGTGTATACACGGGTTTGACAAAAATTAAATTATTAGACCATTCACTAAATTATGTAAATATAGTAATGTAGATACAAGTCCTATGTATAGTTTTGTGTTATTATGTTTTTATCTTATGGAGTCATAAAAAAGATTAAAGAAAAAGTTTCAGTTTTTTATTATTATGTGTCGAAATTTATTTAAATTTTTAAAAAAATACATAACGAAGTGGGGTTGGACCAAACCAACTATTGTTACTTTTAGAACTCATTAATATCAAAACTAAGGGGTTTTTGTTTATTCTGATTACTGATAGCTGGAATCTGAAAATCAGTTCTGAATAATAAGACCTATCATCTGAAATCTGAATGCATAATCATTAAGATCGTTTGATAAATAAAAAGTACAAACATCTAAATGCACGTGTTTCACTAGTTTTTGACGTGATACAAATTGAATGAATATAACAGAGTTTCAAACGATTTAACTTAAGAAAAAATAAAATATACACGAATTCAGACACAACTTTCGAGACTTCTAGATACCAATAATAACATAAATAAATAACTTGTCATGAAATAATAAATAAACTAAAATAAATGAACCAAAAATTGAAAGAAATATTTTTTACATAAATTAACATACGATAATTAATTTATACGAGAAAAAAGACAGAACGTTATGGGATTTATATATCAATTAGAAGTTTTAAACAATTGTAAATAGCTTATTGAATAAGTAGTTTTTCAGCTAGGTTAAGACATAATTAGAATAATATATCAAAACATCTTAATGGACATTTAGCTTATCCATTAATACAACTACCACTTTCAAGACATTTTAAGCTCAAACAAAAGACCCCTAAAAATGGGTGGTTCTATTGTATCTATTTTGTACTTTTGTTTTGCGAGTCCATACAACCTGTCAAATATGAGAAGACCTAAAGGTATATGAAAAGAGTGACCATATATAAACGTTGTAAAATATAAAAAATATACCTCAAAAATCATCAATTGATAACTCGTAAACAGTCTCATTTATATAAACCAATCTTAAAAAATGCTTTTTGTGAAATTACTTGGATCCGCTAATCACAAACCGGACTTCACAATAAGATGACTTAAGTAAACAGTCTCAATTAATGACTCTTGCTAACACTTCAATAATTTCAGAACTAATTAAATATAGGTAAACAATTGTCAATCAAACAAAGTTCCTTAGGCATCATCAATAAAATACTGCTAGACAAATGCATCCTTGTAACACATGAAGAGATGGGTAACCCAAAACAACTTCTAAGCGCTTGACCCAAGTCTTATCAAGTCCCTGTCAATAGCCATCAATGTCAAACCAACAAAGCAAAACTTAAAAATCAAAGATGGCCTACCCCAAAAAATATCATGATGCAACTCCTTAAATGTAGGCAAAATTATATTATATACAAAGCAAAATTAAATATAGGAAAAAATATCATGATGCAACTCCTTAGTACAAAACCTACCCCAAATCTTTTAAATTTGTGATGGCCTGCACTTAATAAATAATATACACTGATGGAAAGGAAACAAACATACTTTCTAAGTCTGAAAAGCAGAATACTATGGTGACTTCAAGAACAGTGCTAAAGCTATCCCATTTTTATCAACCTTGAAGACCAATTACAGCTTAGTTCACTCATTAGACAACACATGACACTTAATTGTTCACAGACGGAACTAACGATAATTTCAAAGATATAGTTATTTAGAATCAAATAAAGAGACATAGATTCTAGTTTGGATTAAGAAGTAGTACCTGAGATGGAAATAAGATGCTATTTGGCTTCATTGAATGTTAATTATTTGCCGAAACCATTTAACTACTAAACGGAAATCAGTTGAACCATTCTATAACAGCAAACCCATGTCACTTGCAATTTCACGTTAGGATGAGAACAGATCTAAACAATGGCCAACATTATGCATACAAATAGCCACTTTCTAAAAGAAGAACAACATCCTTGTAAGCCATAATTGGTGTGCCAATTTCAAACATCAACAACTCAAGAAAAAGGCATAAATCATTTCTACCCTATTACACTAATTAAAACATTCAGAATCATAAAACCCAATCATGTACTCGTAATATATTTATGCAATACCACTTAGAAAGATCACCTTTTGTTTTATATCATACCAGCAAGTAAGAAATATAGCAAGAAAACGGATTTCCCATTGTAAAAGTGAGAGAGGAAATCTGAGAACATGAAACACAAACACAAAAAAATAAATACACTATTTTTATCAACAATTAACAGTCGTACCTAATATGAAATACAAATCAATTTTTATGAAAAAATATCATGATGCAACTCCTTAGTACAAAACCTACCCCAAATCTTTTAAATTTGTGATGGCCTTGATGCAACCACAGCAGATCCTTCCTCCTCCAATCAGCCACAAATGAGAGCTTCTAGAAAGAGGACCACAAGGTTGCCTACCTACCTTGGCGACTACATCATGTGATTTATTCGAAAGCAAATGCCACCTGTCTGATTTTGTTATTTCCTTGATGTTTCCTATTTTGTCATTTTCCTTTATGCAACTATAAGAATTGTAATCCTTCAGGGAAATGGTAATGAAAAATATGAAGCTTTCTTTTGTTTTCTCCATCTTCTTCTTCAATTAGGAGCTTACCTCTGCTCGAAAGAGGATTTGTGTCCATCATTGGTGCTTTCATTGAGCTCATCTTGCATCTTTTTGTTATTTCATCAACAATTCATCTCTCACTTTCAATCCTTTTAGCCCTAAATTCATCTTCTTTTTTAAGCCCTAAATTCCACTTTCGTTTAAACCCTAATTTTAACTATGCCACCCAGATTGCAAATTACAGAGGAAACTTTCTCTGTTATTACAAATCAACTTCAAACATCAATTGCTAGCCATGATGCTTCCATCGCTCAATTGCTTGAATCATCCCAAAACAACAACACTCAACTCCAGTCCACTCAATCTCAATTACAAACCCTCACCAATTCCGTTAATGAGATTCTGGCTCATTTAGCTCGCCTACAAATAGCTCCTGAACAAATCACTTCATCTTCAAACCCACTACTAAATCAATCTCCACCGCCTCCTTCATTCTCTTCTCCAACTCCACCTAAATTTCCGTTTGAAATCCGCCCGATTCGTCTCGAAATCTCTCCGTTTGATGGCTCTACCCCAGCAGATTGGGTTCTTCAAACCGAGCGATACTTCACCATTCACAATACACCGCAAGAACATCGTATCCAAGCTGCTTCTTTTTTCTTTCGGTGGGAAGCTCTAAGTTGGTTTAATTGGTTGTATCAAAACCAACAACTCACCACTTGGCCAGAATTTTGTAGAGCAATTGAGTTACGATTTGGACCATCTTCGTTCACAAATCATGAAGCTGCCCTATATAAATTATACCAACATTCTACTGTTGCGGTGTATCAAGCCGAGTTTGAAACCCTCTCAGAACCGAGTGTTCGGACTCCCTCCTCGTGCTCTGTTGAATTGTTTTCTCTCGGGTTTGAAACCAGAAATTCAGCGAGAACTTCAGATTATAAAACCTAACACAGTTGCAGAAGCAATGGGTTTGGCTCGTTTAATTGAAGACAAATTGATGAACCAAACCAACTATTCATCATCTGTGCGTTCCTCCACCCAAAGTCACTCATCAAATTTCAATTCTCAATCCCCTTCAACTTCCGTAACATCCGCTAAGTCACCAACATCCGCCGTAGCCCAATCCACCTTCCAAAATCAATCTAAAGCAAATAACCATCCTTCATTTACATCTGCTGCTAAACAGTAATTCACTCCCATTTCGTAAGTTGACACCACTTGAAGTTCAACAAAGAAGAGAAAAAGGACTGTGTTTCAAATGTGATGGCAAATTTGGGCCAGGCCATAAGTGTAAGGCCCAATTTCACTCTATAGTCCATTATCCTGATCAAATAAGCCCACTAATCACATTTGATCCAGAACCACCTGAAAACCTTTCACCCGACCCACTAATTGATCTGCTCACACCTACACCTACTGATCAAGAATTCACACTCTTCACCATAACCCTCTCCTCCTTCGCTGGTTCATCTGAATCTTCAATTTTTCGTTGCACCACAATCATTAATGGCCATCCTTTATCCACACTAATCGACAGTGGTAGCAGTCACAATTTTATTCATCCTAATTGCTTATGCAATTTAACAGTTGACCCTCCTGTGAACACATCATTCCCTGTTCGTGTTGGTAATGGCCATACCCCTGCAAACAAAACAAAACAAACAGGCCTGTTTCACAGGCGGAATTAATTCGCAGGGAGACTTATTAAACAGGAAAACTCTGAACAGGGAATCTCGTCGACAACTCTGAACAGGAAATCTCGTCGACAGGAGAAACCTTGAACAGGAAATGTCGTTGACAAGAAAGCCCATAACGTGAAGCCCAGTTTACAGGAAGCCCAATTTCCAAAGCCCAAGCCAATGGCGCAAGCCCATCAAGGTAACGTCCTTGTCTTGTGTTAGGAGACAACCTGATGACGGGATTCACCTACGTTAGTGGTGGTCCCCCTAGTGGCCGACAAGGATCCCCATCCAGCTCTACCATTGGTCCACGTCATCACAGGGGACCCACAAACAGGAAGCATCAATCGTAGCCGTACGATTAGTACTGTCAACATGATGATCTGACCACACGATGAGCAGTGCCACCAAATGGTGATTCAGCCGTACGATTAGAACTATGAGATGGTGACTCAACCGTACGATGAATAGTACCCATCAAGGTGGTGACTTAACCGTACGATCAACGCTACAAGATGATGACACGTGGAAAACTTGTTCATCAAGGTGACCATACTCCACTATAAATACAAGGGTATTAATAGTGTTTTATTCCTTAACACCTCAAGAATATACCCACTCATTTCATACTTACATCTTCACCATCAAGAGGAGATCACTATTCATCTCCTCGTCACCGATTCATACCACCCTTGGTCTCGTTCTATACATTTCAACGGGTCCTTACGCAAGTCGCGAAGAGTAACGAATCGAACAAACCCAATCCGCACTCAGGTATAAATTATGCTTGATCAAATGGCGTCATCCATTTGCTAAAACCCTAACTCTCTTGTTGAGCTATTTAAAATATTCTAACAGTTTTTACTGCGCACACTCAGCGACACACACCATGGCGTCAAATACCGGCCTCTCACCAACGGCCGGCGAAAACATGATGCATTTCTCAGTCCAGAACACACAAGTGCCAATGGATACTTCTGGGGAAATGGCTGTATGGAATCACAGACAGATGCTAAAGCAGGCACGTCGTCAGTTGGATTTTTCCACACCCGCAGGGCAAACGTCACAGAATCAATGACCAACATCAACAACCGGACAACCTCTTATTGGAACGGGATCACAACCCTTCCAGCAAGCATAATCAAGTGTTGGTCAACAACAGTCGTTTCAACAGCCACCCGTGCAGGCATTTCAACAGTTTCCCCAGCAAAATGTCCAACAGACATACCAACAACTGCCTGCACAAAATTTCCAACAACCTCTTGCACAAAGTCAACAACAACAATCACAACAATTCCCAATATTTCAGCAGATACCATTCCAACAACAACAGGTACACCGATGAATGCCTAAAAATTCCAGGGTTGCCGGAAAGTCAACAAGTGTCCGGATTCATATCTTGTTTGGACGATAGTCGATTCCAGGCACTGGTAGATAAATTCATGGGTGAGACGCCGCCAACTTTTGCATCACAGGTGTCTCAGACCAGGGACTACATCAGGGCAATGGAGAAACGCCAGTTAAACCGGAGAAACAGGCAGGCCATCAATAATTCAAAGGGTGATCACAAACATCAGATGTCCCAGGGGCATAACAAGGGACAACTGGGAGTAAGATATGGCAAGGTGAACAGATTTCAGCCGTATAACAAAAACTTGGAGAAAGACAGGGTTGTAACTTCCATGTCCAAAACTCCACACGAGATACTAGTCACTGAACCTGTTGCTAAGGGATTCAAGAAGCCACATCCCATAGCTCCCAAAGCAAAAGATAATGACAAATACTGCAAATTTCACAAAGAAGGAGGGCATGATACAAATGAATGCAGGGAGCTAAAAGCTCAGATTTACAAGGAGATTGAAGACGGCAAGCTGGAGCATCTAGCACAGGGAGCTAGGGATTTCCACCAGGGCGAGGCCAAGAAAGGTAAAGCCACAGCCGAACTACCCACACCTGACGAAGTCATACTTATGATTAGTCCCCTAGCTCCAAGACAAAAAAGAAAGATAGAATAAGTCGAGATGTGGGAATTACAGGAGATAAGCTTCCATGCTATCCACAGAGTAAACCCATCTGCTGAACCATTGATAATATCGGCTAGAATAGCGAATTTACAGGTTAACAGGGTGTACATGGATAATGGTAGTTATACGGAGATCATGTATGAGCATTGCTTTGAACAACTTCCGGAGCATCTAAAAATTAAAAGAGAGGAGTTCCTGCAACCACTAGTCGGCTTCTCAGGAGAGACAAATTGGCCACTAGGAAAGATCAAGCTTGAAGTTACACTTGGGGCATATCCACGTTACAGGACAGCTATGCTTGATTTTATAATCATTCGCTCACCATCTAAGTACAATGCCATACTTGGAAGAACAACTATGTTACAATTCGGAGCCGTAACCTCAACCATCCATGGTATGGTACGATTTCCAACACCAGAAGGCATAGCGATGGTACACACGGAAAGACTTTTACAAATTGAGTGCTCTCAAGTAAACCAAACACTGAAGGCAGGAAGCTCACATCAGGTAGATAAAGCACAGGAAGAAATCATAATAAATCAAGAGTTCCCTGATCAAACAGTCAGTATTGGCCAAAGGTTACCGTCCAGGATCAAGCAGCAGCTAAAAGCACTACTGATTGAAAATCAAGATGTATTTGCTTTTAAACCAGCAGACATGACAGGGGTGCCAAGAAGCATAGCAGAACACTCCTTGATCACAAAGGCCTCCGTCACACCGTTAAGACAGAAAAAAGGGGAATGGCACCTGAAAGAAGCGCCTTCTTGCAAAAGGAAGTAGAAGATCTGGTTGCTGCTAGTATACTCAGGGAAGTAAAATATCAATCATGGGTCCCGAACCCAGTCATGGTAAATAAACCAAACAGCACGTGAAGAATGTGCGTTGATTACTCTGACCTAAACAAGGCCTGCCCAAAAGACAACTACCCTTTGCCTGAGATAGACTGGAAAGTTGAATCACTTGCAGGATACAGGTTGAAGTGCTTCTTAGACGCTTACAAAGATTATCACCAAATTCAAATAGCTGAAAACGATGAGGACAAAACAACCTTCCACACGAATCAGGGAATCTTTTGTTACAAAAAAATGCCATTCGGACTCAAAAATGCAAGGGCAACATACCAGCGTGTAATCGATTATGCTTTCAGGAATCAAATCGGCAGGAATGTTGAAGCATATGTAGATGATTTAGTAATTAAAAGCAAGAGAGAAGCCAACATGCTGGATGACATCTCGGAGACATTTGCAACGCTCAGGGGAATTAATATGAAACTCAATCCTTCTAAGTGCTCTTTCGGAATGGAAGAAGGCACATTTTTAGGGCATTTAATCACCACTGGGGGTTTTCAGGCGAACCCAGATAAAGTGCAGGCGATTGTCACTATGCCATCCCCAAAAACCAAACAGGACGTTCAAAGTCTATCAGGAAAGTTGGCCGCCTTGACTCGCTTCCTGTCAAAGGCCGCAGAGAGATCCCTGCCATTCTTTGCTACACTAAAGGGCGTTAAAGACAAAAAAGACTTCCAATGGACCGAGAAGGCGGAGAAGGCCTTTCAAGAAATGAAAGAATTCATGGCAAAACTTCCAACCCTGACAACACCAATCCCAGGAGAAACCCTCACCCTGTACCTGGCAGCATCCAATTCTGCTGTAAGTTCTGTCCTAATAGCAGAAAGAAACAAAATACAAATGCTTGTATATTTCATCAGCAAGGCCCTTCAACCGGCAGAATTGAATTATTCGCCAATCGAGAAACTCATATTGGCCTTGGTGCACTCAGCACGGCGCTTGCGTTGATATTTCCAGGCGCATCAGATAGTAGTACTCACAGATCAACCGATTAAGCAGGTGTTACAAAAACCTGAAAAATCTGGAAGATTAGCTAAATGGGCAATAGAGTTGGGAGAGCATGAAATTGAATTTTGTCCAAAAAACGCAATAAAGGGTCAAATCATAGCAGAATTCCTGACAGAGTTACCAAAAGAATGTGAAGGAAAAACCTCCCTGATCACCAATGCTCCCGTCCGGGACATGTGGGAACTCTATACTGATGGTGCAGCAAGTTCGGGAGGCTCAGGGGCTGGGTTGATACTGACAAGCCCAGCCGGGGAGCCCCGACTTATTCAGGGGGAATATAGAAACATCAACAAAAAAGAATCTTTCTTTCCAGCCTCTCAGGCCGTCTACCCTAGGACCACAAAAGTTGGCAAATCTCCCTGAACGTTTGGCCACAGAAAACCAACTCTCCGGAGAGTTGGTAAGAGAGAATTGGGAAGAAAAATATAACAGGGAGGGCTCTTTCCTATGTAATCTATAGTAGACCTCAAACATAATAATTTTTTGAAGGCCAAGAGGGTGTAGTTGAGAAAACCCTATGCCATAATACTCTAACAAGGAGATCAAAAAAGGTGTGGGGGGTAACCTAAAATTGCTAATCGAAAACCAGTGGAAATATACAGCCACTTTACCTACAGGAGGCAAGCGAGCGCGTTCTGAAGGTAACGGCACAACAGGCTCATACCTATCTATACATGGATACAAGGAAATAAGATCCAACAAAGCATCCCTATCTATCAAACTCTGAACGGATTCTACAGTGCCACCGGAAAATTGAGATGTCACTCTGGCCATAGGGCCAGAAATGGAAGGGACGAGGGCAGAGGTGGTGGTGCGAGATGACGGCTCCATAAGTTTAAAAGAAAATAAAAGACACAAATACAGATAAATGGTATAAAGAAGAGGAGATTGTATAAGCAAGAATACAAACCTAAGTGCTCGCCGGAAGTCTCAACACAATCGCCGGAATTGCAAGAAGAAGAGGGAGAAAATTTTGAAATCTATAAATCTGTAAAAACGTAAAGTGTGCGTTAAAGGAGAAAGAGTCCTATTTATAGGAGGAAAAATTAACCGTCAAAGGCCCATGGGCCTTAATCAACACCGTACATGTGTTACAATCTCAGGAGAGGTACGTGAACAGAAATGAAAACCAACACTACACGCGCCTCTGCCGTCGCATGCACAATTCCTTATGCATTCAAACGTCTAGTGCATTTAATATTCTGACACATTGAGGGGACGCCATCAGTCAGCAATAAATGGCCACAAACAGGCCAAGTCTTCATTGCATCTACGATGCAACTTATCCCCTGTCCCTGTTAAAAACTCAAAACTTGGAAATAAGTAAGTCAAGATTAAAGACTATCCTGGAATTTTCCCCTGAAAAAGGAAGTTTTAAGTTTAGTTACCTGATGCAAGCACCAACAAACTAAACTGGGGGGACTTAATCGGGTACCATTCCAATACCCCTGCAAACAAAACAAACAGGCATGCTTCACAGGCGAAATCAATCCGCAGGGAGACTTATTAAACAGGAAAACTCTGAACAGGGAATCTTGTCGATAGGAGAACCCTTGAACAGGGAATGTCGTTGACAGGAAAGCCCATAACGTGAAGCCCAGTTTATAGGAAGCCCAATTTCCAAAGCCCAAGCCAATGGCGCAAGCCCATCAAGGTAACGTCCTTGTGTTCTGTTAGGAGACAACCTGATGACGGGATTCACCTACGTTAGTGGTGGTCCTGTAACGTGGATATGCCCCAAGTGTAACTTCAAGCTTGATCTTTCCTAGTGGCCAATTTGTCTCTCCTGAGAAGCCGACTAGTGGTTGCAGGAACTCCACTCTTTTAATTTTTAGATGCTCCGGAAGTTGTTCAAAGCAATGCTCATACATGATCTCCGTATAACTACCATTATCCATGTACACCCAGTTAATCTGTAAATTCGCTATTCAAGCCAATATTATCAATGGTTCGGAAGATGGGTTTACTTTGTGGATAGCAGGGAAGCTTATCTCCTGTAATTCCCACATCTCGACTTGTTCTATCTATCTTTTTTGTCTTGGAGTTAGGGGACTAATCATAAGTATGACTGCGTCAGGTGTGTGTAGCTCGGCTGTGGCTTTACCTTTCTTGGCCTCGCCCTGGTGGAAATCCCTAGCTCCCTGTGCTAGATGCTCCAGCTTGCCGTCTTTAATCGCCTTGTAAATCTAAGCTTTTAGCTCCCTGCATTCATTTGTATCATGCCCTCCTTCTTTGTGAAATTTGCAGTATTTACCATTATCTTTTACTTTGGGGGCTATGGGATGTAGCTTCTTGAATCCCTTAGCAACAGGTTCAGTGACTAGTATCTCGTGTGGAGTTTTGGACAGGGAAGCTACAACCCTGTCTTTCTCCAAGTTTTTGTTATACGGCTGAAATCTGTTCACCTTGCCATATCTTCCTCCCAGCTGTCCCTTGTAATGCCCCTGGGACATCTAATGTTTGTGATCACCCTTTGAATTATTGACGGCCTGCCTGTTTCTCCGGTTTAACTGGCGTTTCTCCATTGCCCTGATGTAGTCCCTGGTCTGAGACACCTGTGATGCAAAAGTTGGCGGCGTCTCACCCATGAATTTATCTACCAGTGCCTTGAATCGACTATCGTCCAGGCAAGATATGAATCCGGACACTTGTTGGCTTTCTGGCAACCCTGGAATTTTTAGGCATTCATCGGTGTACCTGTTTATAAAATCTCCCAGGGACTCATTGGGATGTTGTTTTATCATGTGGGCTTCCACATGTGACCTTACTTGTTTTTTCTTCTGGTGGAAATGGCTTACAAACTTTCTTCTAATATCATTGAAACAGGTAATGCTCCTTTCTGGTTAAATCCCAAAACCAAGTTTTAGCGTATGACCTAAGCACTGAGGGGAACATTTGGCAGGCAACAACGTCTTCTCAGTGTTGTGTTTTAATGGCATGATGGAATGATTGAATAAAATCTTCAGGATCTGATGTCCCATCATAAGTTCCTAGAGTGGCAGGGACCGAAATTCCCCGCGGGAGTGGTACGCTAGCTATTGCCGGGTGGAATTGAGTATTTGAGTCAGGGATTACATTTTGTAGCTGAGGCGTTTTTCCTTGCATGACCGCCAGGAGATTTGCCAACATTGGTGGTAGTGGTGGTGGTGGCGGTAATACTACCGGGGGTTGCATTAACTGTGCAAGGAGCTATCCCAAGGCATTTGCAGTCTTCTGTGCGGGTGTCTGAGACTGTTGTGACTGCAAGAATGGTGCTTGTTGAAACGGCATCTGTTGGAATGGTGTCTGTTGGAATGGTGCCTGCTGAAATGATGCTTGTTGGAATGGTACCTGTTGGAATGGTACCTGCTGAAATGATGCCTGTTGAAATGGTGCCTGTTGGAATGGTATCTGCTGAAATGGGAATTGTTGTGATTGTTGTTGTTGACTTTGTGCAAGAGGTTGTTGGAAATTTTGTGCAGGCGGTTGTTGGTATGTCTGTTGGACATTTTGCTGGGGAAACTGTTGAAACGCCTGCACGAGTGGCTGTTGAAACGACTGTTGTTGACCAAAACTTGATTGTGCTTGCTGGAAGGGTTGTGATCCCGTTTCAATAAGGGGAGGTTGTCCGGTTGTTGATGTTGGTCCTTGATTCTGTGACGTTTGCCCTGCGGGTGTGGAAAAATCCAATTGACGACGTGCCTGCTTTAGCATCTGTCTGTGATTCCATGCAGCCATTTCCCCAGAAGTATCCATTGGCACTTGTGTGTTCTGGACTGAGAAATGCATCAGGTTTTCGCCGGCCGTTGGTGAGAGGCCGGTATTTGACGCCATGGTGTGTGTCGCTGAGTGTGCGCAGTAAAAACTGTTAGAATATTTTAAATAGCTCAACAAGAGAGTTAGGGTTTTAGCAAATGGATGGCGCCATTTGATCAAGCATAATTTTTACCTGAGTGCGGATTGGGTTTGTTCGATTCGTTACTCTCCGCGACTTGCGTAAGGACCCGTTGGAATGTATAGAACGGGACCAAGGGTGGTGTGAATCGGTGACGAGGAGATGAATAGTGATCTCCTCTTGATGGTGAAGATGTAAGTATGAAATGAGTGGGTATATTCTTGAGGTGTTAAGGAATAAAACACTATTCATACCCTTGTATTTATAGTGGCGTATGGTCACCTTGATGAACAAGTTTGCCACGTGTCATCATCTTGTAGCTTTGATCGTACGGTTAAGTCACCACCTTGATGGGTACTATTCATCGTACGGTTGAGTCACCATCTCATAGTTCTAATCGTACGGCTGAATCACCATTTGGTGGCACTGCTCATCGTGTGGTCAGATCATCATGTTGACAGTACTAATCGTACGGCTACGATTGATGCTTCCTATTTGTGGGTCCCCTGTGATGCCGTGGACCAATGGTAGAGCTGGATGGGGATCCTTGTCGGCCACTAGGGGGACCACCACTAACGTAGGTGAATCCCATCATCAGGTTGTCTCCTAACAGAAGACAAGGAGGTTACCTTGATGGGCTTGCGCCATTGGCTTGGGCTTTGGAAATTGGGCTTCCTGTAAACTGGGCTTCACGTTATGGGCTTTCCTGTCAACGACATTCCCTGTTCAAGGGTTCTCCTGTCGACGAGATTCCCTGTTCAGAGTTTTCCTGTTTAATAAGTCTCGTTGCGGATTGATTCCGCCTGTGAAGCATGCATGTTTGTTTTGTTTGCAGGGGTATTGGAATAGTACCCGATTAAGTCCCCCCAGTTTAGTTTGTTGGTGCTTGCATCAGGTAACTAAACTTAAAACTTCCTTTTTCAGGGGAAAATTCCAGGATAGTCTTTAATCTTGACTTACTTATTTCCAAGTTTTGAGTTTTTGACAGGGACAGGGGATAAGATGCATCGTAGATGCAAGGAAGACAGGCCTGTTTGTGGCCATTTATTGCTGACTGATGGCGTCCCCTCAATGTGTCAGAATATTAAATGCACTAGACGTTTGAATGCATAAGGAATTGTGCATGCGGTGGCAGAGACGCGTGTAGTGTTGGTTTTCATTTCTGTTCACGTACCTCTCCTGAGATTGTAACACATGTACGGTGTTGATTAAGGCCCATGGGCCTTTGACGGTTAATTTTTCCTCCTATAAATAGGACTCTTTCTCCTTTAACGCACACTTTACGTTGTTACAGATTTATAGATTTCAAAATTTTCTCCCTCTTCTTCTTGCAATTCCGGCGATTGTGTTGAGACTTCCGGCGAGCACCTAGGTTTGTATTCTTGCTTATACAATCTCCTTTTCTTTATACCATTTATCTGTATTCGTGTCTTTTATTTTCTTTTAAACTTATGGAGCCGTCATCTCGCAGCACCACCTCTGCCCTCGTCCCTTCCATCTCTGGCCCTATGGCCAGAGTGACATCTCAATTTTCCGGTGGCACTGTAGAATCCGTTCAGAGTTTGATAGATAGGGATACTTTGTTGGATCTTATTTCCTTGTATCCATGTATAGATAGGTATGAGCCTGTTGCGCCGTTACCTTCACAACGTGCTCACTTGCCTCCTATAGGTAAAGTGGCTGTATATTTCCACTGGTTTTCGATTTGCCATTTTAGGCTACCCCCCACACCTTTTTGATCTCCTTGTTAGAGTATTATAGCATAGGGTTTTCTCAACTACACCCTCTTGGCCTTCAAAAAATTATTATGTTTGAGGTCTTCTGTAGATTACATAGGAAAGAGCCCTCCCTGTTATATTTTTCTTCCCAATTCTCTCTTACCAACTCTCCGCAGAGTTGGTTTTCTGTGGCCAAACATTCAGGGAGATTTGCCAACTTTTGTGGTCCTAGGGTAGACGGCCTGAGAGGCTGGAAAGAAAGATTCTTTTTTGTTGATGTTTCTATATTCCCCCTGAATAAGTCGGGGCTCCTTCGATGGGTGAACCCTCAAGATTGGGTCAATAGGTTGGCGCCTGTGAAGAACGCGCCTCCGGAAAATCTTGATTCTGACCCTGAGGTTGACGTGGACTTCCTTCGCCTGCTTCGACAGGGAGGTGTTGTGATGAGACCGTATCCGGATTCCGTCCTGGCTATGGCGAGTATGAGCGGGAATTTTGGTATGCAGGTCAGAGTTCTTATCTGCAAGTATCAGGATAAAGGTAGGGCGTGGTGGTATTCAGGCGGTTCCAAATATTCTTTTCTATTATTTGTTATCTTTGGTATTGTTCTTATGGTATACTGACTCTTTGTAGTGATGGACTTCAATAGCTTTTTCTCTGCTGATGACTTATCTGGAGTTGAGATAGGTCATACTTCTGTTGACAACATCCCTACCAACCCTGATGGTACTCCGATGGCCACTCTCCCTAGTGGGTCTGAGGTTCCTACTGACTACGCCACTGTGGATGACCTGGGGGAGTTTGTGGGGAAGAAGAAGAAGTCTATTGCGCCCGGTGGGAAGAGGAAGAAAAAGGATACCCGTGCTGTGGTTGTGTCTTCTCCGGAGACTGCTGGTGGTTCTGAGACAGCGGAGCCAATTTTTGAGTTTCGGCCTATACAGGGGTTGCGGGACGAACCCACGGGTAAGCTATTCTCCTGTGATATTTATATCTTTGCATTTTGTTGAATTTGACTTAGGCTTTTTCTTGACACTTTTTTTTAGACGAGGAAGGTGAGACGCAAGTTGCCAGGAAGAGGAAAAGAATTCAGTTCTGTGCTGGCTGTTGGTGATGATTCCTCCTCCAGGTTTCAGGCAGGCAGCGGTTCCAGCTTCTCCCTTCCTGATATGGATTTTGATGAAGATGAAGATGCTGCCGACTTCCTGGGTGGTGCTCGCGGTCCTATCCCTGCTGGTCCAGAATCTGATTTGAGCAGTTCATCGGTTTTTGTTCCTGGGTGGAAGTTCTAGGTTGACAATTTTGGGCGTGATCTTCAGTCCTGCCGGGATTATATCCTGCATGTTATGCCTCCTGCTGTTGAGGAGAAGACGGCTACTTTGAATGCCCGCCAGAGCATTAACCGTGGTCTTAAAGCTACCTTCGATTCTCTGATGTGGAGCGTTAACACTTTGAAGGTGGCTGACCATTTTGAGAAACTCAGCAGGAAGCTTGGGTTAGCTTTGAAGAATGATCGCGCTAAGGCAGCGCAGGAGAGGGAGAGTTATGCAAAGTTCAGTGCGGATCATGCAGCGGATATTGAGAAGGTCGGCCAGATGGCTCTTGAGATTGAATCTTTGAAGGAGCAGCTAGCTGTTCAGGTAATTGTAGTTTTCTTTCCTTTTTTTTTGTTTTGTTGAATAAGCTTTGGGTTTTTGATTGCTTACCACTTATACTATTTATTTAAACATAGGTGCAAAAATCCATGGACATGGAGTCTTCCCTGCAACAAAGTGGCCTCGAGTTGAATTCTGCCAATGCTCAGAGGGATGAGGCCTTTGTTGCCAGGGATGCAGCCATAGTGGAGAGGGGTCAGGCCCAGCTAGAGAGGGATGCAGCAGTGGAGGATAAAAGAAATCTCCAGAGGGGGCTCCCTGACTTGATCATCACCTCACTGGGCTGTTCCGGGATTATAGGGCCTTTCGGTCGCTTGCTGCAGCTTGTTAGGGCGCAGGGGAGACATGAGACAGCTGTCCTGACTTCAAAGCATATCGATCCTCTCCCTGCTGAACTGGCTGCACAGGTTGACCCTGAGGTGACTAACAAGGTTAAAGCAACCCAACAGGTGTTATCGCATTTGTCTACCTCCCCTTTCCTGGAGAAGCTCGTAGAGGACTTGGACATGCCTGTTGATACTCTTTTATCCATGAAGCCCGGACGTTAGATTTGTTCAGTTTATGTAATTGGAAGTTCTGTAAACACTTGTTCTTAAGATACTTGATGTATATTTGTACATTTATTTTGAAATATATTCATATATATTTTGTATACTTTGTTTTGTGCTTGTTTGATTGTTTTGAGCTCTCATTTGACAAGGCTTGTATATTTTTATTTGTCTGGTGGTCATGACCTGGCAAATTCTAGTTTGCCTATAGTGCAGGAATTGCCAGCTAGCAAGCCTATTGGCGAATGCTTGTGTCATTCCTGCCTTGGTCAGATTCAACACTTTGCCAACCTATTGGTTGAGGTGAATCTCTGCCAGGGATATGGCTAGAATTCATCTTCCACTGTGGCAGGACCGCCACTCTTGCTTGCCATTTTAGTTGATGAAAATTAACTAAGTGTGGGGAGTGGGGTATTGCGGAGTTTTTATTGTTTAACTCTGACCCATGAAATGGTCTTGTGCATATGACATATCCTGCAAGGGGATATGTCCTTGGCACTTTGTAATATTTTCGACAAAAATAAATAGCAAATTGGCACGAACAACTAAGTTTTATTGATAAAGTGATTCGAAAAATCATGCCGATCAGGAGAGGTGATCAGGCCCTCCCGGGCTTACAGATAGTTGTTCAAATGTAGCATTTTTTTAGATTTGTTGCGTGCCAAGTGCGGGGAACAGATGTACCGTCTGGGTGAACCAGGGAATAAGCTCCGTTGCCGTGTGTTCCTGCAACTTGATAGGGTCCTTCCCAGTTCTTCCCAAGCTTTCCAGTATCTTCTGCCCTGGAAGCTTCGTTTCTCCTCCATACATAGTCTCCTGTAGCATACTCCCATCCTTGTACCCTCCTATTGTAATACCTGGCCATTTTGTGTTTGTTCCTTGCCTGCTGGACAGCTGCCATTTCCCTGACTTCTTCTACAAAGTTGAGATTTTCTTTCAAGGACACTAGATTGGCCTCCTCATTAAACTGTAGTACCCTTTCTGTTGGAACGCTTACTTCTGCAGGAATAACTACTTCTGTCCCATAGACCAAGCTAAAGGGAGTTACCCATGTACTACTTTCCTTTGGCATTGTGCGGTGAGCCCAAAACACATTAGGCAGTTCTTCGATCCACCCTGTTCTAGATTTGCCTAGCCTTGCCTTGATTCCGGCCACAATGTCCCTGTTTACAACTTCTACCTGTCCGTTTGCCTGAGGATGGACGACAGAGGTGAAAAATTGCCTGATTGATAATTCACTGCACCATGATTTGAACGGATCAGAGGCGAATTGTGTTCCATTGTCACTAACAATCTAATGGGGGATTCCAAATCTGCAGACTATATTTTCCCATACAAAGTTTACCATTTTCTTTCCTGTTATCTGGGCCACCGGCTTAGCTTCCACCCATTTGGTGAAGTAATCCACAGCTACGACGATGAACTTAACCCCACCAACTCCAGGGGGGAAAGGTCCAACGATGTCGATTCCCCATTTGTAAAATGGCCAGGGGGATGTAACCGGGATAAGGTCATGTTTTGGGGTTCTTGAAATTGGGGCGTGAATTTGGCAGGACTTGCACCTTCTTACCACTGCTAAGGTGTCTTGATGCATAGTTGGCCAGAAGTAACCCTGCCTCATTATCTTTCCTGTGATTGCACTCAGACCAGAGTGTAAGCCGCATGATCCCTCGTGCATTTCCCTGATCAGCATTTCAGCCTGTTTTGGGCCAGTGCATCTGAGGTTTGGTCCCAGGAATGACTTCCTGAGTAACTCTCCTTTTTCGATGGTATACATGGGTGATTTTACTCTAATTTTTCTTGCGAGGAATCTATCATCAGGGAGCTTTCCATGCAGGAGGTATTCTCTAATAGGAGTCATCCAGTTATCTTCTGTTTCTTCAATGGGGCTTACTTCGTTATCCCTGTCAATTGACTTTTGTTTTAGAACTTCTATGAGCACTTCTTTTGTCAGGTGGGCGAATGATTATAAAATCAAGCATAGCTGTCCTGTAACGTGGATATGCCCCAAGTGTAACTTCAAGCTTGATCTTTCCTAGTGGCCAATTTGTCTCTCCTGAGAAGCCGACTAGTGGTTGCAGGAACTCCTCTCTTTAAATTCGCTATTCTAGCCGATATTATCAATGGTTCAGCAGATAGGTTTACTTTGTGGATAGCAGGAAAGCTTATCTCCTGTAATTCCCACATCTCGATTTGTTCTATCTTTCTTTTTTGTCTTGGAGCTAGGGGACTAATCATAAGTATGACTGTGTCAGGTGTGGGTAGCTCGGCTGTGGCTTTACCTTTCTTGGCCTTGCCCTGGTGGAAATCCCTAGCTCCCTGTGCTAGATGCTCCAGCTTGCCGTCTTTAATCGCCTTGTAAATCTGAGCTTTTAGCTCCCTGCATTCATTTGTATCATGCCCTCCTTCTTTGTGAAATTTGCAGTATTTTCCATTATCTTATGCTTTGGGAGCTATGGGATGTGGCTTCTTGAATCCCTTAGCAACAGGTTCAGTGACTAGTATCTCGTGTGGAGTTTTGGACAGGGAAGCTACAACCCTGTCTTTCTCTAAGTTTTTGTTATACGGCTGAAATCTGTTCACCTTGCCATGTCTTCCTCCCAGCTGTCCCTTGTTATGCCCCTGGGACATCTGATGTTTGTGATCACCCTTTGAATTATTGACGGCCTGCCTGTTTCTCCGGTTTAACTGGCGTTTCTCCATTGCCCTGATGTAGTCCCTGGTCTGAGACACCTGTGCTGCAAAAGTTGGTGGTGTCTCACCGATGAATTTATCTACCAGTGCCTGGAATCGACTATCGTCCAGGCAAGATATGAATCCGGACACTTGTTGGCTTTCCGGCAACCCTGGAATTTTTAGGCATTCATCGGTGTACCTGTCAATAAAATCTCCCAGGGACTCATGGGGATGTTGTTTTATCATGTGGGCTTCCACATGTGACCTTACTTGTTTTTTCTTCTGGTAGAAATGGCTTACAAACTTTCTCCTGATATCATTGAAACAGGTAATGCTCCTTTCTGGTAAATCCCAAAACCAAGATTTAGCGTATGACCTAAGCACTGAGGGGAACATTTGGTAGGTAACAGCGTCTTCCTAGTGTTGTGTTTTAATGGCATGATGGAATGATTGAATAAAATCTTCAGGATCTGATGTCCCATCATAAGTTCCTAGAGTGGCAGGGACCGAAATTCCCCGTGGGAGTGGTACGCTAGCTATTGCCGGGTGGAATTGAGTATTTGAGTCAGGGATTACATTTTGTGGCTAAGGGGTTTTTCCTTGCATGACTGCCAGAAGATTTGCCAACATTGGTGGTAGTGGTGGTGGTGGCGGTAATACTACTGGGGGTTGCATTAACTGTGCAAGGAGCTATCCCAAGGCATTTGCAGTCTCCTGCGCGGGTGTCTGAGACTGTTATGACTGCAAGAATGGTGCTTGTTGAAACGGCATCTGTTGGAATGGTGCCTGTTGGAATGGTGCCTGCTGAAATGATGCCTGTTGGAATGGTACCTGTTGGAATGGAACCTGCTGAAATGATGCCTGTTGAAATGGTGCCTGTTGGAATGGTATCTGCTGAAATATTGGGAATTGTTGTGATTGTTGTTGTTGACTTTGTTCAAGAGGTTGTTGGAAATTTTGTGCAGGCGGTTGTTGGTATGTCTGTTGGACATTTTGCTGGGGAAACTGTTGAAACGCCTGCACGAGTGGCTGTTGAAACGACTGTTGTTGACCAACACTTGATTGTGCTTGCTGGAAGGGTTGTGATCCCGTTCCAA
This sequence comes from Pseudognaphalium luteoalbum, assembly GCA_963422505.1. Classification (NCBI taxonomy): domain Eukaryota; kingdom Viridiplantae; phylum Streptophyta; class Magnoliopsida; order Asterales; family Asteraceae; genus Pseudognaphalium; species Pseudognaphalium luteoalbum. The sequence continues at coordinate 61,840,127 of OY730194.1, forward strand.
TAAGGGGAGGTTGTCCGGTTGTTGATGTTGGTCCTTGATTCTGTGACGTTTGCCCTGCGGGTGTGGAAAAATCCAACTGACGACGTGCCTGCTTTAGCATCTGTCTGTGATTCCATGCAGCCATTTCCCCAGAAGTATCCATTGGCACTTGTGTGTTCTGGACTGAGAAATGCATCAGGTTTTCGCCGGCCGTTGGTGAGAGGCCGGTATTTGACGCCATGGTGTGTGTCGCTGAGTGTGCGCAGTAAAAACTGTTAGAATATTTTAAATAGCTCAACAAGAGAGTTAGGGTTTTAGCAAATGGATGGCGCCATTTGATCAAGCATAATTTATACCTGAGTGCGGATTGGGTTTGTTCGATTCGTTACTCTCCGCGACTTGCGTAAGGACCCGTTGGAATGTATAGAGCGGGACCAAGGGTGGTGTGAATCGGTGACGAGGAGATGAATATTGATCTCCTCTTGATGGTGAAGATGTAAGTATGAAATGAGTGGGTATATTCTTGAGGTGTTAAGGAATAAAACACTATTCATACCCTTGTATTTATAGTGGCGTATGGTCACCTTGATGAACAAGTTTGCCACGTGTCATCATCTTGTAGCTTTGATCGTACGGTTAAGTCACCACCTTGATGGGTACTATTCATCGTACGGTTGAGTCACCATCTCATAGTTCTAATCGTACGGCTGAATCACCATTTGGTGGCACTGCTCATCGTGTGGTCAGATCATCATGTTGACAGTACTAATCGTACGGCTACGATTGATGCTTCCTGTTTGTGGGTCCCCTGTGATGATGTGGACCAATGGTAGAGCTGGATGGGGATCCTTGTCGGCCACTAGGGGGACCACCACTAACGTAGGTGAATCCCGTCATCAGGTTGTCTCCTAACAGAAGACAAGGAGGTTACCTTGATGGGCTTGCGCCATTGGCTTGGGATTTGGAAATTGGGCTTCCTGTAAACTGGGCTTCATGTTATGGGTTTTCCTGTCAACGACATCCCCTGTTCAAGGGTTCTCCTGTCGACGAGATTCCCTGTTCAGAGTTTTCCTGTTTAATAAGTCTCCCTGCGGATTGATTCCGCCTGTGAAACAGGCCTGTTTGTTTTGTTTGTAGGGGTATTGGAATGGTACCCGATTACCATAACCCTCTCCTCCTTCGCTGGTTCATCTGAATCTTCAATTTTTCGTTGCACCACAATCATTAATGGCCATCCTTTATCCACACTAATCGACAGTGGTAGCAGTCACAATTTTATTCATCCTAATTGCTTACGCAATTTAGCAGTTGACTGTAACACCCCCAAATTTAATGATTCGCGGAAGCATACTTTGGGTGTTACTAATCAATAATCAAAGCACACAGATATATAGTAAACGACTCTATATGCGTCGTTTTAACAAAATATATTAATATTAAAAGGTTTACAACAGTTTGAACTCATTCGTAGCTCGTGTTCGTAATATGAGAGATTTTAGTACATAATTAGTTATACAAAATCTAATAATGCAATGAAATCTCTGAAGTTTGCATGAAGACTCGAGCTAAGATGCATCCTGATGGGCAGTCCAAATCTACTGCTGAGTACCTGTGATACATGCTAAAATGGGTCAGCTAACGCTGGTGAGCTCACAGGTTTGAGTATCAAATAATATTCTATGAACCGCAAGATTTAAGTATTGATTTGCATCCGGCAAATAAAGTTACAGATAATGTATACAACCATGAGCGCATAGTCTGAGCTTAACTCGAGGGTCGGGTCCCATATAGAGAATTCCGAGCGAGGTGCCTCCACGAGTGCCTAATCCACACTCGTCTTCCCAAATATTAGTACGTCCGTTTACCCGGTTAGTGCTTGCTAACCCGAACGAGGAGGGTCAATCCTATATGGTACCATATACTAATATTCACGCTACTTTCGTATTACCAGACTATACTGAAGGAGGACTTTAGTTTGATTAGTTGAAAACAACTCATGTAGTATATTGAAATATGTACTCGCGTTCATGCGTTAAAAACAGAGCAATGTATCACACCCCTAGTAAAACAGTAAAAAGAGGGGCCATGAGACTCACCTGAGCCTGAAGAGTTTATCTAAATAAACTGAGATTGATTAGCCAAGAATCGAAGTCCAAAGACTTGTAACCTGAGGGTGTCCATGACACGCGATGGTTATAAACATGTGAAGGCATCTAATAAGACTACCTTGTAGTTGTTTGTCCAACTAGAATGTCCAAATTACCATGATTTGGTTGTTTGTTTAAGTATTTGAAAATGTGTACGGCCCGTTGGTGATTGTTTGTAATAATAATCCCACATTATTATTTTGATGATTTTGAAGTGTTATACCTAAAAGTAAGTTCCAATGTGTTTTAGTAGTTGTGTCGCATTCGTGTTTGATGTTGTACAAGTTTAACACTTTGTGTGAAAGTTTAGATGTAACACCGTTACTCGTGAAGCTAGGGTAAGGGCGAAGCCCGTTAATGACGGGGGTCCGGGGGCAGCGCCCCTGGTAGCGGGGTCCAAAGGGCGGCAGCCCCTGGCAGGGTCCAAGGGGCAGAGCCCCTGGCTGGGGTCGAAATGGGGCGTCAAATTTGGGTCTCAAAAACGCATCTGGACTCGAATTTGGGTGAAATGGGGCGTCAAATTTGGGTCTCAAAACTTAGTGTAAAATTAGTTAAAACTTTCTGTTTATGCGTCACTTATAGCGTCACTTAGGGGCTTGGGCGACACTTGGGAAGTGTCGCTAAAAATAATAAATCTGAGCATATGCGTCACTTAAGGGGAGTGACGCATGGTAGGGCGTCACTAAGGCAAGTGTCGCTATAAGTGTCGGGTATGGGTCTAGGCGTCACTTAGGAAGTGTCGCTAGAAGTGTCGGTTAACGTTGTTGTGCGTCACTAGTCAAGTGACGGTAGGAGTGTCGGGAAAAAGGGGCTTTATGCGGCACTTAGGCAAAATTAGGGTTTCATGCGACACTCAATGCGTCACTTAACTGACGCATGAAGTGACGCTATACTGGTCGTTTTTGCGACACTTAGGTCTGTTTGACGGATTTTCGAGCCAAAACGAGTTTTCCGGCCATATCTTGGCCTGATTCTTTTACCCAACCCTTATAAGGACATTCTAAGCTTATATAAACAACTACTTGCTAAAAATACTTGAAAATCTAAAGGTTTCGGGATTTGTCGGAAACTTACAAAGCGATGAATCGGGAATCCGGAAAGATAGAAGTGTAGATCCTTGCGAGATGCTTCTTTTTCTCCAAACGAGTTATGCGAAATATTGAGGTATGCTAGTGTTATTTGAAGGTTTAATGGTGATGGTGGTTTAGTGTGGTTGAGAGGAAAAAGAAAGAGAGAGAGAAGAGAAGGAAGATGAAAGTGAGAAGTGGGGTGGGGAGGTGGTGACCTCACCCCCTTGTGGCAGATTTTTGGGTGGGGGCCCACCCATGTGTGGGTCTCCACTTTTAGCTCCGTGTATTCGCGCTCCGTGTGGTGTTCGATTCCCCGATCGTAACTCGTTAAGGAATTATTTTAAGTGTCAAATAATGTAAGTTTTTAAAGAAGACGAAAGTTAATTAAATAAATTTGTTGGAGTATTTTATCAATTGCTTAATAACTCAATTGGTCTCGTTTGTTTGCGCGTTAATGTTTGAGTCGTGTAGATGCCCATTATACGACGTGAAGTGAACTTGAAATATTATCAAAAAAATATTTTGGTATGTTATTGTCAATAATTAATTTTTATATTATTCAATATAATTGATCACCAACGTCCGTATTTTACTTGAACCGAAATACATTCTATTTATTTTGCGTACGATTTAAGCAAATCGCATTTTTGTATATATTCAACAATATATAATTTAATACATTAATTAGCCTAACACAGAACTAATTACATGTATTAACAAAGAATCAGACACTAATTACTAGTCCTAATTTGGCGGGTGTTACATTGACCCTCCTGTGAACACATCATTCCGTTGGTAATGGCTATACCATTAATACTAGTGGAGCTTTTCGTTCTCTTCCCTTCACAATTCAAGGAAATGAATTTGTAACGGACATTCACATTTTACAAATTCATGGGTGTGATTTGGTTATGGGAAATTATTGGTTGCGTTCCTTAGGCCTTGTTCTCACCAACCACTCAACAAACAACTCTGGCCATGAGTAGTGCTTATCATCCTCAAACCGATGGGCAAACTGAAGTGCTCAACCGTTGTCTTGAAGACTATTTGAGGTGCTTTGTATCTGATGAACCACGTCTCTGGTCTCGTTTCTTACCATGGGCTGAGTGGTCATATAATACATCTTGGCAGTCATTCATAAAAATGACACCTTTTGAAGCAGTTTATGGGAGACCACCTCCAAATATCCCCCATTACATTCAAGGTCAATCCCCAAATCAAGAGTTGGATCTTTCACTAACCCACATGACTGCATTGTTAGCTTCATTGAAGACCAACATTACCCGAGCTCAAAATCGAATGATTCAACAAGCTAACAAACATCGCATTGACAAGCAGTTTAATGTTGGTGATTTTGTACTTGTCAAGCTTCAACCTTATCGACAACAATCGGTTGTTAATCGCAGCTCACAAAAATTTCGCAGCTCACAAAAATTTCGCAGCTCACAAAAATTATCTAAACGTTACTTTGGACCTTACCGTGTGATATCCACGTGTCCTTTTTAGAAACATCTTCATGTTAGAAACATCCATTGTCCTTCAAGATTGAGCCCTAACACGGAAAAAAAGTACCTGGCAGAGAAGAAATCGTCAGATAGGAGAAAATTTATGAAACAGATTATAAATGGGGAGAAATTCGTCAGATTGTTTGTCAACCAAATAAAAGAACCAAAATGATTTACCGAAACCCACACATACAATTCATACAAATAAGTCTCAGAGTTGATTGAAAAGCCAAATCACATAACAAATCATGAAAATAATGGATGAGTTGATTACCTGTATTTGATGATAAAGCTCGGAAATGAACAATTTCTAGAGAATGAAGGTGATTACGATTTTGAGAAGATGATGAAGGTGGAATAGATGAATGGATAAATCAAGAGAAATTAGATGGAGATAATATATTTGAATTCCACCAATGAAGAAAAGAAGAGTGAGTCGCTATTATCAAGATAACCTAGCATGCGTACACACTTATCAAAACCCATCTGCATACTTTATGTCTAGGAATTTACAATAAAATTAAACCAAACTAATTTATGACTTATTAAAAAATTCTAAATAATGAGAAAATTTCTTGCATATTCATAGAAATATCAACCTAAGATTGGACCAAGTAAGATTCATGACATCAAGAGCCCTTTATTATTATAAAATATAATATAGATATTAGGGTAGATTCACCACCACTCCTGCCCACTTTATGTCTCTGAGTTGCTTTCGTCTCCACTCAATTCCAACAATTCGTTTCATTTCTCATCGTTTCAATCTCTCTCACTTCAATTCCAGGTTTATTTCTTCTTTTTATTTTGATAAAAATTAAATATATATGGTACATTGTATATTATATATATATATATTATATCTATAATAATAAAGTTATAACCTTTGTTAGGGTCTGGAGTTGCAGTGGGAGAAACATAAATAAAGCTGAAATGACAACATTGGTTAATGGTTCCAATTGTTGTTCCAGTAAAATTGTCATCAATGATCCCAATTCGCTTCACCAAAAAAAAACTGATATTAGGCTTGCCGGTCCCTCTAAATTACAGGTTTTTATTTTTACCTAATTATTAACGATTTTGTTTTGTTCAAGAAAGTATATATATATATATATATATATATATATATATATATATATATAAATAATTTGTTTGATTTGTTTGATCGTTGTTCGAATGTGATCAAATCCCAAAACAAGATTCCTGCTATTGGAATTAAAAGTTAATGATTTTACTACTATTGGCTGAGACTAGTAAAATAAAATCAAAATTATGCAATGTTGGTAACTTTTCTGCTATTGTTTGAATTTGTAAACTGTAGGTTGTTGCAGATTTTGATAATACGCTGACAAAGTTTTGGGTTGATGGATATCGAGGACAGTGTATGTTTTCGGTTTAATTGGAGTTTTGGATATTATTTTTTACTTACTGTGCGTTTGCAATGCAATTAAAGTGTTGTTTAATTGCACTTGTAGCAAGTCATGCACTTCTGCAACAGGAGAACCCTGAGTTTAATGCCAAGAGAGATGAGTTGTTTAACTACTATCATCCTATAGAATTTGACCCGAATATTCCAATTGATGAAAAAACAAAGCTCATGGAAGAGTGGTATGTTGATCATTTAGAAGTTCAAATGCTTTAGTATTCTGCATATTCATTAGTACACTTAGATAGTTTAAAAATCTTGTTTTTTTGTTGTTGTTGATAATTGTAGGTGGGGTAAGACCCATGGGCTTCTAATTGAGGGAGGTCTTACATATAATGCTATACGAAACTCTGTAGCCAATGGTGTGATTGCTTTCAGAGACGGCGTAGTTGAGCTTTTTGAGTTTTTAGAGGCAAGTTCTTAGCATCTTCTTTCTCTTCTTAGTATCAATTTAGGGGTTTATACATAGTGTGTTTGGCATTGCATTTTCAAAAGGATCATCTGATTAATTACATGTTCAAGTCACAGATACTTAGCTGTAAGAAAAGTGATTCTGATTATTTAATTATTTTTGCTGTTAAGTTGTTGAAATAATCAGAACTTGCTAAGCACTCAACAGCCGATTAGCTTATTGTCCCAATCAAACAACAGAAGCACATCCAAATACTATCTCCTGCAGCCAATTTTCTGATTCTGATTTTTTCGTATCGGCATATTGCATAATCTTTCTTTTTTTTTTTTAATATCAGGAGAGAGATATCCCAGTTCTTATATTTTCAGCAGGTCTAGCGGATATTATTGAGGAGGTGAGTCAAACCACATATAAATAAAACTAACATTTGTAGAAAATTTATAATTAAAGCTAACACTTGCAATTTATAACCAGGTTCTTCGTCAGAAACTTCATAGAACTTTCAAAAATGTAAAGATTGTATCAAACCGGATGAAATTTGACCAGAATGGTAACCTAGTATCTTTTACAGGTAAGCTCTTGATTTGTTTATCCCATGGGCAAACATAAGATAACTTAATGAAATCTGTGAAAGACAATAATTAGCGTTTTTAGTAAGTTTTACATCTGTACATACAGGTAAGCTGATTCATAGTTTAAATAAGAACGAGCATGCTCTTGATATGGCTGCATCCGTTCATGATCATTTGGGTGAAGTTGATGAGCAAATGATGGACAGTGCCTCTGTGAAAAAGAGAACTAATGTCTTGCTGCTTGGTGATCACATGGGAGACTTGAGAATGTCTGATGGTCTAAATTATAAAACTCGCATCTCTGTGGGATTTTTGTAAGTCATACACCTTTAAATTGCACTTCTCCGTATTTCATGTAGGGGAAATCGGATGTCGATGCAGCTATCTATAAATAATTGTTTGTATTATTATTTGGTATTGCAGGAATCACAACATTGAGAACTCTCTTGATAGCTATCGAAAAGGATTTGACATTGTTTATTTAGTGAGTGAATATATTACTTCAGCATTATGATTATTATAATTAGTCACATCATCAAATATCATGAATCGTTTCTCATAGATAATAATTGATGATTTCTGCAGGATGATGCACCAATGTCAGGGGTTGTGAAGCTAGTCTCTGAGCTCTTTCCTCCTGCAAGTGATTTAGTTTTTTGATGAATATATGTTTTTTTTTTATCTTTGACAACCAACAAGAATGAGATTCTCGATTTCATTATTTTCTCATTCTGAATCCAGTTAGCTACATCAACCGTTTGGTCCCCAAATTATTGTCTTCATTGTCGTCATTAACGATAGATCCTTTTTTAGATTGGCAGTAAACTGTTGCCGTGGAATTAATGGTTTACTAAACATTAATGATGCTAGAGATCCACATTATATAAGTGAAGGAATGGATAGGAGGTACGATTGAAACCGTAGTTTCCAGCTATTGTGAATATGCGCTTTTAGTAGTTCTATATAACCAAATATTTTCCAAGTTTGGTAAATGTGTCTCTTTCCTCCTGCAAACTGTTGTGAAGCTAGTCTCTGAGCTCTTTCCTCCTGCAAGTGATTAAGTTTTTTGATGAATATATGTTTTTTTTTTATCTTTGACAACCAACAAGAATGAGATTCTCGATTTCATTATTTTCTCATTCTGAATCCAGTTAGCTACATCAACCGTTTGGGTCCCCAAATTATTGTCTTCATTGCCGTCATTAACGAGAGATCCTTTTTTAGATTGCCAGTAAACTGTTGCCGTGGAATTAATGGTTTACTAAACATTAATGATGCTAGAGATCCACATTATATAACTGAAGGAATGGATAGGAGGTACGGTTGAAACCGTAGTTTCCAGCTATTGTGAATATGCACTTTTAGTAGTTCTATATAACCAAATATTTTCCAAGTTTGGTAAATGTGTCTCTTGTTTCTTATATGGGAAATTAACAAAAATACCACATTTAAAACAAATTTATATTGTTTTGCCCCTTAAAAAAAAAAATTGACGATATGCCCCTCGAACACGCAAACGCAAATTTGCTTTTGCTAATGGGTTTTTGCTTTTGCGATGGCCCAGCAAATCGAGCCGTTGTCCGAGCAAAAACATGCCATCGCAAATCGCAAATGAGCATTTGCGATTTGCGCTTCACCTACGGACCTTATATTTGCGATGGCACAAGAAACCGAACCCGTGTCCTTGTAAAACATGCCTTCGCAAATCGCAAAAGGCAGTTTGCTTTTGCTTTTTGCGATTCACCTACGCAAATTTGCTTTTGCTAATGGGTTTTTGCTTTTTGCTTTTTGCTTTTGCAGTTTGCTTTTGCTTTAACAGTTGCGATTCACCTACGGCCACGCACTTGAACTTTATATTTTTGCGATTTGTTTTTGCATTTTATGTACACTATTTATAATATGTTTTTAGATTAATTTTTCATATATACACCACTTTTTAATATATGTACATTATTTTGTATATATATACTTTTTAATATATACATTATAACACATTATATATATCTTATTCCGGATAACTCACCTTTTAGATAAGATTTCCGTGATTTTCGCGATATAAAATTTTTGGATAAGATTTTTCATCAGATTTTCGTGATTTGCGGAATTTAAGATTTTTGGATAAGATTTCTGGATAAGATATCTGGATAAGATTTTATGTGATTTTCGTGATCTTTTGGCATTTATAAATACTATGACTATGACTGTAAGCAAGAATAAAATTTTTCACGAATTTTTCACGAATTCTCAGAAAATACGAAATGAAATTTTTAAAATGGTTCAATCAGGTCACTTTTGGCAATTTCGATCTCCAAATGAAGAATCATTTACTGAAGAACTATATGCTGAAGTTCCTGAGTTGTTTTCAATTGCTTTTCGTCACGGTGGACATTTTCAGGGCGCACAAAGAATGTATTGGCAAGGTTTGTTGACGTTTATTGATTGTGTAGACGTCGATGAATTTGACACCAAATTTCTGGACTACGCTTTGTCAGAGCTAGGTTATTGTGCTCCAGAGAGGTGGTTTTGTTACTTTAAAGAGCATGATAAAAACCTAGATGATGGTTTGCAATTGATAACTGATGATGCCGAGCAACTGAAGCAGATTACTGACTACGCAAAAATACATAGAGAAATTGAGGTGTATGTTACACGTAACGATCTGTCACATCCCTCAAATTCTAGGACAATGATGCCAGTAGCAATTTCTAAGATTATGACTGGTGCTTCAAGTGCAAGACGGTTATTCGACTAGTGATAACTCCTTCCTAAAGCATGTGGTGTGATCTTCATCTTCAGGGGAATCGGCAGGAATCAATCGGTAAGTATAAACCTTCCTTAGCTGCCTAGGTCGAAAAGCACGGCCTAATATATTAGCTCGTGCTTTTCGACATAGGCAGTTAAGGAAGGTTTATACTAACCGATTGATTCCTGCCGATTTCCTTGAAGGTGAAGATCACACCACAGGCTTTAGCAAAGAGTCCATTGCAAAAATGTGGTTTGAGTGGAACGAGTATTGTGGTCAAATTATGTAATTTGTTAAATCTTGCAATTCGTATGTATGTTTCAATCAATTGGATGGTTGCCAAATTATGTTAATCCTTATATAAGCTGTCTATTTAGTGTCCATTTAATTGTTATGTAACGTTAATCATTATGTAATGAAGATGTTTTAGTATTGTTAAAACATGTAAAAATGAACAACAAGCAATTTCATTTACTCAACTTAAGCACGATAATAAAAACATAAATTTCAGAACTAACTAGTACATAACATAGGTTTTATATTATAAATAATTTAAGGGTCACTCAAATGAACACTTGGATAGCTCTGAGTCGGTTGAGACGTGGTTGCAGCTTCGTCCTCGATATGGCTTTTCGTTGATTTTGTGGACGCGTTCTGCAAATAAATATTTGAGGATGACATTAATGACAATGTAATATGTTAGTTTTTATATGAATATTTTTGAGAACTCACTTTTTTCGATTTTGATTTGGATCTTGATTTTGACCTTGACTTGGATCTTGTTGTGGTTCTTGATCGGCTTGGCTCGTCTGTTCTATCGTATGGAGCCATACAATTAACTCGACTATGACCATGTTCCTTGCAACGGCTACATTGCTTTGTGTATTTTCCTTTCTCCTCTCCTTTAGAAGGAATGCGTGCACGCCCAGGTGGGCGACCAGATTGCCTTTTCACAAGTATCGGTGGTAAGCAAATCTGTAGATTACCGGGATCGGCCCACTCTGAAGGATGTGGCAGTGGACTTATACCCTCACTATAGGTCGCTCGATATGTTTCCGTGGTGAAATACCTCTCTGCAAAGGCGGACACGTTGTCCATATGAAAGTGACGAGTCACTGCCGATACGTGTCCGCAAGGTAAACCGGATAATTGCCATTGCATGCAAGTGCATGTTCTCGCTTCCAAGTTGACTGTCCCATTCTTCTTCCCGTCCACCACCTAACATATCATATTTGTCGATGGGTTAACCCTCCAGCGCAGCGATTTGTTAACCCTTTTACCTATTTTGTGCTCCGCATATGGTGTGACAGGTGTTGTAACAGCTGCGGCAGTATTCCGATGTTTGAAATACCATTGTTGTACTGAAGATCGAAAAAACTCCAATAGCATTGTGACTGGAAGTTTCCTTGCATGCTTGGTCATGGCGTTAATGGACTCCGCACTGTTAGTTGTGAGGTAAGCATATCGTGTCTTTGTTGAATGATGTCGTGACCATCTTTCTTTCCCCACGTCCGTAAGAACCTTAGCTGAAGCCGGTAAATGTCTAGAAATGGCATCATAATGGCGATCAAAATCTGACTTACGATACGCCTTACACATTTGCCAATAATGCCATTCGAAGTGCTTGACCTTTGAAGATTTGCTTTTCAAGTTCATCAACAGATGACGACAACACAAGGCATGAAATGCCTCTGGAAACACAGCAGAGATGCCGGATGCAATTGCTTGAGCCCTGTCAGAGATGAATGTCAGGTTGCTAATCCCACCTGCAGATTCAATGGCATCTCGTAAGTTTCCTAAGAACCACGTCCAAACGTCGGACGTCTCTCCCGCCCCAATTCCATAGGCTAGTGGCAAGATGCCATTATTACCGTCCATCGCCACGGCAATCAAGTTAGTGCCCAAGTAACCCCCCTTCAAATGGGCACCATCGACGATGATAATTGGGCGTGTATGGTTGACAAAAGAACGTACCTGCAAGTTCATATTAAAATATATATAAATTACCTATGAATGTATGTATAGGAACATAAGATGTAAACCAACAATCATTACTTACAGCTGCACCTATGGACATGTAACACATTACAAATTTATTCTCTTCGTCTGTACGGAGATTTGTAATGCTCCCCGGGTTATGTAGCTTTAGGTTGTGGAGGTATTGGTTTGTCATATGTATCTCTTGGATCAGGTTCATCCTCCTCATCATCCTCATCATCACTAACAATGTGATTACTAAACGGATGGTCATGATCCTTAGGTGGATTGACATTTTCTTCATCATAATGATCAAAATCAGAAGGATGTGGATCCGGCTCCCTCGGCTCCTCCACATAGCATTCTGTGATCATAGTGAACATTCTCATGGTATTTAGAATCATCTTGGGTTAATTCATCTACCTTAAACATTCCTTGACATTGTGGTTGAAAAGTAAAGTTATGCATCGGCATGTTTTGTGGAGCCGCATGATAATGAAATTGATATTGTGGTTGAAAAGGAAATGGAAATTGTTGAAAGGGTTGTTCAAATGACTGATATTGGTGTTGTTGGTTGTATTCATTAGTGTGTAGTTGTTGAAATTGTTGAGGAAATTGGTGTTGAATGCCAGAACTACTACTGCCAGGTTGATTGCTACCCATACCCGAAACATTCCTTACAATATCAACGATGTAAATTTCTATCGGAGCATTGTTAATTGCATGGCACAAAAAATCTCCAAAATCATCAGCATCATCGTTTATATCAATAACATATTGATCTACTTTATATTTCAGACAAACTGGTGTATCAAGTGGCAGACCAACCTTTTTTAAAACGTTTTTCAATAATACTTTGCATGTCATGGGTTTTTCTGGTGCCACTGGAAGTTTTAATGGCACTCTACCACACTCTATTGGGCAATACATCGGGATGTTATCAATATATTCAAAACGACCACCATAACATATAAAAACTTTGAACTTTTCCATAATGAAAGTAAATAAAACTAAATCTTATCAGAACTCGTACCTGAAAATTTTGTAGCTATGAAACTGAAGAATAAATTGTTTTTGTCGAGTGGAAAATGTGTTTACAATTGGTTGAGATTAAAGACAATTAATGTGAGGTGATGTTATAAGTACATTTCAGTTGTGATAATGTTATCGGAAAAAATCTACAAAACCAATGAAAAGTCACGTAATATCTAAAAAGTCTTATCCGGATAAGGATAAGCTTATGTCAGAAAATCTACAAAATTTGTATTTTCCTTAAGAAAGGAAAACAATTTACTGAGATCGAACTCAGTAACATCAAAATTTTTGATTGTTTGTTTCACCCCGTTTTCGTACGACTTATTATCATAACGAAGTTATAAACATATATATTATAAAAATAATGATGTTGATTAGTCCATTACAAAAATGGGTGTGTGTATATAATTCTCTGAATATGATATATAAAAAACATAAAAAACAAATACTCATTCCTCTTCAGCTCCTTTTTCTTTTTATATTCCTTGTAGTTCTTGAAAACTCCCATCAAACCAATAAAACCGACGGGCATAATTGTCCAGCTCAATCTCTTATCTAGCTGACTTCCTCGAGGCCAATTTCGATTTCTCAACCACAAATTGCATGTCGCAATCTATAATCTTATCTATAAAATCCTACACATAACACAAGTCATAAAATCTAAGCGCGAATCTTATCTATAATGGATAAGCTGGGGCGGCAGTCGCAAATTGCATGTCGCAAATCGCAAGTCGGTAGTCGCAAATCGCACATCAATCATTTGGAATAGCATTGGAAATCAAAAAGTACACAACATTACTATCGCAAGTCGGTAGTCTGATGGCTCGTCATCCCACTCTTCACTCTTCCGTGCCTTCTTCAATGGTCTCTCAGCACCTTGCTGCTCGTCAAAGTACTTCCAACTATCAATCAACCATTAGCACTTCTTCTCATATTTATTCGGCTTCAAAGTTGCTTTCGGAAGGTGCTCTAGGGTGGTATCCTTCTGCATAAAAAGAGTCATCAATTTTTCATCAAACTACTTTTATATATATATATATTAACTACTATTCGATGAAAACAAAAAACTATTTTTATAAAAATTTGGAAATGTCCTTTTTGTAATATTGAAAAACCAGCTAACATATTAGCTTTTTCGAATCATCAAAGTTTCATCAATATATCAATATTCAACAATTATCAGCTATCGCTCTCTCTCTATATATATATATATACATACATACATATATATAAATACATACATATGTATAAACACATACATATACATACATATATATATATATACACACACATACATATATATATACATACATATATACACACACACACATATATGGAGATATATAAATATTTGTATATATATATATATATACATATATATGCATATGTATATATATGTATGTATATGCATATGTATATATATGTATAGATACATATGTATATATATGTATATAGATACATATGTGTATATATATATAGATACATATGTATATATATATATATACATATATATATATATATATATTAACATATATATGTATACGCACATACTTTATTATATCACTTACCGAAACCAACAAATGTTGTTTGAATTCTTTGAATTCAACTACCTTCCTTTTTCGCGCCCAATAGATGCCACGTGGTATTTCCTTGGGTTTTGGCCTAGTAGCAACGTCTCCTATCTGACGACGAAACGCCTCCCAAATCCAAGTCTTGTAAACATTAACAAAACAACAAATTACGATATATAATATATGTTATATACTATATTTACAATAATAATAAATAATTCAAATAATAACAATAATAAGACGATGCTACCTTACACGCCCAACCGAATCCACTAAGCGTGTACTGCATCCCGTCTTGTGTCAACCGGGTCTCCAAACCCTTATCAAGTTGATCATACGTTCTAGCCCATATAATATTACCCCAAGGGTACCCGTCACAAACCGCAAAGTCCTCAAGTATATGCATATAATCATCATCAATAATATGCTTAGGCTGTTTTCCCAGAAACCCTTTATATATCAACATCAACATACACAGCTGCACACAATCATCATCGCTTAATTTCCTCGGCCCAGTAAACAAAAATTTATCCTTGAACTTCTTCTCGGCATCTGCTATATGTAAAGGCTTGTTGCCCAACTCAGAGAATACACGCTCTTTAAATGCCGGCGTCTGATCTCGAACCTCTTTGGGAATATGATCCGCCATCTTTTCATTGGGACCGAACCGTAAACCAGTCACCAAACAAAACTCCCTCCGACCGAATCGTATAAAATGGTCATCTCTAACCCTAAACCACAACTCACCCGCCTCCGGGTGAGGGTGCTTTAACCCTGGATGCTCCTTGCGTCGAAACTGCAGTATATGATGTACAAAACCCGGGTCATTTTCAGCAGCCTTCACATCCAACCAATGACCAAAGCAATGCTCTCTGAATATCTTTTTTTGATCATCAGACAAATGCAAGTTGATATACTTGATAATCGTGAGTTGACTTTTCAAGGTCAGTCTCGCACTAAAAATGTCCTGAAAAGTAATCATTGATCAATCAAGTTAATATATACACATACATATATTTCAGCTTATCGAGTCAGCAAGATCAATAACTACTGTAATTAGCTTAATTGAGCGATTTTGGATTACATTACTTGAACTACTACTAATTGCAACAATTGAATGTATAAGCATTTATATATATACTTTCCACAAAGAATAACACAATCAAATTAAATTCTCCTATACTTTCCACAATTGAATGTATAAGCATCATATTTGAAGTCTTTTTGACTTGCTGTATACAGGCTAAATGCTAAAAATCCAAGATTAACCAAAATAAAGTTACAAAGGTTTACAACAATTTAGGTAGTTTAAAATAACAAACTTGATATGGTACAAAGGTTTACAACAATTTTAGGTAGTTTAAAATCACAAACTTATTGGTATCACAACAATCCAATAACACATAATTCACTGACTATAAAGCCATCAATTACTTAAATTCTTGAAAATTGACATGCCCCGTTGCTTGTGCATGTTCTACAGCTTCCTGCATTGTTTAAATACAGGGGACAAAAGAAAACTAACCAAAGTAAACAAGGTACAAATCACTGTTTTTCAATAAGAAGTACTAATATAATTAATGGGAACATAAAAGATCTGAAAACATAGCAATCGAAGCAAGCTAATAACATCATCATGTTAACACTTTATGAATTTGTTTTGAGGGTTTGAATGGTAGATCTTAAAGATGTAAATGCAAAAAAAGATAAAAAAGAAACATATAACTTATTTTTTCAATAAACTCTTAAACCTTTGTATAACAAACAATGCTAGAAGTCTCCACTTCGAATAAATAAGTTTGAATTTTCATAAACTCCAAAAAACTGTCAAACACACTTAAAATGTCGATACACAGTACAAATAATTATTACACTAACAAGATCGAACATCAGATTTCATGCTTCATAATACACCAATACTAAATGATGATTTTGCCACAAAGCCAACTTGTAAAAGATATTTAGACAACTCTTATTGAATCATCATCAATTGGTTGGAAATATCGTTATTCATATGATCTACAAGAATCTAAAAGTACTACATGTATATATCAAGTAAACAATGTGTTTTATTAAATCAAATAAAAAGTATATATGAATACATGGTGAGTAACCAAACAATCTGGATGGGTATCATCGATTACTATTCATCATCATCGAAACAAATTCATCATTCAAACCCTCAAAACAAATTCATCATCATCGATTACTATAACAAAAAACAAGATTATACCTGAGAATCGTCCATCATGGTGCGACGGAGGGAGATGGTGGTGCGCCGGACGGAGGTGGTGGTGCGCCGGACGGAGGTGGTGCAACACCGTCACTTTTTCGGTGCGAGGGAGGGTAGTGGTGGTGCGCCGGAGGTGGTGGTTATACTTACGGAGGTGATGCGACGGTTAAGATCGAGGGAACCACTGTTAAGATCGTGGAGGTTGTGTGCCGGTGGTCGGTCGTACGTAAATCGCAAACGCGTACGTGGTTGCTTGCGGTCGTATTTGTGGTGGTTGCGAGGGCATTGGTGGTGGTGCGAACGTGTTAGGGTTTTCGAAGTGAAGAAGGTAAATGGTTTAAATGTGGCATTTGAAGCCCCCGTTTATTGATATTGGGCGGAGGTAAATCGCAAATCAACCCGTTGATTTGCGATGGCACGGTGAGAGGTCCGTAGGTGAGAGGTCCATTTGCGATTTGAGAGGTCCGTAGGTGAATCGCAAATCGCAAAACTACGTTTGCGATTTGCGATGGCATATATTTGCTCGGACACGGTCCGTAGGTGAAGCGCAAATGGCTCGATTTGCTGTGCCTTCGCAAAAGCAAAAACCCGTTAGCAAACGCAAATTTGCGTTTGCGTGTTCGAAGGGCATATCGTCAATTTTTTTTTTTAAGGGCAAAACGATATAAAATTGTTTTAAATGTGGTATTTTTGTTAATTTCCCTTCTTATATCGATGCCATTGATTTGCAAATTGCGATATCCATTCTTTTTATACTTTTTGGTTGGTTTTGTATGAAGGGAAAGAGAAAGAGATGTTTACTTTGTGATAAGTTACAGGTGTCATCTGCTGATCAAAATTGGAACTTACACAAAACAATTGATTTTACAACACCTTAATCATTATGAAAGGATGCTTTTGTAAATGTTAACCTGTTATCTTGATAGTGTAAGAATCACCAATTGTTCTGTTTTGGTCAATCATAATAGATTTACAATAAAACTACACATTGCCTATGTGGGGTTAGATTTTCATTGTTTTAATGGTTATACCATATGTTTGTGCTGATATTTGTTATTTGGGGTTATCTTTTTCACACTGGCATGTTGCGGAAATGTGATTGCAACAATAGAGTTACTCATACCCAAATTTTTCTTAGCTACCATTCTTCAATAAAAATGCCTCCGTACGAAATGCTTTATGGTTGAAAATGTCAAACCCCAATTTGTTGGGGAGAGGTCGGTCAAAGGGAAATTGGTAGCACCGACGTGGTGTAATTGACAACCGAAAAGATTGACCAAATTTGTGAACGAATAAAAATGGCAGAGGACCGATAGAAGTCATATGCAGATAAACGCAGGAGACCGATTGAATTTCAGGTGGGTGATAAAGTGATGCTTAAGGTGTCACCATGGAAAGGTATTATACGTTTTCGAAAGAGGGAGAAGTTGAGTCCAAGGTACGTTGGACCCTTGAAATATTGGATAAAGTTGAAAAGGTTGCTTATCATTTACAATTACCCGAGGAGCTTAGTGGTATTCATGATACAGTTCACATGTCATAACTTAGAAAATGTCTTGTAGACGAAACATCTTACGTGCCATAGAGATTAACGAGAAACTGAGTTATATAGAGGAGCCGGTTAAGGGTAGTGATTCGGGGGGGGGGGGGGGGGGGAGTGTAAAAGATGGGGGAAGGGGGAAGTAAATCACTACCATTAATCATATGAATTCTATGATAATTAGTGTAGGGGTGCACTCATGTGATCACCTCTATAATAATCAAAACCAATTTACTCATTTATCTCCAAAACAAATTATCTCACAAACGACAAGTCGAAAAATTATGAAAATTGCACCATAAAACTCAGTGTTTTCCCCTCTTCGATTTAAGATCCATCAATGCATATTTTCAACAAAATGCTTTTCCTTCTTTTTTTGGTGAAATAATAGTATGCATTGTGATGTATGCAAATTTATTTTTACATCAATGCATATTCATGTCGTTGTGTACTAGTAGTATGCATGGTGATGCATGCAAATTTATTCTTACATCCTAGTGGTGTATATTCATATTTTGATATAGTTCATTTTAATGTGTACTAATAGTATGCAATGTGATTCATATTAACTGTCGTGATGTATATTTATGTATTTTAAATTTTTTGTTGATTAATAATAGTATGCATTTGATATTTCTCATTTTGTATATATAAATCTCTCGCGATATAATTGTTTTGCATTTGCATTTGAGTAAATTTCGAGAACTCTCGATACTTATTTTTGTTTGGAAATTTATCTCAGGTTAAAACGTTGGGAAAGCATGCAAGTAGGTGAAATTGTGGAGTCTGGAGCTTAATCTGGAGTTGAAGTGCAGCTGGCTTGAATTCTGATTATAGCCGATCGGCTGGGATCTAGTGTCGCACCTCCAAATTCGGGTTGCGGAAGCGAATCGGGTCGAGGCGCGACTAATCAATAATCAAAGCTCACAGATATAATGAACGACTCTATATGCGTCGTTTTACAACTAGTATTAATAAAATCAAAGTTTACATCAAAATATAGTTTACATTAGCTCAGTTCCTGGATTGAGAGATTTACATACATAATTAATCTATGCAAAATATAATAATGCAGTTAAATCTCTGAATGTTTTGCATGATGACTCGAGCTAATGATATCCTGAATGGCAGTCCAACCTACTGCTGAGTACTTGTGATACATGCTAAAATGGGTCAGCGATCGCTGGTGAGCTCACAGGTTTGTATGTCAACACATATATCGTATGAACCGCAAGATTTAGTTGAATTTAAAATGCAATTAAGCAAAATAAAAGTTTTACAGCCATGAGCACATAGTCTGAGCTTAACTCGAGGTGTCAGGTCCACATTTAAGGAATCCTAATCGAGGTGCCTCCCACGAGTGCCTAATCTACACTCTTCTGAACAAATATTAGTACATCCGTTTACCCAGTTAGTGCATGCTAACCCGGACGAGGAGGGTCAATCCTATATGGTACCATATACTAATATTCACGCTACAACGTATTACCAAACTATGCTGAGGAGGGCTTTAAAGATTAGTGAGATAACTCATGTAGTAATTATTTATTTTCGTACTTGCGTTCATATAGTTAAAATAAAACGAGCAATGATATCACAACCCTGAATTAAACAGTAAAATAGGGGCTATGAGACTCACCTGAGTACCGAGAGTTAAACAAATTGACCGTCAAGAACCGATATCCACTCCCTCGCATCGATGACCTGTTTGACCAACTACAAGGGTCGAGTATTTATTCAAAGATCGATCTTCGGTCAGGTTACCATCAACTTCGAGTTCGCGACACCGATATTCCGAAAACTACTTTCCGAACTCGTTACGGGCATTATGAATTTCAGGTGATGCCCTTCGGTTTAACAAACGCACCGGCTGTATTCATGGATCTTATGAATCGGGTGTGCAAACCTTACCTCGATAAGTTTGTCATTGTCTTTATCGACGACATTCTCATATACTCGCGAAATGAACAAGAACACGCGCAACACCTCAAAACCATCCTAGAACTACTCAGACACGAGGAGTTATATGCCAAATTCTCCAAGTGTGAGTTCTGGATACAATCCATTCAATTCCTTGGACATGTTATTAATAGTCAAGGAATCCATGTCGATCCATTGAAAATCGAGGCTATCAAGTGCTGGAAAGCACCAACATCTCCAACCGAAGTACGCCAATTCTTGGGTCTTGCTGGGTACTATCGGAGATTCATTGAAAATTTCTCGAAAATAGCTCAACCACTCACAACCCTGACTCAGAAAGAAAAAAAGTTCGATTGGACTAATAAACAAGAGTCATCATTTCAAATCCTGAAACAAAAGCTTTGCAGTGCTCCAATTCTATCCTTACCCGAAGGCACCGATGACTTCGTGGTATACTGCGACGCTTCTCATCAAGGTCTCGGATACGTGCTGATGCAACGAGACAAAGTTATTGCTTATGCTTCGTGACAGCTCAAAATCCACGAAAAGAACTACACTACTCATGATCTCGAACTCGGAGCTGTCGTCTTTGCTCTCATAATATGGAGACATTACCTCTACGGCACTAGGTGCACAATCTTCACCGACTACAAAAGTCTCCAACACATCTTCGATCAAAAGGATCTCAACATGAGGCAACGTCGATGGGTCGAGTTGCTCACCAACTACGATTGTGAGATCAAATACCATCCGGGTAAGGCAAATGTTGTTGCCGATGCCCTCAGTCGAAAAGAACGAACGAAACCACTTCGAGTCCGAGCCCTCAGTATGACCATTCACAATGATCTAAACATTCAGATTCTCACTGCTCAACTCGAAGCTCTGAAACCCGATAACATAAAAAACGAAGCCTTGCGAGGCATGGATAAACAATTTGAAATCAAACCTAACGGAGTTAGGTACCTCTCTAACTGAATCTGGCTGCCTAGTTTTGGGAACCTGCGAGACTTGGTGATGGATGAAGCTCACAAGTCTAAATACTCTATCCACCCGGGATCCAACAAAATGTATCACGGCATCAAAGAGTTCTATTGGTGGCCGAACATGAAAGCTGAAATCGCCACATACCTTAGCAGGTGTCTTACTTGCTCAAAAGTCAAAGCCGAATATCAAAAACCTTCTGGTTTACTCCAACA
Organism: Pseudognaphalium luteoalbum; assembly: GCA_963422505.1. Taxonomy (NCBI): domain Eukaryota; kingdom Viridiplantae; phylum Streptophyta; class Magnoliopsida; order Asterales; family Asteraceae; genus Pseudognaphalium; species Pseudognaphalium luteoalbum. Next base: position 61,861,453 of record OY730194.1, read on the forward strand.
ACCCGAGATTCCTGAATGAAAAGGAGAGCTAATCGCCATGGATTTCATAACCAAACTACCAAATTCATCGAGCGGTTGCGATACCATTTGGGTGATCGTCGATCGTCTCACGAAATCTGCTCACTTTTTGGCAATCAAGGAAACCGACAAAATGGAATGCCTCACACGAATCTACATCAAAGAGGTTGTTTCTCGACACGGTGTTCCAATCTCGGTTATCTCCGATAGGGATAGTCGTTTCACATCTCACTTTTGGCAATCACTTCAAAAATCATTGGGTACCCATCTCGATATGAGTACCGCATACCACCCTCAAACCGACGACCAAAGTGAACGAACAATTCAAACACTGGAAGACATGCTACGAGCTTGCGTAGTTGACTTCGGTGTAAACTGGGAAAAACATCTACCATTGTGCGAGTTTTCGTACAACAACAACTATCACACCAGCATTAAGGCTGCACCTTTTGAGGCACTGTACGGTCGTAAGTGCCGATCACCTATCTGTTGGACCGATGTGGGAGACAGTCAACTCACTGGTCCTGAACTCATCTACGAAACAACCGAGAAATTCTTCAAGATTCAAAACAAACTCAAAGCCGCACGTGATCGTCAGAAAAGTTATGCTGACGTGAGACGCAAACCACTCGAGTTCCAGGTTGGGGATCGTGTACTACTCAAAGTTTCACCTTGGAAAGGTATCATTCGTTTCGGCAAACGCGGGAAGTTAAATCCCAGGTACATTGGACCATTCGAAATCCTCAAAAGGATTGGTCCAGTGGCATATCGATTGCAGCTACCATCCGAGCTCAGCAGCGTGCATCCCACTTTTCACATTTCTAACTTGAAGAAATGTCTGTCAGATGAGACACTTAACATTCCACTTGATGAAATTCAAGTTGACGACAAGCTTCATTTTGTTGAAGAACCCGCAGAAATCATGGACCGTAAGGTCAAACAACTCAAACAAAGTCGTATTCCCATTGTCAAAGTCAGGTGGAATTCGCGGCGTGGGCCGGAATTCACCTGGGAACGGGAGGACCAGATGCGACTCAAGTATCCTCAGTTATTCACTGACGCTACCTCAAACACGACTTCAAGTTAAATTTAGGTACGAAATTCTCCTAACAGGGGGAGAATGTGACACCCGTCAAATTAGGACTAGTAATTAGTGCCTAATCAAGTGTAATACATGTAATTAGGTATGTGTTAGGCTAATTAATGTATCAATATATATATATATATATATATTGTTGAATATATACAAGTATGCGATTTGATTAAATCGTACAAGTTTCAAATCGAATGCAATTCGGTTCAATTAATACGGACGTTGGTGAACAACTTTATTAAATAATACGATATTATTTAATAACTCAATCTTATCCAAAATATTATTTATGTAATATTTCAACTCGAATTCGTATCGTACAAACAACAGTTACGCGATTAAAATAATAAACTCGCGAACAAAACGAAACTTGTTAAGTTTTATTTTATAACTCAATTATTAGGTATTTGATGAAATACTTCAATTAAGATATTCGTATTTCAAAGCCTATAATTAAATGTACAAAAAATTATTTAAACAATCGAGAAAACGAACACCGCACGGAGCGCAAATGCACGGGAGTAAAAGTGAAGACCCACACTTCGGTGGGCCCCACCGAAAATCTGCCCAAAATGGGGGAAAACCCCCTCCCCACTCCTCATTATCACCATCTCTTTCTCTCTCTCCTTCTCTTTTCCTCTCATCTCCACCACCACACCACCACTACTTCCACCACTAAAATAACCATCAAAACCACCTTAAATCATCACGCTCATTTGGAAGACAAGATTCATGGAGTCACGATCTACATTTCTACTTTTTCGGTTTCTTCTGGCGTTAAGTTTGTAAGTTTCCGACAAAACCCGAGACGCTCCGATTTCACTTATATTTACTTGTTTATGGTTTATTTAAGCTTAAAATGTCCAAATATGGGTTGGGTAAAAGAATTAGATCAAACGGTCACCGGAAAACATGTTTTTGGTTCAAATTCCGGCCAACAGCTCATTGTGTCGCAAAGGCTCCAGGCCACTTGCAACACAAGCCCTTATGTCGCTAAACCCACACTTATGTCGCATATAGCGACACAAGTGACTATGTCGCAAACCCTTCGGAAATCGCATTTAGCGACACAAAACACTATGTCGCAAACCTATTTCCGTCGCATATAGCGACACAACATTTTATGTCGCATAAATTGCGGATGTCGCACCTAGCGACACAAGCCCTTATGTCGCAGATATGATCTGCGACACAAAAGACTATGTCGCATCTAGCGACACAAGCCTTATGTCGCACACTGTGTCACATGAAACAGAACCAAGAAAACACAGATTTCACTAAGTGTCGAGACCAAAAATTTTATCAATTGATTTCACCCAAATTCAAGTCCAGGTGCGTTTTTCACCAAAGCAATATAGTAGAAACAAAAATTTTTCGAGCTGACTTGGCATCTCGACCGCAACAAGGGCCGACCCCTTGGACCCCGCCAGGGGTTGCCACCCCTGGGACCCCGCTAACCAGGGGCGCTGCCCCCGGACCCCCGTCACCTAAGGTTTATAAATACTTTGAAGTATAACACCTTTCAAAAATCAAAATAATAATGTGGGATTATTATTACAAACAAATCACCAACGGGCCATACACATTTTCAAAACTCAAGATTAATCAACCAAATCGTAGTCATTTGGACATTCTAGTTGAAAGAACAACTACAAAGGTAGTCTTTATAAATACCTTCTCACATTTATAACCATCGCGTTTCGTGGACACCCTCAGGTTACAAGTCTTCGGACAGCGATTCTCGGCTAATCAACTCAGGTTTAATTAGTTAAACTCTCCAGAATCAGGTGAGTCTCATAGCCCTTATTTTACTGTTTTACTCAGGGGTGTGATATACTGATTGTTTTATTTTAACTATATGAACGCAAGTACGAAAACAAATAATTACTACATGAGTTATCTCACTAATCTTTAAAGCCCTCCTCAGCATAGTTTGGTAATATGTTGTAGCGTGAATATTAGTATATGGTACCATATAGGATTGACCCTCCTCGTTTGGGTTAGCATGCACTAACCGGGTAAACGGATGTACTAATATTTGTTCAGACGAGTGTAGATTAGGCACTCGTGGGAGGCACCTCGATCAGGATTCCTTAAATATGGACCTAACACCTCGAGTTAAGCTCAGACTATGTGCTCATGGCAGTAAAACTTTTATTTTGCTTAATTGCATTTTAAATTCAACTAAATCTTGCGGTTCATACGATATATGTGTTGACATACAAACCTGTGAGCTCACCAGCGATCGCTGACCCATTTTAGCATGTATCACAGGTACTCAGCAGTAGGTTGGACTGCCATTCAGGATATCATTAGCTCGAGTCATCATGAAAAACATTCAGAGATTTAACTGCATTATTATATTTTGTATAGATTAATTATGTATTTAAATTTCTCAATCCAGGAACTGAGCTAATATAAACTATATTTTGATGTAAACTTTGATTTTATTAATACAAGTTGTAAAACAACGCATATAGAGTCATTCATTATATCTGTGAGCTTTGATTATTGATTAGTCGCGCCCCGACCCGATTCGCTTCCGCAACCCGAATTTGGGGGTGCGACATCTAGTCAGCCGATCGGTTAACACTTTCCGGATGATCGGGTAGAATAACGCGATCGGCTATTCTAGTTCAAATCCATTACAGCAGCTGGCCCGTGTTGGAGCTCAAAAAAGTGCTGAGGATTCATGTATCACAGCCGATCGGCTATGAAGGGTGAGCCGATCGGGTATACTTAGAAAGCTGATCGGCTATGCTTTCTCAGCCGATCGAGTAAATAGGTGGGCACTGTGCATCTTCTTCTGACTGGATAAAAGAGCTTCGGGACCGTGGTGTAAAAAAGACGTGTGCAACTATGAGGTGGTGAGCAATTAATTATCTCAACCCCTTTTTGGTCCTTTCTCTCCCTCTCAAAAATTACACCATGGATGGAAGCTTATTTTGGATGGGTTTTATTAACCCTAAAATATTATCAGAGTCAATATTCATATCCATACACACCCACTTTCACTTGCTGGGGGTTTCTCTCAAAAATAACCCACAACCCAAACTCAACTCCACCTCACTTCATCTCACAAAAATTACCATTTAATCCACTCATTTCACTTGTAATTTCTTGTGTAGATTGTGTAGAAGAACAACAAGCAACAATATTTCATTAACAATTTGTGTAATCATTTGGGGTACAATTTTATTCTATTTAATTTCAAGTAACTTGTGATTTCTTTGATTTCTAGCAATTTGTTTCATGATAATTGTTTTGATGAGCGGCTAATTTCATTATATACTTGTTTGGATGATTTAACTAATGATTAGGGGTGATTTATTTTGGTGTTTGCTTATGTTAGGGTTTATGGTTCATCCTTGAACTCATGTGTGTTTAGCTCAACATAATTTTTGGAACAAATTGGTGATTTTAACTACATAACTATAGCGAATGTTTGTTGTTAAGTTATAAAGGCTTTCATTTGTATGTCTAAGTATAAATGGACCCTTGTTCATGATCATGACTATGGGTTTTCGTTAAACAAATGAGCTAAACACATGTAGGTTTGTGAAAAATGGCTAATGTGTAACAACTCGCAAATTTAAACGTAATTACGAGCATTAAACATTTGCATCATTAGGCAAATTCCCTACTTTGAGTGAATTCACAACCCATTTTAGAGGTAAGTCTAGCAAAGCCCAACTAGTTGTGACGCGTAGTATTACACATTTCGTAATTAGTATAATTACGTACAAAACATTCAGAATCAAACGCGACAAAAATATTCGACCGTTGGTGAACAAATTATTTGATAGTATAAAAATTATTTAATAACGATATTTATTTATTAGATATTATGTTGATAATATTTACAACGTATTTTGTTACGAATAACATTTATTTCGTACAGCTGAAACAATTTGAAAACCCATTTGTAAGAGTTAAAATAAAATAAAGTTAAAATTTTATTATTCAATTACATTATTTTTTTTAAATGAAATAAAACAACTAAAAGAATAATCGAAAACGTATTTAAAAACCTACCATTTAAAAACATTTTAACATTTAACGATCGGGTAAACAAACACGGGTAAAATACCACAAAGTTGGGACTAAAGTCCCCTCCCTTCCTCCCTTTTGGTCAGCTGACCCAAACACCCAAAACCCCCAAATCCAACCCCATTCCCATTTCATTTTCATCTAACACAAACACACACACCCATCAAAAACTCTCTCAAACTCTCTTCAAAAACCGCCACCAAAATCCATCAAAATCTAAACCTTCTTCATCATTTTCGGACTCCAACAACATAAAAACCGTCATCATCATCAACAACACAAGGATTTAAACTCAAGATCTCCATTTTCATCTTCATCTTCATCACTCACCAAATTTTCGGATTACACTTAATTAGGTATGAAAAATCACCTTCTTTCACTTTTTCCTTGTTATTATAGTATATAAACATGTTACAACTCATTGCATGAAAGATTAAAACACATTTTAGCTCAAAAACTCGATTTTCGGATGAACAGACCGTTATGTCGCAGGGACTGAAAACAGTACTGCGACATAACGTCTATGTCGCATAACCTTTCCTACGTCGCACCATGCGACATAACGATTATGTCGCACTTTGTGTCGTATACCCTATACGACACAACCCTTATGTCGCTATTGAATTAGCACCGAAAGCTTATGCGACACAACCCTTGTGTCGCTAAGCTCTTATGTCGCATTCCTATGCGACACAACCCTTGTGTCGCATACCTGACCCTTGTGTCGTATCTTATGTCGCGAAAAGCAGAAAAACTTTTAAATCTTTGTCACTAAGTGTCGGAACCAGATTTTACCACTTGATTTACTCCGAATTTGGAATTCGAATGCGTTTTCACTACGGCAACATAGTAGAAATAAAAATTTTCCAAGCTGACCTGGCAGCTCGACCCCAGCCAGGGGCTCTGCCCCTTGGACCCCGCCAGGGGTTGCCACCCCTTGGACCCCGCTACCAGGGGCGCTGCCCCCGGACCCCCGTGCAAAATTTCCATTTTTACGAAAACACAACGAAAAATTGCCAACACTAGTTGAAATACTTTTACGAAACCTTCTCCAACAAGTTGTACAAATTTACTAATAAACAATGATCTTTCATGGATGAACGAGTAACATGGTCTGGTTGTTACCCAACCACTTATACGACTATTTCCTACGTTTAGGACATTAGTGACTTTACCCGGACTACGCTTTGCTAGCACTCGCCCATTACTTAACTCAACAGGTGAGTTCACAGCCCCTACTTATACTGTTTTAACTGCTTTTGAACAGGGGTGGAAAACATAGTCAACTGTTTTACTTATTGCCATAACTGCTTTTACTCATATGATTGTTTATCATGCTTGTTTGCTCACACGATTAGAGTGTTTGAACTGTTAAACTCATACATAAAACTGGAATTTATGATACCACATTTTCATACGAATGTCGTGTTAAACTTTGTTTGGTATACCGGAGAACGACCGGTACTTTTATAAAAATGCTGGAGAACGACCAGCTACGTATTTTAGTGCCAGAGAACGACTGGCCAAGTGGACGGGAGAACGACCCGTGCGTATTCTGGACCAGAGAACGACCGGTGCGTATTTCGCTGGAGAACGACCAGCAGTGTTTGGACGGGAGAACGACCCGTGCGTATCTAGACCGGAGAACGACCGGTAAACTGTTTTATTGGACGGGAGAACGACCCGTGCGTCTTTTGACCGGAGAACGACCGGTACTGTTTGGGTAACTTTAACTGTATTTTGGGTAACATCCCACGTAAACGGTATTTTGGGAACATCCCACGCGAACTGTATTTTGGATAACATTCCACAAAACAACTACTTGACTATTATGGCAATAATTATTTGCGAACGTATTGGTTTCAACAACTGTGCTTACAAACTTGACTCAACTATTGCAAACATAAAACCTGTGAATTCACTCAACCTCGCTGTTGACCTTTTACTATGTTTTTCAGGGAATTAGCAGCACACGTAAGGACCGCCTGCACGTACGGATTCTAGGCAACCCACGATGAAACTAGGATGCCAACTTTTGACAACTGGATTTCGTTTATATAACTAATCTGTTTTAGTCATATTTATGAAATCTACTTTTGTAAACTTAATACTTTTAATTTGTACGGTTCGAGAAATCGTAAGCTTTGTAACTATTACATTTGGCATCTTAATATATTTGTTCTGATGTAATCATATGCTCTGATACGTATGCATGTACTGTATATTGTGGCATTCCCCATACTTAACTAAACGCTTCCGCTACACTAAATCAACGAATTTTGGGGGTGTTACATAATGTCTTTCATTTAGGTGAATTGTAATCCCATGACTTTGGCCCTTGTGTTTAATCAAAGAAACTTTTGTATTTGAGCTTTTAAACATTTATCTAAACTAATTTGGTGGATTGCTAGTGAATATGGCGAATGTATTTTACTTAGTAATTTATCATCACTTATTTGTCTATGAGTAATTGAGCAAACTTGTGGATGTAAATTTGGAATAAGCTAGATAATTTAAGCTCAAATGTGCAAGTTGGTAACCGTATTGAACGTCCGTTACTTGATTAAATCATTTGGTCATGAATTGATGTTGAACATTAGGTGATGGCGAATGTTAAGCCTTTCTTTAGTGGATATCCACTTGTGCATAATTCAAGCCGGTTTTAACTCTTCACCCCGAAATCACTAGTGACCTAGTCCAAACAAGTATTATTATTAATATACGAAAGTTCCAATCAATTAAATTTACTCTTAAGAGTTCACTTGCCTAGTTTTAATTTTAAGGATAGTAGTTTTAAGCAACGTGACAATTCGGTCACACAAACCACTTTTACTTTATCTTCCAAATTACTTGCACTTAACTTGATCTTTTAAAACTAAAGTTCCCTATGTTCGAACCCGAACTTACCAAACTATACTACTACATGACAGGGTCCACTGCCCGGTTGTGTTTTGGGTCCAGCACGGTACTTTCAAGTTCATTTACAACGATAAAATTTTAGAACTAGATTTAACACATCAGCATTACGATGCACGTTAAATTAGTTTTACATCGGAGTTACGTATGTTAAATATATGTTAACATTGGTTTTAATGTGTACTAATAGTATGCAAATGGATGCATATTAACTTATGTTTACATTCTAATGGTGTATCTTAAAATTCATGCTAGTGATTACTAATAGTATACACTTAGATGCGTGTTAACCTAGGTTTACATCGTAGCAGTGTATATTGATACAAATTAGCATTCATGTTTTTGAGTATTAATAGTATGTACTTTGATGCATGTTATATCAAAGTGATGTATATTGATGTTTTGTTAACACTCATGAGGATAAGTATTATTAGCATGCACTGTGATGCATTTTAATTTAAGTTTATATTCTACTTTTTTAAATTGATGTACGTTAACATTTATGTTCATAAGTATTAATAGTATGCATTAATTTGTAAAACCCATCAAAAAATGAAAAAAATAAAGTTGTCGAAAGGATGCTTTGAGTGATCTTAATTCGAAGAGGAGAAAATGCTGAATTTTATGATGCAATTTTCATAATTTTTTGACTTGTTGTTTGTGAGATAATTCGTTTTAAGGGTAAATGAGTTTTCTTTGTACACGTGGCGTATTCTCATTGGTACTCCCATGTTGTCATTAAATTCCCATGAAGTGCATACTACAAGAATATGATGCACCTTAATTTGATTAGATGAGATGGATGGTTAGATCAACACTTTCACCCTTCCCCCCAAAGTGGGTGTTCCCTCTGGATCATGCCACACACATGTTATTATACTTGATCAAAAAGTTAAGCAATTACGGAACAAAACGGTTCCTATTGTCAAAGTTCAATGGCATCATAGAAAGGGTTCCGAATTCACTTGGGATCCCAAAGAATGGATGATGGTGTACTATCCTGCAGTGTACCAAGAGTGGTTCGTGAGGACATGAACAGAATAAGTGAGGAGAGTTGTAACACTTCAAAACTTAAGGTATTATTTTATTAATCTAAAATAAATTATAATAATAGGTTTAATAAATCATATGAAATATTAGTAATAATATGTATTTATATATTGTATATAGATATGTTTCCAAACCAAGAGTAGAAGGGTTGGTAGTATAAATACCAATTTAATTAATTAAAATAAATCATTTTAATCATATGTAGTTGTTTATCGATACATACAGAGCGATACAAAAAAGAAATAAACTCTGGAAGGTGGGAGAAGAAAAAAGAAATCGCAGGGAGCAAACACAAATCACAAAATCAGTCTCAAATCATTCAATCAGAATAATAGAAGTAAAAATCTTCATCTCTTGATTATATCTATCAGTAGGTATGTGTTCATTCTTATCAAGTTAACCTAGAAAGGGATTTAGTGGAGGTTTTGAGCTAGGGTTGTACATAATAATTTATTCAAGGCTGAATTCACTTAATGATATTTAAGTAATATAGTTGTTGTTACTAGTTTTAAATCAACCTACAAGCTAAGGATTTAGTTAGGGTTCATAGTGAGTTGTGTTGAATACTTGGTGATTTAAAAAGAGTTAATAAGATGATGTGTCAATGATGTATAAGTGATTAATATAGTATGGGTGTGAATTTGACAAAGGGTTATTCATGACCAATTTAGATTATGTATAATTGCTATGGAATTATGATCATTCGATTGAATTGTAGTTGAAAGAATGAGTTAATTTTGGTTATGTGTAAAGTTTGATGATGATTGAATGTTAAACTCGTGTTGTACCGTATATGGTATTGGCTAGGTGCTAAACACTTGAAGGGTTTAATTGGTCATTGATTTGCTTAACCGACTTAAATTTGAAAGGTGAGTAATATTGTTAGGTCCCAATATGTTACCCAGAAACTTGTGATCAGTTTAATCAATTAGCAATTAAGTATTCAACGTTTAATATCAATAATATTGATATTAAGTATGAATGTATGAAACTACACACAATGAATATTGTCGAATATATAAGCTTTTATTCAACAAGTATATATCGTGAAGTGCAATGGTTTCATTAGATTAAACGATAACCTATTGAACCTATTTATACACAGAATAAGTTGACCTATTCTAGATCCTACTTATTCTCAACAACTATATCAAGTCTAACAACCTAGACCGATATACGTGGAAACAAGATAATTACAACTCTTCTATTTTAATCTAATTATCTTTGAATCCTCAACAGCTCCAGCTGTTGTCTTTATCTTGTTTTAGTCTTCAGCTTCTGACTTGAATCTGATACCACTTGAGTCTGATTCACATATTTGCTTCTGTCTGCGACTGATGCTTTCTTTTCTTCTTCAGACTATGAATAATTCTTCAGACTCAGACACACATTATTCTTTAGACTCAAACTAAAGACTTAGTCATTTTGACTCATCAGATTTATAGATTAAGTTTGATCATTGTTTTTCCCAACAATCTCCCCCTATCTGATGATGTCAAAATCACATACAAATACAATAAACAAGATAACATAAACTACTGAAAAAGACTTTTATATTTATCAATAAGTCTTATACATATACTAGTCTATTACAGCATTTTTGGATCAAACTTATACATATTTCTCCATCTTTCATCTTTTCTTCCTTTTTCAACAAGTTCAACCTCATTCAGCTTATCTTTCTCAAACTTTCTGTGCTCTTTTCTGATTCTTTCACACTTGCTTCTCAGCTCTGGAATCTTCAACAATTCACTCAAATGATAAAACAAACATCTGACAACTCTTCTTCTAAACTCCAGATTTTGCTTATCTTTGCATAACTCCAGAAGCGCAAACAAATGATAATGATCAGTTCCATGAAGTCTATTTACTGACTGAAAACACTCAATCCCATTGTTATCTTTGTACAGAAGTCCTTCATGATGTTCAGTCTTCACATAAGTGTTTTCTTTAAATACAATACCATCTGGAACAGAGTGTGTTCTGTTATTCAGATCTTCATCATATAAGCCCATCAATCTATCCTTCACTTTTATGTTAAAAGCCACACAAAATGATTTATAATCAGATTCATCTAAGTATCCCATATCATGTGAAACTTCAACCAATAAGATTATCTCAGACATAACCTTTTTCTTCACAACTTTATCATCCATAACCTTGATAAATCTAGCAATGTCTTTCCATTCTTGAAATCCCAGAGAATAAAGCTTTTCCAATGTAGTAGATGATCTTTTTCCATTTACAGGTTTATAATCTATTCTTATGATTCCATTATCATCAAAAATAGCACCACTTGCAATTCTGCTTGATAACCTCTGCATTGAAAAGTTGTCTTTCAGCCTGATAGCCAAAATTCTCTGTCTATTCACATTCTCTGCCAGCATTCTATCAGATTCTCTGACCTCAGCATCATGCTTTACCTTAGCTAAATATTCTTCTTTTGTCATTCCAGCTTCTTCAGCTTGTAGTTCAATCTCATGCTCCACTGCCATATCAGTTAACTTTTCAATTTGCTTTTTCTTAGAATCAGACTCAGTGTGAGTCTTTGTCTTGGAAGGTTCTTGTGGCCTCTTCCCTTTCTGTTTATCAAACATTGATTCTTTAGTAGCAGCAGCTTCAGACTTTGAACTAGACCCTATATTTGAAAAGATTGAAGAAATTGGTTGATCATCAGAATCACTATCACTTTCATCTTCAGCTTCTAGATCAGATAAAGTTTTACAACCTTCAACTCTGCTTGCACCTTTTGACCTAAGCTTTTTCTTACCAATCAACTTCTTTCTTGTTCTTTTTATTTCAGACTCCCCCTCAGCCTTTGACTTGTCTTTATCAGACTCAGGAATATAATACTTGGACTTTTTGCTTTTCTCCCCCTCAGCCTGTGAACCTTTTCTTTTCTCCCCCTTTTTGACATCATCAGGAGGATCCATATGAACCACTTCATCAAAGATAGCCTTATCCCATCTCTTTAGATCTGCAATATCAGTCTGTAAACCATCAACAGACTTTACCAGATCATCAACCCTTTGAATTTCAGCTTCTACACTTGCTAACTTTTGTTCAAACTTTTGAAATGAAACATTGTGTTTCAGTTCAAAATTTGCCCTTTCAGATCTTTCAGTCCTTATAGCTGATAGCAATGTAGACATCTGCCCCTTTACATCCACCAACTCATTTCTGGTACAAATATTATTCTTAATTGTATTAATATCAGACTGCACACCAGCAAGCTTGTCATCAAACTTGTTGTGCATCTGCTTCATTGCATCATAGATGCTCTGCAGACTCACAGGTGTCTCAGACTGAGGTGGAGTAGTAGTGGGTTGGGTTGGTTCTCCCTCACATCTTTCCTGTTGATAAGAAAAGAGATCTTTGGGAGATGATTGGTGTGTGACCTGTACACCTGCCTGTGATATGACAGATGCATTAGCAGTCTTGGTTGGTTCTTTCTCACATCTCTCCTGGTGAAAAGGAGAGAGATCTCTGAAAGAAGAAGGGTTTGAGGCCTGTACATCTGCCTGTGATTTGACAGATGCATTGTCAGCCTATGCAGAGGGGTGTAAAGAAGAGTCAGATTGTGCACAGAAGGGGGTATTTGAGTCCAGGAGTGGGACATCATCTTCAATGCTTACTGTATGTGTCTGTACAGTAGCAGCAATGTGGGACTCCAAGTTAGCTAATCTAGCAGGTATAGGCTTGGGTTTTATTATACTAACATCCACTTCAGTCTCTAGCAGAGATGAAATAAATGTAGTATTAGCATTTGGAGCTATACCAGAAGGAATAACTCCTGCAGATTCATTTATTTGTAAATCTGCATATGCTGTGGGAGATGATATGGGTGTTTTCTCCATATGAATTGGTGAATCCATAGGGTTGGCCTCAGAAGTGTTTAATACTTCAGTAGGTGTGGGTGAAGATTGGTCAGGATGAGTTGGTTGTACATCATCCATATCTTGAAAGTTAAAAACCATACCTGAGCCTCCATGGGGAGGTGACATGTTCATTGATGATGAGCTTGAGTGAAATACCCTTGATCTTGAAGTTTCACCAGACTTGAATTTCAAATTATCATCAAACTCATCACCTTCAACACCATCTTTCCGAGTCTTAACAGGTGCAGACTCAGCTACCCTTCCAGATTTAGAAACCTCATCAGACTCAGAAGCTACTTCAGTCTCAGCCTGATTCAATCTATCTTCAGCCTCTGCATGCTCATTCCTTTGATTACCCAAATCTACCCAATGCTGCATAGCAGGAGTTAATCCTACTTCAGATTCTTGAATTTCAGTATGAAACATTTTTACTGAACATTCAGGAACTGAAACATCATTATAAATGTGTCTCATCTCAGCATAATCAGCAGCTCCCATTGCATCCTCAAACATCAGACTTAGAAACCTAATAAATGGTACATTATTATCCCTGGTATCTTTCTGAATCATAGCTATCAAATCATCAAAATATAGCTTGACAAAATCAACATCCCTTCCAGTTACAAATGCATGAAACACTTGTATCTCCAATTCATTCATCTGATCTAAGCTTCCAGACTTAGAACCCAAACTTCTCAAAATATTTGATAGCACAAATCTCCACCTAGGGGTAAACCAATTCATCTTAATAGTACCTGTTACCTTAGTTTGACCTACAATCAAGAATGATTGTCTTGCTTCTTCTACAGTAGCAGGTGCTACAAAGTTATTCCTGGCAGGAAAACTAAGTACTCTACGCAGATTATCCTCTGTAATGGTTATCCTTAAATCACCATCTTTATATGTACCCGTGATAGATCTATTCTTACTATTGAATGTACATGTATACCAGAACTCAGCTAGCATACCTGGATACATATGATCTGTAGTTCTAAAGAACCCTTCAGAAAACGGATGATTTTCCATGAACAATATCAAATCTTCATAACCTTTGTTCTTCAGTAGAGTAGGAATGATAGTGTATGCAATCTTATTGTTCAACGATACTTTAACCTGTTTCCCAGGTACAATCGGCTTTGCTAGAATCATATTATCCGTGGGATTCAGAATATATGGAACATACGGAGCCATAATTCTTGATTTTAGTAAGAACAGAGTATGATGATTGTTTAGGGTTTTCGAATAAATCTGAAGATGAATGTAGAATGTATGACGGATTAGATATTTTACCCTTTTTGTAGGGCTTTAGTTAACTCGGGGGCCCACAAAAAGATATTTGTTCTCAAATATTACCGTTTGGTAATTCTCCGTCAATTTACTGTAGCCGTTGAAACCATAAATAATAGAAATTAAATAGGTTTTAATTAACAATCAGACTATGACAAATCATAAGGCTTATCAGTTAAGCTTCAGACTTATCATAATCAGACAAAAAAATAAAAAATAGAAAAGAAAGAAAAAAAAATATATTTTTTTTTTGTATTTTCTGTTTTTATTAAAATTAAACAATTAAGTAAACTAATGAAGTAAAAAAAATAAAAATTAAAAATTAAAAAAAAAAAACTTCAGACCCATACATAAATTTTACAGAAAAATGAGTAGTTTTAGGGATTTAACATTCCCATCAACCCTAGCAGATAATAAAATCGATCCTCATTCAAAGGTTTTGTAAAAATATCTGCTATTTGCTCATTTGTATTTACAAACTTTAGAACCACCTTTCCTTTTTCAACACAATCTCTTATAAAATGGTGACGTATCTCTATGTGTTTGGTTCTAGAATGAAACACTGGATTCTCTGTGATTGCTATGGCACTCTGATTATCACACATAATTGGAGTCTTGGTCAGCTTAATGTCATAGTCTGCTAACTGATGCTGCATCCATAACAAGCACAACAACTTCCTGCTGCCACATATTCAGCCTCAGCTGTGGATGTAGCTACAGAATTTTGCTTTTTACTGGACCAGCTCACAAGCTTTCCACCTAGCAATTGACATCCACCTGATGTACTCTTTCTGTCCAACTTACAACCTGCATAATCTGCATCTGTATATCCAATTAGATCAAAACCAGAGTCTTTGGGATACCAAAGACCCAGGTTGGGTGTACCTTTTAGATACCTAAAGATTCTTTTGACAGCTTTAAAATGTGATTCTTTAGGATCTGCTTGGTATCTTGCACATAGACATGTTGAGAACATTATATCAGGTCTACTTGCTGTTAAGTACAGCAAAGATCCAATCATACCTCTGTAAGTTGATTGACAAACAGATTTACCTGCTTCATCTTTATGCAACTTTTCAGATGTACTCATGGGAGTTTTCATGACAGAACAGTTATCAAATGAAGATTTCTTTAATAATTCATGAACATACTTACCCTGATTTATAAAAGTGCCATCAGACTTTTGTTAGACTTGCAGTCCAAGAAAGTATGTCATTTCACCCATCATTGACATTTGATACTTTTTAGACATTAACTCAGAAAACCATTTACATAACTTATGATTAGTAGACCCAAATATAATATCATCAACATAGATCTGAACTAGTAAAACATGACCTTTATCCTTTTTAATGAAAAGAGTTTTATCAATTGATCCTCTTGAAAATTTGTTTTCAAGAAGATACAAGGATAAGGTTTCATACCAGGCTCTAGGAGCTTGCTTCAGACCATACAAAGCTTTTTGCAATTTATATACATGATTTGGATATTTAGCATTAATAAAACCTGGAGGTTGTTTAACATAAACTTCTTCCTGTAGGTCTCCATTCAGAAATGCACTCTTCACATCCATCTGATAGACTTTGAAATCCTTGAACACAGCATAAGAAAGATATAATCTGATTGCTTCAATTCTTGCTACTGGTGCAAAGGTCTCATCATAGTCTATGCCTTCCTCTTTCCTGTAACCTTGAGCTACCAATCTAGCTTTGTTTCTAATTATAACTCCATCCTTATCCATCTTATTTCTGAATACCCATTTTGTACCAATAATTATCTTGCCCTTAGGAGCTGGAACAAGTGTCCAGACTTTGTTTCTCTCAAACTCAGTCAACTCTTCCTGCATAGCTTCAACCCAATCATCATCCTTTAAAGCTTCATCAGCCTTTTTAGGCTCTATTAATGACAAGAAATTTGTGAAGAAGCAAAAGTTTGTTGTAGCCTGATTTCTGGTCAGCACTACAGACTCAACACTACCAATCACATTTTCTAAAGGATGATCCTTATGAGCTGTGTAACCAGCTTGAGTTTCATCAGACTCTGATGTAGTTGACAAATTTACATCATCTTCTTCCAAAGATGGCATATCTGGATCATCTTCTAGCTCTACAGGTGATGATTGAATAGATTTGAAGATATCATCTTCATCACTATCAGACTCTTGAGTCTGAGTTTGATTGACAGAAGGTATACCTTCAGACTCTGAGCTAGTCTGAATGAGAGTATCAAGATTTACATCATCAGTCTCACTTGTTTGAGGTACATCAGACTTATCATCAAATGTGACATTTATTGTTTCTTCAACAATCCTTCTTCTGTTGTTAAATACTCTGTATGCCTTGGACACAGTTGAATATCCAACAAATATTCCTTCATCAGATTTAGGAACCATCTTTGACAATTGATCTCTTTGATTTAAAATGTAACATACACTTCCAAATATATGAAAGTAATGTACTGTTGGCACCTTTGGATGATACAACTCATATGAAGTCTTACCATGTCTTTTAACAATGACTGATCTATTTTGAGTATAACATGCAGTGTTAACTGCTTCAGCCCAAAAATAGATTTTAACTTTGTTTTGAACTAACATGGTTCTTGCAGCTTCAATGAGTGTCCTGTTCCTTCTTTCAACAACTCCATTTTGTTGTGGAGTTCTAACAGATGCAAAATTCTGAGAAATACCAGTTGAATCACAAAATTCAATGAGTGTTGAATTCTTGAATTTTGTTCCATGATCACTTCTTAACTGTTTAACAGGTAGACTCTTTTGCAACTGTTCTCTTTTGAGTAGCTTTATAATCTCTTCAGGGGCTTCACTTTTGGTTTTCAGAAATACTACCCAAGTAAACCTAGTATACTCATCAACAATCACAAGAGTATACTTCTTTCCAGCCAAACTTGCAGTGCTTATAGGACCAAAAAGATCCATATGAAGCATATGAAGAGGTTTATTTATTGAACTTAACATCTTGGATGGAAAATTTGTTTTGGTCTGTTTACCAAGAACACATGCAGAACAAATTTTGTCCTTTTTATAAGTAAGCTGAGGAAGTCCTCTGACCAGCTTATTTTTGGACAGCAAATTGATGTTCTTGAAATTCAGATGTGACAATCTTTTATGCCACAACCAATTCAGCTCAGGTGCAGATTGAGAATATAAGCAAGTTTCAATTTCCTCATCTGCAGAACTTAGATCTAAAAGATATACATCTTTTTCCCTTTTTGCTAACAGTAGTGGTTTCCATTTGGATCATAGATGATTCCAGCCTTCTTTCTAAACCTTACTTCATTATCATCATCAGTGATCTGGCTTACACTTAGCAGATTGTGTTTCAGCGCCACTACATAAGCAACCCTTTTAAACTTCACATTTCCAGCTTTAATCACTCCATAACCCTTTGTTTTAGCCACAGAATTATCTCCATACTTTACAGATGGTCCTTCTTCTTCTACATACTCTGACAGATTTGCCCTGCAACCTGTCATATGTCTTGAGCAGCCACTATCCAAATACCATCTCTTTTCAGACTGCACAAGACAAACAAAACTTATCAGTTCCTCTTAGGAACCCACTGTTGAGTGGGTCCTCTAGGATGATAGTTAGTCATCCTATTTGATTTCTTAATAAACCTGTGTTCATTATAACTCTCATTCCAATAACACTCATCAGTCTCATGCCCTTTGATTTTGCAATTTCCACAAAACTTTACATTCTTTGATTTATATCTGGGTGAATAATCTGATGAATGTTTATGAAATGATTTTTGATTTTGAGAATTTTGAACAAAATTTCTAAATTCACTAGTTAATTTAATTAATTGATTACTCAATTTATTAATTAATAGAGAATTAGAATCAGGTTTATCAAAAAATTTCTTTTGAGCATTGTTATTCTTCTTAACTGGCTGCTTTTTGTAAGCCACATCAGACTTAACATTCTTCTTCTTAAATGGTTTGTTGTTCAACTCAGATTTTCTGTATTTATGAAAAGTTGAATCTTTTGAAGAATTTTTATAAGTAGATGCTTGAACTTTTTCTTTTATGATAATTTTTATTGGTGTAACCTTTTTAGGTTCATCAGCATGATCAACCATCAAACACTTATTTTCATATGAATTTGATGTGTTAAAGTCTGAACTTTCAGAATCTGATGAATCAGATTCTGTTTCAAACACTAATTCAACCTCTTTTTGTTTTTCAGCTCTAACAAAAGCATTTGTAAGAACTGTTTTATCACCAATTAAATATCCAAAAGTATTTGGAAGAATGTCAGGATTAAATTCTCTCTTTAAATGCTCTTTAATATCAAATTCTTCACCTAATACAGCTTGAACCTGTTTTAGAATCTGTTTTGAACAACAATCAACATTTTTCAAAGAAGATATGCACCAAGATTTACAAACCTTTTCAAAATAATCAGCTCTTTCAATTAATCTTTTATTTTCAATAGCTAATTTTTTTATAAGCTTTAACTTGTGCATCTAAGGCACTTTCATGCTCTACATTCTGATTAATGAAATCAACTTTTTGTTTGACTTCTTCTTCTAGTTGTGAAATTTTAGTCTTTAAATCATTCTTTTCTTGAAGACTAGTTTCCAAATCTATAAGAAGATATCCAAACATCTTGTTCTTTTCATTATCAGAATATGATTTAAAATTTTGTACCTTATAAGCAGATGCTTTGTTCCAGTCTGAAGTGTAACTTAACCTTTCAGCCTCTTTTAAATCAGCCTCAAACTGACTTTCAGTCTTCTCATTTTCAACAACAGCCATCAAACATTTATCTTCAACCTCCTCATCATCTGAAGATAACTCTTCATCCAACCAGTCTTCAACATACAAAGCTTTAGATTCAGTCTTCTTAGACTGAGTCTTGTTTCCACCCTTCTTCAGATTCAAGTACTTTTTCCTGTACTTCTTTGCTCTATCTGCCACTTGATCTATCTTCTTGGTTTCCTCAGTCTGAACCTTGCAATCTGCAACAATGTGACCAACCTTACTGCATCTATAACAAGTAGCTTTCTTTGGATCAAAAGTGCTCTTCTTTTTAACTCCTCCAAATTTCTTTTTCTCTAGCCTTTCAGCAAGAAAAGCTATCTCAGCTTTGATTGACTTTTCCTCATCATCAGACTCATCTTCAGAGTCTGAACTATCATTCTCCAAGTAGTAATTTGCCCTAGAATAAATTTCTTTATTCTTTTTACCTGTAACTACCAAAGCTGCATCTGGATCTTTAGCAATTCTCTTTGTATCCAGTTTCCTTCTTTCCTTGCTTTCTTCAAAATTCATGAGCAAACCAAACAAACCTGATAGATTATAATCATCTATCTTTTCACTTACTATTAATGAAGTGATTACTTCAGAAAAAGAATATGGAAGAATATCCAGAAACTTTTGTACCACTTCTGCATCACTTTTAGTAACATCAACTGCAGAAAGATCATGAAGAAGGATTTGAAAACTAGTATGAATTTCTGATAAAGATTCTTTTGGACCAGCAAAGAAGTTTTCATACTTTCTTATCAGACTTTTCCTTTTCTGACATTTTACCACTTGTACTCCTTCATAAGATACAAGAAGAGTATCCCATATCTCTTTTGCTGTTTTACATCCAGCAATTTTAGAGAAAATTGCCTCAGTAACTGCATTACCAATAATGCTTTTAGCCTTTGCATCAAGATTATACTTGATTTTGTCTTCATCAGTCCATTGATGTCTTGCTTTTTCTTCAACTCTAGCAGGAACAACAATAACATCTCCTTCTCTTACAGCAGCAATAGGAGTAGTAGGAATGATTGGTCCTTCATGTAGAACTTTAAGCATATCTTGATGAACACCAGACAAAAACCATTCTACTTTAAGTTTCCAATGAGCAAAGTTATGCCCTCCAAAGATTGGAATACCTTTACCAGCCATAACCGGTTGATGAATTGAAGTACTAGCCATTGATGATGTTTTTCTGGGTTATTACTTTGGATCCTTAAGATTAAATATTAACTATTAAATCTTATTTTGCTCTGATACCAGTTGTTAGGTCCCAATATGTTACCCAGAAACTTGTGATCAGTTTAATCAATTAGCAATTAAGTATTCAACGTTTAATATCAATAATATTGATATTAAGTATGAATGTATGAAACTACACACAATGAATATTGTCGAATATATAAGCTTTTATTCAACAAGTATATATCGTGAAGTGCAATGGTTTCATTAGATTAAACGATAACCTATTGAACCTATTTATACACAGAATAAGTTGACCTATTCTAGATCCTACTTATTCTCAACAACTATATCAAGTCTAACAACCTAGACCGATATACGTGGAAACAAGATAATTACAACTCTTCTATTTTAATCTAATTATCTTTGAATCCTCAACAACTCCAGCTGTTGTCTTTATCTTGTTTTAGTCTTCAGCTTCTGACTTGAATCTGATACCACTTGAGTCTGATTCACATATTTGCTTCTGACTGATGCTTTCTTTTCTTCTTCAGACTATGAATAATTCTTCAGACTCAGACACACAATATTCTTCAGACTCAAACTAAAGACTTAGTCATTTTGACTCATCAGATTTATAGATTAAGTTTGATCATTGTTTTTCCCAACAAATATATTTATCACTTAAACTTATTGTTAATTTCGAATTATGTGTTGCTTGTGGCAACGGATGAAATAAAGTGCTAGACATTGCACTTTGCTTGTTGTTTATAATAGAGTACTTGATATTGTACTCGATATAATGGTTATGTATATGTACTTGAAATTGCACTTAATATGTGGTACTAAGAAGTTCTTGACATTGCACTAAGTAGGAGGTTGTTCAATGTGTTTGATATTGCACACACTTTAGTTGTTATGATGGTGCTTGACATTGCACCTATTTGGTAGTCATACAAGGTGTTTGACATTGCACTTGTGTCATGGAAAGTTTAAAGGTGGAATAACACTATTGTGGTAACTTCTATGTACTTGATGATCACTTGATTTACAAGAGAAGTTTCGTTTCAAATTTCTTATAGTTTTTGAATGTTGTTATTTGATTTATTTGTATTACTCACTAAGCAAAGTTTGCTTACCCATTTAATTTATTAATGATTGTAGGTGCAAGTGGTTCTAAAGAAAAGAGTGGCCATCAAGAGGCAAGAATTTGGCAAAATATTAGTGTGGAATTAAAAAGTTTGCTAATAGTGAGTTTGAAAACATACTTTCTTTTAAATTATCATCATGTTACCAAATGGTGTAAATCGCCCATTTTGTCACTTTTGGTAAAAATATGTAGTTAAGCAATGTTGACAAGTTAGGTGATAAAAAGGTGTGAGTTATGATGATGGATCTTGAGTTGGTTGGTTGTATAGTGTTATGTTTTGTAAAGAATTTGTTGAACGCATAGTGTGAAATGTCGTTGTGACTGATGAAATGGAATTATATAAGATGGATTGTGAAATGTCCAAATTTTGGTTATGAGTGAATTTGCTTGCAATTTGTGCAACTAAAGATTTTAATATGGCAAATTTAGACTCGTAGACTAAAAGTACCATTTTGTGTTGAGTTTGGGCAAAACACCAAGTGAACTCTAATTGTATTACGGAATGATAGAAATCTGCACATTTTGGTGTCCTAAGTATTAGCGAGTCAATATGTGTGTGCGTTTAAAATTATTTCAGATATCTGGCTCCTGTGCAGTTAGCTTACCCGGATGGTAGAGTATGTACCCAGCTGGTCACTACCCGTCCAGGTTACCCGGTGGGTACCCATCCACCAACCGGATAGCCCCTTTGTAAATTGAGACAGAACGAAACCATGTTGGAAGGATTGAATTGTACCTGGACGGTATGCTGCTTACCCGGCGGGTACCCTTCCCAAATTTGTGTTCTACCCGGAGGGTACCGGGTCTACCCTGCGGGTTCCCACAAGTTAAAAGTGATGTGTTATTTGTTGTGTGTTAATTTTATACATGGGATGTAAGATTCCATGTGAGTATATAAATATATATATATATATATATATATATATATATATATATATACACAAAGAATATAACATGGTGTTGTTGGGTTTTCTATTCCCTAACTAGATTAATATATGCAGCGGAATTATAACAAAATAATTAATCTTGGGCAATTAGAAAACTAAACCCTAAGGGATCTTAGCTTGAATAAATAAAAGCAATAAAACAATTAGATAAAGAGGAAAATACTAACCTTTGAGAAAACTAATTTCTCACGCGCAGATGATCTTACAGAGCTTCCTTTCTTGGAGACGAGTGCCCAAACCAGAACACCTCTAATGGCTCACACCCAAGAACTAAGAGAAATTTCCAAACTCCTAGGGTCCCGATTCTAAGTCGTGTAAACTTTTACAAGGAGTAGGAATAACAAAGAGAGAGAAAGAATTGAACTCTATTCAATTATGAGATGCCCTTGAAAGCATAGGGTAGGTCCCTATTTATTGGGGAGGAGGAGGCCTAGGGTTTCATCCCCTGGCCGATGTGGGACAGAATCCCAACGGCGGTTGGACCGGCGGTTGGATCGTGTATCCAGAATATTCTGCTACTCGTTTCACCACCTTAACCCTTTTGACTCCAGCCGCCGGCTGGACCTTCCAACCGGCGGTTAGATCAAATTTCCAGAATGTTCCATTAATTATTCCAATAATTAATTAGCTCTCATTTATTTCTCTTACTGTTCATTGAGGGCGACCCAAAAAGGACTCTACTTTTAATGATATTCTTACCAATTAGTTATGATCTTGGACACTATTCCAACAATCTCCCACTTGGACAAGTCATCAACTATTATTGGTCTGAAGTCTATCCATTAACTAAGGAGAGAGTGCCATCCAACGCAACAGCCGAACTTTGAATCTTATCTTAGAGTTAGCCCTTTAGATAAGTGATCAACTATCCCTTTGTTCTACTGATATCATATTAATCGAGACATGGATTTTAATCAATCTTCAAGATTTATAATTTTGTTGTTTGATTTCCGATTATTTTGACTATACGAAACTATTGAACTATCAACTTAGTCTCGGCCAAGCCTAGCACTTTAGAGTCAATCTTAAATCATCAGAGGGCCCAAGATATCTCTTTTCCCATTAGGCAAAAAGGAACAAATAAATTTCGACTACACAGTACTAGTCAACTTATCATGTCATACCTAGCATATCCTTTATAACTGGCATTTACGCACAACATTTGAATAGGCTAAAGTATAACAGACTTGAAAAACTAGAAACTCAATGTATCTCAATTTCAAGAATAGAGGATATTATCATCTTAAAATCACTCATGATTTAATCCATGAAGTGATCTCTTTAAGTGTGGGTCTCTCCTATACTTAAATCCCCATTAAGTACCCATGAGTGTTGCAATATTCTGCATGCCATGTCTAATCTCCATAGACAATCTACTAACACTCCATGATAGTCTTAATACACCACTTACTTCCAAGAGTGTGAACGACTGAGGAGGTTTAAGTAAAACTATTTTCCTTAGGAAGTGGTGTCTAAACATGCAAAACAGAAACACAATGACAAACAATAGTAAATGGTAGAACTCCTTCCAATAAATAAATCTCCATTATTTAATCACCAAGTCTATAGCAATTTATCATTGTTTACAACGTTTCAAAAATCAAACTAACAACTAAAACTTTACATTATCTCTTAAGCCTATGCTCCTAGCATGCTCATCATGTTTGGACTTTCCAAGTGGCTTTGTGAACGGATCAGCTGGATTATCCTCTGATCTTATGCTCTTCACAATCATGTGTCCCTCTTCTACTTTCCTTCAAACAAAATGGTATTTTCTTTCAATATGCTTTGACTTTGCGTGATCCTTGGGTTCTCTACTCAAGGTGACCGTACTTTCGTTATCGAAGGATATTTCAATTAGGTCTTGAACCATTGGTACAACTCCAAGATCTCCAATAAAATTCTTAATCTAGATTGCTTCCTTTGAAGCCTCACAAGCCACAATGTACTCAGACTGACACGTTGAGTCTGCCACCGTATCTTGCTTGGAATTTTTCCATGTCACCGCTCCTCCATTCAGTAGGAATACCCAATCAGACTGTGAACGGCAATCATCTCTATTTGTTTGGAAACTTGTATCACTATAACCCGTTACTATGATTTCTTCTTCTCCACCATAAACCAAGAACATGTCCTTAGTATTTCTCAAATACTTAAGAATATTCTTTACAGCTGTCCAATGACCTTCACCAGGATTCTGCTGATGTCGACTCACTAAGCTCAAAGCAAATTAGACATCAGGCCTCCTACACATCATGGCATACATGATCGATCCTATAGTCAAAGCATATGGAATCAACTCATTCTATCCGATTCTTCCTTAGATTTCGGACAAAGATCTTTGCTAAACTTTGATATTGCGTAAAAAATCATGTTTTTACTACCGATATCTTTCTCATTCTGGAGCAATACTTGGCATTTGGACTCAAAAAATACTCAAATCAAAGAAACTTTGCCAAAAAGATCAAAATGAAGTTGCACGAGAAAAATCAAGTAAAACGGAAGAAAAATGAAGATTTCACACACGTTTGAAGATTCAAGACATCAAGACAAGATTTAAAGACAAAAGACCCTATCACTAAGATTTCTCTTATCCAAGATATTCGTTTTCAAAATACGAATCTAACAGAAGAAGAATCAACAAAAACGGATGAAGAATGAAGATTCTACGTACGCCGGAAGATTCAAATGATTCGTACGTAATATCCAAAGATCAGAGACACATTTTTGGGGTTTCTTTTCATCAAAGTCTTCGTTTTTGAAAAACGAATCCAACACAAAAATAATCGACGAAAACGGACGCATAAACTTTTTCATGACTGGAGCTTTATGTCTTTGGAAATGGTACTTCTACAAAGATACGTGTAACTAGAATCTTCCTAAAGGTCTTTTATGAATGAGTTTGCTTGAGGACAAGAAAAGTTCTAAGTGTGGGATACTTCATATCGCGTAAAAACTCACGTTTTTACTACCGATATGTCGCACCCTTAAATTCGAATTGCGGAAGCAAATCGGGTCGGGGCACGACTAATCAATAATCACAGCACAAAGATATAATGAACGACTCTATATGTGTCATTTTACATTTTGTATTGATAAAATCAAAGTTTACATCAAAATGTAGTTTACATTAGCTCAGTTTGAAATTGAGAGATTTACATACATAATTATTTTATACAAAATATAACAATGCAACTAAATCTCTGAATGTTTTGCATGATGAGTCGAGCTAATAATGTCTTGAAGGCAGTCCAACCTACTGCTGAGTACCTGTGATACATGCTAAAATGGGTCAGCGAAACGCTAGTGAGCTCATAGGTTTGTATGTCAACACATATTGTATGAACCGCAAGATTTAATTGAATTTAGATTGCAATTAAGCAAAATAAAAGTTTTACAACCATGAACACATAGTTTGAGCTTAACTCGAGGTGTCAGGTCCACATTTAAGGTATTCTGATCGAGGTTCCTCCCACGAGTGCCTAATTTACACTCGTCTGAACAAATTATAGTACATCTGTTTACCCAGTTAGTGCATGCTAACCCGGACGAGGAGGGTCAATCCTATATGGTACCATATACTAATATTCACGCTACAACGTATTACCAAACTATGCTGAGGAGGGCTTTTAAAGATTAGTGAGATAACTCATGTAGTAATTGTTTGTTTTCGTACTTGCGTTCATATAGTTAAAATAAAACGAGCAATGATATCACATCCTTGAGTAAAACAGTAAAATAGGGGCTATGAGACTCACCTAAGTCCTGAGAGGTTAACTTAATAAACTTGAGTTGATTAGCCAAGAATCGATGTCCGAAGACTGGTAACCTGAGGGTGTCCACGACACGCGATGGTTATAAATGTGAGTACCTTTGTAGTTGTTTTTCCAACTAGAATGTCCAAATTACTACGATTTGGTTGATTAACTTGTCTAAGTTACTACGACTTGGTTGATTTGGTTATGTTTTGAGAACGTGTACGGACCGTTGGTGATGGTTTGTGATGATAATAATAATCTCTGAATTCATTTCATTATACTTAATAAGGTAGGAAATCGGGTACGGGGGTCCGGGGGCAGCGCCCCTGGTAGCGGGGTCCAAGTGGTGGCAACTTCTGGCGGGGTCCAAGGGGCAGAGCCCCTGGCTGGGGTCGAGCTTAGTGAAAAGTTTTAGGTTCTGTTTCATGCGACACTTATAGCTTAGTGAATATTTTTTTCTACTATATTGCTTTAGTGAAAAACGTTTCTAAAATTTAAATTTGGGTGAAATCAAGTGATAAGATTTTAGGTCTCGACACTTAGTAAAATCTGTGTTTTCTAGGTTCTGTTTAATGCGACACTTATAGCGTCACTTGAGGAAGTGACGCATAAGGGGCGACACTTAAGAAAGTGTCGGGTACAAGTGTCGGTATTAGGGTCATGCGTCACTAGGGTTAGTGTCAGATGAAATCAGAATTCAATTATAGACGACACTTAGACAAGTGTCGCTAGAAGTGTCAGTTAGGAGTGTCGGGTATTGAATTTGCGACACTTAGGCAAGTGTCGGAAAAAGGGGTTTTATGCAGCACTTAGGCAAGTGATGCAAAATTAGGGTTTTTAGCGACACTCAGTGCGTCACTTAAGTGATGCATTAAGTGACGCTATGCTGCACTGGTCTATGCGACACTTACGTCCGTTGACCGGATTTTGAGCCGAAAATGTGTTTTCATGTTTCCATTTGACTTGAAACTTTTACCCAACCCATATTTGAACATTTCAAGCTTAAATAAACAACTTTTATGAAAAATAAATGAAATCTAAGAGTTTTTCGAGAATTTTCAGAAACTTACGAATCGTCACGAGAGAAATCCGAAAAGATAGGATTGTAGATCGTGACGCCGTGAATATTTTCTTCCAAATGAGCTACATGAGATGAGGGTGTTTGATGGTGTTATTTAGTGGATTTAGATGGTGGTGGTGGTGGTGTGGTGGTGAAGTTAGGTGAGAGAAAGAGAGAGAGAAAAAGGTGGGAGTGTATGTGTGTGTTAAAATGATGGAAATGAGGGAATGAGGGGGAGGGGAGGAATCTCCCAAATTTTAATTCCCCATGTTTGTGCTCCGTGCGGTGTTCATTTCCCGATTGTTTAAACGTTTAATTTAATTATTTTACACGTTTAAATAAACGTTTTAAAATTCGAATGTTTAATAAATATCTTGGTGGAAGTATTTTACCAAATACTTAATAATTGAGTTATAAAATATAACTGATCTTCTTTTGATTGTTTGCGCGCTTAATATTTTAATCGCGTAGACGTTTGTTTGTATGATACGAATTATTTATGATATATTATCAAAATAATAATTTGAATAAAATAGTGTTATTAAATAATGTTATATTATTTAATAAAGTTGGTTACCAACGTCCGTATTAATTGAATCGAATTACATTCGATTTGAATTGCGTACCATTTAATCAAATCACATGATTGTATATATTCAACGATATATATTTCGATACATTAATTAGCCTAACACAGAACTAATTACATGTATTAACAGTTGATTATGCACTAATTACTAGTCCTAATTTGGCGGGTGTCACATTCTCCCCCTGTTAGGAGAATTTCATCCCGAAATTTAGTTCGAGGTCATGTTTGGAGTAGCTTAAGCGAATAACTGAGGATACTTGAGTTGCATTTGATCTTCCCGTTCCCAAGTGAAATCCGGCCCACGCTGAGAATTCCATCGGACTTTGACGATGGGAATACGACTTTGTTTGAGTTGTTTGACCTCGCGGTCCATGATTTCGGCGGGTTCTTCAACAAAATGAAGCTTGTCGTCGATACGAATTTCATCGAGTGGAATAATAAGTGTCTCATCAGACAGACATTTCTTCAAGTTAGAAATGTGAAAAGTGGGGTGCACGCTGCTGAGCTCGGGTGGCAGCTGCAATCGATATGCCACTGGACCAATCCTCTCGAGGATCTCAAAAGGTCCAATGTATCTGGGGTTTAGTTTTCCTCGTTTACCAAATCGAATAACACCTTTCCAAGGTGAAACTTTGAGTAGTACTCGATCCCCAACTTGGAACTCGAGTGGTTTACGTCTCACGTCAGCATAAATTTTCTAACGATCACGTGCGGCTTTGAGTTTGTTTTGGATATCGAAGATCTTTTCGGTTGTTTCGTGAATAAGTTCGGGACCAGTGAGCTGACTGTATCCCACTTCGGTCCAACAAATAGGTGATCGGCACTTACGACCGTATAGTGCCTCGAAAGGTGCAGCCTTAATGCTGGAATGATAACTGTTGTTGTAAGAAAACTCGCACAACGGTAGATGTTGTTCCCAGTTTACACCGAAGTAAACTACGCAAGCACATAGCATATCTTCCAGTGTTTGAATCGTTCATTCACTTTGGCCGTTGGTTTGAGGGTGGTATGCGATACTCATATCAAGACGGGTACCCAATGATTTCTGGAGTGATTGCCAAAAGTGAGATGTGAAGCGACTATCCCTATCTGATATAATCGAGATTGGAACGCCGTGTCGAGATATAATTTCTTTGATGTAGATTTGTGTGAGGCGTTCCATTTTCTCAGTTTCCTTGATCACAATGAAATGAGCAGACTTTGTGAGATGATCCACGATCACCCAAATGGTATCGTAACCGCTCGATGACTTGGATAGTTTAGTTATGAAATCCATGGCGATTTGTTCCCATTTCCATTGAGGGATTTCGGGTTGTTGGAGTAAACCAGAAGGTTTTTGATACTCAGCTTTGACTTTTGAGCAAGTGAGATACTTGCTGACGTATGTGGGGATTTCAGCTTTCATATTCGGCCACCAATAGAATTCCTGGGTGGATAGAGTATTTGGACTTGTGAGCTTCTTCCATCACCAAGTCTCGCAGGTTCCCAAAACTAGGCAACCAGATTTGGTTAGAGAGGTACCTAACTCCATTAGGTTTGATTTCAAATTGTTTATCCATGCCTCGCAAGGCTTCATTTTTGATGTTATCGGGTTTCAGAGCTTCGAGTTGAGCAGTGAGAATCTGAATGTTTAGATCATTGTGAATGGTCATACTGAGGGCTCGAACTCGAAGTGGTTTGGTTCTCTCTTTTCGACTGAGGGCATCGGCAACAACATTTGTCTTACCCGGATGGTATTTGATTTCACAATCGTAATCGGTGAGCAGCTCGACCCACCGACGTTGTCTCATGTTGAGATCCTTCTGATCGAATATGTGTTGGAGACTTTTATGATCGGTAAAGATGGTGCACTTAGTGCCATAGAGATAATGTCTCCAGATTTTGAGAGCAAAAATGACAGCTCCAAGCTTAAGATCGTGGGTGGTGTAGTTCTTTTCATGAATTTTTAGCTGTTGAGAGGTGTAGGCAATGACTTTGTCCCGTTGCATCAATATGAAACCAAGACCTTTATGAGAAGCATCGCTGTATACCACGAAGTCATCGGTGCCTTTGGATAATGATAGAATAGGAGCACTGCAAAGCTTTTGTTTCAGAAGTTGAAATGCTGACTATTGTTTATCAGTCCAATCGAACTTTTTATCCTTCTGAGTCAGTGTCGTGATTGGTTTGGCTATTTTCGAGAAATTTTCAATGAATCGCCGATAGTACCCAGCAAGACCCTAGAATTGGCGTACTTTGGTTGGAGTTGTTAGTGCTTGCCAGCACTTGATAAGCTCGATTTTCGATGGATCAACATGGATTCCTTGACTATTAACAACATGTCCAAGGAATTGAACGGATTGTATCCAGAACTCACACTTGGAGAATTTGGCATATAACTCCTTGTGTCTGAGTAGTTCTAGGATGGTTTTGAGGTGTTGTGCATGTTCTTGTTCGTTTCACGAGTATATGAGAATGTCGTCGATGAAGACAATGACAAACTTATCGAGGTAAGGTTTGCACACCTGATTCATAAGATCCATGAATACAGCCGGTGCGTTTGTTAAACCGAAGGGCATCACCTGAAATTCATAATGCTCGTAACGAGTTCGGAAAGCAGTTTTTGGGATATCGGTGTCGCAAACTCGGAGTTGATGATAACCCGATGGTAGATTGATTTTTGAATAAAAACTCAACCCTTGAAGTTGGTCAAACATGTCATCGATACGAGGGAGTGGGTATCGGTTCTTTACGGTCAACTTGTTCAACTCTCAGTAGTCGATGCACATTCTAAAAGAACCGTCTTTCTTTTCCACGAATAAGACCAGAGCTCCCCAAGGTGAAGAACTCGGTCTAATGAATCCTCTATCCAGGAGTTCCTGTAACTGGGTGGATAGCTCCTGAAGTTCGGATGGGGCTAATCGGTATGGCGCTCGAGCCACGGGTGCAGCACCTGGCACGAGGTCGATTGAGAACTTAACCTGTCTTGGCGGTGGTAGACCAGGCAGTTCTTCGGGAAAGACTTCTGGAAAGTCTCAAACGATGGGCACTGATATCGCGTAAAAAGTCATGGTTTTACCACCGACATCTCTCTCATTCTGGAGCAATATTTAGCACTTGGACTCAAATAATTCAAAAATCATTGATAAAATGCCAAGAAGATCAAAACAAGGTTGCACGAGAAAAATCAAGCAAAAAGGCCGGAAAACAAAGATTTCAAGCACGTTTGAAGATTCAAGACATCAGAATGAGGATTCAAGACAAAAGAGCCCATCACCAACATCTATCTGACCCAAGATGTTCGTTTTCAAATTACGAATCCAACAAAAAATGAATCAACTAAAACGGACGAAGAACGAAGATTCTACGCACTCCGGAAGATCCAAACGATTCGTATGACACATCTAAAGTTCAGAGACATATTTTTGGTATTTCTTTTCATCAAAAGCTTCATTTTTTAATTATGAATCCAACGCAAAAAGAATCAACGCAAACGGACGCGTAACGAAGAAAACACGCACGAATCGAGGAACGCAGCAACCGGCAGCAGGCTGGCAGCCAGCCACCGCCGGCTGCTGCCCATCACCCGCACGGATTGCGCTTTTTCGTACTTTTGCTTACCCGGTGCTAGACCTTTTCCTACTTTTCGTACCTGGTGCCACTACCTTTTTCGACTTTTGTACCTGGTGCTACTACCTTTTCCACCTTTTGCTAATGTGTGCTTCCTTTGGCTAAAATGCACCAAAACTCCTCTATAAATTGAGGCATGGGCTCATTTGAAAACACACACCTTAGAACTTGGGAAACACCAAGTAACACTCAAAAATACCAACATATTTGTATTTTCTTTTCTTTATTTCTTCCTAGTTAATTAGGCTAGCTAATTAACTAGCTAAGGAAGATTTGTACGGAGGTGTTCCGGGACGTATATTTTAGCTACGAGTTGTTGTACTTCTTTCCAGGTGTCAATCTATCTTTCATATTTAATATGTTTGTCATTTCTTTAATAAATTTAAATATGTATGCTAGAACTGCCATGATTAGTTAAATAACTCAATTGTCTGCTATGATAGTCGTTTAGAAAAGTATTAAATATGTGACTATGTGGTATGTTTTGAGATTGTGGATGGTTTATATTACAAATGGATATAGGAATTAAATCTTTATTGTTTATCTACCCAACTCATGTTATGACTAAAAATTTATCCAAAAATGAACGTAGCTAACTCATAGGATACAGGTCACTTAGTTATACTATGTTAGATTGAATCATTGAGCTCAGCATGGCCGGTGTTCTCTAGACCACAACAGGATCCAAGAGACACGGAACATGGGAGTAGAGGTAGGTTAAGATTAAATTCATGTAGACGATATTTTTGAGACAACTTTTGGAATATCCTCAACTTAGATGATACTTTTGCATGCTTAAATTAAACTGTCGCCTTGATCGTCTTATTGCATGTTCTTGTTTGATTGTTGCCTTAGGATCATCATAATAGTAAAATTTAAATGGCATTAATCCTCGTGAAGTAATATGACGGCCCCTATTCGACTGTTCTTTGATATAGTACTGGAAACGCTTACGGCGGAGTACAAATGTATGGAAGTCAGAACGACCGAAGGTAGTTGTATTATGAATCGAATAGCAAACATATTACCTAGGTCTCCATTTGTAACACAAATCATCCATGTCTTGTAACATCCCCAAGTAATGATGATAACTCGTACGAATAAGTGATGACATATTATCTGACCGTTTAGACCAGTTAACCCAACCTATTTCGGTGAGGATAACCCTCGTTCATAAGATTGTTTATTCAACAAACTATGCAATGATTCGGGCATCTCTGACGACCGAGATTGGGGAATAGGATTCGAGGTTAACTGTTGGGTAATGTGGGTGTACATTTGAGAGAACTTTCGGTGTACACTTTAATATATTGTGCAATCCCCGTGACATTCCATTTGCCTGATTGTGGACACCTTCGCGTCAGCCTGATGGAAGGATTGTAGAATAGCTCACATCAACTTACGAACTTATCCTCATTAGAACTTTCATATTTAACCACTGCTAAACCACGTCATAGTAGACAATCGCTTTAATTGCTGAACACCCGAAGTAACCTCCACCTTTTATTTTAAATTTAGTTTAAATTAGGATAAGAAAATCCAAAACCAAAACCAACTCTTTCAATTCCAGCTGAACACATAAAAGTTTCTAAACCCCCTAGTTTCAATTTGTCGTGCTTTGAAGAACAATCCTAGGTCATACTTGCTCTGTGCTAACCCTTTTAGCATAATAAGTAACCCTAGGCCCCAACCTTATAAATAAAAAACACCCTCCGTTGCGCTCCGTCGCCGTCAGGAATTCCAGCGACCGGTGCGCAGCGTAACAAGTTTTTGGCGCCGCTGCCGAGGAGCGTCGGCAACCGATTTTAGGATTTAGCAACTTTAATATTTAGCGATCCTTTTGAAAGATTAACATCAATCAAAAGTTACCATTTTGCCCGTAGGATTAGTTTTATTAGTAACCGCTTTTTAATTATGACAACACACTTTGATTGGACCAACCCCACACCAAATGAGTCTGTGACCCAACTTTTAGTTGTTTCCTCACCTACAAACCACTTACCTTCCTCAAAACAATCTTTGTCAGAATTTATGTTTGAACAAGACGTTATAAACAAAAGAGTAACCGGATTTCAAGATAACATTGACGCCATGATAAAAATTTTGGAAAAATTAATCTCTAACATGAAATCCATTTTGGAAAACTTAAGTTTTATTGAGGAAAGTACGTCGATACTCACGAATGACACCACTCATCCGCCAAGTGATGATCTGTTAATCGTGACTAGAGGAGGAAAAGTGACCAAAGTTGATCCGCCGCCACCAGATAACACTCCCGAAAACACTTCTTTGCCCACACCTACACCTAGTGAAAATGTGTCAATCGACATCCCTGTCACAATACCTGACCCATCACCAGCCAAAACTCCAGATAATGTACCTCGAACGAGAATACCTTATCCTGGCAGACTTAAAAAGGAAAAGCAAGAAGCCCAATTCAGTAAATATATGGAAATATTTAAAAGCCTACACTTAAACATTAGATTATTAGATGCTTTAGTAGAAATGCCCTCGTGTGCTAAATTCTTTAAAGAACTCCTTTCAAACAAAGAAAAACTTAGGCAAATAGTTAGTTTACCCTTGGATGCTGAATGTTCATTAATTGTACAACGTGGTCTCCCACCTAAATTAGGCGATACTGGACGTTTTACTATACCCTGTTTTCTCCAAGGAATTCAAATTAGTAACGCTTTAGCAAACCTAGGTGCTAGTGTTAATCTTATGCTCTATTCTCTCTACAAGAAATTAGGATTAGATGACCTATTACCTACTCGTATGACTATCCAATTAGCTGACCGATCAGTAAAACTCCCCCGAGGAATTGCTGAAGATGTCATGGTCAAAGTCGATAAGTTCATTTTTCCAGTAGACTTTATTTTCATGGACATAGACGAAGACACACATATCCTGCTCATCCTAGGCAGACCATTCCTAAATACTGCCAAGGCTGTAATTAATGTTAACGAAAAATCTTTAAAATTAAGAGTTGGGAAAAAGGAAGTCACCTTTAATGTCGATCGATTAATGAAGCAACCTCTGGAAGAGGACCTTGGTTTGTGTGATACCATGCAGGATATTTTTGATGAACATATTCACGAAGTACTAGCACTATCCAGCCAGGATCCGATACCCAACACCATAATCACCGTTCGAAAACTGTGTAATGAGGACCTTGGGCTACATTCTGCAATTGCTTCGCCAACAACATCCAACGAACTACTACTTCCGCTGTTTGAAAAGAAGTCCCCTTACATCGATGGCAAAACAATCGCTGTTCCACTAGGATGCGGTACACCGATACCTTGGCTAAAGAGAGATAAACCCATGTTCAGTGAACCAAACCCATTTCCCTCAATCAGAGAGATCTTGGATTCATTCAAAGAAATGAGTGTTGAGCCACCATCGTTTGAACTACAATTAGCCAATCAACCTGAATCACTACCATTTTCAAACCCTAAAATCACCATAAACCAGTCTTCATCCGCTCAATTTCAAGAATCCCAATTCACTAACGACAGAGAGATCATCCTCACCAGAAATGATGAAGTTTCCTCTTCGTCAGTCAACAAGTACGAGATAAAGACAGACGAATTCTCAAATAAAACCGAGTGGGTTGAAATAGCATCAATCTCCACATCTGAGCCTGAGACAGACGAAGCACCATTCCAAGCTGAATATGAAAAGCTAAATAGAGACGAGATAGCTAGAATGAAGCCGTCTATCGAAGAACCACCAAACCTAGAATTAAAAGAACTACCACCTCACCTTGAGTATGCTTACCTCCATGGAACATCACAACTCCCGGTGATAATATCAAAAGAGTTAAAACCCGAGGAGAAAGCTCAGCTCATTGATGTTCTGAAATCGCACAAGAAGGCAATTGCTTGGAAGATTTCCGACATACAAGGAATCAGTCCAAATATTGCACACACAATATCCTCATGGAAAACGATTTCAAACCATCCGTACAAAGGAAGAGAAGGGTAAATCCTAAGATCCAGGACGTGGTCAAACAAGAGGTTATCAAACTCTTAGATGCTGGATTGATCTACCCAATATCCGACTCACCTTGGGTTAGCCCTGTTCAAGTAGTACCAAAGAAAGGAGGAATGACGGTCATTACAAACGAAGAAAATGAGCTTATACCAACTCGGACGGTTACCGGTTGGAGAGTCTGCATCGATTATCGGAAGTTAAACGAAGCAACTCACAAAGATCACTTCGCGCTTCCGTTTATTGACCAAATGCTCGAAAGATTATCTGGAAACGAATTCTACTGTTTCCTCGATGGTTTTTCTGGGTATTTCCAAATCCCGCTCGATCCGAAGGACCAAGAGAAGACGACATTCACATGTCCCTACGGAACATTCGCATACCGACGAATGCCGTTTGGATTATGCAACGCACCTGCAACATTTCAGAGATGCATGGTTGCAATTTTCCACGACATGATTGAACAATGCATGGAAGTCTTTATGGACGATTTCTCTGTTTTTGGAGACTCCTTTGCATCATGTCTGTCCAACCTCAATAGAATGCTCACCAAGTGTGAAGAATCAAACCTCGTGTTAAATTGGGAAAAATGTCACTTTATGGTGAAGGAAGGAATAGTTTTAGGACATCGAATATCCAAGTCCGGAATTGAAGTAGACAAAGCAAAGGTCGAAACCATCGCCAAACTTCCGCCACCAACCAACGTCAAGTCCATTAGAAGCTTTCTAGGACATGCTGGGTTCTACCGCCGATTTATCAAGGACTTCTCCAAAATTTCTCGACCTATCCCCCACCTTCTAGGAAAAGACATCAAGTTTGTGTTTGACGAGAACTGCATGAAGGCTTTCAACTACCTGAAAAAGGAGCTTACCAATGCACCAATCATGGTTGCTCCAGATTGGAACCTACCATTTGAAATCATGTGCGATGTTAGTGACTTCGCAGTTGGGGCAGTTCTAGGTCAAAGGAAGGATAATCACTTTCGCCCAATCTACTACGCTAGCAAAACACTTACAGATGCTCAAGAAAACTATACAACCACAGAAAAAGAGCTGCTAGCCATCGTATTTGCCTTCGACAAATTCAGATCCTACCTGATATTATCCAAAACAATAGTATATACGGATCACTCAGCTCTAAAATACCTCTTCAAAAAGCAAGACGCAAAGCCTAGATTGTTACGATGGATTTTACTCCTACAAGAATTCGACATAGAAATAAAGGATAAGAAAGGAGCAGAAAATGTCACTGCAGATTATTTAAGTCGACTTGAAAATCCGTCGATGGAACAACTTGCAGAAAGAGATATTAAAGATCGATTTCCAGAAGAGCAGTTAATGAGTTTAGGAGAACAAGGTTCGCAATTCACTTACGATCCTTGGTTTGCAGACATTGCCAATTTTGTAGTTGGAGGGATCGCAAGAAAAGGAATGATCTCATCGCGAAGACAAAATTTCTTCCGCGACGTCAAATATTACTTTTGGGATGATCCATATTTGTTCAAGGTCTGTCCCGACCAAATAGTAAGAAGATGTGTCGATGGGAAAGAAGCCGAACATATACTCCACCAAAGCCATCACGGACCCACCGGAGGACATCATGCAGCTAATCTGACAGCAAAGAAAGTCTACGACTCAGGATTCTACTGGCCTACCATTTTCAGAGACGCACAAGACTTGGTGAAACGTTACGATATTTGCCAAAGGTTTGGAAATATCACAACGCGTAACGAAATGCCGTTAACGAATATCCAAGCATGTGAAATATTTGACATATGGGGATTAGACTTCATGGGACCATTTCCGAAATCTTACGGAAAAGAATACATTCTAGTAGCTGTCGATTATGTATTAAGATGGGCCGAAGCCCAAGCCTTTCCAACAAATGATTCAAGGGTCATAACCAAGTTCTTAAAATAGTTATTCTGTCGGTTTGGAACACCTCGAGCAATCATCAGCGATAGAGGCACGCACTTTTGCAATACTCAGTTTATGAAACTATTGCAACATTATGGGGTTACACACAAAACCTCTACGGCCTATCACCTGCAGACGAATGGACAAGCAGAGATTACAAACCGTGCACTAAAAAGGATCTTGGAACGGACAATTGGTCAACACAAGGAAAGATGGGTAGACAAGCTAGACGATGCTCTATGGGCATTTCGGACAACTTATAAAACGCCATTAGGAACAACTCCCTATAGGCTCGTTTATGGAAAGGCATGTCATCTCCCGATTGAACTAGAATACAAAGCTTACTGGGCACTAAAGAACTGTAGTTTAGATCCTACAATAACAGGAACTCACCAGAGAATGCAGCTAAATGAACTAGCTTAGTTGAGGGATCAAGCTTACGAAAGTTCCTACAAATTTAAGGAAAGAACCAAGTTACTCCATGATTCAAAGCTCCGCCCCACACGCTTCAATCCAGGTGATAAAGTTCTACTCTTTAACTCCTGATTTAAGAAATTTTCCGGTAAGTTCAAAACACGATGGAGCGGCCCCTTTACAATCTCTAAAGTATTTCCCTATGGTGCCATTGAACTCGAAGCTCCAGACGGAAATTTCAAGGTAAACGGTCACCGACTAAAACACTACGTAGAAGACTTTCCCTCAAATGAGGAGGTCTATAACTACGAACCACCCTAAAATAAGGTATAAAAGAGTCAAGCTACGAGACTCGATAAACAAAGCGCTCTTGGGAGGCACCCCAAGCCTATCTTACTTTTCAGCATTAATCTTTCTTTACTGTTATGTTTAAACTAATCCAATTTTTATGTGGTAACTCGCCTTACAAAAGACTAATAATCTTAGACTATTAACCTTTTGTATTTTGCAGGATGAGTTCGCAGTCAGACAGAGCACGAGCCCCCAGTAAGAGACGCTCGCGTGCCATGCACCACTCCCGGAGGGTGGTATCATGAGGACTGTCAGAGGATCCCAGTCACCACCTCCTAGGTTGGATGAGATATCGGCAGACTCGGTGGAGGTGTACGTTCAGGAATCATTCCTGTTACGTCCCATCCATACCATGTTACCTTCATCTCACCGACCAGCGGGACAGACCGCAGGGACCTCCAGAGTACCCACCTTTGAGTATGGGGTTACTACTGCGGACCCTGCTGTCACTTGGTCTATACTGAGAGCCCTCGAGGTCCAGCACACCGCCATCTCTGAGATCCACTCTGCTCTAGGCCTTACCTCCACACCTGTGCGCCCCTTTCAGATGGGACCTGATCCCGCTCCGCACATTCTACCGTGGGACTTATTCCCACCTTGGAGATTGACTGCGCAGGACCATCCCACTTTCATGGACTCAGTGGAGGATGAGACTGCTGCCCTAGATGCTTGGATTCAGGATCCAGAGGATGGCACGGCATCTCCTGTCTATACCATCGAGGAGTCAGCATCTCCTACATCGATCGTGGAAAACACGATCTTTATGGATGATGACTTCACCGATTGGGAGTCGCTCTATCCTGACACGGATTAGCTTTTAGTAGTTATTTTATGTTTAGTATTGACTTGTATTAACACTTGTGTTTTCTGAAGGATGTGTACTATGCAGAATTCAAAGTAGAATTTGTGGAACAAGTTCATTTTTAATGAGCCTGGTCCATTTCTAGCAAATTCACACACTTGAGCCTGGTCTATAAAATCCAATGGCAACTCACGCAGCACAAGGAAGTATCTCTTCTAACCTTATTTTGCTCAATCTAACACGCTAAAATTCTCAGTAAAACTCTAAGTGTGGGATTACAACTCGCAAATAGAGAATGATTTCGAAAATATTGACCCCTATTCAAAAATCTAAGTGTGGGATTAACCTAACTTAGAAATAGAACATTAGGGACAATGTTATTTTAAGTGTGGGATAGCAGTAATATTGGCTACTGTAATGCAACTTTTGATCAAACCTTTTAGCAAAACTCAGATTTTCATTTTTAGCAAAATTTTCAAAATTTGTGAATCAAAATAAAAAAGGGTAGGTATTTCTGGTCAACAAAAGTTCAAAAGGTTTGGTAAAACGAATATGACAAGCAAAACTCTTTGATAAACTTTCAAACCAAGTTTCAAAACAAGCGAACGCATGACTAGGCACAAAACTACCCAAAAATGAGTGAGGAATCTTGAGCCATATAAAAGCATTCATCTTTAATGCTTCACTTTTCAATTGTGAGTGTGCCGATGTATGCTCTCTAGGATCAGAACTTGTTCAAAGAATACATTTCGAGATTACAAAAATGGGCGTCATACGTGACGAAGGTGCAATCAGAAAACCTCGACATTCCCTAGGATAAGAACCCTCTCATAAAACCCTCACTTTCAAACCCAACCAGTGCTCACCTTCAGCGGAAAACATGCTGAGCCTTAGCCTTTTCAAAAAACTTCACTTCCTTATTTCACCTTTTGGCCATAGCCTAAGTTTCTGTGCTGACAGAAGAATTATCAAAGAAGTACGGAGCGTTCCCCAAAGGATGTACACCATCTGTAAAAGGAGCTCCAAGAAAAAGAAAATCCAGTAAGAAAGCAAGGAGCGTTCCCCAAAGGATGTACACCATCCGTAAAAGGAGCTCCAAGAAAAAGAAAATACAGTAAGAAAGCAAGGAGCGTTCCCCAAAGGATGTACACCATCCGTAAAAGGAGCTCCAAGAAAAAGAAAATCCCGTAAAAGCACTGAGCGTTCCCCAAAGGATGAACACCATCCGTAAAAGAAGCTCCAAGAAAAAGAAAATTCAACAAAGCTGCCAGAAGGAACCTAAAAGCCCAAGGATCATTTAAAGCCAAGGGAAAGGTTCATCAAAAGAAAACTTGAAAGGAAGAGACGCAAAAGAAGGCACTCAAGGAGAAAAGTCCAGAAAGGAGCACTACTAAGCACCAAAGATAAGTCATCATAAACATCTCTTAGGCTATACTAAACCCCCAAATAAACCACCTACAAAACCCTTCACCCATATACACCACTTCCACCATCCTGTGGATGTCTAGGGATAATTAGCACCGTCCCCATTTAAAGTATTGTAGATTTGATTCTCGATCAAGCTTATGACAACGGAAGAGCTACATGACTGGACCCTGAGTGAATTAGAAATTAGGAAACCCGATACACTTGAGTGAATTGAGTGACCACCTGTGAGGGCCCCAGTCATGTATATTACGAAGATTGAGAAGAAAGCTTGTTAGAACCAAAGGTTTGGAAAACCATCAAAGGAGGGAACCTTGTCCGAAATCTTTTCACCAAATTTGCAGGAACCAAGAGCTCGCCGGAATACAAAACGCCTCTCATCACAATTTTATGAAGATTTGTTTGAGGACAAGCAAAACACTAAGTGTGGGATACTTGATATCGCGTAAAAAGTTATGTTTTTACCACCGATATCTCTCTCATTCTGGAGCAATATTTAGCACTTGGACTCAAATAATGCAAAAATCATTGATAAAATGCCAAGAAGATCAAAACAAGGTTGCACGAGAAAAATCAGGCAAAAAGGCCGAAAAACGAAGATTTCACGCACGTTTGAAGATTCAAGACATCAGAACGAGGATTCAAGACAAAAGAGCCCATCACCAACATCTATCTGACCCAAGATGTTCGTTTTTAAATTACGAATCCAACAGAAGAAGAATCAACTAAAACGGACGAAGAACGAAGATTCTACGCACTCCGGAAGATCCAAACGATTCGTACGACACATCTAAAGTTCAGAGACATATTTTTGGGATTTCTTTTCATCAAAAGCTTCGTTTTTGAATTACGAATCCAACGCAAAAAGAATCAACGCAAACGGACGCGTAACGAAGAAAACACGCACGAATCGAGGAACGCAGCCAGCCGCCGCCGCAAGGCAGCCAGCCGCCGCCGGCTGCTGCCTGTCACCCGCACGGATTGCGCTTTTTCGTACTTTTGCGTACCTGGTGCTTGACCTTTTCCTACTTTTCGTACCTGGTGCCACTACCTTTTTCGCCTTTTGTACCTGGTGCTACTACCTTTTCCACCTTTTGCTAATGTGTGCTTCCTTTGGCTAAAATGCACCAAAACTCCTCTATAAATAGAGGCATGGGCTCATTTGAAAACACACACCTTAGAACTTGGGAAACACCAAGTAACACTCAAAAATACCAACATATTTGTATTTTCTTTTCTTTATTTCTTCCTAGTTAATTAGGCTAGCTAATTAACTAGCTAAGGAAGATTTGTACGGAGGTGCTCCGGGACGCATATTTTAGCTACGAGTTGTTGTACTTCTTTCCAGGTGTCAATCTATCTTTCATATTTAATATGTTTGTCATTTCTTTAATAAATTTAAATATGTATGCTAGAACTGCCTTGATTAGTTAAATAACTCAATTGTCTGCTATGATAGTCGTTTAGAAAAGTATTAAATATGTGACTATGTGGTATATTTTGAGATTGCGGATGGTTTATATTACAAATGGATATAGGAATTAAATCTTTATCGTTTATCTACCCAACTCATGTTATGACTAAAACTTTATCCAAAAATGAACGTAGCTAACTCATAGGATACATATCACTTAGTTATACTATGTTAGATTGAATCATTGAGCTCAGCATGGCCGGTGTTCTCTAGACCACAACAGGATCCAAGAGACACGGAACATGGGAGTAGAGGTAGGTTAAGATTAAATTCATGTAGACGATATTTTTGAGACAACTTTCGGAATATCCTCAACTTAGATGATACTTTTGCATGCTTAAATTAAACTGTCGCCTTGATCGTCTTATTGCATGTTCTTGTTTGATTGTTGCCTTAGGATCATCATAATAGTAAAATTTAAATGGCATTAATCCTCGTGAAGTAATATGACGGCCCCTATTCGACTGTTCTTTGATATAGTACTGGAAACGCTTACGGCGGAGTACAAATGTATGAAAGTCAGAACGACCGAAGGTAGTTATATTATGAATCGAATAGCAAACGTATTACCTAGGTCTCCATTTGTAACACAAATCATCCCTGTCTTGTAACATCCCCAAGTAATGATGATAACTCGTACGAATAAGTGATGACATATTATCTGACCGTTTAGACCAGTTAACCCAACCTATTCCGGTGAGGATAACCCTCGTTCATAAGATTGTTTATTCAACAAACTATGCAATGATTCGGGCATCTCTGACGACCGAAATTGGGGAATAGGATTCGAGGTTAACTGTTGGGTAATGTGGGTGTACATTTGAGAGAACTTTCGGTGTACACTTTAATATATTGTGTAATCCCCGTGATATTCCATTTGCCTGATTGTGGACACCTTCACGTCAGCCCAATGGAAGGATTGTAGAATAGCTCACATCAACTTACGAACTTATCCTCATTAGAACTTTCCATATTTAACCACTGCTAAACCACGTCATAGTAGACAATCACTTTAATTGCTGAACACCCGAAGTAACCTCCACCTTTTATTTTAAATTTAGTTTAAATTAGGATAAGAAAACCCAAAACCAAAACCAACTCTTTCAATTCCAGCTGAACGCATAAAAGTTTCTAAACCCCCTAGTTTCAATTTGTCATGCTTTGAAGAACGATCCTAGGTCATACTTGCTCTGTGCTAACCCTTTTAGCATAATAAGTAACACTAGGCCCCAGCCTTATAAATAAAAAACACCCGCCGTTGCGCTATGTC
Source organism: Pseudognaphalium luteoalbum (assembly GCA_963422505.1). Classification (NCBI taxonomy): domain Eukaryota; kingdom Viridiplantae; phylum Streptophyta; class Magnoliopsida; order Asterales; family Asteraceae; genus Pseudognaphalium; species Pseudognaphalium luteoalbum. The sequence goes on from OY730194.1 coordinate 61,904,455, forward strand.
GCCGTCAGGAATTCCAGCGACCGGTGCGCAGCGCAACAGGCACATCCTCAAGTCACTTCTCCTCCGAATTTTTCTCCATGATGTGTACGAGGATTGTCAGATACCCTTTTTTCAGAAATTTTCGGGTTTTTAGACAAGAGATGATGTTTAGTCTCGTCCTATCGGTCTCCCCCTGTATGATCAAAGTTCTACCGGCGGTGAGAGGGATGCGAACGATCTTATCGTAACAAACGATTTCGGCTCGGTGTCTGGACAACCAGTCCATTCCTATGATGACGTCGAAACTTACGATTTCAACAGGCATAAGATCGATTGAAAAGGTTTCGTTGGTTAGGTTTAAAGTGCAATTAGGTATCACACTATCTGTTTCTATGAGTTTACCGTTCGCTAGTTCTACAGTGTACTTAACTTCTAGAGCAACAAGGGTGATGTCAAGTAGTGGATAAAATTCATCAGAAATAAAGCTTCTATCGGCATTAGTATCAAACAGAACAGAAGCAGTTAAGTTGTTGAGGAGGAACATACCCGAGACTACATTCGAGTCTTGACGGGCATCCCCAGATTTGAGTACGAATGCTCTACCTCTCGCGTTGTTGTTGTTCTTCAGCTTTAGGCATTCATTCCAGAAGTGCCCGGTGTTCCCACATTCGAAGAAGGCTCTTGATGGCCTGGTGTTGTTGTTGTTGGAGGTATTGTTGGTGGATTTGGGAGCTCGGCAATCTTTGGTCGAGTGCCCGTACCTCCTGCAGTTTTTGCAAGGGGTATTGCATTGACCCTCGTGGTGGCGGTTACATTTGGAACAGTAGGGTTTGCTCCCAGTATACCCGCGTTTGGGTTCAGTGTTGGAGGTGTAAGCTTGGATGGCAGTGGGTTTCCTGTTTGATTGGTCGTGGTGTTCAGTAGATTTGCGTTTATTGGAAGGGGTGGTGGATGCTTCACGGTTGACAATCATCGCCATGTGTTCATGTGCAAGCCGGATAGCACTTTGGATGGTGGTTGGTTTGGATGAGGCAACATTTCCCTGGATGTTCTCCGGGAGGCCGCAAATGTATCTTTTGATGTGTTTATCGTCCGTGTCTACCAAACCCGGACATAGGAGTGCGAGTGGCTGGAATTTGGTGGTGTATCCAGCGATATCATTGCCTTAAACTGTCAAGTGTCAGAATTCTTCCTCCAATCGATGGAGTTCTTCGATAGGGCAATACTCATCCTTCAACATTTTCTTCAGATCTGCCCAAGGTAATTGATTAGCGGTCTCGATTCCCTCGGCACTAGTATACGTGTTCCACCAAGTAAGGATACCTTCCAGAAAGGTGTAGGCAGCAAACTTGACTTTGATGTCTTCAGTGCAATTGCATAGGCTAAATACATATTCCATACGTTCCATCCACCGGATCAAACCAATGGCACCTTCCGTGCCCTTGAAATACAATGGTTTGCAGGTGAAAAATACAATCGTATCTCCTAGAGGTTTGGGGTGATTCCCGAGTAGCCAGGTGTTGTGACCCGAACGATCGTGTGAAGACGACGTAATAATCGTAATCGGTTTGCTTTAAATTTATTTTGGCTGGGGTCTAAGTATGACTTACTAATACTGAACCAAAGGCTAGTAAATGATAAGTATGACCTAGAGTCATTCTTAAAGAGAAACTGAATTGAAACGGAGGTGATCCAATCAATCTTTCTTTTCTAGTAAAGGTTTTAAAAGAGTGCGTTGGGGGTTTTGGTTCAGTTAACTAAGTAAACTAAATAAAGCGAATAAAATGTAATAATAAATCAGATAATAAAAGTAGTATTTGTTGTGAGTTCGTTAGCTAATAATGTGGGATGATGACTCTTATAGGAAGACGATTATCTAAATTGGAAATGTCTAGTGAATCCAATACCCATTGGTATAACCAATAAGTTCCCTATTAGTCGGTTATCAAATAATATGTCACGAGGAACTAAGGTGTCATGATTCTGATTAGACAGACGATGCTCAACTCTCCACACTCTCCTGTGAGGGAGTCAGTGACCCGTATTATTAAACGTATTCGCTCGTGGGTGAAGGAATAGAGTAGCAGGTCATTAGCAAGTCTAACCGTTCTTAATACCATAAAGATTTCAAATCCATTAAACAATAACTTAGAATTTATGTTCGGACTTATTAACCAATTCCTATTAATGAAACTTAAGAATGATAACCAGGGGAAAACGTTCAGGTTTCTTGCGTATCTTACTTTTGGTTTCATATTTTTAAGGAAGGAATAGCAGTGTAACTTAGATTCCAAACTTGCCTTTCTCATCACAATTAACAAAACCCTAGGTTTTCGTAAATGATTATTTAGCCTGTAGCCTACCTATTCTAATCTAATCTAAATTAACTAATCTAATTAAAATGCCAATTAAAATGTTGACAACTTTTGCTTAAAGTTAAACCCAAACCATGTCAGAAAATGCTATGGTGATTCACAGTGTATTTAATCGTTTACCGATGTTTCCATTGTGAATTTATTTGCTTCTCCATGTTCACATGATAAGTGGATTGTGATCGAAAGTGTACAATACTCATGGCAAGTCCACGTAATCACATTGCATTTTATGATGCTTGCATGACGTTACAGTTAAAAACATAGTTTTTTCACAGATAACTATTGACCAAGTATCAAGGTTCGTGACTCCTCTTTACCAGGTTACAATCACGTTTGTTAATCGAAAGGCGAATGTAAGTTTTAGGTTTAAAATCATAAGATAAGTCCGTTCATAAAGTTTCCGTTTTATAATGTCGATCCATAATACAACTACCTATCGGTCGTTACCGGCTTCCATATGTATGTACTTTGCTTAAAAGCACTTCCAGCACTATACCGAGTAAATAGTCGAATAGGGGCCGTTATATTATTTCACGACATATTTAAAGTCATCCCAAATCTATATATGCTACTACATCACAACAAATACAATAGTAATCTACTCGCTAATCATGGCACAAACTAATTCTAGCATAATTAAAGCATACATATTTAATTAAGATAGAATAGGATAGAAAGAACACGGATTAAAATGCGAGAAGGAATAGACTTGAATTAATAAGTGTAATTCCAAGCGTACTGTCGCACCCCCAAATTATGATGCGGAAGCGGGTCGGTTCGGGGCGCGACTAATCAAATATCAAGCACACAAGGCATATAATGAACGACTCTATATGCATCGTTTTACAAAATACATTGATATTATAAAAGTTTTACACTGTTATAATATAGTTTACAAAAGCTCTTGAGCGAAATGGTAGAGATTCTATGGCATAACTAAGTTATAAGGTGTCTTAGCTCCACCGATAGGAACTGCCCACCTATCCAGGTAACCTCACCCGTGAACCACGAACTACACTTACAGACAACCTAAGAAGAAACGGAGTATCACCCAGTTTTTCATAAGCATAAGAAGCAAAAACTAGAATGCATGACAATCTCTTGATGTCTGAATGCGACTCGAGCTAATGGGCATCCTGAGTGAGCAGACCTAATGCTGCTGCGAACCTGAGAATACACTCTAAAATGGTCAGCTAAAAGCTGATGAACTCACAGGTTTAATGATAAAGTGTACTGTATGAACCGCAAGATTTAAGTATGAATATTTGTAATTAAACAAATAAGTAATTGATAAATGATGTATATAACTGCCATGAGCACATAGTCTGAGCTTAACTGAGGTGTCAGGATCACAATTAAGTGCCTGAGCGAGGGTGCCTCTATGCGTGTGCCTAATCAACACACGTATGAACAAATGATAATGCGTCCGTTTGACCAGTTAGTGCTTGCTAACCCGGACGGGGATTATCAGTCCCATATGGTACCATACACTAACATTCACGCTACAAAGTATTACCAAACTATGCTTGGAGGACTTAAAAGATTAGATGATAAACTCATGCAGAATATAGCGATATTTGATACTTGCGTTCACATGTAAAACAAAACAAGCTTGTATTCTCACCCCTAGAGTAAAAATGGTAAAATAGGGGCTATGAGACTCACCTGAGTCTAATGAGATGCTATCAAGCACAATTGATGGTTTACAAGAGAAATGATGTCGTCTCCAATGACTGAAACCTGTTGGGCGTCCTAAACGCGCAACGTTTAATTGGTTAGATGTCTCAACAGACCATCTATGCTAGTTGTTCTATTAACTAGTTATGTCCAAATCATTTGGTTAATGTTTATGTTTGAAGTTAAGAAAGTGTATACGGCTCGTTGGTGATGGTTTGTAATAATAATTTCAAACTATTATTATTATACATGATTTGTTGTACTTAGAAAGTATATGTGTTTCGTGTGTAAGTTGTATCGTATAAGTTTAGTTGTTATTCAAGTTCGTTATATCCGTTACATTTTATTTCATAGGTTACAAAATTTGGTACGGGTCCTAAAACTGAAATATGCCATTTTCGACCCCTAAACGACCCCTAAAACTGCCTAGGCTATGGTACATAGCCTTGATCATTGGGCCGTTTTTGAGTGAAAATGTGACTTTTAGCCCAATCCATTATAATAAATTTTTCATCGAGAAGCTACCCTGAAAATACTTGTGAAATTCTTCGGCATTTTTACAAAAATTGTTCCGTTTGAGTAATCTAGCCGTTCGGCTATAAAGCTCTAGCCGTTCGGCTATGGGAGTCCAGCCGTTCGGCTAAGAAGCGCCTAGCCGTTCGGCTAAGGGAAACCTAGCCGTTCGGCTGATCAAGTCCAGCCGTTCGGCTGATCAAGTCCAGCCATTCGGCTCAACAAAATCCAGCCGTTCGGCTCATCAAATCCAGCCGTTCGGCTCAGGGACCAGTTTCAGGTCTGTTCGCGAAATCAGTTGGGAAAACGAGTATAGGTTCGATTTTTGGACATAATCTACTTGATAGAACACTGATACATGATGATATATGTTATTTAAACACGAAATTTAAAAGAAAAGTGAAAGATTTCTTACGAGTAAAAATGAGGAACGGATGATGGTGATGATGCCGAAGAAGATGAAGAAGATGATGAAGATGGAGATGATGATGATGCTTATTGCTGCTGTTGATCTTGCTATTGTTAATATTGTTGTTGTTGTTTTTGATTTTGAAGGAGGTCGAGAGAGAGAGAGCAGAGATAGATCGATGATGAAATGAAATGAAGGAAAAGGAGAAGAATAGGCCGGCCAACTCCAATTATTGGAGTTGGTTGGCTCCCACGCGTAGTACAAAATACCCGTGTTTTTGTACCCGATCGTAAAAGTAGTATAATATTTTCAAATGATAAATTTCTAAAAATGAAATCGTATATACTTTTAATCGAAGTATTTTATAATAATACTTTTAGTGAGATATAAAAATATATTTTTGTTTTAAGTTTGAATGACGGATATGGTTCGAATGGTTTCGTCGCGCTTGAGTAAGATTGAATAAAACGAATATGTTTTATTTTTGTCTAATGTAAATAATAATTATTATTTCCAATAATAATACATTATTTATAAGTTTTGTCGCGAATGTTTTTACTTTGTACGATACAAATACTTTATATATTATCGAATTAATATATAATAAATACTGAGTATATTAAATAATAGTTTCATATTACTTAATATTTGTTTTCACCAACGCCCGTGTAAATGAATCGGATTTTGACCGATTTGAAAATGTACGATTTACTTTAATCGCGTACTGATATATATTCAACAATATATATATTGATACATACAATTACCCTAATACATAGTAGTAATTACATGTATTTCGAAATGATTAGGAACTAATAACTAGTCCTAATTTGACAGGTGTCACACGTACACCAAAGATTACAAGATGTTCCCTAGCTTTCGTTCTACTTTAAACAAACTACCTAACTAGCCTAATACCAATTTTGAAGTAAGAAAATAGAATGAGAAAGTAAAGAGAGAATTATGCTTAATGCATATGGGACATCTTCAAATGGAAGCCGTGGGGCTCTATTTATAGTTGAAATGTGGCTCATGTTAGCTTTCCAAGGCACACATTAGAAAAAGGGTGAAAGGTGGTGCACCGAGTACGAAAAAGTAGCGAAAGGTGGCGCACCGTGTACGAAAAAACATGGAAAGGTGGCACACCGGGTACACGCAAGGACAGAAAAGAGGAAACGAGATGTGGGGAGGGGGGGCATCGCCATCCACCAGCAGGCCGGCGGCGGCTGGCTGCCACCCGCCCCGGTCCGTCGTCTTTCGCTGCGTTGCTTAATTCGTGCGTATCTTCATCGTTATGCATCCGTTTGCGTTGATTCTTTTTGCGTTGGATTCTTAATTTAAAAATGAAGACTTTGATGTAAGGATATCCCAAAAATATGTCTTCTATCTCCAGATATTGTGCACGAATCATTTGGATCTTCCGGCGGGCTTAGAATCATCATTCTTTATCCGTTTTTGTTGATTTTTTTTCGACGTCGTCTCCTTGCGATTTCTCTCCTTTCATCTTTGAAACTTTGTTTTAAAGTGTGGGGGATTCTTTTGAGAAAGTAGGGGTAACGTTTCTATTTTTCTTGGGTGTATGGGTGTACGGGTATACGGATGGTTTAAGAATGATGTGATTCAATCTCCTTTTCACTAACCAATCTGGATTCGAAATGCATAACACGAGCAAGTTCTGATTCTAAACGCATACATCGGTACACTCAAGAATCGAAAAAGTGAAGCATTAAAAGTGAATGCTTTTTATATGGATCAAGATACCTCACGAATTGAAAGTCGGGTTGTTGTGTGCCTAGTCATGCGATGCTCTTTATGGGATTACTAAACTAATTTTTCAAAAGAATTTGTATTTTATTCGCCCTTCTTCCTCAAAGTAAATTATTCTTCGTCTAAAATTTTCATTTTCAACATATTCTTAATTCAATTTTTGATTATTTTTTTTCGTTTTTTTTTTTTTTTTTTTTTTTTTTTTTTTTTTTTTTTGTGGAAAAGCAAGGTCTTAAAGAGAAACGACTTAGAATCAAGCATATACCATTATCCATTTTACAGTAGTGTAACTATTGCTATCCCACACTTAAAGGAACATCGTCCTCGATGTTTATCTAAGCTCTAACTGGGGTGAAAATCCCACACTTAGGAATTTAAACGTCTAAGACGTATTCTTTCAGCGGTGTGTTTTGTGTTTGATACCCACACTTGATGGTAAGCATAATGGATGTGGTATATTTAAACAAATGAAAAAGATGGTATAGAAGTACTCCCCGGTGGTTGCAGTGTTCCTAGGGTTGCATGTGCCGGATTCCGTCTCCCTTGGTGCATTCTTGATCAAGTCTTCTTGTGATTGGTCTCGTAGGTGTGAACACATTAGATATACTATTCTTCTGGTGTTGATATTTTCTTGCAGGCTTGGGCATGCTTTGTATCATCCGAGTGTGAAAGATAGTTGGAGATTTCGCCACTTCTTGGAAAGTAAAATTGTAGAAATGTAAAAACACGGGTTGCCTCCCAAGAAGCGCTCTTAAAGTCGAGAGCTCAACTTAGTCCTTTCTTCTTTAGATGATACTGGATGTGTCCGTAGTGCTAGAGTGGTCACTGTGGTTCCTAGGTAGGGCGTATCGTGGAGGAAAGTATTGCGGAAACTGTTCTATCATGTCAGTAATGAGAGTTGGTGGAGTGGTGGATTCCATTCTGAAGCTTTTGAAGTGATCAGTGGCTAATCTGTCGAGTATTGCCATCCCATAGCTGATGTATCGAACTGTGACACCCCTCAAAAATTTAATACGCGTAGTATTGCTTAATTCGTAATTAGTTATAATTATGCACAAAACATTCAGAACGAACCCAACAAAAGTACACGACCGTTGGTGAACAAAATATTAAATAATACGAAATTATTTAATAAACTCAAAAACTTATAAATATTATGCCGATAATATCTAACGAATCATTCGCATCATATAAAATAACTCAAACGCGATGAAAACGCGCGGAACGCGCCCGACAATCGAATGAGAACCCAAATATATATTATGAATTAATAATATATTATTTTAAGTAAAACTTTTACTTAAAATATCGTACTTTGAATCGATAACGAAAAATGTCTGATTAAAACGTTACGCAATTTAACCTCCGTAAAATGAACGCGCAAATCGAGACAGATAAATTAACGGAACCTTTTTATAAATGTTTTCAAGTATTTAGAATAAAGATATCACATAAAAATATCGAAATTTAAATCGTTACTTAAACGCGCATATTAAACATTTAACGTCTAAATTAACGTCGAAACGATCGGGTAAACGACCACGGGACTTAACGTAACTTTGGGACCCATGAGAAATCTGCTGATTTCTCATCACATGCCACCCCATGTGCCACCTCCACTCCCACCCTATCAAATTTCATGCAATTACACCTTTTACACTTACCCACACTCACTACTTCCAACCTCCTTTCATTTTCATCTTTCCTCTCCACATTTCTCACAAAAATCCTCTCAAAAATAATGAGAAAAACCAGCCCTAAACATCATCAAAATCACCTTTCATCATCACCAATTTAGGAAGAAGATCAAGAACAAGCTCAAGAACACCATCTCCTTCATCATCTCTTCTTCATCTTCATCATTTCTTTGTATGGACCACTTGAACCCCTCACTTATTTAGTTAAATACTACTGATTTTAATGTTTATTAGCCCATCTAACTAGATTATGTCCAAGATATATGTTAAAATACGTTTTTGAAGTTTTTATATAAAAGTGATGATTTTGTCTAGAATGTTACAGCTTACAAAATCGACCATAACTGGAGTTCTAGGAAGAGTTAGACAATGATTTTGTTTTCGAAAGTTGCGTATTGAAAAGATCTACAAAAAGTTCTTCTTTGGCTCTTTCCAGAAATGTACGGAGTTTTATATATAACCAGATCTTTGAGCCTGGTCTGAAGGTTTTCAAAAACCGAGTTCGATTCCTTAGCAAAATTAATTACCTATGAAAATGGACACTATAGTTGCTATAAAAGTTATATGTTAGTCTAGAAACCATGGTGATCAGTTGGTAAAATTTTTGAGGCTTGATTTGGACCAGAATTTAGTAAGAACTATGGCGAAACAAACCGACAAAAGCCGAAAACATAACTAGGGACTGTTTTGGAACTATTGTAAAAACCGACACTTTTGGTGAACTCCGACATAAACCGAAAATTTATTTGGACTCTATAAACTGATATATGGGTTGGGTGAAAGTTTCGTGTCAAACCGAGTAAGTTTGACCAAGTCAACAAAAGTGGCTCGATTTCTAAAAACTTACTATTTTTGGAAAATGGTAACAAAAATGGGTTTGGGTGACTTAGTTGGTAACTTTGACCAACTTTGACCAAGTTTGACCACCTTTGACCAGTTTGACCAACTTTGACCAGATTTGACCAACGGTTTAAGGTTTTTACAAACTAAATAATCTGTTTGCAACATACGATATGTACTAATAAATGGTATACAACAAAACAAACTTAATAATAATGTCTAAATGAATTATTATTACAAACTTTCACCAACGGGTCGTACATGTATTAATAAACGAACTTGAACAACTTATTTGGGCATAACTAGTTGATGAACGCTAACATGGATGGTCAACTACGACATCCACATACTTACACTTGTAATCTCATACGTTTAGGATGTTAGGGGATTATTGACTCGAAACATAATTACATTAGAGACACTAGCAACCACAGGTGAGTTCACAGCCCCTACTTTTACTGTTTTCAATACTTTTCTCTAACAGGGGTGAATGACATAGCTACTACTTTACTGTTTTGATACAAACGTACAACGATTATTATAAATGCTTTCATACTATTACTTGAACTGTTTACGAGATGACTTTTCACACTATTTTGGGAACATGACAACGAATCTTGGTACGGACCTAGGTTTACGAGAGGTAGTTGTGTGCACAAAAGTCCCAGTGTACGCAGCCTATAACCATTAGCTAGGTGACTCTAGCCACTAGATATACGGATAGTACTATCGAGTTGACAGCCCTCCCACTATTATAACTTGTTGGTCGTGCCAACCGCACGACGGCAGTCGTAACGAGGAGCTTATATTTAAAATGTTACTGTGGCAAAGTGAAACGTCGTGGATTGGTTATAGCACTAGGGGTCGTTACTATAACTCATAAGGTCTAGCTAACCTTTGAGGGATCACCGTCTATATCTCCTAACTATTATGAACATCTTTGGAAATAACATTTTCCTACGCTTGATTACATAGGAATGCGTTCCTACTATTTATACAACTAAATTGTTTTCTTTCCAAACATATACAATTGGATGTGTTGACATCACTAAAACGAAGCGATACTTTTGGATGACGTTCCAACTAAAACGAAACATTATTTGACTTTTGAGTCAACGAACTTACAAACAAAAATTGGTTTTTTGAACCATACTTATAAAACATAAAACCTGTGAATTCACTCAACATTTTGTTGACTTTTTGCTATGTCTTTCAGGAAACTAGCAGCACCAGTAAGACTGCACACATTCTGGATTAGGAAAACCATGAAGAATTAGGATGCCACATTTTGGGACACTAAGAATTTCCTTTGTATTACTGATTTCCGTTAGTCATACTTGTGAAATCCTCTTTTGAAATATGTAATCTTAAACTATTTGGATCTTGCAAATACTATTCCTATGACTCTGACGAGTTGTAGCTTTTGTAACAAATGCTTACTTAAATGGCATCTTAATTTACTGTTCAACAATAATCATATGCTCTGATATGCGTGATTGTCCTATGTTAACGTAGGCACCCCTACTTAAACAAATGCTTCCGCTGACCACGATTAACGAATTTGGGGGTGCGACACAAACTGCCCTTGTGACTGGTCCGTTAGGGTCGATTCGAGTGCAGGTGTGAGTTTGAACAATTTCACGCTGTGGGTGGTTTTCTGCCTATTGAGGTGATTAAAGCCATGAATTCAGTTTTTACTTCTTCAAAATCACTAGCCAAGGGGTCTCCTCCGAAGGATCTAGTGGCTTGGCATACTTGTCTGATGAGTTGATGTTGTTCGCGGTTGAAGGGAAAATCCGAGTCAGTGAAGATGTAGATTAACTTGCTGAATATTTCACGGTATCCATTGCGGTAAGCGTCGATTTCTACGTCTTCTTCCTCATATATTCCACGCAGTCGGGTCGTAACCTAAGTTGCTAGGTTGATTTGCGACATGTGCGGAATGAATCTAGGCACTTCACGAATTTCTTCATCATATGCTGCTTGATTTAGTTCATCAATTATTAGTTCAACGTGATGACCAATAGTGTAGTGAATGACGATCCTGAGGTTTTCCGAGGCTGTGAGATGTTCTCCAGTTTCGATGAGATCTAGAAGGGTTCTAAGATCTCCCACCATCCTTATGTCAGCATTATTCTGCGGGTTTCCAGTAGCTCTTTCAAGATGAGTTCTCATTGATGCAAGTATAGCCTTTTGACTTGATGAGTAGGGAAAAGCTGATCCGGCTAAGGCACAATATACTTTTTGGAATATCTGCTTTTGGTTGCTACCGAATTCGACTTCTCCCATTAGGTAGTCTAGTCTTTCTGGCTGTTGAGCTTTTCTGGTGACTTATTCTTGAAGGGAATCAGAGAACTCTTGGATATGTCTGAGCAAAGTTTGGGGCACTGGTTCTCCATAATTGGCGAGATATGAATCATATTCTTGTCCAATCTGCCTTATTAGGTGTCTTTGTGCAGTGTTGTAGTCATTGGTTGATTCTTTGGTAGCCTCTACAATGATGCGCACATAGGTGTATTCATCAATTAGTTCAATCATGTCTTGGTGAGTATCTATGAGCGGAATCTCTAATCTCTCAGTTATGATGATGGGGGAATTTGGTGGAGCAAGAGGGGTTTTTGGAATAGAGCATTCATCGATAGTGACGTCAATAAAATCGCCGTCAAATTCGATACTCTTGTAGTCGGAATCTTCGTCTCGTGAATCTGGGAATTGGTGCAATTCTTCACCTGAGGCTGCATTGTTGAAAGGTTGAGTACTGTCGATTTCGATGGTTCTGACTTCCGTGATTGTGTCTTGAAGGTTTTATTCAACAAAGCTTCCTATTTGACGTGCCTTATATGCAGAAATTCTTTGTAGGAGTTTAGCATATAGGTATGGGTGCTGTGATGATCGGAGTTCCTCTTCAAAAGTATCTATGTCTCGAAGTCAGGTTTTGGTAAAGGGTTTCGATGGATCGAGATAAGAGTCAAGAATGTTTCCCGTTCTTTTGAGATGAGTGGATCTGAGCTCTTGATGGATGGCTCTATAATCAAAGGATTCTTCTGATGAAGTGTAGTCTTTGCAGTCTTGTATTCTTTTGACTTCAGCCATCTATGGTGAATCAGCTTGATTTTCATCTTCCTCCATTTCTTCCTCTTCTTCTTCTTCTTCGATTTCTTCCTCCTCCTCAGTTTCTTGTTCCTCTTTTTCAGGTTCTTCGTCTTCAGATTCAATTTCTTCCTCTGCTTCTTCATATTCTTCCTCTTCTTCTGGATCATATTCAGAATCAGAGATGAAAACTGATGATCGAGTGAAATGTTGCTCTTCCTCTGGTTCTGATTCGTCATCGGAATAAATTCTGCCTGTTGATATCGCATAACATTCTTCTTCTTCTGGAGTGCATTCCTGTTGGTCGATCTTCTAAGTAATGCTTTCACCATATGATCGTAATACAATCGTGTGGTTATACACATCAATTACTGCTCTAGCTATGTTCATGAATGGTCTTCCAAGGATAATCGGGATGTTTATGTTCTCGTGGATATCCATTACCACGAAATCCGTTGGAAAGAAAAATTTGTTAACTTGAACTAGAACGTTCTCAGCTATTCCTTTTGGGTATCTTACAGATTGATTAGCTAGCTGGATGGTCATCTTAATGGGTTTCAGGTTTTCAAGTTCCAGCCTCTTAAACAGGGAGTAGGGCATAAGGTTAATGCTGGCTCCTAAGTCGGCTAAGGCGCTCATATATCCGGATTGGTAAATAGAACAAGGGAGTGTAAATCTACCGGTGTCTCCTAGTTTTTCAGGAAGGCTATTGTTAAGTAGGGTTGAGGTTTCAGAACTAAGGGAAATGTTGTTTACTTTGGGCAGTTTATCCTTAGTGGATAGCAGTTTCCTAATGTACTTATTACGACCGTGAACTCTAGACATAGTATCAAGGAATTTTCCATCTAGCTTAAAGGATGATAATTTCTTGGGTTGGGCTTTAAGTCTAGCGGGGTAAGGGATCCTAACCTCTTTGTTTATGGTCGGAGTGGTTTCCACAGCTGGTATCTTGATCTTTGGTTCTTCCTCTTTTACTGGAACAGCAGTAGGTGGTGTAGTAGATGCTTCCTCGGTGGTAGTAAGTTGCTTGCTTCCTCAACATGTGGGTTGTGAACCGTGTTGCAAGGAAAACTTCCCGTGGGTCTGTTATCGAGACGTTGTGCCAATTGTCCAATCTGAGCTTCCAAATTCTTTTGCATAGCCAATTGATTTCTCATAAAGAGGTTGGCTTGATCTTGTCTGGCGGACGTCTTTTGGTTGAGCAGGTGTTGACCTTGCATGAACTGAGTGAAGGCGTCATCTGACCTTGAAGCTGGGGCATTTGTCTTTGCAGGTTGTTCAGGGGTTTGGTTTGTGTCGGAAGTTGGTGCAGGAAGTGCGAGGGGTTGGATATAAGAAGGTTGTGATTGTTGTGGGTAAGGTGGGTATCTAGGTGGGTATCTGGGTTGGTATGGTGGTTGGTTGTTTCTTGGTTGGAATGGAGTTCCTCTAGGTTGGTTGTTGTTTTCATTGAAACCGGGTGGAAAATTCTGTTGTCGAGCAGGAAACTGAGCGTAGTAGACGGTGCCATCTGCTTCTCCGTATTCAACTTGGTATTCACCAGGTGGTTGCGGGTTGGTGCAGTGTTGACAGACTTGCACTTGGTGTACTTGGTGCTGTTGTTTCTTAAGTTCTCCAAACTGTTTGACAAGTGAGTCCATCTTCTCTGTTAATACCTTAATTGCTTCGACTAGAATTGGATTTGATGCAGCGAGAGGTGCTGAAGATGTTGAGTGATCTCCATAGTTCCAATCGTGGTGATGCATAGTCATGTTCTCTATAAGGTTCCATCCTTCTTCGTCGGTCATTACCATGAAGCTTCCTTGAGCAGCAGCGTCGAGGTTGGTTCGGTGGTTAGGGTCTTAGCCATTATAGAAGGTACACAATTGTGCAGATTTGTCGAGTCGGTGATTAGGGTATTTCTTCAGTGCTCCTTTAAATCGTTCCCATGCGGTGTATAATGACTCATCAAAAGCTTGGTGGAAATTCTTGATGTCATATCGAAGTTTGTTTTGTTTAGAAGGCGGAAAGTACTTGGTTAGAAACTTTGTCGCCATCGCAGTCCATGAAGGGATAGAGCCGGTCTATAAACCTTCAAACAATGGTTGTGCATGATGTGTGAGCAAATAAGGGAAAAGATACAAACGGATTGTGTCTTGACTAATTCCATTTTGTTTGTAGGAGTTTGAAAGAGATATGAACTTGTCGAGGTGAGAGTTTGGATCATCACTGGGTAATCCATGGAATTGACAGTGGTTTTGGATTAGTTGGATGATGTGGTGCTTAAGCTCGAAAGATTGACCAGGGGTTTCAGGGTAGAGAATTGGTCCTCCTTTTCCTTCGATAGAGGGTTTACTGTTGTCAGCGAGAGTGATGCATTCAACCATTGCTTGTCTAAGTGCGGATTGCTTCTTTTCTCGTCGAATGGTACGTATTATAAGTTCTGGATCAGGGAAATTAAACAGTGGTGCAGATCTAGGGGAACAGGTCATACACTAAGAAAGAAAGACAAGAAGGAAAATACTTGTTTTTGTGTTTTTTTTAGAAGGTTTTATCCTAAGTGTTTACTAGAATTGGGATTGGTTGGGCCTCTGTATCGGACAGTTAGTCTCCCCGGCAGCGGCACAAAAAACTTGTTGTGGCCTGAACGGTCGTGTGAAGACGACGTAAGGATCGTAATCGGTTTGTTTTAAATTTATATTTGCTGGGGTCTAAGTATGACTTATTAATACTGAACCAAAGGCTAGTAGATGGTAAGTATGACCTAGAGTCGTTCTTAAAGAGAAACTGAATTGAAACGGAGGTGATCCAATCAATCTTTCTTTTCTAGTAAAGGTTTTAAAAGAGTGCGTTGGGGGTTTTGGTTCAGTTAACTAAGTAAACTAAATAAAGCGAATAAAATGTAATAATAAATCAGATAATAAAAGTAGTATTTGTTGTGAGTTCGTTAGCTAATAATGTGGGATGATGACTCTTATAGGAAGACGATTATCTAAATTGGAAATGTCTAGTGAATTCAATACCCAGTGGTATAACCAATAAGTTCCCTATTAGTCGGTTATCAACTAATATGTCATGAGGAACTAAGGTGTCATGATTCTGATCAGACAGATGCTCAACTCTCCACACACTCCTGTGAGGGAGTCAGTGACCCATATTATTGAACGTATTCGCTTGTGGGTGATGGAATATAGTAGCAGGTCATTAGCAAGTCTAATCGTTCTTAATACCATAAAGATTTCAAATCCATTAAACAACTAACTTAGAATTTATGTTCGAACTTATTAACCAATTCCTATTAATGAAACTTAAGAATGATAAGCAGGGGAAATGTTCAGGTTTCTTGCGTATCTTACTTTTGGTTTCATATTTTTAAGGAAGGAATAGCAGTGTAACTTAGATTCCAAACTTGCCTTTCTCATCACAATTAACAAATCCCTAGGTTTTCGTAAATGATTATTTAGCCTGTAGCCTACCTACTCTAATCTAATCTAAATTAACTAATCTAATTAAAATGCTAATTAAAATGCTGACAGCTTTTGCGTAAAGTTAAACCCAGACCATGTCGGAAAATGCTATGGTGATTCACAGTGTATTTAATCATTTACCAATGTTTCCATTGTGAATTTAATTGCTTCGCCATGTTCACATGATAAGAACATTGTGATCGAAAGTGTACAATAATCATGGCAAGTCCACATAATCACATTGCATTTTATGATGCTTGTATGACGTTACAGTTAAAAACATAGTTTACACAGATAACTATTGACCAAGTATCAAGGTTCGCGACTCCTCTTTACCAGGTTATAATCACGTTTGTTAATTGAAAGGCGAACGTAAGTTTTAGGTTTAAAATCATAAGATAAGTCCGTTCATAAAGTTTCCGTTTTATAATGTCGATCCATCATACAACTACCTTCGGTCATTACCGGCTTCCATACGTATGTACTTTGCTTAAAAGCATTTCCAGCACTATACCGAGTAAACAGTCGAATAGGGGCCATCATATTATTTCATGACATATTTAAAGTCATCCCACAATTATATATGCTACTACATCACAACAAATACAATAGTAATCTACTCTCTAATCATGACACAAACTAATTCTAGCATAATTAAAGCATACATATTTAATTAAGATAGAATAGGATATAAAGAACCCGGATTAAAATGTGAGAAGGAATAGACTTGAATTAATAAACGTAATTCCAAGCGTACACCAAAGATTACAAGATGTTCCCTAGCTTTTGTTCTACTTTAAAGAAGCTCCCTAACTAGCCTAATACTAATTTTGAAGTAAGAAAATAGAATGAGAAAGTAAAGAGAGAATTATGCTTAATGCATATGGGACATCTTCAAATGGAAGCCGTGGGGCTCTATTTATAGGTGAAATGTGGCTCATGTTAGCATTCAAAGGCACACATTAGAAAAAGGGTGAAAGGTGGTGCACCGGGTACGAAAAAGTAGCGAAAGGTGGCACACCAGGTACGAAAAAGCATAGAAAGGTGGCGCACCGGGTACACGCAAGGATGGAAAAGCGGAAACGAGACGGGGGGAGGGGGGGTGGCGCTGCCCAGCAGCAGGCGGGTGGCGGCTGGCTGCCACCCGCCCCGGTCTGTCGTCTTTCGCTGCGTTGCTTAATTTGCGCGTATCTTCTTCGTTATGCGTCCGTTTGCATTGATTCTTTTTGAGTTGGATTCTTAATTAAAAAAAAAGACTTTGAAGTAAGGATATCCCAAAAATATATCTTCTATCTCCAGATATTGCGTACGAATCATTTGGATCTTCCAGCGGGCATAGAATCTTCATTCTTTATCCGTTTTTATTGATTCTTCTTCTGTTGGATTCGTAATTTGAAAACGAACATCTTGGATGCGATGGATGTTGATGATGGGCACTTTTGTCTTGAAATCTCATTTTGATGCCTTGAATCTTCAAACGTGTGTGAAATCTTTGTTTTTCATCCGTTTTGCTTGATTTTTATCGTGCAACCTTGTTTTGACCATCTTGGCATAATATCATTGATTTGTATTGTTTTTGAGTTTAAAATGCCAAGAATCATTCTAGAATGAGAGAGATATCGGTAGTAAAAACATGACTTTTTACGCGATATCACCAGGGCTTCGGCCACAGCTCGGGAAATGAGAGCAGCAATTTCAGCATCGCTGTAACTTTTCTTCTTTGGCGGCATGATTCTTCAAGAAAGAAACAAGAGGTACATGAGAGTTTGTACCAGAATGATGATTGAGGTAGATGTATATATAAAAGTGGTAATATACACATCACAATGTAAAGACCAATAATGTCAAGTCATAGAGGGAAATTGTCAATTGATTTTACAGAGTTAAATGATTACATACAATTTCGAATTATGAGTTTCAAAAGTTACAGACTTAGGTATTTTGAAAAAGATATCGGGAATTGTTACATCCGGTCGAATTACATAGATCCTACTAAAGTACAATAGATTACTAGGTAGTTACTACACTAATCTCGGTGTAGATTGAGTTGTGGGAGTAGTGAGGTGAGATGATCGACAGACTCTGCGAGTCTGCTAAATATTCTGAGGGCATTGTCGGTTTCCCCTAGGCGCGTCTCACATTCTTGCAACCTTGATTGTAAAGCGGAGATCTGATTTCGGTTACTGATTACTTGGTTATGAACGATCTCCATGGTTTATGTGGTATCTTCCATTTAGTCATGAGTTCAGGTCAAGGATTCAGAGATGTCCGCTTGACCTATGTATAACTGGGCGATACCGTCTTGTGTTAGCTCCATCTAGTTAGAGCGAATATTGCGTTCCATGTTGTGTAGCCTGCTTTCGTGGCGGTGCACTCGAGCAGCTAACACGGGAACAGTGAAGTGAGTAGGTTCTTGGGTATAAGGAGAGACTTCAATGTTGGAAAACCCTCCATTAGTTGCGGGGAGTTGGATTCCTTCCTCGTCCCTCCAAGTGGCGAGTCGGTCTGATAACCATCACCATTGGATCGTTGTTGTTTGCCTTTGAGGCTGGTTATTAAGTTGGTTTTGAGTGGGATATGGGCTAGCTCAAGGCAACCCAGTGTTCCTCCTAGCCACCCTTGACTTTCGTGATCCATACGGATGAGAGCGAGACGAATTGGATGGTGTGTTTGCCATTTATGAGACAAAGCGTTAGAAAGAATGAGGCCTATATTCGTACATATAATATAGCCTAAGATTTGTAGAGAGGTCTATCTATGTATATATATATATATATATATATATATATATCACATAATAGCCTATTGAGTGTCTAGCACAGACATGTTTGAGTCCCAGTTCTCTCGAGGTCAGAGTCAACTAGTGTATCCTGTTCAGTCATGACTCCTTTCAGATCTCACATCATATTCTTTTAATTGTACATAGTTGATTAGGCTATGTTAAATTAAACCAATACAATGTAGTCACTGAACCTAATCATACTTAATGAGGAATACTGCCTAACGGTCATAGTCTAGGCCCACTAAATGCAACCTAGTTCACTATAACCTTAGGCTCTGATACCAATCTGTCGCACCTCCAAATTCAGGTTGCGGAAACGAATCAATAATCACAACACAAAGATATAATGAATGACTCTATATGCGTCATTTTACAACTTGTATTGATAAAATCAAAGTTTACATCAAAATGTAGTTTACATTAGCTCAGTTTGAAATTGAGAGATTTACTATTATTTATACAAAATATAATAATGCAGCTAAATCTCTGAATGTTTTGCATTTTGACTCGAGCTAATGACATCTTGAAGGCAGTCCAACCTACTGCTGAGTACCTGTGATACATGCAAAAATGGGTCAGCAAAACGTTGGTGAGCTCACAGGTTTGTATGTCAACACATATTGTATGAATCGCAAGATGTAATTGAATTTAGATTGAAATGAAGCAAAATAAAAGTTTTACAGCCATGAGCACATAGTCTGAGCTTAACTCGAGGTGTCAGGTCCATATTTAAGATATCCTGATCGAGGTGCCTCCCACGAGTGCCTAATCTACACTCGTCTGAACAAATCTTAGTACATCTATTTACCCAGTTAGTGCATGCTAACCCGGACGAGGAGGGTTAATCCTATATGGTACTATATACTAATATTCATGCTACAATGTATTACCAAACTATGATGAGGAGGGCTTTGAAAGATTTGTGAGATAACTCATGTAGTAATTGTTTGTTTTTGTATTTGCATTCATATAGTTAAAATAAAATTAGCAATGATATCACACCCCTGAGTAAAACAGTAAAATAGGGGCTATGAGACTCACCTGAGTCCTGAGAGTTTAACTTAATAAACTTGAGTTGATTAGGCAAGAATCGATGTCCGAAGACTGGTAACCTGAGGGAGTCCACGACACGCAATGGTTTTAAATGTGAGTAGGTATCTATAAAGACTACCTTTGTAGTTGTTCGCCAACTAGAATGTCCAAATTACTACGATTTGGTTGATTAACTTGTCCACGTTACTACGACTTGGTTAATTTGGTTATGTTTTGAGAACGTGTACGGCCCGTTGGTGATGGTTTGTGATGATAATAATAATCTTTGAATTCATTTCATTATAATTAATAAGGTAGGAAATCGGGTACGGGGGTCCAAGGGCAGCGCCCCTAGTAGCGGGGCCCTAGGGGTGGCAAACCCTGGCAGGGTCCAAGGGACAGAGCCCCTAGCTGGGATCGAGCTGCCAGGTTAGCTTGGAAAATTTTTATTTCTACTATATTGCTTTAGTGAAAAACGTATCTAAAATTTAAATTTGGGTGAAATCAAGTGACAAATTTTTTGGTCTCGACACTTAGTAAAATCTGTGTTTTCTAGGTTCTGTTTCATGCGACAATTATAGCATCACTTGAGGAAGTGACGCATACGGGGTGACACTTTAGCAAGTTTCAGGTACAAGTGTCGGTATCAGGGTCATGCGTCACTAGGGTTAGTTTCGGATGAAATCAAAATTCAATTATAGGCGACACTTAGACAAGTATCGCTAGAAGTTTCCGTTAGGAGTGTCGGGTATTGAACTTGGGACACTTAGGCAAGTGTTGGGAAAAGGGGTTTTATGCGGCACTTAGGAAAGTGACGCAAAATTAGGGTTTTTAGCGACACTCAGTGCGTCACTTAAGTGACACATTAAGTGACGCTACGCTGCACTGGTATATGCGACACTTACATCTGTTGGCCGGATTTTGAGCCGAAAACGTGTTTTTCGGTTTCCGTTTGACTTGAAACTTTTACCCAACCCATATTTGGACATTTCAAGATTAAATAAACAACTTTTATGAAAAATAAATGAAATCTAAGAGTTTTTTGAGAATTGTTGGAAACTTACAAATCGTCACGAGAGAAATCCGAAAAGATAGGATTGTAGATAGTGACGCCGTGAATCTTTTCTTCCAAATGAGCTAGGTGAGATGAGGGTGTTTGATGGTGGATTTAGGTGGTGGTGGTGTGGTGGTGAAGTTGGGTGAGAGAAAGAGAGAGAGAAAAAGGTGGGAGTGTATGTGTGTGTTAAAATGATGGAAATGAGGGAATGAGGGAGAGGGGGGCCGGTTTAAACGTTTGCGCTCCATGCGGTGTTCGTTTCCCGATTGTTTAAACGTTTAATTTAATTATTTTACACGTTTATATATACGTTTTAAAATACCAATGTTTAATCAATATCTTGGTGGAAGTATTTTATCAAATACTTAATAACTGAGTTATAAAATATAACTGATCTTCTTTTGATTGTTTGCGCGCATAATATTTTAATCGCGTAGACGTTTGTTTGTACGATACAAATTATTCATGAAATATTATTGAAATAATATTTTGAATAAAAAAGTGTTATTAAATAATGTTATATTATTTAATAAAGTTGTTCACCAAAGTCCGTATTAATTGGATCGAATTACATTTGATTTGAGTTGCTTACGATTTAAGCAAATCACATGATTGTATATATTCAACATTATATATTTCGATACATTAATTAGCCTAACACAGAACTAATTACATGTATTAACAGTTGATTAGGCACTAATTACTAGTTCTAATTTGGCGGTTGTCACATGATATCTCTCTCATTCTAGAACAATACTTGGAAAATAAACTCAAATAATGTAGAAATCAATGAAACTTTGCCAAGAAGGTGAAAATAGAGTTGCACGAGAAAAATCAAGTGAAACGGACGAAAAACGAAGATTCCACACACGTTTGAAGATTCAAGACATCAAGGCAAGATTTAGAGGCAAAGTACCCATCACTGAGATTTCTCTTATCCAAGAAATTCGTTTTCAAAATACGAATCTAACAAAAGAAGAATCAACAAAAACGGATGAAAAATGAAGATTCTACGTACGCCGGAAGATTCAAATGATTCGCACGAGACATTTAAAGATCAGAGAAACACTTCAGAGATTTCTTTTCATCAAAGTCTTCGTTTTTGAAAAAAAAATCCAATGCAAAAAGAATCGATGAAAATGGACGCATAACGAAGAAGATACGCACGAATCGAGAAACGAAGCGAAAGACGGCCAACCGGCGCGGCAGCCTGCCAGCCGCCCCTGGCCACCAGCCAGCCGCCGCCAGCTGCCATGGTGGCGGCGCCGGCTGCCTGTACCCCGTCCCCCATCCGCTTTTTCGTCCTTTCTCCTACTCACAGGGTACACGTGCTAGGCATTTTCCGCAACTTTAGGGTACACGTGCTAGACCTTTACGCGCTTTAGGGTACATGTGCTAGCAACTTTTCCACCTTTTTCTAACATGTGCCTCTAGTTGCTAAAATGCACCAGATTTCACCTATAAATAGGAGACCCATGGTTAATTTCAACACACACTCTTATACACCTCTCACACCTCATATCTCACATGTCTCATTCCAAATTCTCTTGTATTTTATAGTTTTTCTCATTCTAGGATTATTGTAATTAATCTATGGATTAATATAGAGGCTACAACGAACGATAGGGATTCGGAGATAAATCTTTGTACGTGTGAAAGAGTTTTCAATCATAATAATACGCTGCTACGCATTTATTTGCGGGTGATATCTAAACCTTTATCATACTTGTTTTATTTCGTATTTTGAATATGCATTATTATTTGGTATGTGATTTACTTGTTGCCATGAATTGCGAGTAGTTTATTATTGTGATTGTTGATGATGTAGATAATTATAAGTAAGGATGACATTATATAATTAGTGCACGATAATCGTAAAGTGACATGATGGTCCCTATTCGACTGTTTATTCGATATAGTACTGAAAATGCTTTCGAGCAAAGTACAAATATATGGAAGTCATAAACGACCGAAGGTAGTCTTATCACTGGAATCAACTCTGGTTTAACAGTTGGAATTCCGAAAGGATAATACAACTTTACAACTAACTGGTATATCCTATGAAAGTCAACGCACTATAAAGTAATGTTCGTAAAATATGTTCAGACAAAATAGGAATTAGTAACCCTTGTACTGTTAAGACTTTATGAACTTAAGTTTAATCTATGGAGTACCCTATCCGGTTATCCACGTGACTACAACCTAGTAATTAGGACCTGATCAACCTTAATTATGGTAAGTAGTTATCTATGCCCATGACATGCAATAAGTAAGACACAGTGAAACCACTCATTGTATATATTAGGTTTACATTTCCGCATTGCTTTACATTTAATTAGTTTAAAGTGTCATTCTTATTGTCAATTACTCTTGACCGCATATTGGACGTAAGAAGCCGTGGAACTACCATATAAAGTACACTGTTGGGATCAGAGCTAAATTGATTAAGTGTTGAAGACTAAAGTTCAATTTTTAACCACTGTTAGTGTTTAAGACTGCCACTGCTAGAAGAGTTGAAGACTAGCCACTGCTAGTACAAATGTAATAACTGCCACTGTTAGACATATACTTAAGAATTGTAATAAGTATATTGTAGCCATTGTTAGTATCATATAGTTACTACCACTGTAGGTATGTTTATTAGTAAGTCGGTTAGGCAGTTAGAGTTATGTACGGAATCAAATTGTTTCCATAATAACTGAAGATTGTATAGGACTCTATGTATTATAAATAGAGATCCTTAGACCAAGAATAGGTTAACGATTTTGCGCAACTTCAAGGTTTTCTGTAACCCTAATACATTAAGTGTATTCGTCTTATATCATTAATAAGATTGAAGCTTTTGGTATTAATCGTGTTCTACAAGTTATTCATAATATTCTTGATCTTCTTAATATTATTGAGTGTGATTCCGCAACTTCTCAATAATAATTCAAAGCTTATCATTATTAAATTGTTTATTAGATAATTCTGGGTTTAACATACACGGTCTAATTACTGAAAGACATGGCCTGCATATGAAACACGTTTTTAATAAACTGCGAATAATCCAGGGATGTATAACTATTTGAAAAGCAGATATTTAAGTCATAAGTCGAAGAAACCGGAATTTAGTTAATTACAAATAAGACTTAGGAATCAAAGTAAAAGTCCAAGTGACTTAGAATACTTAAACCTCTAGGTCTTAAAAAATCGGTGGTCTAAACATACAAAGTTATTAATCTGCATGCTAATGAAATAGTAAACTATCTTAGGGGTTAAGAACGGTCGGACCCATTAGACGATACGCTGCTGATTCATGCACCTCGGTATAAAACCAAAATAGGTTGCTTATCTCTCAACCAGATAAGTATTGGAAGTTGGCGTATTGCTCTGATCAGAATCATGATAACCTAGTTCCTAGTGACATGCCAATGGGAAAATTAGTTGGTAGGGCTCTAGAGTTTACACCTAATAGTTTATTCATTACGTTACGTATTGTCCCTATTTAGTCTATCATCCCGAAACATTAATTATCGAAATCTCAGCAATCACATATTTATCTTTATCTGCTTTCCTGTATTTTAATTTCTTGCAATTTACTTTCCTGCACTTTAATTATTTGTTTTTAGTTTAAAAACCCCAAACCTACCTACTTTGTTCCATCCTAAATACTTCCATACCGAAAGCACCAGCTTTAATCACCCACACGTTTCGATTCATAGAACGATCTTAGGTTATACTTACCGCTTACTAACCAGAGTAGGTAGTACATATAATTTAAACCCCGCTATTTATAAATTTCAAAAGCCATGTTGGCGCCCAATTAGTTACCATCAACGACACCGACGCTTCGGGTGCCATCAATGTCTAATGTTGACGTCAGCACCCCCGCTTACTTTAATGCTTCCGCTAAACAACAGATCATGATTAACGAACTTGGGTTTGTGACAGATTAGGATCAGGGCCATTGGTTATAGCGAACTAGAAGTCTTTAGTGACTTACGAAGTCTTAGAGACCTAGACTATAGCCTTGGCTAGGATACTCATGCATACATTCATTTGCATACGTCTAACTTACTATACGATAACTATTGTCACAACGCGCCTAGAGAAATATCTCTGCTTTCATAAACTATTCCTGTGAGGAACTCTCTGAACATGATTACGCTAACAACGACACGTCGGCACACGAGAACCCACCGACCTACACTATCGCACACTTAATCTATGTGTTCACTACACGGACGTTTTCGCTTGTTGTATGATATAGTGTATGGTAGATTTTACCTTGTATTCCTTGAACCATACTACAATCAATTCATTCATTTTTTGCTTTGATTTCTTGTGAACCTGATCGTATTAAGCGGTGATGAAAAGAAGTATGTAGTTAGCATCATATATTGACGTCTGGACAACGTGATTATATCATACTAAATACATATGGGTGTTTCAAAGTCGTAAAATACATGATGGGGATATCGTTAATTCTTTCGACTTCTTGAAAAACTAAACAATGTGAAACATCGTTCTTCACATTCCTTACTTTGGCATTGACTACTATTTGAACTACTACTCAGTCATGTTTAACTGCTATTTAGTGACTACTTAGTCTTGGTTGACTACTATGCAAACAACCTCTCACTTTCTAAAGGACCGAATGAATTCGTGTTAAGGCTCAACAGAGTTTTCTAGGTGGATCATCGATACTAAAAATGAGTATCGGCAGGGTTAGGCTTAAAGGTATATGATAAAAATGGGGTTTTATCCTAAGTAAATGTCCAGGCCATTTAATTGCACCTATGCCACGTATGACACCTGTCAATGTGGTCTCAAAATGCATACTAGGAGCAAGTTCTAATTCTGAATGCATGCACCGGTTACACACAACAAATGAAAGTGAAGCATTAAAAAAGAAGGCTTAATTTAGGCTCAAGTTACCTCACTGCAAATATAGGTTGTATGTACCCAGTCACGCGATGCCCCTCTTAGACTTTCATTTTGAAATCATTTAGAGTCTAACATGTTCTGGTCTCTTTTTACCGACTTTTGAATACTTGCAAAAAAAATCACACACTTAAAATTTTAATTAAGTCAAATATAGATATCAATTTTTCCAGTTATGGGGTATTAATCACACACTTAAAATTTTAAGTAGGCATGAGCATATAGTATCATAAGATAGATCATAAGAACTAGAGTGGTACTTCCCTATGCTTGGTGAGCACTGGATGGAGGACCAGATTCGTGAAGGAGTGGTGCAAGTGATTTGCTGGAGTTTGACCAGACTTCTTTTAAGATCCTCCATTCCTAAGAATACCGAGTTCTGCAAATAGCCATAAATAGAGTCATAATAACCAGGTCTCACAAGATAGTATTATGATAATTCTAAAACATAAAGTAGATAAATCTAAAACATAAAGATAGTAAAGATAAACTAAGGCTCATCTAGCAGATCATCCAAATCAGGGTCAAACTCAGCAACAACAGCATCATAGAGGGCAGAGATTGCAACATCATTAAGGACATAAGAAGGTGATGGTGCAAGAAGTCTGCTAGCAGCTGCGAGCATCTCGGTAGAATCAAAGTGTGAGCTCTCAGGAGCCTCTTCCGGAGCATCAGTAGTGCCATCTGCAGGAAGGAAGAATGACCATGTTGGTCGAGAAGCTCTCGGACCTGAACCTAGCCTGTAAGGGAGGTCTTGAAGTCTTGGTAACCTGACTGCCTTGCGGATATCAGACATCGAATCATGATGAATGGACAATGTCTGAAAGAGCGCCCAAGCAGCTGGTGGGTCTGTAGTAGTGATCCCATAATCAAAGGTCGGGAGAGTCTCAGATGCTGGGATAGACTGTGGTGCAGTAGGTCTCGATGATCCCCTGGAGTAATTGGTGCATCGATTAGACTCTCTTCCTGGATAGCATCTATCTTCTTCTTTTTCCACGTCTTGTGCCTTTCTTGACTTTCTGCTCACTGCTTTCATCTGGGGTCTCCATCCTGAAAAATACAAATAACACAGGTAACATTTTAAAGTTTATGAAGATATATAGATGCGAAAAGAATTGATGATTGTTTGTAAAATATTTTGATTGTAAGTGTCATCAAGACTTCTGCATTTGTATATATATAAATAATAAAGACTTATCTCAGATTTGTAAATTTTAAAGGTTGTCAGATAAGTAGCTATCCTGCATCATTTAGTTTAGGAATGATAATACTAGCTAAGATTTAAACTAAGAAATTAAAAAATAAAAAGACAAATTATTCTAGGATAGGCTTGGGGTGCCTCCCAAGAGCGCTTGTTTAAGAGAGTCACTAGCTTGACTCTTGATACTTGAGAATAGTTCAAGGTGGCTTGAAATTGTAGACTTCCTCATCAAGAGAATCAATAACTTTAAAGTTACCTTTGGGGGCTTCGAGTTCGACTGCACTGAAAGAAAATACCTTTGAGACTATAAATGGTCCGCTCCACCTGACTTTGAATTTTCCAGAGAACTTTCTGAAGCGCGAGTTGAAAAGAAGTACTTTATCCCCTGGTTTAAACTTTGATGGATTGATTCTTGCATCATGGAACATCTTGGTTCTTTCTTTGAATTTTAGGGAGCTATCGTACGCTTTATCTCTTAACTCAGCCAGTTCGTTAAGCTGAATTCTCCTATGAGATCTTATGGTGGGAATCTCTAAATTACATTTCTTCAACGCCTAGTATGCCTTATATTCCAACTCTATTGGTAGATGACATGCCTTACAATAAACCTGATGATATGGTGTGGTTCATAATGGTGTTTTATATGCTGTTCTGGATGCCCACAACGCATCATCTTATTTTTCGGACCACTTTTCCCCATGATTGAACACCATTCGTTCTAAGATTCATTTCAAAGCCCTATTTGTGACTTTAGCTTACCCATTAGTTTGTGGGTGATAAGCTGTTGAAGTTTTGTGAGTGACTCCCACTGTTGCAATGTTCTCATTAGGTGAGTATTGCAGAAGTGTGTGCTGCGATCACTGATTATGGCTCTTGGAGCTCCAATTCGACAAAATAGTTGTTTGAGAAACTTAGTGATGACCTTGGCGTCGTTTGTTGGGAAAACTTGTGCTTCAACCCAACTGGACACGTAATCAACTGCAACCAGAATGTATTCTTTTCCGTTAGATTTAGGGAAGGGTCCCATAAAATCTAATCCCCAAATGTCGAAGACTTCACAAGCTTGGATGTTGGTTAGTGGCATTTCATTGCGTGCGGATATGTTTCCGAATCGTTGGCAAGCATCGCATCGTTTAACCAAGTCGTAGGAATCTTGAAAAATGGTTGGCCAATAGAAGCCGACATTGTATACTTTCCGTGCGGTCTTGTTAGCTCCATGGTAGCCTCCAGTTGGTCCATAGTGGCTTTGGTAGAGGATATGTTCGGCTTCTTTCCCGTCGACGCATCTTCTGATGATATGATCGGGACAGACCTTAAAGAGGAAAGGATCGTCCCAAAAATAATTCTTTACATCACGGAAGAACTTTCATCTTTGAGAAGTTGACATTCCTTTCTGGACTATTCCTCCTACCAAGTAGTTGGCAAAATCAGCATACCAATGATCGTATGATGATTGATGTCCCTGATGGTGCTTTCCGATGTTCTTGAGTTGTTCGTCTGGGAACTGGTCTTGAATATCTCTTTCTTCAAGCTTTTCCGTTGCTGGATTTTCCAATCGGCTGAGGTGATCCGCTGCAACATTTTCTGTTCCCTTTTTATCTATAATTTCTATGTCGAATTCTTGTAAGAGCAGAATCCAGTGCAATAGTCTTGGCTCAGCGTCTTGCTTTTTGAAGAGATACTTAAGAGCTGAATGATCTGTATAGACAATAGTTTTGGACAGAATAATATAGGAATGATAATTTATCAAAAGCAAATACTACTGCTAGCAACTCCTTCTCAGTGGTTGTATAGTTCTCTTGAGCGTTCGTGAGTGTTTTGCTGGCTTAGTAAATCGGTTGAAAGTGTTTCTCCTTCCGTTGTCCTAGCACAGCTCCAACTGCAAAATCACTGGCGTCGCACATGATTTCAAACGGTAAGTTCCAGTCGGGGCCCACCATGATCGGTGCATGCACTAGTTGTTCCTTTAAGTAGTTAAAAGCTTTAAGACAGTCATCTGTAAAGTCAAACGGAGTATCTTTTTCGAGAAGATGAGTCATAGGTCGAGAAATCTTAGAGAAATCCTTAATAAAGCGACTGTAGAATCCGGCGTGACCTAGAAAACTTCTGATGGCTTTCACAGAAGTAGGTGGTGGAAGTTTTTAAAAAGTATCAACTTTAGCTTTATCTACTTCAATTCCTGCTTTAGATATCCGATGTCCTAATACTATTCCTTCCTTCACCATAAAGTGACACTTCTCCCAATTTAGAACGAGGTTTGATTCTTTGCAACGGGCGAGCATCCTTTCTAGGTTGGAAAGACAAGATGTGAAGGAGTATCCAAAGACAGAGAAATCATCCTTGAAAACCTCCATACACTGTTCAATCATGTCATGGAAAATTGCCACCATGCATCTCTAAAAATTAGCAGGTGCATTGCATAGCCCAAAAGGCATACGTCGGTAGGCGAAAGTTCCGTATGGACATGTGAATGTTGTCTTCTCCTGGTCCTTCGGATCGAGAGGGATTTGAAAGTATCCTGAGAAACAATCAAGGAAACAATAGAATTCGTTTCTTGACAATATTTTGAGCATCTGATCAATAAACAGCAGAGGGAAGTGATCTTTGCGAGTGGCTTCGTTTAGCTTACGATAGTCAATGCAAACCCTCCAACCGGTGATGGTTCTTGTTGGGATGAGTTCATTATGTTCATTTGTAATCACCATCATTCCTCCTTTCTTTGGAACAACCTGAACGGGACTGACCCATGGAGAATCTCAAATAGGGTACATCAGGCCAGCATCAAGAAGTTTGATAACCACCTTTTTGACCACGTCTTGAATCTTCAGGTTGACTCTCCTCTGTCTCTGAACTAATGTTTTGATGTCATTTTCCATTAGGATCTTGTGTGCAGTAGTTTGGACTGATCCCTTGTATGTCAGAGATTTTCCAAGCAATTGCCTTTTTATGTGACTTCAGAACCTGTATGAGTCTGACCTTTTGCTCCGGCTTCAGATCTTTAGATATGATAACTGGTAAGTGTGAAGTTCCTTCGAGAAAAGCGTACTCCAGATGAGAGGGCAGTTTCTTTAGTTCCAATTCTGGTGGTTCTTCAGTAGAAGGTTTCATTCTTACAATTTCATCTCTCTTAAATTCATCAAACTCTGTTTGGAAGTCTAATTCTTCAAGAGGCAATTATGATGTATTGGTTGAGGCTATTTTAACCCATCTGCTTTATCAAAGAATGCATCCTTCCTTAGCTCGTATTTGACAGTAGATGATGTGGAAGTTGCATTTCCTTCAGTAACGATGATATCATTGTTTTCAGTAAGTGAAAACTTCTGAGCTTGAGCTGATGAAGAAGTGCTTATGGTGATTTCTGGATTTGAACTTTGTGGTTTACAACTTTCAGATCGCTGTGAATCAGGTGGTGAAAAGATTGATTCCATTTCCTTGAGCGTCCTTTGAATTTCTTCCCTTGAGAGAGATGAATCATATACTTCGGGAGTCGGGTTCCTTCTTAGAAGAGTGACTGGCGTGCCAAGTCCAAGCGGAGCAGTCATAATAGTTTTGAACTTCGAGCTAGGATTCTTTAATGGAAATAGAACTTCTCTCGATGCGGCGGAAGAATTTGAGAGAGCAGAACATAATCCCGTGTTTTCTTCACATAGTTTCCTTGTTGTGATGATAGTGTTGGGGTTGATGCTGCTTACTGCGAGAATTTCTTCCAAATGTTCTTCGATTATTTCCTGCATAGAATCTACAAGACCAAGATCTTCTCCCATAGGATGTTTTATTAGTTTATCAACATTGAAGGTGACTTCCTCAATTCCAACTCGAAGTTTTAAAGTTTTTTATTGAACATTGATGACGGCCTTGGCAGTGTTTAGGAAAGGTCTGCCAAGGATGAGTGGAACATGGGTGTCTTCTTCAATATCCATAATAACAAAATCAACAGGAAAGATAAATTTATCAACACGGACCGTAATATCTTCAGCAATTCCACGAGGGAGTTTAACTGATCTATCGGCTAACTGGATGGTCATTCGGGTTGGCAAAAGTTCGTTTAATCCTAGTTTCCTAAAAAGCGAGTATGGCATAAGATTTACACTAGCTCCTAAGTTAGCTAAGGCGTTACTTATTTGAATATCCTGAAGATAACAAGGAATAGCGAAACGGCCAGTGTCTCTTAGCTTTGGGGATAGTCCTTGTTGTATAATCAAAGAGCACTCTGCATCTAAGGGTAAGTTAACTATATGTCTAAGTTTTTCTTTGTTAGATAAGATTTCCTTAAAGAGATTGGCACAACTAGGCATTTCAACTAAAGCATCTAAAAGTTTAACATTTAAGTGTAAGCTTTTGAACATTTTTAGATATTTTCCAAATTGAGCTTCTTGTTTCTCTTTCTTGAGCCTACCAGGGAAAGGTATACATGTTGGTTTAATGCTTTCTGAGAGTTCCTTAGTACTTGGATCTAGATGACAATTGATAGTAATTGATAGGCGGAATCAATCAATTACACTTAATACTAACAAACACAAATCGAAACAATGAAATTCAAACAAAGTAAACTTGTTTATTAGCTTGTATAATGTATTTGGATCGATTACAGAGAAGCTTAGTCGACAAATGGTGCTAGGGTTTCGTCAACCCTAGCCGAAAACCCGTAGGTTTGTATTTATACTAAAATACAGCCGACATGCGTCACTTGTGTAAGTGTCGCATGTGGCCGCCTTAATGCGTCACTTACCTAAGTGTCGCTATGCGTCACTCAATCAAGTGTCGCTATGCGTCACTCAGGCAAGTGTCGCCTAAACTAAAACATGAGTGTCGCATAAACAAAAACTATATTTCTATTAAGTAACAAACGACACTAATTACAACTCGATAGACCAACTGACAGACACTCAAAAATGCATCAACAAACTCCCCCGTGTCTTCAGCTTGGTCTTCAAAATCTTCAAACTCTTTTAAATCGTTGAATCTTCACTTCCAACCAGCAGGAAATACACCACCAGCATGTACTCCGTTGGCTACGCAAATATCAATAACCTTTTGAAATTTAATCGCTTCAGCTCTATCTCTTCCTTTAAACTGAATCCTATTCTGATGTAATCTTTTCATATCATGTTCAGAGAGATTGATCAAACTCAACGGATCAAATACGCAAAATATATTTCTTTTAAGACCCCAAGTAGACCTTTTCTTAGGTTGAACAACATCCCATGCTGTTTTCTCTTCAACCTCCAATTCTACATTTATAACCTCCGAATCCGTATCTGGTTCCGATTTTGGAATAAACACAATTACAGCTTCACCAGTAATATCATCATATTCCCAGTACTCCAACCTATTCAAAAAATCTATCGGGATGATCTCCAAAGGTATCTTCTGTAGACACTTTGCTGGTGGATAAATCATCTTCACAATAGGTTGACGAGTGATCGGATCTAGCTTCTTCTTAAACTTGTACCTCATACCCAACGTCGGCTTTATCAAGTTATATTTTTTACTACTCATCTCACGACGTATGATCACCTGAAAGAAATCTGCTCTTGAATCTCGCGACCGGTTGATCAAGGGTATTTGAGCTAACCTTTGAAGCTCACACTTCGGCAAAGTACTTATTTTATAAAACTTCATATTGAAGTACTGAATGCCGTCACTTCTCTTTATCATAAAAATAGAGTTGTTCTCATCAAATTTCCAACTCTTAATCAATCCCGTGTAATCAGATCTAACTTTGTAGCATTTACACGTAACCGGTACCTCGATAATCGGTTTAAGCACAATATCCGGTTTTGTTGTAGAAGTTGATGGCTCGTTCGTTTCCTTTTCCGATTCATCTTCAGACGAATCCGATTCTATAATAGGAGCATCATCATAACATTCATCACTATGCAATTGCTCCCCCTCAACCTCAACTTCGTCATTTTGTTCAAAGAAATAATCATCTGCTACAGGATCATTCATTTCCTCTTCCTCAGGCATCGCGTTATCATCATTCATCAAGTTTTGTAAGTATGTGAGATCTACGAATGAATAATCAACCGCAATAGGTCTTGCCTGACCTTGAACCTCAACAAAATAGTCCAAACTTATATTTTCATTTATAGTGGAAGAGGGAAGTACATTTTCTGGTTCCGGGGAAGGAGTTACATTTGTTTCTAACTCACTAGGACCTACCTCCCCCGAAACATGTGTAACGGATTCCAACTCTAACAACCTAGATGACAGATTTGTCACTTGAGACTGTAGAGAGTCAACCGTAGCATCTCGAGCTTCCAACTCCCTGATCTGAGAGGCTTGAGCTTCAATTATAGCCTTCTGATCATCAAAACGTTTTGCCAAAAGCTCCATCTGAGCCAAAACCATCTGTAGAGACGGCATGTCAGATGTTGGCGGTGGTTGTTGGCGTTAAGAAGTCGGATCCTCAATAGTCACTGTCGTCCGCTGGCGTCTACGAAGAGGTAGATCGGCATAAGAGGGTGAAGACCCAGCCGGACGTTTTCCAGGATTCCTCGGGATATGTACCCGGCCAGCAGAAATCCTGCGCAAAATACGCTTAAAGCGTTGGGGATCAGCTAGTTGAATCCCCTCAAAAGCAGACTATGGTGGCACATCACCCTCAGAATCCGGAGGAGTGGGCCCACCATCATCAGAATCGACCTCAACCCGATCAACGTGATCAATATCATCGAGGTCCTGAGCGATATTGGCATCAACTAAGTCGTCCTCGTTGACCGGAGGCACGATATCATCCAAAAATCCATGATCGTGCGGCGCAACGTAGTTTTCGTTTACTACGTGCCCGAAGAGTTCACGATCGGCCAAAACGGGCTCGCCCTTTGGTGCAAGCTTGCAGTCATTGAAGACTCGCAGAAGCATGGGCGTCGGAACCAAAAGAGACCTCTGATCTGGTGCAATACCGAGATCCAGGTCATTCAACAAAAGCTGCACAAAACGAGGATACTGCAGCCATTTGTCCTTTCCTGCACGAATATTCTCCACCATGTTGCCGAAGATGTAACCGCTAAAGTTGTACGGTTTGTTATAAATCAAGGCCAACATTAGAGATAGAGTAAGATGGCTCGCAGCATCATAACCTCCCTTTCTCGGAGACAGGCAAACGATGATAATATGGCACAGAAACCTCCAGACCCTGCAGAGGTATTGCTTCCTGAAGTCGGAAAGCTGGTTAGCTGGATAACCCATCCTTTGAAGTCCCCCGTAGATAAATGTAGTCGGGAAGATAGTAGGCATGGTTGAGTTATCGGTGAACTGCAAAACCCTTCGAATCGAGTTCTCGGTAATCTCGATTTCCTCTCCAAACATAGTTGAAACAATCCGGGGAACGTCACCCTGAACTCTGATCATGGCATGATCATAGAACTCCTCGATTTGGTTCATGTATACCGGAGTCGTTGCCGTAATCGCATAATGAATTCGTGATCGACGAAGAAACTCGATCATAGGCCTGAATGGAACCGAGTTGGCATGTGTTGATTCCATGAATGCCGTGATATTGTGACGTGTGTTCGTGCGGCGGTAGTAGTTCTGTAACTCAGCCATCTGTAAGCTAAAAATACAAAGAAAGATAATCGAAATCGTTATATAGTTAGCCCGAACACAGAAAGGTTAGAAAACAAAGTTTGATTTTAGGCGTCACTTAGGGTAAGTGACGCATGGCCACTACCGTCACTTAAGTAGTGTCGTAATGTACAGTGTGTAAAATTGAAATCAATGTGTAGCGTCACTTATTGGAAGTGACGCTATCAAGCGTCACTGATGTAAGTGACGTTTGAATTTGGTGGTTTAAATTATACGACACTTGCAAAGTGACGGGTGAAGAACATGCGACATTTAACGTAGTGACGGTATCCTAAGACAGTCACTTGAGAAGTGACGGTATAAGTGACGAATATAAATAGGCGTCACTTAGACAGTCACTTAGGGTAGTGACGCATGTTAAGGCGTCACTAGGAAGAGTGACGGTTTGAACAATTAAAACAAGTATATGCGTCACTACATGAGTCACTTAAGAAGTGACGCAAATTTAAGCGTCACTTGTGAAGTGACGGTATGGGTTACCAAATTACCAAGGAGCGTCACTTGAGGTAAGTGACGCAAGAAGTGTCGCAACGATGAAGATCATCGTGCACTGTTCATACCCAGATTTGAAATTTGGGGTTTTCGAAAAGCAAAGTTACCAGGGTGTGCGCATGGTAAAAACGAGTATTACACACCCTTTATTATACGAAAACATTAACAATTCAAGCATTTAATCGAACGAATTCAAAGTTAAACCCAAACCGTAACCCTAACTCAAATATACAGCATGAATATTGAATGAACGAGGTTAAAGTTATTACCAAATAGATCGTGTGAAGGAGGGGAACAAAGATATAACACAGGAATGCACGAATAAGCCGTAGAACTCACGAATCGATCGAAGGAAAAACGCACAGCCGAAGTGACGCAAAGACAGTACGAGTGTCGGTATGTCAGTGCAAGTGACGCTATGAGTGTTTGAAAGTGATGAGTGAGAGTGTCGTGGGGAAGTGGTATTTATACACCGACCCTTGTATGCGACACTCAACCCGGCACTTATAGCGAAACTTATCCCGACACTGACTGCGTCACTTAGGTGAGTGACGCAATATCGTATGCGTCACTGGTAGCGTCACTTATGAAAGTGACGCACAGTTCACTTGAAGTGAAAAATTTGCGATTTCTTTGATGGTTTCGCGTTGTGATTTCGGTACTCAAAGTTGAAAATGTAATTGTAACTTGGATAATAACTAAAATTACACTAAGTTAGAGAAAAGAAGACGTATACAAGAAAGTGTAAATTGACAACTATTCTTATAACAGATACCACATGTAGGTATTGATATAACGATCCGTTAGATCAGAGATAAGGGAACCTCTTCACTCTATCTCTCTAAATTGACCACTAGTGAATTAACACATTCTTTTTGGTGACGGAGTTGATAAAGTCTGATTAGGGATCATATCGGAATAACATGCATTTAATAGGAACAGTAAGTGTTATTTCGATCATCAGTATCTTTGTCCTCTTTAAATTTACTTGACATACTAAAAACATTGTTTATAAATACTATTTCAAGACGATTATTAGTATATATGTCCACTTAAACATGTTATACGTACAACTAAGAGGTTTTTTATTATTATTGGTATGTTTATTTCGCTGTGGTTCCCATCAAAGATATACATCTTAACTTAAAACATAGACCATGTTTTCATTTACAGATAGAATATAAGAAAATCAATTTTAAGAATCAAGTCAGCGGTGACAGGTCTGTACTTACGTACAACAGAGCGACATAACTGGATCCAGGTTTAAGCAAAACCAAACTTGGTCAAACCATTTTGGCGACCTTGTAAGGTATCTTAAATTTTAAAGACTTTTCAAGTACTTTGACTTGTGTTTGCTTAATTTTAAAGTATATGTTAACAGAAACCAGGTCTATACTTACGTATAACAAAGGAGACTGTCAATATATACCCCCAAATGAAATCATATAAACATCTTTCACAAAAACATGTCTAGTATAAGTAAGAAATTAAGACTTTTGTCGTACATCTAATAATGTTGTACCACTTGAAATAGACAATTATTGATTAAGCTTCTTAAGACTGCTCAAAGTGTTTTGTATAACATGCCTACTAATATATCGTATGATGAAGACAATGTTTATAAAACACTGTATTCAATACGTCAGATAAATCTACTGACACATCAAAGATAAACCTTAAAAATTTCATTTTTATGCATGTCACCCGATGTACTATCATATCCCAAGTTGTTTACAGACACAACTTCAACGTCTATTTTAAAATGTAGCAACCTTGCTTTACATTAATACTAGAAAGTATAATGAGTGGCAGATGCGTAGGTTGCATTTTTTTTTTTTTTTTTTTTAAAAAAAAAACATTACTTTAAATCTATCCAAGTCACAAATTACTTTTTCGTGGTAAAGAACCTTAGACCGATCATGTTGACTAATTCATCAAATTGGGCTCTAGAAAAAGCCTTAGTGAATAAGTCAGCATTTTGTTTCAGGGTGTCAATATGGACAAGGTCGATAAGGTGTTTCTCATAGCAATCCCGTATAAAGTGAAACCTAATTTCTATGTGTTTGGTTTTAGAATGTTGTACGGGATTGCGTGTGATTGATATGGCAGCAGTATTATCAATATGTATAGGAGTTAAAGTTAAGAGTAACCCGTAGTCACGCAATTGGTGCTGAATCCAAAGAACTTGAGAACAGCAGCTTGCAGCAGCAATGTACTCGGCCTCCGCTGTTGAAGTAGAAACCGTAGTCTGCTTTTTGCATTGCCATGACACCAAGCGGGTTCCAAGGAACTGACATCCTCCTGTTGTAGACTTCTTATTGATGTTGCAGCCACCATAATCTGAATCGGAATAAGCAGAGAGCGTGAAGTTCTTCTCATTGGAGTACCATAGACCAAGTGTAGGTCTATATTTGAGATAACCAAAAATCCGCTTCACTGCCTTCATATGAGAAACCTTTGGTCGTGCCTGATATCTTGAACAAAGGGAAACAGCAAAGACGATATCAGGTCTTGAGGCAGTGAGGTACATAAGAGAACCAATCATCGAACGATAATCCTTTTCTTTGCAGTCCTCATCATCATCAGCAGGTCCAAGATTATGATTGAGTTCAATGGGAGTTCCATAAGGTTTACAAGTGAGCATATCATATCGAGTCAACATGTCATTGACATATTTTGACTGATGAATATACATTCCTTTAGATGACTGCTCAACTTGCACACCGAGGAAAAAGGTGAGATCTCCCATTGCACTCATCTCGAAAGCTGACTTCATGACCTCTTCAAATTCCTTACATAGAGCCTCATTCAATGACCCAAAGATGATATCATCGACATACACTTGAACAAGTAACAAATCATCTCCTTTTCCTTTTGTGAAAAGAGTGCTGTCGATGTTGCCCCGAGTAAAACCATTTTCCACCAGATGAGTTGCAAGCCTCTCATACCATAAACGTGGAGATTGATGAAGTCCATATAATGCCTTATTAAGTTTATAGACATAATTTGGATGCACCGAATCTTCAAAACCTGGAGGCTGTTGAACATAAACCTCCGTATCAATTTGACCATAAAGGAATGCGCTTTTAACGTCAAGTTGCTTGACGCGAATCCCTTTAAATGATGCAAAGGCCAAAAAGATACGGACAGACTCCAATCTGGCGACAGGGGCAAAAACCTCATCATAATCAAGTCCTTCAATTTGAGTATACCCTTGAACAACTAGTCGAGCTTTGTTCCTCGTAACAACCCCTCGATCATCATTCTTGACTCGATATACCCATCTAGTGCCTTTTGGATCGGCACCCTAGGGTAATGGAACTAGCGTCCACACTTGTAGCTTGTGGAACTGCTGCAGTTC
Source organism: Pseudognaphalium luteoalbum (assembly GCA_963422505.1). NCBI lineage: Eukaryota > Viridiplantae > Streptophyta > Magnoliopsida > Asterales > Asteraceae > Pseudognaphalium > Pseudognaphalium luteoalbum. The sequence goes on from OY730194.1 coordinate 61,942,689, forward strand.
ATCTTGAATGGCCTCGACCCAGGATGGATCTTGCAAGGCCTCCGAAACTTTTTTCGGTTCAATTTGGGAAAGATGGCAAGAATTAACAGTCGCCATAAATCCCAAAATCTGATCAGCTGAAGTATCCGTATCTTCAGCAGATTGCTTCGCCTGATGTCTCGTTTGAACAGCAGAATGGGGATCACCAATAATGTTTTCAACTGGGTGATTCCTATGTATCCGGGTCACTGGAATGGCATCTGGCACAAGATTTAATTCCAAGTTGTTCAAGTCACCTTCAGTGGCCGAAGCATCTTCGTTCTCTTCATTAGTGAAGAAACGAGAATAGTCCATATCTTCTTCATCCTCTAAGAGAGGCATGTCAGGATCATCCGGAAGATCCGCGGCATTAACAGTGTTTGATGAAAATGGAATGGTTGTAGTTGGTGGTGTGGTTGTATGTACAGATGCAGAAGAAGTAGTAGGTGCAGGCATTTGTTGTGTTGGAGTAGTTGATGGAGTGGATGTCGTATCGGGAATCGGATTGGATGTTGTAGGAGAAGAATCAGATGCTTGTTGAAAAACATCAAGTCCATGAAGCATTGTGAGTAACTCTTCAGTGTCGTTGTCCTCCGGTACATTGAAGGAACTGAAGAGTTTCCCATAATTGAAGAACCAATCCGGACCCGTTCCTTGAGGTGGTTCCGTATACCGTAGGCATTTGACCTCAAAGTGTTCCTCTATCTCGTTTGTTGATTTGTTGTAAACCCGTTTGTTTGGAGAGTTGACCGAATATCCGAGAAAAATTCCTTCAACGGCTTTATCACCAAACTTAGGGACACGTTCTTTGGTAATCATTATCAAACAAGGACATCCAAATGGTTCCAGAAATTGCAGATTTGGCTTGCGATTGTTGAAGAGCTCATAACACGTTTTAGTCTTCTTTTTAACTGAAAGAACCCTATTCAAAACGTAGCAGGCAGTATTAACTGCCTCGGCCCAGAAGATAATAGGTAATTTGGAATCTGCTAACATAGTACGAGCAGTTTCAATAATTGTCCTATTCTTCCGTTCAGCAACTCCATTCTGTTGAGGTGTTCTCGGAGCACTGAATTGATGTTCAATACCCCTAGAAGCGCAAAATAACTCAAGAGTTGAATTCTTGAATTCGGTTCCATTATCGCTTCGCAGTCTCTTCACCTTTAAGTTGCACAAATTTGCCAACTTATCCAACAGGTAGACCAAAATTCCCGCTGTCTCATCCTTTGTTGCGAGAAAATATATCCACGAAAATCGTGAGTAGTCATCTGTCACTACTAAACAATAGGAGCGACCACCGATGCTCTTTGTAGAAACAGGACCAAAAAGATCCATGTGCAGTAGTTCTAATGGAGCATTTATGGAATTCACAACCTTAGACTTATGGGACTTCTTGTGGAGTTTGCCCTTGTGGCAAGAAACACAGTCATCCTTCAAGGCGAAGGACTGTTTCGGAACTCCACGAACCAAGTCGTTGTTGACTAGGAAATTCATTTTTCGGAAATGAATGTGTCCCATTCGTCTGTGCCAAAGGAGTGATTCCTTTTCTGAAGCCTTCGAAAGGAGACAAGTGTACTCGCTGGATGTCTCCACCGTTCGCATATTCATTACATATGTGTCATTTCTTCTAGGTGCTCGCATTACCACCCATTCCTCCGGAATGACATACCCCGGCTTCAATATGACACACTCAGTCTTTGTAAAAGATGTGGTATAGTCCTTATCACAAACTTGTGATACACTCAACAGGTTATGTTGTAGTTCGGCCACATAATTTACATTCTCAACGCTAACCTTTCCATTAGTTAGCGTTCCTCTTCCAGAAATCGTTCCTCCCGTATCTCCAGCAAAAGCAACATGACCTCCCGCGTATGGTTTAATATCCACTAAGAGAGACACATCACCCGTCATGTGTCGCGAGCAGCCACTGTCCATGAACCATTCACTATCTTTTATTCGTTCAGACTGCTGCAACACAAAAATGAGGAGATTAGTGAGAAACGGTGACCCAAGCCTTTACAGACTTAGGTCGACCAAAGTCATCAACAATAAGCACATCAGATAAAACTTTATTTTTAAACAAATCAGATTTTGAATCTGATGTGTTATTATTGATGACGAAAGAGTCTATCGTAGACTCTTTTCTTTTCCAAACCTTTGATGGTTCGGGATATGGCTTGGAAATAATGTTGGGCGTTGGTTTTAACAAAGAATTTTGCCCAACATTAACTACTTTCTTAGCAGGCTTGGGAGAATTGGAGTGATGCCTAGAATGTAATTTTGAAAAAGAATTTCTGTAGAAAGATGTCCTAGGCATATTTCTCCCATAACTTTGATAAGAGAGTTTGGGACAATCACGGATCAAATGTCCTTGTTTCTTACAGTAGAAACAAGAACGAGTCTCTTGAAACTGTTGAGACGGAGGATTTTCCGCGGGAAGTGACGAAGCATTTTTAGAACATGAACATGTTGTACACGTTTTAGTGAATGCTTGTGTTGGTTTAGAAGTTGAGGCATAAGTTTTATCAACATGAACCTTTTCACTTGTCACCTTTTGTTTTAAAACATTTGCCGGTGACTTTTGAAGTTTCACATTTAAAACTCTATTTCCTTTTTTATTTTGAACCTTTGTTACAGGTTCAACTTTCAAAATCTGTTTTTCAGGTTTAGCCTCAACCTTCTTAAACTCAGGATATTCCTGATCAGTAATATCCTCTATCTCCACAGTCTCATTAGTATCAACTTGATACTTACTTTCAGCTTTAACAAACTGAGGCAATGGATACTCTTGCCTCTTGGTTTTCTCCGTTGTCAGTTTGTTAAGCTTGGCTTCTTTGGCCTTAATACCATATAGTTTGGTATAATCGACTGAAATCTCCTCAAGGCCTTGTTTAGTAATCTGGGGACAGTATTCAGCATTAGAAGGTGGTGGTACTTGGTTATAGCCAAGACCTTCCTTCTTTTTGCCAGTTGTCCCTTGCTTACTGACAATCTCATTAAAGACTTGTGTTGCGGATGTTGAACCTAAGATTTTGCTTTTATGATTCTCAAACTCATTTTTCAAATCAGATAATTCTTTATTCAACAATTCAATTTCAACAAGATAACTCTTAATTGCATCTTGCTGGCTAAAGACCTTTGCTTTAAAGGTTTCAGTATCTAATTTATGAGCTTCAAGATGTTGTTCATAAAGTTTTTCATTTTCTAACAAAAAATTATTAGATTCATTAAGTTTAACAATCTTGTCCCGCAAATTTTGATTATCTTTCTGATAGACCTTAAGGGATTCAGTCAAGTTAATACACGAAACACAATTAGATGGCTCAGTGGGTTCATTGGGTACCTCAGGAGTAATGTGAGCCATTAGACATTGAAACTTTGCAGCTTGAGCACTCCAATCAGAAGCAGTTGGCTCAAAAACGATCAACGCATTATCCACAGCCAATGATTTAGCTTCTTCTTTCTCAGTTGCCTTGGGTGGATCTGGCTTAGTAAGACCTGAAGACGGCATCCTGGGTTTCTCACATTCTCTTGCGAAGTGACCAAGGTTCTGACAGTTGTAACACCGAACCTTGCTTTTATCGAACCCAAACCCAGTCTTTCCATTACCTTCCAAGCTTTTCCTGCCCGTTCTCTGTAGAAACTTTTGAACCCTTCTTGAAATCATAGCTATGTTCCAGGTTAAGTCCATCTGCTCCAAGTCATCATCATCCAACTGAGCATAATCTTCTTTGGTCTTTTCAAGAGTAGTATTTGGTTGAGTAACCAAATCTTTGTAAGAGCTGAGGAAAGCTGTATAGATTGCAGCTTGCTCTTGAATAGCTGGTGAAGATGTAACCTGTTGTTGTGATCCTTGATTGGTACAGGTTGTACCAGACACATAAGCAGCATGTGATGCTCCAGCTGAATAAGATGAAGAATTGGTATCCGATATGAATGCCATTCCTCCATAACTCTTACCAGAGTTAACTTGACCTCCATAAAGCGAAGGATTTTGTACAAATCCAGTTGACTTGCACTCTTTCTTCTTCAATTCCATAGCGTGGGCTTGAAGAACTCCAATAAGTTGATCCAAGGTCATTCCATCCAATCCTTCACTTTCCTTCAAGAATTGGACTTTTACATCCCATGCACTTGGTAAAACATCTAGCAATTTCTTATTTATCTCAAGTGCTGTAAGACTATATCCACCCTCCGTTAACTCACTCACCAGTTGTGAGTATCGGGTAAACAGTCCAGAAGTGGTCTCATTTGGTAAAGAGTCAAACAGGTCGTATTGTTTCTTTATCAATTCCAGCTTAGCTTCCTTATATTTCCGATTTCCTCCACACCTCGTCTCTATGGCCTTCCATAAGTCATAGGTGGTGTCATGATGTTTAAACAGTCTCATGACATCCTTTGTCAAGCACATACAAATAGCTGAGTGTGCTTTTCTTTCTAACTGATAGTCCTTCTTTTCTTGAGGAGTCATAGCAATGAAAGATTTTGGTGGTGGAACCTGACGATAATCTCCTTCAGCCACTGGAGCCTCATATCTTTGTTTTAAAGGGCCCCACAATTCCGGACAATGAAAATCAACGAACTGTTCAAATCTATCCCTCCAATAAGCATAGTCCATGTCTGCTGTAAATAGAGGAGGTTTATTATTTGAACCAATATCATTTCCCTGTTTTATCATCTCCTTAATACCTCTAATATCTTCCTTGTCTGCGGCCATTGAAGATATACCTGAAATTTTACCCAAAAAACAAGAACTTGCAAACAAATTAGTAACAAAGGCGTCACTTGGTAAGTGACGCACTCAAGTGTCGCAGCGTATAGCGGCACTAGGAAAGTGACGCTATTGAGTGACGTACAGAGTGACGGATGACACTATCAGCAAGTGTCGGTCAGGTAAGCAAGTGATGCACTCAAGTGTCGTACTTGAGTGTCGTGCAAGATCAAATAGGCGTCACTAGTAAAAGTGACGCTATAAATCAAACAGGCGTCACTAACAGAAGTGACGCTTAAGGATCAAGTGACGTGCAACAATGACGCACTTGAGTGTCGGTGTATTAGGGTAGACGACACTTAAGTTAAGTGTCGTATAACCTCAAGTGACGCTTTAAGTGACGCGTCTAAGTGACGGTAAAACCCTAATTCTGGGATTAGCTAGTGCCGCTATAAGTGACGCGTCCAAGTGACGGATCGAGTGTCGCAAAAACGGCAGAAAAATCCCAAAACCCTAAAAATGTCGAATTTTCGTAAACCAAACGAAAATTCCTTGAACCCTAATGGACGAAACCTGTAGTTGTTGAAGAATATCGACTGTAATACACCTTTTCACCTCAAAATCCGTATGAATTCGTGATTCTTGAATTAAGCAAAACCGAAATCAATCCAAAATACCTTATAAACGTCAATGCTATCACCGCAAGGCTCTGATACCAGTTGAGAGTTCCTTAGTACTTGGATCTAGATGACAATTGATAGTAATTGATAGGCGGAATCAATCAATTACACTTAATACTAACAAACACAAACCGAAACAATGAAATTCAAACAAAGTAAACTTGTTTATTAGCTTGTATAATGTATTTGGATCGATTACAGAGAAGCTTAGTCGACAAATGGTGCTAGGGTTTCGTCAACCCTAGCCGAAAACCCGTAGGTTTGTATTTATACTAAAATACAGCCGACATGCGTCACTTGTGTAAGTGTCGCATGTGGTCGCCTTAATGCGTCACTTACCTAAGTGTCGCTATGTGTCACTCAATCAAGTGTCGCTATGCGTCACTCAGGCAAGTGTCGCCTAAACTAAAACACGAGTGTCGCATAAACAAAAACTATATTTCTATTAAGTAACAAACGACACTAATTACAACTCGATAGACCAACTGACAGACACTCAAAAATGCATCAACACTTTCTGGGGCTTTAGAAGGTTCTGGTTCATGAGAAGTGACGGGGGTGTCATGCTGATGTTTTTAGATCTAAAGTTTGGATGAAGCAGCGTCTAAAGTTCCTAAAATTGGTCATTGTAGTCCCCAGCAGCGGTGCCAAAAACCTGATCGCGCTCCAACGGTCGGTTCAAGAATTGCTTCCTGGTCATTACGGGCCTTCCAGTTGGGGCAGACAATCAGATGGGTGGTTTTATATTTATAGTATAGGGAAGCCTAAGTTATACTACTACCTGTATAGTAAGCGGCAGGTATGACTCATGTGTCATTCTTCAAACCACAACGGGCATGGGATCTTAGGAGGATTAATTATCTTTGACAATTTAGCTAGGATTTTAAAACTTTTTTGAGGGGTTTTGTTTTCTATTCTAAGTAAACTAAAGACAATAAAATAAATGAGGAGTGAAGTCGCCGGGAGAACTATGGATTACGCGAGTGTTTGCTATGACATTGGTGTATGCTATTTAGGGGTAGTTATGAGGATTAAGGCTCTAATTATAATGAATCCTAGCAGTGCTGATTTGGGGTCTCTGAATGATGTTCAACATAGTACTATACCTACGACCTTTTCGTGGCTTCCACGCATTTGTACTTCACCAGAGGTGGTTCCGGCGCTATACCAAGTACTGAGCCATTTTACGGTATTTCCGATGCCTCTCTCAGAGATCCCGTATCATTACTGTATATGTCCTAATGGGATATAGCTTCTATCCTATTACTTATCTAGCATAGAGTTGTCCACAATCAAATAAATAACATGTCACATGGATAACAAATATGGAGTGTAATCTACACCGGAAGTTCTTCCAAATGTAGTACCAAATAAACTGACAACTAACCTCGAATCCTATTCCCCAGTCTCGGTCGTCTGAGATGTCCGTATCGTGGCACGAATTGTTGAATAAACAAAAAATTGAACAAGAGTTAACCCGCGGAATAAGTTGGGAAAGTCTGTCTAACGATCGGCTAAATTGTTAGATATTATTTCATACAGAACATTGTAATTATTCTAGTATGTTAAACTATTGTATGTAATTATTCTATGTTTGAAAACCTAATCATGAATCCAACAACCGCAATAGACAAATAGATACTAGCATGCAAACCCTAAAGCAACAATCAAATAAGAACATGCAGTAGTGTAACATGGATAGTTATCAGTTTATTTCAGGCAGAGTTTCTGGATTAATGATTAAGTCACGAATGCTCCGAAAATTCTCTCAAAAACATTTGATATATGAAATTAATTCTAATATATCTCTAATCCTATGCTCCATGTCTCCTTTGATGTGTTTCAATCAGGAGAACAGTGGCCATGCCGAGTTCATCGAATCATTCAGACAAAGAATAGTTGAGGGACCTATTTCTAGCAATTGGCCGGATTCTATCAATAGGTTTCAAACCACAACATAAGTTGGATAAATAAAACATTTGAGAAACATTTCATAAATTAAAACAAATCTTAATTTCATACAAGTAGAGTAACATCATGATTTAAAGTATAACTACCGTAGCATAACGTCTATCATAGCAAACACAGATTTGTCTAGCCTAACATAGCAATTCTCATAACATGCATTCTTAAATAATCATGATAAAAGCATAACATATTTAAAAATAACAAGAAAGGATTATATAATAAAACCTGATAGGCGTTACAACAAATCTGCGCAACCGCAGTCTTTGAGCGACTCCGTACAAAGCTCGTAAGCTTGCTACTCTACTCCTACTAGCTAACTACTACTACTACTACTACTACTACTACTACTACTACTATTCTAGAGAGAAAGTGTGTGTGAGAGAAAGAATGGAATTGTGTTGTGTGGAGGTGTGTGAAATGAGGAGGTTGATGCCTCTATTTATAGGCAAAGTCTTCCAAGCATGTTACCACCATTTTGCCACCCAGTTCTTCCAATTTGCACTAAAATACCACCCCTAGCTCAAAGATTCAGCACCAAAAGGGTAGTATTAGACACAAAAAGGGGGGTATCGGGCACCAAAAAGGGCGAATACAGCACCAAAAGGGGGGTATACCACCTCAAAGGGGTAGTATACCACCCCTAGGGGGTAGTATATGGCCCTAAAGGGGGCATATATACGCCCTCTAGGGGGTGGTATACGGCCCCTAGGCGGTGGTGTGGCCTTTTGTGCACTAGATCGTAAGTCTTGGTTACTTGGTCGTAGTTCTTGTGATCTTTGTTTGGCTCTATCTTCTTCGTTACTTGTCAGATTTGAACGATTCTCGTGCCCATGGTTTCATATTTTCCTGAAGATCAATATGACATAGATTAGGCCAGATTTGCTTAATTTTACGATAGAACCACAAGTGAACCGTTTTAGCTATGTTTTGTTCGTTAATTGAGCATTTTAATTGATTTTTCGAAAGGAAGTCTAAGTTTTGGCTCATTATATATTTTTAGCATAAAACATTGATTATTCGATGTTTATTCAAAGATTTGGGCCATAATGGGCTTGAAATGGTGCACAAAAACATGACTTTTGCGTTAAATCATTCAACATACACCTGTGTGTACCAAGTCCAATAGTCCTTCACCTATTTCACAAGATCCCATGAATGGTGATTTAGTCATCTTGCCCAATAAGCAAGATTCGCATACATCATCCGATTTGAGGTTGAATGATTCCAGCACTCCATCCTTTTGGAGTTGGCCGATGCATTTTTTGTTTACGTGCCCAAGACGATAGTGTCACAATTTGGATTTATCAAAATCATTAGAAGAATCAACATTTAAAATCATATTGCTGGTACATTCAACATTTTCATATATGCCATTGTAAGGAGAAGCTTTAAAAACAAAACAATTATTTAAATAAAATAAAGTATCACCATTCTCATTATCAAATGAAAACCGATAACCATCCTTAAACAAAGCGTAAAATGAAATTATGTATCTAGTCATTTCTGACGAATAACAGAAATTATTCAAATCTATCCTAACTCCAGACTTCAGCACGAGCTCATACTTTCCAATCTCGGTAACAGACGTGATTCCTATGTTTCCCATGATTAGGTTAAGCTCTCCATGCTTCAACTTCCTACTTTCCTTTATACCCTGCAATATAGTGCAAATGTGAGTACCACACCCTGTATCCAGAACCCACGAATTAGAAGTTGTAATATTATGGAGTTCAATCATGAACATACCTGAGTGAACACTCTTTTCGACCTTTCCATCTTCAAGGTCCTTCAGGTATTTCAGGCAGCTACGTTTCCAGTGCCCCTTTGTGTTGTAGTAAAAGCACACTGCTTCCTTTGGATCATTTTCTGGTGCAATATTAGAATCAATCTTTCTTTTAGACCTACGATTGGACTTTTAATTCGCAGTCTTTGCTTTCCAATTTGACCTCTTTCTTTTCTTTGCATTTTGACCAATTGCCAACACAAGAGCTGCTGAGCTATAGGACACATCATCCTTTTTGATTCCTTGCTCAGCGATTTGCAGTAAATTATGGAGTTCCATTATTGAGCCATCTATCTGATTCATATTCATCTGATGTGATATTATAAATTGATTGTAGATAGCTGGCAAGCAGGACAAAATTATGGCAATGGAAAACTTTGTGTCAAACATCATATTCAATGATTCCAACCTATCAAAGTACCCTTTCATCTCCAAGACGAAAGCACAGATAGATGCTCCAGGTTTGGGTTTGCAAGCCATGAGTGACTTAACCACATCAAGGCGTTCTTTGCTTGCCTTTTCCTGAAACATTTCCTTAAGCTGTTGGTTCATTTCATAAGCCCAAGTATTCTCAAAAGTCTTTTGCAATTCAGGGCTTATGGACGATGCCATGATACAAGACACTTTATTCGCATCATCATAATGTTTTCAGTGTGCCTCAATCTCCTCTTGGGTTGAATCATCATCAATTACGTGAATCTGCTAATCGAGAACATACTCCTTGTTCTCATACCTTAGAGTAAATCATAGGTTACGCATCCAGTCCATATAGTTTGGACCGGTCAGTCTTTCCCTCCCAATAACATAGAGTAGTGAGAAGTTCGAGTTGTGTGCGGGATTGGAGACGGGAGGATTATTACCATTTGTAGAAGACATCTATAAGGTAAACAATTTTAGTTAGTTTGAATATTCTTTAATTAATTACCCGATTACAAAATTAAGGCTAGGATCCATATTTTAGATTCGTTTTATTGAAAGGTTTGCAGTAATCATATTGTTAATTTATTTTAGGTAGACAATGCCTTTGTCAATTTCATTCTCTATGAAACTCCTAGTTCTTTTGAGATTCATTTATTCTTATCAACGGCATGTTAATCTCGGATATGCTCATCTACTATTCATGACTGGTATGCTGAGGATCATGAACAAGATGGTGAACTTAACCATGCAAACCAACATGGACCCGGCCTGAGTACACTCGAGAATTGCAAGTCCCACATCACCTCTCAGTATGTTCTCATATTAATGTGCCGGTAAACCACACATACTCCATTAATAGACCATTCGAAAGATGTGCGGTTTTCATGGGTTAGCATACTATTCACATTTTAGTATCTAAATGGGATTTTGTTTTAGTACTTTTATCAATGTTTTAAAACCCGGGTTTGGGGGAGGGACCGGGTCAACTAGGACCGAGTTTGGGGTGGTTTTTGACTCGGGTTCGCCTGCCGGGTTTTCCGGTTGGACCAATGACCCGGTGACCCGGACCCAGCCGGGTTTGATGTTTTTGATTTTTTTTTTGTTTTTGCTATTTGAATAGATGAATTATCAAACTCTAATGCTTATAACACTCCATTTTTTCAATAGGAAGGTATTTATGTACTTTTACTGTTTAGTATTGTTGGAAATGAAGTTAGAAAATTGACGTAAAGTTTAGTTTTGTAGGAAATGAAGATAAATTTATACAATTTTTAAAATGCTCGTTATGTATTTATCAATTTTGTTTGTTATTTGTAAAATAATTGATTTTACTTTTATTACTCGTTGGTAGTATATATTTAATGAAAATTTGTTGGAAACCGGGTCAATCACCAGTTCAACCGGTTGAACCCCGGTTGAACCGGACCCGGTCACTAGGCCGGGTCAACTTGAAACCCGGGTTTCAGAACATTGACTTTTATGTCATACTTTTGATCTTGACATCTTTCTATCAAAAGTCCTCGGTAGCTCCATTGAATGCATAAAGAAGCGGAGAAGCAGGTCAGCGCGAAGTTTATTAAAAACCTGACTTCTTTAGGGAAGCAGAGCGACCCGCCTTTTACCTCTCTTATAGTTTTTTCACTATGGGTGAGCCGATTTATTATATGTTTGATGATGTATTTAACTTTAATGATACTTATAGCTCATAATATATGTAAAGTCTCTCTTAACTTTTAAGATCTACTGTTGTATTTTAAAACATTGTAAAATTCAAGGTTATATTTTAAAACAATTCAAAATATAGGGTCTAAAGTGTAAATTCTTTTTACCAATTTAGATAGTCTATTTCCAATTTATGTTTACCTACAAACTATTGTAGATAATTAAATGCTAGTATTTATTAAGGTAAGGCTCTGATACCACTGTTGGATTTTCAATTCCCTAACTAGATTAATATACGCAGCGGAATTATAACATAATAATTAATATAGGGCAATTAGAAAACTAAACCCTAAGGGATCTTAACTTGAATAAATAAAAGCAAATAAAAAAAGTAGATAAAGAGGAAAATACTAACCTTTGAGAAAACCATTTTCTCACGCGTAGACGATCTTGCAGAGCTTCTTTTCTTGGAGGCGAGTGCCCAAACCAGAACACCACTAATGACTCACACCCAACAACTAAGACAAATCCCCAAACTCCTAGTGTCCCGACTCTAAGTCGTGTAAACTCTTAGAAGGAGTAGGAATGAGAAAGAAAGAGAAATAATTGAACTCTATTAAATTCTGGGATGCCCTTGAAAGCATAGGGTAGGTCCCTATTTATAGGGGAGGAGGTGGCCCAAGGTTTCATCCCTTGGCCGATGTGGGACAGAATCCCAACTGGCGGCTGGACCTTTCAAATAGCGGTTGGATCGTGTTTCCAGAATATTCTGCTACTCGTTCCACCACCTTAACCTTTTTGACTCCAGCCGCCGGCTGGACCTTCCAACCGCCGGTTGGATCAGCTTTTCAGAATGTTCCAATTATTATTCCAATAATTAATTAGCTCTCATTTATTTCTCTTACTATTCATTGAGGGCGACCCAAAAAGGACTCTACTTTTAGTGATATTTTTACCAATTAGTTATGATCTTGAACACTATTCCAACATGTGTTTCTAGTAAAAAAAATAAAAAATAAAAAATTTGGGCATTTCAAGGTGGTATCAGAGCGATGGTTTAAGAGAATTATGTAATCCATGATAGAATTGCCTAAACTTAAACCACTTTTGAGGACATGATTACGTGTTGTTGTTACACTTTAGTAGTTTTATTGTTGATTGAATTATTATGTGACTTCAAGAACGATTTTTGCTAAGACTTGAATATGTTTGAGAGCATTCAATAGGATTGCGTCGTTAGTCTAATATGACATCTGGCCAACGAAGTTATATTATACTAATACACACGGGTAATTTAAAGCTATTAAATATAGATGAGTATTGGTGAAAATATTTCTTGAATTTTAGGAATAAGAAGTGTTATCAATTATATAATATATAGCTGAATTGTATTAATTTTAGCTATAATTCTTATAGAAAATGGATGCATCTATCACCAGTGGAGATGCTAGTAGTAAAAAGAGGAATGATGCGGGTTCACAGGAATGTTCTCCTATTACTGAGGAGAATGTATGAGGAGAATTTAGATGTTGGTGATGAAGTGATATCGAAACGAGTTATTCGGCAAGCCCTTGAGAAATTTTCCCCAACTGTATATTTGCGTCTTGAACAAATTATGACTACAAGATTTGCTGAATTTGAACCATAATATCCAATTCTAACAAATCCTTATCACTTATTGAAAACTCAAGCTGCTCAATGAGAAATAAATAAAGAGAAGGAACGATTTGAATTTAAGTACTTTGTCAATTGTAAACCACCATAATTCAAAGGAGAACAAAACCATGTGATTAGTTTCCAAGGGATAGATGAAATTGAAGAAGCCTTTGTTAGTAATTTAGTATAATTGAGGGATATGGTTATTTGATTTGGTAGTGGGTTAGGAGGTACGGAGTGTACATTCATCAAGTCAATAACATCCCTGACCGAAAGCAATTACGAGTTTAAAAGAGACAAAATTAGTTATTAGTCTATTTTAGACTGAATTAGTCAAAAATAGACTATAAAGTGGTTTAATAGTCTAAAAAAGACTGAATTAGTCTAAATTAGACATAAGTCTGAATTAGTTTATAACGAGACTATAAAGTGGTGTAATAGTCTCATTTTGGACGTAACGGGTCAAGAGACTATTTTGACCCGTTTTACTGTGATTGTTAGTTATCCTAACGAATAGCATTTTGTGGTCTTAATGATTATGAATATCAAAAGGCTGGAATTGCAAGTGATCAATGGTGGATTTTATTGGATAATTTATACCCATTAACTCCATTGATTGTTGGGTGTTCATATAGTGAGAAGTAATCTACATGAGAAAAACACACACAAAAAGAAATACTCTCTAGAACCAGGTTTTTTGTTTTGTTGCCTCAAACAAGAAAACCACTCTTTGTTTTATCCCAACACAAAATTCATGTAACCTAAGGCATATAGGGTCGAATTATTGTTTTCGGAAAGTGATAACACGATTCAAAGGGATATCTAGTCAATGAGATCATTACTCATTACACATCGTTTTCCTCCAACAACCTTCATGTTGTGTGAGTGCCCAGAAAGATTAATAGTATTGTTTGTTGCACATCAAATGAAAGGTAGGGAGCACCAGTGGTGGGATAATCAAGTCAAAATCCATGGTTTTCAGGTGGCCTCCAGATTTCCATGGAGCACTTTCAAGGAAATGTTTCTGGAAGAGTTTGCACCCGTAGCGGAGATAGAAAAGCTCAAAGGGGAATTTTTAGCTATAGATAACTGAAATTTTTTGATTTGAATATACTGGTGTGTTTAGTGATAATGCTCGGTTTTGTCCGGAATATACTTCAACCCCAAAACTGTTGTTGATTATTATTACCACCATATGAATGCAGAGATCCGAGAGTTTGTTGATCCGACAATGTATGATTCAGTGCCTAAGATGATGAACATAGCCTTCGCAAGGGATAAATATTTTCAAGCTAAGGAAAAGGATGCGGAAAGTAAAAGAAAGTCGGAGCATTCATCTTTTACTCATCAAGCTCCGTTCAAGAAGCTTATATTTGGAGAGAGATAGAAACCACCGCAACAACAACAACCTCGTTGTCCACAACTATCAGTACGAGACATTCCCACTTGCAAAAATTGTGGGATACGATATTTGGGGGGAGTGTGGGGGAGGTACCACTTGTCATAAGTGCGGTAAACTGAGGCATCTTGCACCTAATTACCCAAGTCCATACAGATTGTGCTATTACTAATTCAAGGATGATCATTTGCAAGCCGATTGTCCTAAAAGAAAAGAAGATTTGAGGAGGGCTTAACAAAGAAAAGAATCGGAAAAATAAAGGAATGACATCCGGACCAAAAACAAAATCACAATCCTTCCAAATTACAGCTGAGACAGTAAAGGAGTCTCATGATGTGGTGACAGGTACCTTTGTTGTAAATTCTACACATGCCCATGTTTTATTTTAGTCTGGAGCCACTAAATCGTTCGTGTCACTTACTTTCTGTAAAATTTTAAATGTGCCTATTGTTAAACTTGTTACATGCCCATGTAGTGAACTTTTAAATTTCCGAGAGCAAACTTGTTATTGTTATATATAAGGGGTGTACTATTGAAATAGGTGGTTCGGTGTTCAAAATAGATTTAATGCTCATGCAAATGGGAGAATTCAATGTCGTTGTGGGGATGGATTACATGGATAGAAACAAGGGCATCATAATTTGTCATTAAAAAGTAGTTCTTTTGAAAGTTCATAGCAGAAAGGAAGTAACAGTATATGTTGAACGTTCAAACCAATCTATTCCTGTTTGTTCCTATGCTCGAGCCAAAAGACTATTGTCACATGGATGTCAAGCATAGTTGGCATACGTTGTAGACAACTCTAAAGCCATAACAGAAATTTTCGATATTACTATTGTAAATGAATTCCCTGATGTGTTTCCTGACCCGGAATACCACCTGATATGCAGGTAGAGTTCAGGAATGATTTAATCCCTGAAGCCGCCCCTATTGCTAAAACTCCGTATCATTTATCCCCGACTGAAATGCAAGAAATGATGATACAATTGCAGGAGTTACTCAATAAAGGGTTCATTCATCCTAGTAGTTCACCTTGGGGAGCTCCAGTATTATTTGTGAAAAGGGATGGCTCATTACGGATGTGTATTGATCATCGTGAGCTGAATAAGGTGACCATCAAAAATAGGTACCCTCTACCTAGAATTGATGATTTAGTTGATAAGTTGCAGGGTGCTAGTTTCTTCTCTAAGATCGATCTTCGTTCTGGCTAACACTATTCCTAAAACAACTTTTTGTAATCATTATTGTCATTTTGAATTCTTTGTCATGCCTGTTTGGCTTAGTAATGCGGGGGTTTAGGATCGAGACCTTTATAGAATGTGCACAATTTGTCGGTCTTTGTCATCTGGTGATTTGGACATTTCCTTATCAAACTTTTGAATCACTCCCATGCAGAGTAGATTGATTCATATCCATCCATGAGGTGATTAGGCCAGTCTCAAGTCCCTCAAACCAGGAGAGTGCATGCGAAGAAAGAGAATAGGGAAACAAGTATATGCGAACTATGTTTTGCTCCACCCAATTCTGCTTATACGAGTTTGATATGTGAATGAACTTATCGATGTGGGTGTTAGGATCTTCACTTGGTAGTCGGTGGAATTGGGTGTTGTCTTTGATGAGTTGCACGATATGATTCTTTAGCTTGAAAGATGCTCCTTCTATCTTCGGATACGTGATTGGTCCTTATCACCTTTCAATGGATGGCATAGTGTTTTCGGAAAGAGTAACACGAGCTGTGACACCCGGTTAAAAAAGGGCCAAAATTAGCGGCCAATTTAAACTTTAAACCTTAGTACATAGTACAAGATAATACGAAAGTATTGGATATTATATATGTATTTATATATATATATATATATATATATATATATATAACACAACGATTATTTAATCACGTACAAACAAATATGAAATAACACATAATCTTAAATACGGATGTTGGTGAAAAACATTTTCGAATAAAGTATTATTGTCAAGAATAATAATTATTTACTCTGTTAGAAATCTAAATACATTTTGAACACAGAAAACTATCTGTAAGTTCAAAGTAAAACAAAGACATAATTTTATAGCCTATCAAAAGTGTTTTTTATAAAATACTTCAATTAAAAATATAAACGATTATATTTATAGAAATTTATCATTTTAAAACATTATACTACGTTACGATCGGGTACGCGAACACGGGGCGAAAAATGCTATCTACCTTAATTATTGGAGGCCGGTTATATTCACCGACCCCCAATAATTCATTCATTTACACTCACACCCGACTCGTCTCTTTCTCTCTCGGTCTCTCGCTCTCTCCCTCTCGGATTCAAAATCATCATCATCTTGATCATCAACAACAACAAGATTCAGCAGCAATATCATCATCATAATCATCATCTTCGATCATCACCATCATCTGGTTCATCATCATCAACCTCCACGGCCCAACATGATCTACTTATATGCTAAGCTAGTACGAGTCGCATGCATACACACTTATGAAGATTTTACTCGCATTATCTTTTGTACTATGATTATGTATTAAAAATCTTCAGATTCATTTTGCGAACTCACTAATGATGTATACTTATGACTTAAAACTTGTACTACTTTTGTAATGTAATGTATTTTTCAAAAACGTCTCATTTATAGTCGTTTGCTTAATCTTTGTGCTTGATATTTGATTAGTCACACCCAAAAATAATCGCTTCCGCAAAGCATGAAATTGGGGGTGTGACAGAAGCGGCCATTTCGGGAAAGTGGAAACGTTTTGGTTTTTAGATGGTTCAGATAATAGACTCATGATCGGGTTCCCGAAGGAGTGGTTCAAATTCGTAAGATCTGGTCTGATATCATTCTGTGTTGTAGAAAGGTATTTTTGGCTGGAACAAGGAAAGTAAAATCTAAACTACATAAATTAAACTAAGGGTATCACTAAAAAGAAAGGTTCGTTTGGATGCCTCTGGGTCTTACGATTAATTCCCCGACACCGGCGCCAAAACCTGTTGCGGAAATTAAACTAAGGGTATCACTCTAGTCTATTTTAGGCTGAATTAGTTAAAAATAGACTATAAAGTGGCTTGATAGTCTAATTTAGTCCGAATTAGTCTAAAATAAGACAATAAAGTGGGGTAATAGTTTCATTTTGGACGTAACAGGTCAAGAGGCTATTTTGACCTATTTTATCGTGACTATTGGTTATCCTAACTGAGAGGATTTTGTGGTCTTAATGATTATGAATATCAAAAGGTTGTAATTGCAAGTGATCAATGGTGGACTTTATTGGATAATTACCCATTAACTCCATTGATTATTGGGTGCTCATATAGTGAGAGGTAGTTTACATGAGAAAAACACACATAACAAGAAATACTCTTTAGCACCAGGTTTTTTATTTTGTTGCCTCAAACAAGAAAATCACTCTTTGTCTTATTCCATAACAAAATTCATGTAATCCAAGGCATATAGGGTCGAATTGTTATTTTCATAAAGTGATAACATGATTCAAAAGGATATCCGGTCATTGAAATCTTTACCCGTTACATGGCATTTTCCGCCAACAATGGAAACCAATAATTTCTGGTGATTTCAATGGCGGCTACTTTGAAGCATATGGCGGCTAACTTCTCCAAACTTGATAAGTTTGAAGAGGGGATTTCGTCAGTGGCAGAAGAAGATGCATTTCTTCCTCTATGAACGTGGTGTATGTTCTTATTACACCAATTTCTAAAGATGGTGGTGATGATGCTACTGTGGAACAGATTTGGCTAAGGGCAAGTGGGAGAACGATTATTACATCGCTTGAGGTTTAATACTCAATGGTATGGCAGATTCTCTCTTTGACATTTATTAAAACCATGAATCTGCAAAGTATATGGCTGAAGATGTTTCAAGTAATAAGTTCCTTGTGAGTAATTTTATTAATTACAAGATGGTCGATTCTAGACCGGTCATGGAACAATACAATGAACTTCTTTGTATACTTAGGAAATTCACACAACACAAGATGAACATGGATGAATCAATTTCTGTTTCTTGTGTCATTGACAAACTCCCTCCTTCTTGGAAAGATTTGAAACATACTTTGAAACTTAAGAAGGAAGAATTAACTCTTGTTGAATTGGGCAGTCATTTGTGTATTGAGGAATCTCTGACAAAAAATGTTGTTGAAATCTCTTCAGTTAACATGGTGGAACATCATAAATCCACCGGCAACAATGAGAAAAGGGAAAACGCGAATATCATGACAACAACAAGCTTAATCCTAATAAAAAGTATAAATTGACTTGTTGCAAGTGTGGTAATTCTGGACACTTGAAACGGGATTGTAGGGCTCAAAATATTGGTCATAAAAACACAAATGGAGCTAACACAAGCGGTTCGGGCAATATGTCAAAGGAACAAAACTCGAAAGGTCGTATTATGAATAATAATTTGGTTCAAAATTATTATGTATCATATATTTCTGAGGCTTATTTTGTGCAGAATGATAACATTGCGTGGTAGGTTGACTCGGGTGCTACTACCATGTATGCAAGGATAGATGCTGGTTTAAGACTTATGAGTCACTGAATGATGGATCAATTCTTCATATGGAATAAGAATCAACAACCCTTGTTCATGGACGTGGAAGTGTGGAGTTGCAATTTAGTTCAGGAAAAACTGTTTCTTTGTTTGATGTTTTACATGTACCCCAAATTCGTAAAAACGTAGTGTCTAGTATTGTGTTGAATAATTCTGGGTACAAACAAGTCATTGAGTATGATAAGTTTGTTTTAACAAAACATGGTATGGTATGTTTGTTGGTTTTGGTTATCTTTGTAACCAAATGTTTAGACATAATATTAATCGTATGATGTGACACCCACCAAATTAGAACTTTAATTAGTGTCTAACACTTGTATAATTACATGTATTTAGTTTGTATTAAGCTAAATATATGTAACACTTTGTGTAATTATATACACGCGTACGCGATTTAATTAAATCATGCAATGATGAACCGGACGAAGTCCGACACTGTTATATATGGATGTTAGTGACGAACTGTCTAAATAATGCAGATTTATCCAAACAAACAATAATTTATTTGAATATATTACAAAAATATATTGCATGTATTACGTCTTGTTTAAAATGTAACCGAACATGACAAAAAAATGCGAAACGCGTCCGACAAACGAACAAAACCCAAGTTATATTTTTATAACCTAAAATAAATATTTTTAATAAATACTACAATCAAAAATACCGAAATTATAAGATTAATTAAAAACACGTATAATAAACGTATAACGTTTAAATGGTTAATTAAACGAAAGGGTAAATGACCGCGGGACATTACATAAATTGGAGAATACAAATTTAACAAACCACACATGGGAGCCACCATCCTTTGGTCGGTCCATGTGCTAGGCCATGCCTCCCTCACTTGTTAATGACAACAATTAACAACACCATACCATAAACATCCAAACCCACACTTCACCTTTCCCATTTTTCTTTCAATCTCAACTCTTTCCAACTCCCTTACCACTCCCTCTATTTTGGAAGCCACATCACCACCCAAAACCGCCACTATCCACTAAGAACCACCCTAAAAATCTCATCTTCTTGCAAAGCTACCTCAAGAGGAAACAGTCACGTGAACACGAGCATCATCTTTGACATCTCCGTTTCTTCATACATGTTGTAAGAGCTTCATTACTCTTCCAAAATACTTTTTTATGTGTATAATCATCTTATAGTGCTCAGTCAACTAAGATATGTCCAAAACTTAAACGATACGCGTTTTAAAAACACGAAAACATGTGTTTGGTTTGATGTTCAGAAAATGTAACAACTTCAATGATTTTTATAAAAATCATTTCTTAACAAAAAGTGACGTTTCTTTGCTCTAAAAATATGTTCAAATGTTAAATTTCCATTAAAATTAGTCTCGTGACATTTCGACTCCAATTGTTACATGAAAACATTTTTCTCCAGCGACGTGTAGTTACTGTTCCAGCGGACAGAAACTTTCACCCACTTCTCGAGCCTATATCTTGAGTTATAGGGAAAAAAAGTGTACGAGGATTTTACCTATGCACTGAAAAATATTTAACTCTAAAAAGTTCGTCTATAGCGTTTCCTGAAAATACACGGATTTGGCTAGAAAGTTAGAAGTTCATGCTTGTGTCCAGATCGGTTGATTTTGGACCTCAGGGGACATACCTAAAAAATGACATGTTGGTACATCTAGATGTGTCTGTCAGTTGGTCTCAGTCTGTAATTGTGTCATTATTGTAATTACGCATTGTATAGTTAAGATATAGTTTAATTACAAGTTTTCTAATCTTGCGACACAAGGATTATGTCGCAGATTCATTCTGTGCGACATAAGTATTGTGTTTTAGAATCCGTCAATACGACACAAGGGTTGTGTCGCAGAATCAGTCTATGCGACACAAGGGTTGTGTCGCAGAAAGCTTAATTTGGGCTATAAATAGAAGTTCGTCAGCCTCTGTTTGCAAGCCATTTAACACACACATAACTCACTGTCCAGAGAGAAAAAGTCATTGGTAGGGTTATTTTGTTCCTTGTGTGTTTTGTCAAAGTGTATGTTTACTTGTTGATAATATATATATACATACATCTTTGTGTTGTGGTGATACTTAGCTTAAATCTTGCATAACTTGTTGTGTTTAATTTTCCGCATTTACATACAAGCAAACTACTCGTGTTGGTCCGAATAGTTGGAACCTTCAATTGGTATCAGAGCCACATACTCTTGAGTTGTGGTTGCGAGTTAGTTTTTGCAAGATTTTAGTCCAAAAAGTGATATTTTTATTTTGTGTGTTCTTGGTGTTCTTGGTGAAAAAGGGCATATTTGAGCTTATTTAGGTGTTTAATTCTCAAGTATTTGTGTTTGTCAAACCTTGGAATTTGGTTTACCAAAAGTTGGTGAGTTTTTTGCTTAAAAAATTGGTATTCAGAACTGATGCAAAGTATGGCTTACTTGTTTATTATTTTTTGTGTTGAAAGTTGAAATTTTTGTGGGCTCTAGGCTGTCTGCACGCGCGTCTTTGCGACACAAGCACTGTGTCGTACCACTGTTCATACGACACAACTATACGACATTAACTTGTCTACGACATAGTGTGCGACATAACGTGCGACATAAGCCTACGACACAATCTTCTTTGACCTTAACTGGTCTGCGACACAAGCTGCGACATAACATACGACATTACTGTTGTGTCGCATTTTTGTCTTCTGTCTGATTAAACTCTGCGACACTTCTCTTGTGTCGTATTGACCTTCTGCGACACAATCACTGTGTCGCATTTTCCCAGACTTAGACAAAATTTCAGCTTGTTTGTGGAATTTTTTCTAACTTTTCTTGCAGATTTTCAACATGTCTCTTCAAAGTGTTGATGCAGTTCTACAACATAATGCTACAATCGGTAGTGCAAATAAACCTCCTTACTTTGCACCAGGAATGGAATATCGAGCTTGGAAACAACGATTTATATCTTTTGTGTTATTCACTGATCCTGTCATGGAATTGGCTCTTCTTGAAAGATATGAAGCTCCGGTTGCTCTTGGAGAACACATGGGCATTCCTCCACCCAAACCTATTCGTTCATACACTCCCGAAGAACGAAAAGCATGGGAAATTGAACGAAAAACTCACTCTGCTATAACTATGTCACTTCCAACTGACGTCTTGGATATGTTTCCTCAAACAATCGCTTATGATCTTTGGATTGCTATTGAGAAGAGATTTGGTGGTAATTCAGAGTTCATCGAGAGCAAACTGGAATTAGTCAAAACTCAGTTTGATTACTTCTATATCCAGAAAAATGAGACTGTCAGAGACATGCTGTGCAGATTTACACGTACTGTAAATGAATTGCAAGCTGGAGGATATAATCTGAAGAATTCTGAAATTAACAAAAAGGCTTTGGCTGCTCTTCCTCCAAGTTGGGAAACGCGAGTTTTGTTGTTAGAAAATGATCCTAAGACAATGCAATTGTCCTTAGATGATCTTGTTGGAAAGCTTGAAGCTGGTGCTTTAGATATTCAAAAGAAGGAAACAAGATCAACTGCTCAATCAAGTAATAGTGGAGTCGCCTTCATTTCATCTGAAGTTAATTCTCAGAGATCTTCTTCTTACAGTAATCCTGCTGTAGGAACTTTTTCATCCCTCCCAACTTATACTACTTCCTCAAGTAAATCTTGTTCATCATCGTCAGTTCCCACTACAACCACCACAGATGAGCATGCTGCAATGTTCACTGCTTTTCTGTCATCATATGAAGACTTTCTTTCTAAGAGAGTCAGTACTCTAGAACTGACTGATGAAGATTTCAACCAAGTTGATCCAGATGAGTTAGAAAGAATAGACATCAGATGGAATATGGCTATGCTTACTCGCAGAGCCAAGAACTATCTGAGAAGAACTGGAAAGAGATCTCTTGAAGACGCTTCTGACCGAACACCAATGGGATTCGACAAAAGCAAAATCAAATGCTATAAGTGTCAGAATCTTGGTCACTTCGCCCGAGAATGCGAGAAAGGACGACAGCCGGCCACTGGTTTCACAAAGCCATCTGTTACTCCAAAACAGATTGAGAACTCTACTGCTAAGGCTGCATTGTTGATTGAAGATGGTGATGCTTATGACTTTTCTGCTCATGAAACTCAAGAACAATGCTTCATGGCCATCAACAATGAGGTACAATTTGCGTCATTTTCTTGTGATTCTTGTATAAGTTTAACTGGTAAAGTAAATGGGCTTATGGAACATAATGATAACCTGAAGTCTGATATCTTGAACCTAATGGAGGCAAACAAAGTTTTAAAAAATAATGAGAAACATTTTGAAAGTAACATTAATCAATTAATTGAAGATAAAAAGGAGCTGAAAGCTCTAATTTTTAGTAATCAAGATGAAATTGATAGTTACCTAAAAATGATTGCTCATTTATAAAAAGAATTGGCTGCCTCCCAAGCCGAAGTTGTTGATTACAAACGAAAACTCAAGAATATCAATACTTCATCCATGGTCTTTACTGAAATCCTGCAGACGGGTAGGTCTAACACTAAAGATAAATCCGGTCTGGGTTATCATAATCAACCGCCTCCATCTTTAGATGTAAACTTGTGTAGACCGTCTAAGGATGAAATTAAAGATTTTGTGCCTACTGCCTTAGTAGATACAAAGCCTGTTGAACTGACGGTTAATGAACCTACTATCAATCAAGTAGAGACGCCCGTAGTTGAATCTGTTAGTTTACCTGTTCCTAAGTTGCCTGAAGTTTATCAAGCTAACATAGAGGTCAAACATGATAGAAAAAAAACTAAGTTGGTCAAGGCTAAACCAGTGAAGCCTTTCGAACCTGTTAAGTTTACCTCATCAGGATTTGTCCAGTTAACCTCCTTTGGTAGCTTTCAGTCTGCTCCCTCAAAAACTACTGAAAAGAGGGTCGAGGTCGGAGATATTCCTTGTAAATGTGTGTCTCAATGTGAAAAGAACAACTCTAAGCCTGATCACCACTTTATTACTTCTAAGACAAACGATAAATCTTCACAAAGTAGTACTAAGGCTAAGGCTGAACTTAAAAGGAATGATTTTAAGAATACTGGTTATAAATCAATCAAGAATTCTGTCAAATCCTCTGTTTCACATTCTGAGACATTCACTTCAAAGATGCCTGTATCACCTAAACTCTTAGGGAGAGACGACCAAACCTTTAAGGAGAGACGATCATGTTTCTACTGCAAGAAACAAGGTCACTTGATTAATCAATGTCCGTTGCTTTCGAGAAAAATGTTATCAAAAGGTGTTTCCAAAAATTCAACTGTAAAATCATTTTCAAAGAAGAGTACACTTGCTCAACCGTCTATCTCGAAAGTTAATACTGCTAGGCCCAGTAAACCACCGGTTAAACAGCCTAACATGGTTAACAAGCAACCCTATATTGTTCCTGTGAATGTTTGGAGACCAAAAGAGTCATCAAATGACTCATCATCAGGTAATACTGCATCAGGAAATACTTCTGATCTTCTGAAAAACAAAGTTTTAACTGATGTAGTTATTATTGATGAGGTCTCCGGAGTACCCAAGTCTGTAAAGGCCTGGGTCTCCATTTCTAGCTAACTTTCTCCTCATGTTGTGCTGTAGCAGTCAGATCATGTACAAAGCAGTAAATGGTATGTGGATAGTGGTTGCTCACGGCACATGACAGGTGACATGTCTCTTTTGTCAAACGTTAAACCATATCGCGGAGGACATGTTGCTTTTGCTGGAGATACAGGTGGTAACATCACGGGACAAGGTACTCTTACAAATGGAAAAGTAAGCTTTGATAAAGTAAACTATGTCGAGGAACTGCAACACAATCTGATCAGTGTTTCTCAAGTGTGCGACAAGAAGTTTACTACAGCATTTACAGATGTTGAATGTTTGATTTTGAAACCGGGATTTGTTATTCCCGAGGAATGGGTGCTACTGAGAGCACCCCGTGTACGCAACTCGTACATTTTGGATATGCAAACAGTTACTACCAAGGAGCATACTTGTTTGCTATCAAAAGAATCTTCTAAAGATTCACTGCTTTGGCACAGACGTATGGGACATATTCATTTTCGCAGAATGAATTATCTTGTCAATAATGATCTTGTGTTAGGTGTGCCTAAAAAATCATTCGAAATAGATGATGAATGTGTTTCCTGTCTCAAAGGAAAACAACACAAGAAGTTCCATAAGTCTAAGCAGGTGAACTCTATTGAATCTCCTTTGGAATTGCTTCACATGGATTTGTTCGGTCCTGTGAACAAGAAAAGTATAGGAGGAAAGTCATACTGTCTGGTCGTTACTGATGATTACTCAAGGTTCTCTTGGGTATATTTCTTGGCTGGAAAGGATGAAACAGCCGATACTTTAACCTACTTGTTCGATCGTCTGGAAAATCTGTGTAACCTGAAAATCAAGAAACTACGCAGCGATAATGGAACAGAATTCAAGAACAGAACCTTGGAAATGTATTGTCTTCGAAAAGGAATCTTCCATCAATTCAGTGCCGCTCGTACTCCTCAGAAAAATGGTGTCGCTGAAAGAAAGAATAGGACAATCATTGAAACAGCAAGAACCATGTTGTCTGATGCGCATCTGCCCACCACATTTTGGGCAGAAGCTGTTAATACTGCATGCTATGTGTTGAATCGAGTCTCGACGGTTAAGAAGCGAAACAAAACATGTTATGAATTGCTGAATAATCGCAAGCCAAATTTAAAGTTTCTTGAGCCCTTCGGGTGTCCGTGCTCAATATTAATAACTAAGGATTCAATAGGCAAGTTTGATGAAAAGACTGTCGATGGTCTATTTTTGGGATATTCTGTGAACTCGCCAAATAAAAGAGTTTTCAACAAGTCTACTGGGAGAATAGAGGAACATTTTGAAGTAAGATTCATGAAGTATACTGATTCTCCAAAGGGCAAGGGACCGGGATCCTTGTTTGAGTATGACAAGTTGGTAGATTCTTTTAATCTTCCCAAATTTAGTGAAGAAGATCAGGTGGTATCTTTACTTCATGGTTTAGATCTTTCTTCTGAAGTATCTGCTTCAACTTCTAGAGCTGTACCACCTGAGAATATTGTCTATGATGATATTCCCTCCGACGCTGATCAGATGGCTACTGAATCCAATCCTGTAACTGAAACTGATATCATCTTACCGGTTGACCATGAAAGTTGTGCTACTAATCACTCAGTTGCTATTGAACTTTCAGAAGCCGCTCCTTCTAATCTGGATTCGATCATTGTGCCTGATCCGACTCCTCAACTTCGAATTCATTCTTCCCACCCCACTGATAATATCATTGGTGAATGTCAACAAGGTGTTCTAACTAGAGGTCAGGTAGCTCCTAATGAGATTCGTGAGGAATCTTCTACTGCCTCTCCTGCCTTCTTGGATGAAAATATGGAAGAATGCTTCCTATCTCAGCTTGAACCAAAGAAAATAGACGAAGCTTTGAAAGATCCATACTGGATTGAGGCTATGCAGGAAGAGTTAAATCAATTCAAAAAGCTTGATGTCTGGAGATTGGTTCCTTTACCCAAAGATGTCGATCCTATTGGCACTCGCTGGGTATACCGTGTAAAAAAGGATGACAGAGGCGTAGTTATTCGAAATAAGGCACGGTTGGTGGTTCAAGGTTTTACTCAAATCGAGGGTTTGGACTATGATGATGTGTTTGCTCCAGTTGCAAGACTGGAATCTATTCGCATCTTTCTGGCTTTTGCAACATTTAAAGGTTTTCGGGTTTATCAACTCGATGTCAAGAGCGCATTTCTGTATGGAGAGGTTCTGAAGGATGTGTATGTCAAGCAACCTCCAGGTTTTGAAGATCCTATTCATCCTGATTATGTTTGCAAGTTATGCAAAGCTTTATATGGTCTTCATCAATGTGACACTCCTCCAAATTAGGTATATATTTATACTACTAACCTGCATTTCTTACGCTAATTCCCTGCGATTGTTTTAATCTAAACCTAGGATGTGATGTAAGTCTAGCAAAGCCCATTACCATAAAACAAAATGTGGAATTATCCAAACAAACATTATTTACTTTAATATATTACGAGAATATATTACGCGTATTTAAAATGTTATAAAACACTCGGTACGCGACAAAAACGCGTGAAACGCGCCCGACACGTGAAATAAACTCAAGTTATATTTTTATAACTCATTATTAAGTATTTTGATAAAATACTTCAAGTTAAAACATCGCGATTACACGCGTACGAAAATAACGTTTTTAAAACGTTACGCAATTCGGATAAATGCACGATTCGCGATCGTGACCAAACGACAACTCAAATATTATTTTAGATACCTAAAATATGTTATTTGAACAAACTTTCACTTAAAATGTCGCATTTTAAATCGTTAACGAAACATACATATTAAAACGTATAACGACTAATTAAAACGTTAAACGACCGGGTAAACGAACACAAGGCGTAACGCAACTTTGGGAACAAGTTTTACACACCCATTGGGGCATGGGACCCACGAAATCTGCAGAAAAATGGGGAGGGGGAAACATGTTTTTCCTTTTCTTCCTTTGATAACTTACACACACAATTACCACCATCACTCTTTACTCCATCTCCCTCACCTCTCCTCTCTCTCTCTATCTCACCTCTCTCTCTCTCTAAAAAGCTGGAAAACCAGCCCCAAACACCCTCAAGAACACCATAAAAACACCATCAAAAGTCCTTGGATCGCTAGGCTCGTTTGGACAAAAACGCTCACCTCATCGTTAGCTACGTTTTCATCTTCTCGGTTTTTCAAACCGACTATTGTAAGAACTTCACAACTCAAGTATTTTACTTACATAATGTTTATTAACATGTTTAGTTGCTTATTTAACAAAGTAATGTCCCAACCATGTGTTAAAACTCGTTTTTAATACACATACATATATATACAAAATCTGCCACTGAAAACAGTCACTTTCTCGAATTTTTATAAAATCATACACTCGAAACTAGCGTAAACTTTCTAAACATGAAATCTTGGAAATTTCGTGATCTACAACTTTCGTGTTGAGCACTTGGACCAGAAGTACACCGGTTTTCCCAGAAAACGCGATTTGTGAACATATCACTGTTTTGGCCGGAATCTGTATATAACATTTCTTGATTTTTGTTAAAAATGGAAGATGAACACTAAAAGTCTCGGAAAAATAAAGAAATGATCTAGAGACATAGGAGAACATTTGGTAATTTTTGTGGGATTTGATTCGGACTAGATGTTAGAGAAAACGAAGGTTTCGTTGGAGCAAAATCTGGAAAACTCAAACCGGGGACTGTTTTGATGTTTTTGTGAAAACGACACTTCGGGTCAACCACTAAACGAACCGAAAATTTTTCTAGGCTATATTAACCATTCTAAGACTTGTGTAAAAGTTTCGGGTCAAACCGAGCACGTTTGACCAAGTCAATATAGACGAGACACGGACGATAAACGTAAACCGACAAATGTTAAACATTAGAATGACGACGAATACAACGATTGGGACAATTTATGAAAATATATTTTGATAACGAAACGGAAGTTTTAATACATTTTAAACGTGTATAAACTTTTATAAAATAGGACGAGACAAACATTTGGGTATAAGGAAAAACGAAAACGAATGTTCACAATTCATTACGGGATTAAGTTACACGTACTAGTTTTTATATGCAATGAACGCACTTAAACATAAAAATATATATATAAAACCTATATATATATTTTCAAGTAATACGTTATAATAACGTAAATTGCGAACCAAAGTCATTAATAAGGACACGACTAAATTGCGCGACAATTCCTAACATATGAAAACTATAAGTTTTAATACGAAAACCACGTATTCAAACTCAATGTATGTGAGACAAATATATATAAGTATACGACAATTTGTAAAATGTATATTTATACAAACAAAACTGAGACATACGTTTAACAAACGTACACTTTATTATTAATATACAGCGAGTATATTGAACAAATACATATATATATGACAAGAATATATGTACAAACGATAACACCAAAACAACGTCACCAACAAATTCAACAACAAACTATTAACGTGATTCGAAGCTATCGATCACTGATTGTTAATACAATATTGTGTATAGGTTAACTCGTTGGGCTACTCGACACTACTTGCTAGCTTTCACATCCGCCACTACTACTACGTGAGTTCACAAACCCCTTTTCACTGTTTTATTGCTTTTAAAACCCGGGGTGAGAACATAGAAACGGTTTGCTACTGCATGCAAATACTGAACTGATTTAAATACTGTATGTATTTACTGAACTGTTTATGAAAGGGTATTTCATACAACTACTTGAACTGCTGTTCATGAAACTGTTTTCATACTGTTTTGGGAATTAGACAAACTGATCTTGGTAAGGACCTAGGCTTACGATGTAGTGCATAAAAGTCCTTATGGCTACAGACTATAACCATTAGCTAGGTGACTCTAGCCACTGAGTATACGGATAGTACTATCGCCGTGACGACCCTCCTACGGATTTGGGAGCGTATACTTACTAGTCCTATTGGCAACAACAACAGATTTGGGTCGTGGATTGGTTATAGGGTTAGGTTGCGTTACCTTACTCGACAGGTTTAGCTCACCTTTTGAGGGATCACCGTCTAAATATTCCCACTTACGAAACTACTATTTAGGAAGGGTATTCCTACTGAACTGCTTGGAAATGTTAATCCTTATATAAGTTAACCTGTGTTTCCTGCTTACAAAACTTGAATTGGGAAATGTTATTTATTAACTTGTGTTTCCTACACTATACATAAACTTGTGAATTCACTCAACAATCATGTTGACGTTTTATTCTATGTTTTTCAGGGAATTAGCAACGTAAGTAAGATCTGCATGCATATCAGGACGGACTACCCTGGACTTGTTTAGGATGCCACTACTTTTGGGACACTTGGATTTCCTCCGTATAACCGCAATTACTGCGGTCATACCTATGAAATCTACTTTTGCTGTTATGTATTTTATGAAATACTGTTTTCAACACTACTATTACTGTTACAACTTTACGAGTTGTAACCTTTTGTAAAACTTGATATGGTTGGCATCTTAATAATTACCGTTCTGCGATAACCCTATGCTCTGATGTATGAATGTATCTGTTGGATCGTGTTACTGTTCGCAGCCCCGCCACGTCACTAAGCTTCCGCAAAACATTAAACAAATCGTAATTACCGTTTGGCGGGGTGTGACAGACTTGGTATCAGAGCCATTGGTTATAGCGAACTAGCAGTCTTTAAGTGACTTGGAACCTTAGAGACCTAGACTATAGCCTTGGCTAGGACATTTGTGCATTCATGCATACATACTTTGCATACAATTAACATACTACTGACACATCGCCCACGACTCCTTGTTTCAGCATGGCTGGACGATTTCCGATTGTGGTTACGAGCTCAGAGGAGGATCCCAGTGAGGACACACACCAGAGTGTTGCCGAGTCAGGGATCGAGAGCCCACCCACTCACTTGAGAGCCATGTCTGATCGCACTAGCGATGCTTACCTAGTGCCACCTCCGACCGCACCTGTGGTCACTCCTACCCCTGCACCACCTGTCGCGAGTATCTCTCGTGTGCCTGTACCTAGGAGGACAGCTAGGATCTGTGTTCGGGATTTTCCCAAGGGACCGCTCGCGCCGCGCGACAAGGCGCCAGTGACTGAGACTGAGGTTCCAGTAGTCGAGCCACCACAGAAGAGGCTTCGACCTTCTCATCTGGACTGGATGCCTCGTGTATTGAGGGAGTGGAGATCCCTAGAGGGTATTCCCTCGACTTTTGAGATTGGAGAGTCCTCTAGTTCACCCCCATCTGCACCTCTCACAGGTGAGCCTCTGGAGCTCACTGTGCCTACACTTGTGGCTGTGATCTACACTGTGATTAGGAGATCCGCTAGCCAGAGCAGAGATGTGATGGAGCTACTGAGCGATGCCTCCCGTACTGACATGGATATGGCTATGCTCCATCAGAGGATGGATTTTGTGGAGACTCACCGTCAGACAGACTGGCAGAGTCTAGCATCCACCCGTGCACGTGTTGCAGCTTTGGAGAGGCGTGCTAGGGTGTCAGAGATTGTAGCTGGTGTTTGTGTGATGACTGCAGCGCTGATGGTTGCGGTTAGGATGTATTTACCATGGTTCCATTAGGTCGGTGTATGGCGGCTTGTGCCTGCACTATATTAGGCTACTACTTTTGATGGACGTGTATGTATGTACTAGATATGTACTAGATGGAAACTGTTGTTAGAATGGGGGTATGTATAGGAAAACCCATTACCCTTTTGTATAACGCTAACCGCCGATGGGCATATTAGTGATCCCATCTTGCCTTGTACGAAACTGTTGTATCGGCGTTGTAACTTTTGATATAATATAACTTATGTTTGGTTTGTATTTCGTATTCAGTACAATTGTCAACGACTATAGTATTATATCTATATCTATATGCGTGTGATTGAATGATAACCAATCAATAACCTCTTGTACTCATTTCTTGTAAACCTTGAAACATACCTCTGAATGTTGATTCTTGTATTAAATTCCCTTGAACCTAATCGTGTTAAATGATGATGAAAAGAAATATGTATTTGGCATTATATAATGACGCCTGGCCAACGTGATTATATTATACTAAGTACATATGGGCGTTTCAAAGTTATGCAACATGCAATGTGAAATCTTGTTCTTCATCCTTCATACTGTTCCTTTACTAAATTATGTGAAATCTTGTTCTTCACATTCACAATCTGGACATTGACTTCTGTATTTTATCTATCGCAGAACGTCAGCATGCCGCCAAAACCAAGAAAAACCCGAAACAGCCAACGTAACAACTCACCTCCAGTTGTTGAAGAGACTGTTGAGCAAATGATCGCACGACGAATAGCTGAAGGTATTGCCCAGTATGAGGCAAGCCGCAACCGCGATCAGGTAGTCAATAACAGCGGATCTACCCCTGTTAATACTGAGACACCCGTGAATGCTCGCCAAGGGTGTTCATACAAAACATTTCAGGCTTGTAAGCCGATTTCTTTCCGTGGCACCGAGGGTGCCATTGGTATGATTCATTGGATAGAGAAAACTGAATCGGTATTGGACATTAGTGACTGTTCACCTGACTGTATGGTGAAGTATGCTACTTGCACTTTGGCTGACAAAGCGCTCACTTGGTGGAACAGTCAGATCCAATCACTTGGTCGACCAACTGCTTATTCGATGTCATGGGGAACATTTAAAAATTTAATGTTGGAGGAATTCTGCCCTCGCAGTGAGATGCAGAAGATTGAAACAGAGTTGTGGAACATCACCATGACTGGTGCGGATATTACTGGGTACACCACCAAGTTTCAGGAGCTTGCACGTCTAGTGCCACACATGGTGACACCAGAGTATAAACGTATCGAGCGCTACATATACGGTCTGGCACCACAAATTCGCAGTCTGGTGACGTCATCTAAACCGGATACTTTCAGGAGTGCTGTTACTCTAGCACAAAGTTTGGCCGACGAGGCGGTCAGGATGGGAAATCTGACTAAGAAAGCTGTGTCGGGAAAAAGTGAACCGAACAGTATAGATACTGGTAGTTCGGGCAAGGGGAAAAGGAAATGGAATGACCGACAGGGTCAATCAGACAAAAAGAATTCTGGAGACTCTAAGGCATACGTTGCCACTGTCACTGAGACTAAACCTTATTTGGGTAACAAACCCAAATGTGATAAATGTAATCGACACCACGAAGGTGGGTGTGGTTATTGTGGAAATTGTAAGGTATGGGGACATAAGACTCGAGACTGTAAAACCAACCCTCCCCCACGAGCAAACACTGAGCGTCGAAACCAGGGGTGTTTTGAATGTGGTGAGCAAGGACACTACCGTAACCGATGTCCTAAGCTCAACAACAATAACCAAAACCGCAACAACAACAACAACAACCGTGGTAACAACAATAACCGAGCCAACAACATCAACAATCAACCTGCTCAAGGGAGAGCATTCGTAATCGGAGCACAGGAGGCACGCCAGGACCCTAACACCGTCACTGGTACGTTTCTCGTAAACAACCATTATGCCTCTGTGTTAATTGATTCGGGTGCTGATTTGAGCTTTGTGTCTACTGAGTTTAGACCACTATTAGAACTTGAATCACGTAAGTTAGATAACAAGTATACTATAGAGTTAGCCGATGGTGAGTTAATCGAATCAGGAGAAATAGTACCGGGATGTACCTTGGAGTTAGAAGGTCATCTCTTCGAAATAGACTTGCTACCGGTTAAACTGGGAAGTTTTGACATTGTAGTCGGTATGGATTGGTTATCTAAGAACCGCGCTGAAATCATATGTCATGATAAGATGATTCGCTTACCGTTACCGACAGGAGAAACTTTGGTGATTCAAGGTGAGAAACGCAAGAGTGCCACAAAAATGATTTCGTGCTTGAAGGCCAGCAAGTACCTCCGAAAGGAATACCAAGCATTTTTGGCACATGTTGTGGAAAAGAAACCCGAGGAGCGACGTATAGACGATGTGCCCATTGTGTGTGACTATCCAGGAGTATTTCCTGATGAGTTGCCGGGATTACCACCCCCACGACAAGTTGAGTTTCACATCGATCTGGTGCCAGGAGCCGCACCAATCGCCCGTGCACCTTATCGTCTAGCTCCCTCGGAGATGCAGGAGCTATCTACACAATTGCAAGAACTCTTAGACTTGGGATTCATCCGGCCGAGCTTTTCACCTTGGGGAGCTCCGGTTTTGTTTGTTAAGAAAAAGGATGGATCTATGCGGATGTGCATCGATTATCGAGAACTGAACAAGGTAACTATCAAGAACCGATACCCGATACCACGCATTGACGATCTGTTCGATCAACTGCAAGGGTCAAGCTATTATTCAAAAATTGACCTACGATCTGGTTACCACCAACTTAAGGTACGAGAAGAAGATGTACCGAAGACTGCTTTTAGGACTCGTTACGGTCACTACGAGTTCCTAGTCATGCCTTTTGGGCTGACCAATGCACCTGCAGTATTCATGGATTTGATGAACCGTGTATGCAAACCTTATCTGGATAAATTTGTCATCGTGTTTATTGATGACATCTTGGTATACTCACGAACAAAAGAGGATCACGAACAACATTTGAAACTCGTTCTCGAACTACTACGGAAAGAGAAGCTTTATGCAAAGTTCTCTAAGTGCGAATTTTGGATGCGAGAGGTTCACTTCCTTGGTCATGTGATAAATGACAAGGGAATTCACGTAGACCCGTCCAAAATTGAGGCGATTAACAACTGGGAAGCACCAAAGACCCCAACTGAGGTACGACAATTTCTGGGTCTAGCTGGTTATTACAGGCGATTCATCGCAAACTTTTCAAAGATAGCTCAGCCACTCACCGCATTAACTCAAAAGGACAAGAAATTTGAGTGGAATGAGAAACAAGAAAATGCATTCCAACTACTGAAACAGAAACTGAGCAGCGCACCCATACTATCTCTACCTGAAGGAGTGGATAACTTTGTTGTTTATTGTGATGCTTCGCATCAGGGATTGGGTTGCGTGTTGATGCAAAATGACAAGGTCATTGCATATGCATCACGACAACTGAAAGTGCATGAGAAAAACTATACCACCCACGACTTGGAGTTGGGAGCAGTTGTTTTTGCATTGAAGATCTGGAGACACTACCTATACGGTACAAAGTGTACGATCTTCACGGATCATAAGAGCTTGCAACATATATTTGACCAGAAAGAGCTAAATATGAGACAACGACGCTGGGTCGAATTACTTAACGATTACGACTGTGAAATAAAGTAT
The DNA here is from genome assembly GCA_963422505.1 of Pseudognaphalium luteoalbum. Taxonomy (NCBI): domain Eukaryota; kingdom Viridiplantae; phylum Streptophyta; class Magnoliopsida; order Asterales; family Asteraceae; genus Pseudognaphalium; species Pseudognaphalium luteoalbum. The sequence goes on from OY730194.1 coordinate 61,977,403, forward strand.
CACCCGGGTAAGGCTAACGTGGTAGCAGATGCCCTGAGTCGTAAGGAACGAATCAAACCTCGAAGAGTTCGAGCCTTGGGATTGACAATCCACTCGAATCTCATTACTCAAATTCGTGAGGCACAAGAACTTACTTTCACTTCCGAACGTCTTAAGGATGAATCCTTGAAGGGAATGGAAAAACAACTCGAGAAAAAGGACAACGGAATGTTGTACTTTATGAATCGAATTTGGGTACCATGTGTAGATGAGTTACGCAAACTGATTTTGGATGAGGCACATAAATCCAATTACTCAATACATCCTGGTGCAGACAAGATGTACCATGACGTGAAAGGCTTCTACTGGTGGCCTGGAATGAAACGTGACATTGCCACCTACGTAAGCAATTGCTTAACGTGCTCGAAGGTCAAAGTTGAATACCAAAAGCCATCTGGGCTTTTGCAACAGCCTGAGTTGCCCAAGTGGAAATGGGAGCAAATAACAATAGACTTCATTACAAAGTTACCTAGAACGGCATCTGGAGCAAATGCCATATGGGTGATTGTCGATCGATTGACGAAATCAGCCCACTTTCTTGCTATTAAGGAAACGGATGGAATGGAGAAACTAGCTAAAATTTATATTAAAGAGATTGTTTCTCGGCATGGTGTGCCACTATCCATCATCTCTGATAGAGATGCACGATTCACTTCTCGCTTTTGGCAAACATTACAACAGGCACTGGGTACCCGACTTGATATGAGTACTGCCTACCACCCGCAGACTGACGGCCAAAGTGAGCGAACGATACAAACGCTCGAAGACTTGTTGCGAGCATGTGTGATAGACTTTGGAGGTAACTGGGATACCCACCTACCTCTAGCTGAATTTTCGTATAACAACAGTTATCACACGAGTATACAGATGGCACCTTTTGAGGCGTTATATGGACGCAAGTGCCGATCACCACTCTGTTGGGCAGAGTTGGATGACAGACAACTATCTGGACCCGAACTTGTCCAGGAAACCACTGATAAAATAACTCAAGTACTAAACCGATTGAAATCGGCACGAGACCGACAAAAGAGTTACGCTGATAACCGCCGTAAACCTCTTGAGTTTCAAGTAGGAGACAAGGTCCTACTCAAGGTATCTCCTTGGAAAGGAGTTGTACGATTTGGAAAACGCGGTAAACTGAATCCACGATATGTTGGACCATTCGAAATCCTAGCAAGGATTGGTCCTGTAGCTTATAAGCTTAAACTGCCGCAAGAACTTAGTAATATTCACGACACCTTTCACGTGAGTAACCTTAAAAAGTGTCTATCGGATGAGACACTAATTATTCCTCCTGACGAAGTTTTCATTGATGCAAAACTCAACTTTGTGGAGGAACCTATCGAAATCATCGATCGGAAAACACATAAACTCCGACGCAGTCGGATTGAACTAGTTAAGATTCGATGGAACTCAAAACGCGGTACAGAGTCTACCTGGGAACGTGAGGACGAAATGCGCAAGAAGTATCCTCACTTATTCGAAAGCGTGACAGCAACTCACGACACGATTTAAATCTCGGGACGAGATTTTGCTAACGGGGGGAGAATGTGACACTCCTCCAAATTAGGTATATATTTATACTACTAACCTGCATTTCTTACGCTAATTCCCTGCGATTGTTTTAATCTAAACCTAGGATGTGATGTAAGTCTAGCAAAGCCCATTACCATAAAACAAAATGTGGAATTATCCAAACAAACATTATTTACTTTAATATATTACGAGAATATATTACGCGTATTTAAAATGTTATAAAACACTCGGTACGCGACAAAAACGCGTGAAACGCGCCCGACACGTGAAATAAACTCAAGTTATATTTTTATAACTCATTATTAAGTATTTTGATAAAATACTTCAAGTTAAAACATCGCGATTACACGCGTACGAAAATAACGTTTTTAAAACGTTACGCAATTCGGATAAATGCACGATTCGCGATCGTGACCAAACGACAACTCAAATATTATTTTAGATACCTAAAATATGTTATTTGAACAAACTTTCACTTAAAATGTCGCATTTTAAATCGTTAACGAAACATACATATTAAAACGTATAACGACTAATTAAAACGTTAAACGACCGGGTAAACGAACACAAGGCGTAACGCAACTTTGGGAACAAGTTTTACACACCCATTGGGGCATGGGACCCACGAAATCTGCAGAAAAATGGGGAGGGGGAAACATGTTTTTCCTTTTCTTCCTTTGATAACTTACACACACAATTACCACCATCACTCTTTACTCCATCTCCCTCACCTCTCCTCTCTCTCTCTATCTCACCTCTCTCTCTCTCTAAAAAGCTGGAAAACCAGCCCCAAACACCCTCAAGAACACCATAAAAACACCATCAAAAGTCCTTGGATCGCTAGGCTCGTTTGGACAAAAACGCTCACCTCATCGTTAGCTACGTTTTCATCTTCTCGGTTTTTCAAACCGACAATTGTAAGAACTTCACAACTCAAGTATTTTACTTACATAATGTTTATTAACATGTTTAGTTGCTTATTTAACAAAGTAATGTCCCAACCATGTGTTAAAACTCGTTTTTAATACACATACATATATATACAAAATCTGCCACTGAAAACAGTCACTTTCTCGAATTTTTATAAAATCATACACTCGAAACTAGCGTAAACTTTCTAAACATGAAATCTTGGAAATTTCGTGATCTACAACTTTCGTGTTGAGCACTTGGACCAGAAGTACACCGGTTTTCCCAGAAAACGCGATTTGTGAACATATCACTGTTTTGGCCGGAATCTGTATATAACATTTCTTGATTTTTGTTAAAAATGGAAGATGAACACTAAAAGTCTCGGAAAAATAAAGAAATGATCTAGAGACATAGGAGAACATTTGGTAATTTTTGTGGGATTTGATTCGGACTAGATGTTAGAGAAAACGAAGGTTTCGTTGGAGCAAAATCTGGAAAACTCAAACCGGGGACTGTTTTGATGTTTTTGTGAAAACGACACTTCGGGTCAACCACTAAACGAACCGAAAATTTTTCTAGGCTATATTAACCATTCTAAGACTTGTGTAAAAGTTTCGGGTCAAACCGAGCACGTTTGACCAAGTCAATATAGACGAGACACGGACGATAAACGTAAACCGACAAATGTTAAACATTAGAATGACGACGAATACAACGATTGGGACAATTTATGAAAATATATTTTGATAACGAAACGGAAGTTTTAATACATTTTAAACGTGTATAAACTTTTATAAAATAGGACGAGACAAACATTTGGGTATAAGGAAAAACGAAAACGAATGTTCACAATTCATTACGGGATTAAGTTACACGTACTAGTTTTTATATGCAATGAACGCACTTAAACATAAAAATATATATATAAAACCTATATATATATTTTCAAGTAATACGTTATAATAACGTAAATTGCGAACCAAAGTCATTAATAAGGACACGACTAAATTGCGCGACAATTCCTAACATATGAAAACTATAAGTTTTAATACGAAAACCACGTATTCAAACTCAATGTATGTGAGACAAATATATATAAGTATACGACAATTTGTAAAATGTATATTTATACAAACAAAACTGAGACATACGTTTAACAAACGTACACTTTATTATTAATATACAGCGAGTATATTGAACAAATACATATATATATGACAAGAATATATGTACAAACGATAACACCAAAACAACGTCACCAACAAATTCAACAACAAACTATTAACGTGATTCGAAGCTATCGATCACTGATTGTTAATACAATATTGTGTATAGGTTAACTCGTTGGGCTACTCGACACTACTTGCTAGCTTTCACATCCGCCACTACTACTACGTGAGTTCACAAACCCCTTTTCACTGTTTTATTGCTTTTAAAACCCGGGGTGAGAACATAGAAACGGTTTGCTACTGCATGCAAATACTGAACTGATTTAAATACTGTATGTATTTACTGAACTGTTTATGAAAGGGTATTTCATACAACTACTTGAACTGCTGTTCATGAAACTGTTTTCATACTGTTTTGGGAATTAGACAAACTGATCTTGGTAAGGACCTAGGCTTACGATGTAGTGCATAAAAGTCCTTATGGCTACAGACTATAACCATTAGCTAGGTGACTCTAGCCACTGAGTATACGGATAGTACTATCGCCGTGACGACCCTCCTACGGATTTGGGAGCGTATACTTACTAGTCCTATTGGCAACAACAACAGATTTGGGTCGTGGATTGGTTATAGGGTTAGGTTGCGTTACCTTACTCGACAGGTTTAGCTCACCTTTTGAGGGATCACCGTCTAAATATTCCCACTTACGAAACTACTATTTAGGAAGGGTATTCCTACTGAACTGCTTGGAAATGTTAATCCTTATATAAGTTAACCTGTGTTTCCTGCTTACAAAACTTGAATTGGGAAATGTTATTTATTAACTTGTGTTTCCTACACTATACATAAACTTGTGAATTCACTCAACAATCATGTTGACGTTTTATTCTATGTTTTTCAGGGAATTAGCAACGTAAGTAAGATCTGCATGCATATCAGGACGGACTACCCTGGACTTGTTTAGGATGCCACTACTTTTGGGACACTTGGATTTCCTCCGTATAACCGCAATTACTGCGGTCATACCTATGAAATCTACTTTTGCTGTTATGTATTTTATGAAATACTGTTTTCAACACTACTATTACTGTTACAACTTTACGAGTTGTAACCTTTTGTAAAACTTGATATGGTTGGCATCTTAATAATTACCGTTCTGCGATAACCCTATGCTCTGATGTATGAATGTATCTGTTGGATCGTGTTACTGTTCGCAGCCCCGCCACGTCACTAAGCTTCCGCAAAACATTAAACAAATCGTAATTACCGTTTGGCGGGGTGTGACAGACTTGGTATCAGAGCCATTGGTTATAGCGAACTAGCAGTCTTTAAGTGACTTGGAACCTTAGAGACCTAGACTATAGCCTTGGCTAGGACATTTGTGCATTCATGCATACATACTTTGCATACAATTAACATACTACTGACACATCGCCCACGACTCCTTGTTTCAGCATGGCTGGACGATTTCCGATTGTGGTTACGAGCTCAGAGGAGGATCCCAGTGAGGACACACACCAGAGTGTTGCCGAGTCAGGGATCGAGAGCCCACCCACTCACTTGAGAGCCATGTCTGATCGCACTAGCGATGCTTACCTAGTGCCACCTCCGACCGCACCTGTGGTCACTCCTACCCCTGCACCACCTGTCGCGAGTATCTCTCGTGTGCCTGTACCTAGGAGGACAGCTAGGATCTGTGTTCGGGATTTTCCCAAGGGACCGCTCGCGCCGCGCGACAAGGCGCCAGTGACTGAGACTGAGGTTCCAGTAGTCGAGCCACCACAGAAGAGGCTTCGACCTTCTCATCTGGACTGGATGCCTCGTGTATTGAGGGAGTGGAGATCCCTAGAGGGTATTCCCTCGACTTTTGAGATTGGAGAGTCCTCTAGTTCACCCCCATCTGCACCTCTCACAGGTGAGCCTCTGGAGCTCACTGTGCCTACACTTGTGGCTGTGATCTACACTGTGATTAGGAGATCCGCTAGCCAGAGCAGAGATGTGATGGAGCTACTGAGCGATGCCTCCCGTACTGACATGGATATGGCTATGCTCCATCAGAGGATGGATTTTGTGGAGACTCACCGTCAGACAGACTGGCAGAGTCTAGCATCCACCCGTGCACGTGTTGCAGCTTTGGAGAGGCGTGCTAGGGTGTCAGAGATTGTAGCTGGTGTTTGTGTGATGACTGCAGCGCTGATGGTTGCGGTTAGGATGTATTTACCATGGTTCCATTAGGTCGGTGTATGGCGGCTTGTGCCTGCACTATATTAGGCTACTACTTTTGATGGACGTGTATGTATGTACTAGATATGTACTAGATGGAAACTGTTGTTAGAATGGGGGTATGTATAGGAAAACCCATTACCCTTTTGTATAACGCTAACCGCCGATGGGCATATTAGTGATCCCATCTTGCCTTGTACGAAACTGTTGTATCGGCGTTGTAACTTTTGATATAATATAACTTATGTTTGGTTTGTATTTCGTATTCAGTACAATTGTCGACGACTATAGTATTATATCTATATCTATATGCGTGTGATTGAATGATAACCAATCAATAACCTCTTGTACTCATTTCTTGTAAACCTTGAAACATACCTCTGAATGTTGATTCTTGTATTAAATTCCCTTGAACCTAATCGTGTTAAATGATGATGAAAAGAAATATGTATTTGGCATTATATAATGACGCCTGGCCAACGTGATTATATTATACTAAGTACATATGGGCGTTTCAAAGTTATGCAACATGCAATGTGAAATCTTGTTCTTCATCCTTCATACTGTTCCTTTACTAAATTATGTGAAATCTTGTTCTTCACATTCACAATCTGGACATTGACTTCTGTATTTTATCTATCGCAGAACGTCAGCATGCCGCCAAAACCAAGAAAAACCCGAAACAGCCAACGTAACAACTCACCTCCAGTTGTTGAAGAGACTGTTGAGCAAATGATCGCACGACGAATAGCTGAAGGTATTGCCCAGTATGAGGCAAGCCGCAACCGCGATCAGGTAGTCAATAACAGCGGATCTACCCCTGTTAATACTGAGACACCCGTGAATGCTCGCCAAGGGTGTTCATACAAAACATTTCAGGCTTGTAAGCCGATTTCTTTCCGTGGCACCGAGGGTGCCATTGGTATGATTCATTGGATAGAGAAAACTGAATCGGTATTGGACATTAGTGACTGTTCACCTGACTGTATGGTGAAGTATGCTACTTGCACTTTGGCTGACAAAGCGCTCACTTGGTGGAACAGTCAGATCCAATCACTTGGTCGACCAACTGCTTATTCGATGTCATGGGGAACATTTAAAAATTTAATGTTGGAGGAATTCTGCCCTCGCAGTGAGATGCAGAAGATTGAAACAGAGTTGTGGAACATCACCATGACTGGTGCGGATATTACTGGGTACACCACCAAGTTTCAGGAGCTTGCACGTCTAGTGCCACACATGGTGACACCAGAGTATAAACGTATCGAGCGCTACATATACGGTCTGGCACCACAAATTCGCAGTCTGGTGACGTCATCTAAACCGGATACTTTCAGGAGTGCTGTTACTCTAGCACAAAGTTTGGCCGACGAGGCGGTCAGGATGGGAAATCTGACTAAGAAAGCTGTGTCGGGAAAAAGTGAACCGAACAGTATAGATACTGGTAGTTCGGGCAAGGGGAAAAGGAAATGGAATGACCGACAGGGTCAATCAGACAAAAAGAATTCTGGAGACTCTAAGGCATACGTTGCCACTGTCACTGAGACTAAACCTTATTTGGGTAACAAACCCAAATGTGATAAATGTAATCGACACCACGAAGGTGGGTGTGGTTATTGTGGAAATTGTAAGGTATGGGGACATAAGACTCGAGACTGTAAAACCAACCCTCCCCCACGAGCAAACACTGAGCGTCGAAACCAGGGGTGTTTTGAATGTGGTGAGCAAGGACACTACCGTAACCGATGTCCTAAGCTCAACAACAATAACCAAAACCGCAACAACAACAACAACAACCGTGGTAACAACAATAACCGAGCCAACAACATCAACAATCAACCTGCTCAAGGGAGAGCATTCGTAATCGGAGCACAGGAGGCACGCCAGGACCCTAACACCGTCACTGGTACGTTTCTCGTAAACAACCATTATGCCTCTGTGTTAATTGATTCGGGTGCTGATTTGAGCTTTGTGTCTACTGAGTTTAGACCACTATTAGAACTTGAATCACGTAAGTTAGATAACAAGTATACTATAGAGTTAGCCGATGGTGAGTTAATCGAATCAGGAGAAATAGTACCGGGATGTACCTTGGAGTTAGAAGGTCATCTCTTCGAAATAGACTTGCTACCGGTTAAACTGGGAAGTTTTGACATTGTAGTCGGTATGGATTGGTTATCTAAGAACCGCGCTGAAATCATATGTCATGATAAGATGATTCGCTTACCGTTACCGACAGGAGAAACTTTGGTGATTCAAGGTGAGAAACGCAAGAGTGCCACAAAAATGATTTCGTGCTTGAAGGCCAGCAAGTACCTCCGAAAGGAATACCAAGCATTTTTGGCACATGTTGTGGAAAAGAAACCCGAGGAGCGACGTATAGACGATGTGCCCATTGTGTGTGACTATCCAGGAGTATTTCCTGATGAGTTGCCGGGATTACCACCCCCACGACAAGTTGAGTTTCACATCGATCTGGTGCCAGGAGCCGCACCAATCGCCCGTGCACCTTATCGTCTAGCTCCCTCGGAGATGCAGGAGCTATCTACACAATTGCAAGAACTCTTAGACTTGGGATTCATCCGGCCGAGCTTTTCACCTTGGGGAGCTCCGGTTTTGTTTGTTAAGAAAAAGGATGGATCTATGCGGATGTGCATCGATTATCGAGAACTGAACAAGGTAACTATCAAGAACCGATACCCGATACCACGCATTGACGATCTGTTCGATCAACTGCAAGGGTCAAGCTATTATTCAAAAATTGACCTACGATCTGGTTACCACAAACTTAAGGTACGAGAAGAAGATGTACCGAAGACTGCTTTTAGGACTCGTTACGGTCACTACGAGTTCCTAGTCATGCCTTTTGGGCTGACCAATGCACCTGCAGTATTCATGGATTTGATGAACCGTGTATGCAAACCTTATCTGGATAAATTTGTCATCGTGTTTATTGATGACATCTTGGTATACTCACGAACAAAAGAGGATCACGAACAACATTTGAAACTCGTTCTCGAACTACTACGGAAAGAGAAGCTTTATGCAAAGTTCTCTAAGTGCGAATTTTGGATGCGAGAGGTTCACTTCCTTGGTCATGTGATAAATGACAAGGGAATTCACGTAGACCCGTCCAAAATTGAGGCGATTAACAACTGGGAAGCACCAAAGACCCCAACTGAGGTACGACAATTTCTGGGTCTAGCTGGTTATTACAGGCGATTCATCGCAAACTTTTCAAAGATAGCTCAGCCACTCACCGCATTAACTCAAAAGGACAAGAAATTTGAGTGGAATGAGAAACAAGAAAATGCATTCCAACTACTGAAACAGAAACTGAGCAGCGCACCCATACTATCTCTACCTGAAGGAGTGGATAACTTTGTTGTTTATTGTGATGCTTCGCATCAGGGATTGGGTTGCGTGTTGATGCAAAATGACAAGGTCATTGCATATGCATCACGACAACTGAAAGTGCATGAGAAAAACTATACCACCCACGACTTGGAGTTGGGAGCAGTTGTTTTTGCATTGAAGATCTGGAGACACTACCTATACGGTACAAAGTGTACGATCTTCACGGATCATAAGAGCTTGCAACATATATTTGACCAGAAAGAGCTAAATATGAGACAACGACGCTGGGTCGAATTACTTAACGATTACGACTGTGAAATAAAGTATCACCCGGGTAAGGCTAACGTGGTAGCAGATGCCCTGAGTCGTAAGGAACGAATCAAACCTCGAAGAGTTCGAGCCTTGGGATTGACAATCCACTCGAATCTCATTACTCAAATTCGTGAGGCACAAGAACTTACTTTCACTTCCGAACGTCTTAAGGATGAATCCTTGAAGGGAATGGAAAAACAACTCGAGAAAAAGGACAACGGAATGTTGTACTTTATGAATCGAATTTGGGTACCATGTGTAGATGAGTTACGCAAACTGATTTTGGATGAGGCACATAAATCCAATTACTCAATACATCCTGGTGCAGACAAGATGTACCATGACGTGAAAGGCTTCTACTGGTGGCCTGGAATGAAACGTGACATTGCCACCTACGTAAGCAATTGCTTAACGTGCTCGAAGGTCAAAGTTGAATACCAAAAGCCATCTGGGCTTTTGCAACAGCCTGAGTTGCCCAAGTGGAAATGGGAGCAAATAACAATAGACTTCATTACAAAGTTACCTAGAACGGCATCTGGAGCAAATGCCATATGGGTGATTGTCGATCGATTGACGAAATCAGCCCACTTTCTTGCTATTAAGGAAACGGATGGAATGGAGAAACTAGCTAAAATTTATATTAAAGAGATTGTTTCTCGGCATGGTGTGCCACTATCCATCATCTCTGATAGAGATGCACGATTCACTTCTCGCTTTTGGCAAACATTACAACAGGCACTGGGTACCCGACTTGATATGAGTACTGCCTACCACCCGCAGACTGACGGCCAAAGTGAGCGAACGATACAAACGCTCGAAGACTTGTTGCGAGCATGTGTGATAGACTTTGGAGGTAACTGGGATACCCACCTACCTCTAGCTGAATTTTCGTATAACAACAGTTATCACACGAGTATACAGATGGCACCTTTTGAGGCGTTATATGGACGCAAGTGCCGATCACCACTCTGTTGGGCAGAGTTGGATGACAGACAACTATCTGGACCCGAACTTGTCCAGGAAACCACTGATAAAATAACTCAAGTACTAAACCGATTGAAATCGGCACGAGACCGACAAAAGAGTTACGCTGATAACCGCCGTAAACCTCTTGAGTTTCAAGTAGGAGACAAGGTCCTACTCAAGGTATCTCCTTGGAAAGGAGTTGTACGATTTGGAAAACGCGGTAAACTGAATCCACGATATGTTGGACCATTCGAAATCCTAGCAAGGATTGGTCCTGTAGCTTATAAGCTTAAACTGCCGCAAGAACTTAGTAATATTCACGACACCTTTCACGTGAGTAACCTTAAAAAGTGTCTATCGGATGAGACACTAATTATTCCTCCTGACGAAGTTTTCATTGATGCAAAACTCAACTTTGTGGAGGAACCTATCGAAATCATCGATCGGAAAACACATAAACTCCGACGCAGTCGGATTGAACTAGTTAAGATTCGATGGAACTCAAAACGCGGTACAGAGTCTACCTGGGAACGTGAGGACGAAATGCGCAAGAAGTATCCTCACTTATTCGAAAGCGTGACAGCAACTCACGACACGATTTAAATCTCGGGACGAGATTTTGCTAACGGGGGGAGAATGTGACACTCCTCCAAATTAGGTATATATTTATACTACTAACCTGCATTTCTTACGCTAATTCCCTGCGATTGTTTTAATCTAAACCTAGGATGTGATGTAAGTCTAGCAAAGCCCATTACCATAAAACAAAATGTGGAATTATCCAAACAAACATTATTTACTTTAATATATTACGAGAATATATTACGCGTATTTAAAATGTTATAAAACACTCGGTACGCGACAAAAACGCGTGAAACGCGCCCGACACGTGAAATAAACTCAAGTTATATTTTTATAACTCATTATTAAGTATTTTGATAAAATACTTCAAGTTAAAACATCGCGATTACACGCGTACGAAAATAACGTTTTTAAAACGTTACGCAATTCGGATAAATGCACGATTCGCGATCGTGACCAAACGACAACTCAAATATTATTTTAGATACCTAAAATATGTTATTTGAACAAACTTTCACTTAAAATGTCGCATTTTAAATCGTTAACGAAACATACATATTAAAACGTATAACGACTAATTAAAACGTTAAACGACCGGGTAAACGAACACAAGGCGTAACGCAACTTTGGGAACAAGTTTTACACACCCATTGGGGCATGGGACCCACGAAATCTGCAGAAAAATGGGGAGGGGGAAACATGTTTTTCCTTTTCTTCCTTTGATAACTTACACACACAATTACCACCATCACTCTTTACTCCATCTCCCTCACCTCTCCTCTCTCTCTCTATCTCACCTCTCTCTCTCTCTAAAAAGCTGGAAAACCAGCCCCAAACACCCTCAAGAACACCATAAAAACACCATCAAAAGTCCTTGGATCGCTAGGCTCGTTTGGACAAAAACGCTCACCTCATCGTTAGCTACGTTTTCATCTTCTCGGTTTTTCAAACCGACAATTGTAAGAACTTCACAACTCAAGTATTTTACTTACATAATGTTTATTAACATGTTTAGTTGCTTATTTAACAAAGTAATGTCCCAACCATGTGTTAAAACTCGTTTTTAATACACATACATATATATACAAAATCTGCCACTGAAAACAGTCACTTTCTCGAATTTTTATAAAATCATACACTCGAAACTAGCGTAAACTTTCTAAACATGAAATCTTGGAAATTTCGTGATCTACAACTTTCGTGTTGAGCACTTGGACCAGAAGTACACCGGTTTTCCCAGAAAACGCGATTTGTGAACATATCACTGTTTTGGCCGGAATCTGTATATAACATTTCTTGATTTTTGTTAAAAATGGAAGATGAACACTAAAAGTCTCGGAAAAATAAAGAAATGATCTAGAGACATAGGAGAACATTTGGTAATTTTTGTGGGATTTGATTCGGACTAGATGTTAGAGAAAACGAAGGTTTCGTTGGAGCAAAATCTGGAAAACTCAAACCGGGGACTGTTTTGATGTTTTTGTGAAAACGACACTTCGGGTCAACCACTAAACGAACCGAAAATTTTTCTAGGCTATATTAACCATTCTAAGACTTGTGTAAAAGTTTCGGGTCAAACCGAGCACGTTTGACCAAGTCAATATAGACGAGACACGGACGATAAACGTAAACCGACAAATGTTAAACATTAGAATGACGACGAATACAACGATTGGGACAATTTATGAAAATATATTTTGATAACGAAACGGAAGTTTTAATACATTTTAAACGTGTATAAACTTTTATAAAATAGGACGAGACAAACATTTGGGTATAAGGAAAAACGAAAACGAATGTTCACAATTCATTACGGGATTAAGTTACACGTACTAGTTTTTATATGCAATGAACGCACTTAAACATAAAAATATATATATAAAACCTATATATATATTTTCAAGTAATACGTTATAATAACGTAAATTGCGAACCAAAGTCATTAATAAGGACACGACTAAATTGCGCGACAATTCCTAACATATGAAAACTATAAGTTTTAATACGAAAACCACGTATTCAAACTCAATGTATGTGAGACAAATATATATAAGTATACGACAATTTGTAAAATGTATATTTATACAAACAAAACTGAGACATACGTTTAACAAACGTACACTTTATTATTAATATACAGCGAGTATATTGAACAAATACATATATATATGACAAGAATATATGTACAAACGATAACACCAAAACAACGTCACCAACAAATTCAACAACAAACTATTAACGTGATTCGAAGCTATCGATCACTGATTGTTAATACAATATTGTGTATAGGTTAACTCGTTGGGCTACTCGACACTACTTGCTAGCTTTCACATCCGCCACTACTACTACGTGAGTTCACAAACCCCTTTTCACTGTTTTATTGCTTTTAAAACCCGGGGTGAGAACATAGAAACGGTTTGCTACTGCATGCAAATACTGAACTGATTTAAATACTGTATGTATTTACTGAACTGTTTATGAAAGGGTATTTCATACAACTACTTGAACTGCTGTTCATGAAACTGTTTTCATACTGTTTTGGGAATTAGACAAACTGATCTTGGTAAGGACCTAGGCTTACGATGTAGTGCATAAAAGTCCTTATGGCTACAGACTATAACCATTAGCTAGGTGACTCTAGCCACTGAGTATACGGATAGTACTATCGCCGTGACGACCCTCCTACGGATTTGGGAGCGTATACTTACTAGTCCTATTGGCAACAACAACAGATTTGGGTCGTGGATTGGTTATAGGGTTAGGTTGCGTTACCTTACTCGACAGGTTTAGCTCACCTTTTGAGGGATCACCGTCTAAATATTCCCACTTACGAAACTACTATTTAGGAAGGGTATTCCTACTGAACTGCTTGGAAATGTTAATCCTTATATAAGTTAACCTGTGTTTCCTGCTTACAAAACTTGAATTGGGAAATGTTATTTATTAACTTGTGTTTCCTACACTATACATAAACTTGTGAATTCACTCAACAATCATGTTGACGTTTTATTCTATGTTTTTCAGGGAATTAGCAACGTAAGTAAGATCTGCATGCATATCAGGACGGACTACCCTGGACTTGTTTAGGATGCCACTACTTTTGGGACACTTGGATTTCCTCCGTATAACCGCAATTACTGCGGTCATACCTATGAAATCTACTTTTGCTGTTATGTATTTTATGAAATACTGTTTTCAACACTACTATTACTGTTACAACTTTACGAGTTGTAACCTTTTGTAAAACTTGATATGGTTGGCATCTTAATAATTACCGTTCTGCGATAACCCTATGCTCTGATGTATGAATGTATCTGTTGGATCGTGTTACTGTTCGCAGCCCCGCCACGTCACTAAGCTTCCGCAAAACATTAAACAAATCGTAATTACCGTTTGGCGGGGTGTGACAATCAAGCTCCCAGAGCTTGGTATGCGAGGTTGGCAAATCATCTAACGAAAAATGGCTTTTCCCGAGGCCACATCGACAGCACTCTCTTCATTAAAAGGGATGGAAAAGATTTGCTGCTGGTACAGGTTTACGTGGACGACATTATATTTGGTTCAACTAATGATTCTTTGTGCAGGGATTTCGAGAAAATTATGAAGTCCGAGTTTGAGATGAGTGCCATGGGAGAACTCAAATTCTTTCTGGGTGTACAGGTTGAGCAGTCTGATAAAGGACTCTACATTCATCAGTCCAAATATGTCAATGACATGTTGACTCGGTATGAGCTCCATGACTGTAAACCATATGGTACTCCTATTGAAACTGATCACAAACTCGGGCCTGCTGAATACGAAGAAGACTGCAAGGAGCGCGATTATCGTTCTATGATAGGATCGTTGATGTATCTTACTGCATCAAGACCAGATATTGTGTTTGCTGTGTCTATTTGTTCCAGGTATCAAGCGAAGCCCAAAGTTTCTCACATGAAGGCTGTAAAGAGAATATTTGGTTACCTCAAATATAGGCCATCACTTGGTCTATGGTACTCAAACGAGAAAGACTTCTCTCTCTCAGCCTATTCTGATTCTGATTATGGCGGCTGCAATTCGGATAAGAAGTCAACTACAGGAGGTTGCCAATATCTCGGTTCCAGATTGGTGTCTTGGCAGTGTAAAAAGCAAACAACAGTTTCCACCTCAACAGCGGAAGCTGAATACATTGCTGCTGCAAGTTGTTGCTCCCAGATTCTGTGGATTCAACACCAATTGCGTGATTATGGGTTACTTCTTACCTTAACTCCTATTCATATTGATAACACTGCTGCTATATCTATTATTCGCAATCCTGTTCAACATTCTAAGACCAAACACATAGAGATTAGGTTTCACTTCATAAGAGATTGCTATGAGAAACACTTGATAGACCTTATTCACATTGATACCCTCATGCAAAAGGCCGATCTTTTTACCAAAGCATTTTCGCGTGCTCGTTTCAACGAACTTGTAGATATGATAGGGATGATTTCCCTTGATCTCAAGAAATGATTTGTGACTAGTTTTATGTACAGTGTTGTTTAAATTAAAAAAAAAAAAAAAAAAAAAAAAAAAAAAATTACGCAACTGCCACTCATTATACTTTCTAGCATTAATGAAAAGCAAGGTTGCTACATTTTAAAATAGACGTTGAAGTTGTGTCTGTAAACAACTTGGGATATGATAGTACATTGAATGACATGCAATGAATATGGAAACTTTAAGATTTATCCTGGATGTGTCAGTAGATTTATTTGACATATTAAAATCAGTTTTTATAAACATTGTCTTCATCATACGATGTATTAGTAGGCATGTTATACAAATCTCTTTGAGAATTATTAAGAAGCCTAAATGATAATTGTCCATTTCAAGTGGTTCAACACCATTAGATGTATGACACAAGTCTTAATATCTTACTTAGACTAGACATGTTTTCGTGAAAGAAGTTTATTCGATATCATCTGGGGGTATATATTGACAGTTTCCTCTGTTATACGTAAGTATAGACCTGGCTTCTGTTAATATATATTTTAAAATTAAGCAAACGCAAGTCAAAGTACTTGAAAAGTCTTTAAAATCAAGATACCTTACAAGGTCGCCAAAAGGGTTTGACCAAGTTCGGTTTTGCTTAAACCTGAATCAAGTTATGTCGCTCTGTTGTACGCACGTACAGACCTGTCACCGCTGTCTTGATTCTTAAATTTGATTTTCTAATATTCTCTCTGTAAATGGAAACATGGTCTATGTCTCAAGTTAAGATGTATGTCTATGGTAGTGACCACAGCGAAATGAACAGTCCAATAATAATAGAAATATCTCCTAGATGTGAGTATAACACGTTTGAGTGGACAAATATACTAATAATCGTCTTGAAATAATTTTTATAAAAAGTGTTTCTAGTATGTCAAGTAAATTTAAAGTGGACAAATATACTGATGATCGAAATAACCCTTACTATTCCTAATTATTGCATGTTATGTCAATATGATCCCTAACCAGAAATATCACAACTCCGTCACCAAAAATATTACACTTTTAGATGTCTTTGTTATACTTTATTGTTTATATAATTGTATTTAATTTTATTTTTCTTTTATGTCACAAATCATCCTCTTTGCGAAAACTCTTTACTCTCAATCTAAATCGATTTCGAACACAAATTTTATGTCGCTAAAATCTGCTCTGTCTTCTGTGCGACACAAGCATTGTGTCGTATTCCACTTATACGACACAAGAATTGTGTCGTACATTGTGTCGTATCTCTTCTATACGACATAACCACTGTGTCGTATCTTATGTCGCATGTGTGTTTGGGGGTTAACTATTCCCAACATACGACATAACCGTTTACGCTTTCATAATTACTCACGACACAATACATACGACACAAAGACGATTTTGCGACACAACAACGATTTTGCGACACAGTCGTATACTCGCTCGGATTTGTTGGTTCGAAGCATTTTCACAGTGATTTGTTACTCGATTCTTGTTCTCCATATCCTTGCGCTTCTTTCGGTATGATTCCCTCGTGTTTTTATTCCGTATCTTGCTTATAATTAGATCGTGGACATTACGGGTTTAGGGTTACGTTATTTTCTTAAATTATTTAGGGTTTAGGGGTTTCTAGGGTTAGAAGACTTGATATTCTTGATCCCCTACTGTTTGCGAACCCTAGGGTATGATTCAATTTCGAAAACCCCAAATTTTTGTCAAAATTATTTCTGGGTTGGTTTAGTGTTCTTCTTTGCGACACAACATACGACACAAGCGTTGTGTCGCATAGATTAAACAGTTTTATGTCGTATCGATTCCCTCCGTTTATGTCGTATTGTGTACGACACAACATACGACCTAAGATTTATGTCGTATCCTTTTATACGACACGACCTACGACACAACTGTTGTGTCGCATCTGAGATTAATTTCTCAAAAAATGCTAAATGCAAGGGAAACTCTGTCCGCGTGACACGTGTCATGCGACACAAGCCCTGTGTCGTAGTCTACTTCTACGACACAAGCACTGTGTCGTATCTCTGTTATGCGACACAACTACTGTGTCGCAGAACATTTGTAAACTAAAACGCGATTTTTTTTTTTTGGTACTAACGCTAACGCCGCTCGAGCCTTTGGTTGTATTACTGTTATTTTTCAGAAATGGCTGATCAGCAACCTGCACAAGCTGCTCCAGTTCCTGAGATCGATGTGACGAAATACTTTTGGGAACCGCGTCACAACATAGTGGCCTTCATGAACACTGCTGTCGAGACATCGCGTCCATATCGACCGATGATATCTTTTCTACGCCGGTCTCGAATCCATAAAGCCATTACTGCTGACACGCGGATTCTGCGAGATCACATTACTGAATTTTGGGATAATGCGGTGGTCAACAAAGAGGAACAGGATACACGTATTATCTCGAAGGTTCGAGGTCACGAGGTCATCTTTACTGAGCAGCTGATTCGGGATTTCTTTGAGTTTGGAGACAACCCCGATATGCTCACTCAGTTTACTGCTACGGCCATTGCCCAAGGGATGCAATCGATCGGTTATCAGGATATCCCCGTGGACCAGTACAAGAAAACCTATATGACCAAGGTTTGGCGGTATCTGGCCCACATTGTGATTGTCTGTCTCTCCAGCCGCAGGGCAGGTCTCGAGGGTATGAGTTACGCGACGGTCTCAGCTTTTCTTGCGTTAATCTACAACAAGCCCTTCAACTTCTCCGGTTATATCTTCAGAGGGTTTGTCTCCAACGCACTAGATACCCGTGAAAAGTGGGCTTTATATCCTAGATTCACTCAATTACTGTTGAATCATCTTCTTCCTGGTCTTCCGGTGGCTCCTATCCATACCTTCAAACAGACACCGATGAACACCAGGATCTACACCATATGTACCTCTTTTGCCAAGCAGGGTCAGGCACCAGAAAGGGAGGTTGACTTATTCGGTCATATCATTGATCCGGCTTATGTTGGTCCTCCTGGTGAACAGTTTAACGATCCAGCCCCCAGGCCTACTGTTCCACCATCCCCAGTTCCACCTCCGGCCCAACAACCACCACCAGTTCAACCACCCGCTGCTCCGCAACCGTCTGTTTTGCCAGATTCTCTGGATCAGGAGTTTG
The DNA here is from genome assembly GCA_963422505.1 of Pseudognaphalium luteoalbum. Classification (NCBI taxonomy): domain Eukaryota; kingdom Viridiplantae; phylum Streptophyta; class Magnoliopsida; order Asterales; family Asteraceae; genus Pseudognaphalium; species Pseudognaphalium luteoalbum. Next base: position 61,996,111 of record OY730194.1, read on the forward strand.
TCGATCTCGATCGTGAGATCGACGCATATCAGCCACCTTCTCCACCTCCTGAATCCTCCAGCCGAGGTAAACGGCCTCGTGATTCCTCTGAGGCTGATATTTTGGATCCTCCGATTCGCCGCTCTCGCACTTCAACTTCTACATCTTATGAGCTCCCGAGAACCGAATCTCCTATCACCCCTCACCCGGCGGTTATTCAAGAGCTCCTGCGCAGACTTGATAAAATGCAGCATGACATGGAAGCTCAACTCACGGTGTTCGAAGCTCAAGATGCCCGAATCTCTATCCTGGAAAAGGAGAATGCTGAGCTGAAATCAAAGATTCTACAGCTGGAAACCCAAGCTATTGCTTCGGGGGAGTCAAGCCAACCGACTTTAGAATCAACACCTAGGGTTTCCGCCGAGGGCGATGAAAATGTAAATACCGAAAATGTAAATGATTCTGTTATTAATGAAACTCCTATTTTAGATTACATTCTTGAGTTACCAGGGCAACCGAAACCATTAGCTGTAGATTACACCTATTGCAATTTGACATACTTTCAAGCTGCGGTTTATGAAGATGGTGTTGTACCTGAAGAGCCTTTTGATTTCGAGGCTGCAAATGATAATGATGATATTGAGGTTGAGCAGGAAGGACTTGATCCAAATGAAGAATATGTTGATCAGCCCTCTCACCCACAGGAAGGTATTGTTGTATCTGATTCTTATGACGATGAGTCAGAGCCTGCATTCAATTATGTACCAGGATCCACCGCAGGATCGTCTTATCAGGCTTCCTCTGCTCCTGAATCGTCTGAACCTGTCGGACTTTCTCGAGATTTACCAGTTCCCACAGGATTCCCAAGGACAAATTACAATGACATCTTCCCACAGGATACGTTCGAACATGTTCCTGTTGACAGGGAAATGTCCATCAGGGATAACTGGTTCATCAAAGGTAAAAATATCGAACCTGTTCCTGTTACCTGCAAGAAATACAAGGTAGGCGGTGATTATACCGGCCTTATTAAAAGTTGGAAGGTGAACAAGGGAAGGTTCATGATCAAGAGACGTGACGGTATCCAGTACTTTCGTCGATCTCTGAAGAAATTGAGTACGTTGCCAAAGCACGATCTTGTTCGTCTTACTCGACTTCAGTTGATCAATCCTCATAAAGACGGAATAGCTGAAGTTATTCAGAAGGTCATGCGAGCAGAGATTCGATCAAAGAAATATCATTATGTCAGACCTGTGTTGGGTACTCGTTTTACTTTCAAGAAAAAGCTTGACCCAAAGACAAATCAGCCAATCGTCAGAAATCACTATCCTCCTGCTAATTGTCTTCGTGAAGTCTCGCTAGAATCTGTTCCCCTTAATTTGCTGAAACGATTTCATTACTGGGAACTGGATGCTCACACCGGCGAAGCCGTTCTTGTCCACGTGCCTGATTCTGTGCCTCAAACTGGGTCTACTTCTCTGTGGGGTTTACCTAAAGCAGAATTCAGGATATTTGACCCGATGAGCATAATAAACTTGTCAAAGGATGACATGAAGAAACTATTCAACAATCGTATTCGCTACAATCCTGACAACGAGTTCAACACAATTCTGGCTAAGCGATTTCAGAAAATCGTTGATATATGTTTCTCTTTTGGTGTGCATGCTGGTGGAAACTTTCCACCTGGATGGGTTTAAAGACTGAAGCTAATTGAAGAAATTCTTTGAAGACCAAGCTGAAGACACGGGGGAGTTTGTTGGTACATCTAGATGTGTCTGTCAGTTGGTCTCAGTCTGTAATTGTGTCATTATTGTAATTACGCATTGTATAGTTAAGATATAGTTTAATTACAAGTTTTCTAATCTTGCGACACAAGGATTATGTCGCAGATTCATTCTGTGCGACATAAGTATTGTGTCGCAGAATCCGTCAATACGACACAAGGGTTGTGTCGCAGAATCAGTCTATGCGACACAAGGGTTGTGTCGCAGAAAGCTTAATTTGGGCTATAAATAGAAGTTCGTCAGCCTCTGTTTGCAAGCCATTTAACACACACATAACTCACTGTCCAGAGAGAAAAAGTCATTGGTAGGGTTATTTTGTTCCTTGTGTGTTTTGTCAAAGTGTATGTTTACTTGTTGATAATATATATATACATACATCTTTGTGTTGTGGTGATACTTAGCTTAAATCTTGCATAACTTGTTGTGTTTAATTTTCCGCATTTACATACAAGCAAACTACTCGTGTTGGTCCGAATAGTTGGAACCTTCATGACACTTTCGGGATAACAATAAAATGAAACGATAATTTTCTAGAGTTTAAATATATGTTTAAGACTTCCCTAAAAGTTTCGGGTCAAATCGAACACGTTCGACCAAGTTACCATAAACGAAAATGCTAACAGCCGATTCTGCAAAGAGTGTTCAATTTCAGTTCGCACATTATGCTGCGAGTTGAGTTCTTGCGAGTTGACTATTTGACATGCAACTTGACCTTTGACCTGCGAGTTGACCCTTGAACCAATCTTGCGAGTTGAACAATGAGTTAAGTGTATTGCGACTTGACTTGCGAGATGACTTTACCCTGCGATTTGAGACCTTGTGAACTGACCTGCGGGTTGAATAAGCAATGCAAATTTAGTTCGATGGACCTTTAGCAACCTAAGTCCATTAACCAAGTATCAAATCCGCATAATGACAAATATACTTTATACGAGACTACTTGAACATACAAATACATATACCTTATAAGTATGCAATGAAACAAACAAAATAATACAATCCTCGAGGACTATTATTACATAATGTGAGACTTCGCAAATTTCGACATAATTACGTACATTATTGACATGCATATTTTAGGCTAATTCCCTACTAAAATGAATCCACACTATTTTCATAAGATAAGTCTTGCAAAGCCCAAAAAATTAATACGTGAGGTATTAGTTAGTTTGTAATGATTAGTAATTACGCGTGAAATGATCGGACATAGTTCGACACAATATACAACATCGGTGAAAACATTTCTATAAATAAATTACATCTAATTTTATAAGTTATATATCATATATTATTATTTTGTTTAAATAATACATGAAAAACATAGACGTTTTGCTTAAAACGTCTTAAACGTAACGAAAGCGCGCGAATCGAATTTGACAACCAAACAAAATATGACACCCGACAAATTAGGGCTAGTTATTAGTTCCTAATGATCTGCTAATACATGTAATTATTTCTAGATTAGGCTAATTGTATGTATCAATATATATATATTGGAATATATATACACGTACGCGATTATGTTCAATCGTGCATTTTCATATCGGGCGGATCCCGATACATTAATACGGACGTTGGTGAACTCAATTTATTAAATAATATGAAATTATTTGATAAACATACTTATTTCCAAATATTATTGCGATAATATTTCATAAGCATTTCGTAACGTATATAATGCTCAGAAATGACCAAAATTGCGCAAAACGCGCCCGACAATCAAATAAACGTCAAAATGTATTTTATAAATTAAAATATATCATTTTGGATGGTAAGTAATTATTTGAAGTATTGTATTTCAAACCGATAAAAAAACATTTAATTTAAACGTCATGCGATTTATTAATCGTAACACGACTTCGCGAAGCACTACCGACATATCACAATAACATTTTTTATAAATGTTTCTAAGTAATAATAAGTATTACTTCAAGTTAAAAATACCGAGATTTAAATCGTTATTTAAAACACACGTATTAAAGCACATAACAATAAATAAACGTCGAAACGAGCGGGTAAACGAACACTCACAGAGCGCAACTTTGGGAACAATTTAAACACCCACATGAGGGTGGGACCTACTGAAAATCTGCAGCAAATCAACCCCCATGCCATTACCCTTTTCTTGTTTGACACACCAAAAACATCAACCACTCCCACTTCAAGCCTCTCTCTTCTCTCTCTCTAAAAAATGTGGGGGTCAGCCACAAGACCACCCACAGCCACCCTAACACCTCCATTGAGCCACCATAAGTCCATCATACAACCACCGTCGGCCGCCACATCGGAAAATTTAAGAAAACGAGTTTTCGACCTCTTTTCTTCTTCTCCTCACCATTTCTTTGTAAGAACTCTTGAACGTTTCTAAGATTTACTTGTTTACTATTTATTAACAAGTCTAGTTGCTCATTTAACAAGATTATGTCCAAAACAAAGCTTAAAACTCGTTTTTCCAAACCTCTAAATCGTAACAGTTTCTGTCCCAGAAAATCGACCTCACTAAAACGACTATAACTTGAGATCTAGGTTGAGTCAACACATGTATCACCTACCGAAATTTGCATATGAATGTCCTCTACAAAAAGTTGTAATATGGCTTTTCCCAGAAATACACGGATTTTCATGTATAGCTCAATCTTTTGAGCAAAGGTCCGTTTAGAACCTAAACCGACCACTCTTCATGATTATTTTTGTTAAAAATAGTAAATGAACTTATAAAACTACCATAAAGTGCAAATTTACACTACACATATAGGAGAACATGTATGATTTTTAGTTAGACTTGATTCGGTTTAGAAGTTGGTTAAATCGAGAGATTTGTCGAGTTAAGATCTAGAAAATCAAAGTGTAGGGACTGTTTTTGTCATTTCACAAAAACCGACACTAGACCCATTGTCGCACGAGTAATCCGACAGTCCTTATTGTCGCATGAGTAATTCCCGACAATCCTTATTGTCGCAAAATTAGTCCGACAATCTTTATTGTCGCATGAGTGATAATTCCGGCAATCCCTATTGTCGCATAAATCGTAGTTCCGACAAATCCCTATTGTCGCATAAATCGTAGTTCCGACAAATCATTATTGTCGCATGAGTGATAATTCCAAATATCCTTATACATAGATACAATATTTGGACAATCAACAACAAATATATTGATAAGTATACAACACAGCAAAACATATAATAATAACACTTTTGGATTATTATTACAAACCGTCACCAACGGGCCGTACATATTTTCAAAACTCTAACTAATCAAACAAACCAATGTATTTGGACATAACTAGTTGGATGAACAACTAGCATAGGTGGTCTCTAGAGACACCTACACATTATACTAACCTTGCGCATTGTAAACGCTCGGCAGGTTACAGTCTTCGGACATCTCATTGTATTACATCATACTTACTTCATTGCAATACTTCAGACTCAGGTGAGTCTCATACCCCTCATTTTACTGTTTTCAACCCAGGGGTGGGAATACGTGCTCCGTTTTACTTTTACATGTGAACACAAGTACAAAACATCGATATATTGACTGCATGGGTTTGTTTTACCTAATCATGAAGCCCTCCACTACATAGTTTGTTAGTATTGCTATAGCGTGAATGTTAGTGTATGGTAACATATGGGATTGACAATCCCCGTCCGGGGTAGTCGCGCTACCACGACTACAGTCGAACAGACGCCTTATCATTTGTTCATACATGTGTAGATTAGGCACATGCAGGAGGCAACCTCGCTCAGGTCCTTAAAGGTGGATCCTGACTCCCTCAGTTAAGCTCAAACTATGGCCTCATGATAGTAATATACAATCACTATTTTATTTGCTTAATTGCAAATCATCATACTTAAATCTTGTGGTTCATAACTCATATTTCATCATTATACAAACCTGTGAGCTCATCAGCTTTTAGCTGACCTTTTAGAATGTATTCTCAGGTACACAGCAGCAGTAAGACTGCTCAGGATTAGCTAGCTCGAGTCGCATTCAGATATCAGGAGATTCACATGCATTTCTACATTTTTTACAAATAGATATGCCTTAGAATCTCTTACATTTAGCTTGCGAGCTTTGGTAAACAATATAACATTGTAAAAATTTTATATCACCAATGTAATGGTTTAAACGACGCATATAGAGTCGTTCACTTTATCTTATGTGCTTTTGTTTATTGATTAGTCGCGCCCCGACCCAATTCGCCTCCCAACCCGAATTTGGGGGTGCGACAGATTGGTATCAGAGCCTAAGGTTATAGTGAACTAGGTTGCATTTAGTAGGCCTAGACTATGACCGTTAGGCAGTATTCCTTATTAAGTATGATTAGGTTCAGTGACTACATGATATTGGTTTAATTTAACTTAGCCTGATCAACAATGTACAATTAAAAGATTATGATTTGAGATCTGGAAGGAGTCATGACTGAACAAGATACACTAGTTGACTCTGACCACGAGAGAAACCGGGACTCAAACATGTATGTGTTAGACACTTTAGGCTATTATGTGATATGTATATATACATAGATAGGCCTCACTCTCGCTCAATATCTTAGGCTATATTATATATGCATTATATGAATATAGGCCTCATTCTTTCTAAATGCTTTGTCTCCATATGGCAAACACACCACCCAATTCATCACGCTCTCATCCGTATGGATCACGAAACCCATGGGTGGCTAGGAGGAACACCAGGTTGCCTCGAGCTGACCCATACCCCACTCACTTCACTTTGTTGGACTTAGCCACTAGGCTTCACCGACACGAGCAACGACTTAATACTATGGATACCGAACTCCAAGAAACCAACGAAAATTGGTGACTCACATCACTTGAACGTATCAATCAAGTCTCCGAAGATCACGAAAATACCATCAACCGCATGGACACCCTTGATAACCGTCTGGGTGAAACCATCGAAACTATGGAGGTTGTCCACAACCAAGTGATTGGAAACCGAAACAAAATCTCTGTCCTACAATCAAGGCTGAATCAGTGCGAGACACGTCTAAGGGAAACCGAGGACGCCCTCCGAATGGTTAGCAGACTTGCAGAATCCGTGGACCATCTCACCGCACTACTACCACAACTTAATCTACGACAGGATTAGCTTAGGCTAAATCTGTACTTTATCATGCTTTCGTAGGATCTATGTAATTCGACCGGATGTCATAATTCCCGGCACTTTTGTAAAACTTCTAAGTCTGTGACTTTTGAAACTCCTAACTAGAAATTGTTTGTAATCATTCGACTTCGTATTATGAATTGACAATTTCTTCCGATATTCTACATTGTGATTTTACCATGTGATGTTGTATATTACCAATTTTATATATGAACATCTAACGTGCTTATTACTCTGGTACCACCTCTCATGTACCTTTTATTTCTCTCTTGAAGAATCATGCCGCCAAAGAAAAAAAGTTACAGTGATGCTGAAATTGCTGCCATCGTTTCCCGAACTGTGGCCAAAGCCTTGGCAACTCGGGATTCACCACAAAACTCCAGGAGGAGTAATGATACTCCAGAAATTACTCCTGTCATCAAGCCTTGTTCTTACAAGGATTTTCTCAGCTGCAAACCGCTAAATTTCAAGGGCACGGAAGGTTCCTTCGATCTAATCAGGTGGATCGAAAGGATCGAATCTGTCTTCAGTTTGTGCAACTGCACGAAAGACAGCAAGGTCAAATTCACTGCTTACACCTTTCAAGAAGGTTCACTCACATGGTGGAATACTCATGCCAGTTCTGTGGGCATTGATGTAGCAAACCAACTCCCCTGGGCAGACCTAAAGAAAATGCTAAGGGACGAATATTGCCCCACCGAGGAACTTCACAGGTTGGAGGAAGAATTCCGGCATTTAACTGTTTAAGGCAACGATATCGCTGGTTACACCACCAAATTCCAGCAACTCGCCCTTCTATGTCCAGGTTTGGTAGACACGGACGAAAAACACATCAAGAAATACATCCGCGGCCTCCCAGAGAACATCCAGGGAAATGTCGCCTCATCCAAGCCAACCACCATCCAAAGTGCTATCCGGCTTGCACACGAACTCATGGCGATGATTGTCAGCCGTGAAACATCCACCACCTCTTCCAACAACAAAAGGAAATCTTCTGGAAACTTCAGCAACCAACCAGCTAGCTCGAGTCGCATTCAGATATCAGGAGATTCACATGCATTTCTACATTTTGTACAAATAGATATGCCTTAGAATCTCTTACATTTTGCTTGCGAGCTTTGGTAAACAACATAACATTGTAAAAATTTTATATCACCAATGTAATGGTTTAAATGACACATATAGAGTCGTTCACTTTATCTTATGTGCTTTTGTTTATTGATTAGTCGCGCCCCGACCCGATTCGTTTCCGCAACCCGAATTTGGGGGTGCAACACAAAAGTCAATAAATATTTTGACAAATCAAAACAAAGTATTTTAATAATACTTTAATGAAAATTAATCCAAAACACATCATTAATTAAAATGACACAAAAAATGTTAGGCGATTTAACGTTTTAATGAAAATAACGAGTAAACGACCAAAATATACAGTCTGAGACTGAGAATTAAATCACACTCCCACCCATATGGGCCCCACTAGGGCTGTCCACCATCCCCATGAGCCACTCCCCACACATGCAATTCTCAATCATGGTGATTCCTTTTCAAGACCACCAAACTCTCATGCATTTTCATTTCTCATTCACTCCATCTCACTCTCTGTCATTTTCTCTCCACCATCTTTCTTTAAAATCTGAAACTAGAACCACCATTCCACCACCAAAGCTCTACTAGGAACCACCACCACTATAATCATCCTCTTGCAAAGCTCTTTCAAGATTTCAAGTTCTCAAGTACATCTCATCTAGAATCTGCCATTCTTTCTTCTTTCCACCATTGTGAGGACTCATTTCTACTTTCATCTAGGTATATTTACAAGTTTTTTAGCTCTATTAACTAGATTATGTCCAAACTTGATGTTAAAAATCGTTTTTGAAACACTTTTATAAAGTGACAGAATTTGTCTAGGAAAAACAGCCCACGAAAATGACCATATCTCAAGTTATATGTTGAATTAGACCATGAAACACGTACAAAAATCTTCGTATAGAAAAGATCTACAAAAAGATCTACAAAAAGATCTTGTTTAGATATTTCCAGAAATAAACGGATTTTTAGATATAAACTGATCTTTGCATGCTTTCTGATTTTGTTCGAGAAACTAGTTCGGTTCTTTCACGGAATTATTTACCTAACAAGATGGACACTATAAATCACGGAAAAATCATGTTAAGTACTAGATTCATAGGTGACCAGGTGGTAAAATTTGTGGACATTAATTCAGACCGGAACTAGTCGAGAACGTGAGGCGAAATGAACCGACAAAACCGAAAATGTAATTTAAGGACTGTTTTGGAATTTTTGTAAAAACCGACAATTCGGGTTAACCCCAACACAAACCGACAATTTTTATAAACTCTATGAACTAAAAAAAGGGCTGGGTAAAAGTTTCGGGTCAAACGGAGGTCGTTTTACCGCATTCCCGACAAGCCAAAACCGACCCTAAGTGACACATTTAGTATCGCCAAGAATGATAAAACTTATAACTAGTTTTTAGTTAAGTGTTGAATAACACGTAACCACTATACTTATACGATACAACTCAGTAATGCATGACATATACTTTATAAGTATAACATTTCAACTTTATAATAATGATATTTTAAAAATAATTATTATTACGAAAACTCACCAACGAGCCGTATACGCTTTACAAACTTCAACGTATACACACAATAACTATTTTGGATATTTTCTAGTTAAGTGAACATTAGCATGGATAGTCTATAGAGATATCCACTTACTTGTAATCTCATACGTTTAGGACGTTAGAGATCCTACCTGGACTTATGCTTTGCTAGCTCTCACGCATTTAGCTCACGAGGTAAGTTCACAACCCCTACCTTTTTACTATTTTTACTGCTTTTAAACAGTGGTGAAAAAAATAGTCAATGTTTTGCTATAACATGCATCTATTATATAATTGCTTTTGTGCTTTTATACAAAATGTTTATGATTTAGATCATACTATTACTAGCTGCTTATAAATGCTTTTAGGCTTTATACAAACCGCATGTTTATGAAATAATATTTTCATACTATAAACTATTACAAATGTGTTACACTAACTTGTGAACTCGCCGGAGAACGACCAGTGCTAACTGTGAACTCGCTGGAGAACGACCGACACTAACTTGTGAACTCGCTGTAGAACGACCTGTGCTAACTATGAACTTGTCGGAGAATGACCGACACAAACTTGTGAACTCGCCGGAGAACGACCAGTGCTAAATGTGAACTTGTTGGGGAACGACCAACACTAACTCGTGAACTCGCCGGAGAACGAACAGTGCTAACTTGTAAACTTTCCGGAGAATGACCAGTACTAATTTGGAACTCGTCAGAGAACGACCGGTACTATTTTGGAAACCGTTGGAGAATGTAACACCCCCAAATTTCGTTGGTTTTAATTTGCGGAAGCATTTGGTTAAGTATGAGGAGTGCCACAATATACTGAACATGCATACGTATCAGAGCATATGATTACAACAGAACAAATATATTAAGATGCCAAAGTATTAGTTACAAAGTTTACGATTTCTCGAACCGTACAAATTAAAAGTATTAAGTTTACAAAAGTAGATTTCGTAAATATGACTAAACAGTTTCAGTTATATAAAAGAAATCCAATTGTCAAAAGTTGGCATCCTATTCTTCGTGGGTCGCCTAAATTCCAACGTGCAGGCGGTTCTTACATGCGCAGCTAATTCCCTGAAAAACATAGTAAAAGTCAACAACGAGGTTGAGTGAATTCACAGGTTTTATGTTTGCAATAATTAAATCAAGTTTGTAAGCACAGTTGTTAAAATCAATATGTTCACGAATAGTTATTGCCATAATAGTCAAGTAATTGTTTTGTGGAATGTTATCCAAAATACAGTTCGCGTGGGATGTTACCCAAAATACCGTTTACGTGGGATGTTACCCAAGATACAGTTTACGTGGGATGTTACCCAAATACAGTTAAAGTTACCCAAACAGTACCGGTCGTTCTCAGGTCAAAAGACGCACGGGTCATTCTCCCGTCCAATAAAACAGTTTACCGGTCGTTCTCCGTTCTAGATACGCACGGGTCATTCTCCCGTCCAAACACTGCTGGTCGTCCTCCAGCGAAATACGCACCGGTCGTTCTCCGGTCCAGAATACGCACGGGTCGTTCTCCCGTCCACTTGGCCAGTCGTTCTCTGACACTAAAATACGTAGCTGGTCGTTCTCCAGCGTTTTTATAAAAGTACCGGTCGTTCTCCGGTATACCAAACAAAGTTTAACACGACATTCGTATGAAAATGTGGTATCATAAATTCCAGTTTTATGTATGAGTTTAACAGTTCAAGCACTCTAATTGTGTGAGCAAACAAGCATGATAAACAATCATATGAGTAAAAGCAGTTATGGCAATAAGTAAAACAGTTGACTATGTTTTCCACCCCTGTTCAAAAGCAGTTAAAACAGTAAAAGTAGGGGCTGTGAACTCACCTGTCGAGTTAAGTTGCGTTTGAGTGCTAGCAAAGCCTAAAGCCCAAGAAGTCTAGTCGAAATCTCCTAACGCCCTAAACGTATGAGATTTAGTAAGCATGTGGAGGTTTAAGTTTAACCATCCATTCCAGTATTTTGTTTAACGTTTGCGTTTGTATTTCATAGTTGTGAAAATGTATACGGCTCGTTGGTGTTGGTTTGAAATCAACATTTCAAAGTAGTGTTGGCAGTTTCGTTGTATTTTCATAAAATGCGAAATTTTGTACGGGGGTCCGGGGGCAGCGCCCCTGGTAGCGGGGTCCAAGGGGTGGCAACCCCTGGCGGGGTCCAAGGGGCAGAGCCCCTGGCTGGGGTCGAATTCCAAATTTTTATTTCTACTATGTTGTTGTAGTAAAACGCATTCGAATTCCAAATTCGGAGTAAATCAAGTGGTAAAATCTGGTTCCGACACTTAGTGAAAAAGATTTGAAAGTTTCTGTTTTTAGCGACACTTGGGAAGTGACGCTACAGGCGTCACTTAAGCAAGTGCCGGATGGGTTACTGTGCGGCACTTAGAATTTGCGTCACTTCTACGAGTGTCACTAGGGTGCGTCACTTAGGGCGACACTTAAAGGCGTCACTACTGAGCGACACTTACATGCGTCACTACTGAGCGACACTTACATGCGTCACTTAGCAAGTGACGCTATACTGTGCGTCTGTGGGCGACACTTCCGTCTGTTCGACGGGTTTTCGCCCAAAAACGCAATATGACCCATTTTTAGGCCAAATCTTGTTGTTATAAAGTTAATACATGATATATTAAGTGTTTTTAACAAGAAATCTAAAGAAAAAGTGAAGAAATCCTTACAATTTGAAGATCTGGGTTTTGAAAATGGTGTTGAAGAACTTGAAGATGAAGAGGATGAAGATGATGATGATAGATGCTTGTTCTTGTTCTTGATGAGGGTGATTCCGAAATTTTCAGTGGTGGTGATGATGTTTGATTGTTGATTTTTGGTTGTTGTTGGTAGGTGGAAGTAGAGAGAAAAGATGAGAGAAAGAAAAGGAAGAAGATGGAAATGGGAAAGTGAGGTGGGGTTTTGGGGGTTGGGGGTGTGTTTGGGGCAGCTTTTGTTCAACCAAAGGGGAGGGGATTTTAGTCCCAATTTTGTGGTATTTTACCCGTGTTTGTTTACCCGATCATTAAATGTTAAAATGTTTTTAAATTATGGGGTTTTAAATACGTTTTCGATTATTCTTTTAGTTATTTTGTTTTAGTTAAAATTATTTAGTTGAGTAATAATAATGATCATAACTTTGTTTTATTTTTGTTTTACTATTAAATTGCGATTTGTTTTAAATTGTACGAAATAAATGTTATCTGTAGCAAAATACATTGTAAATATTATCAACATAATATTTAATAATATATAAGGTTATTTAATAATTTTATATTATTAAATAATTTGTTCACCAACGATCGTATTTTTTTTATTTTTTTTTCGCGTTTGTTCTGAATGTTTTGTACGCAATTATACTAATTACGAAATATGTAATACTACGCGTATCAACTAGTGGGCTTTGCTAGACTTATCTCTAAAGTAGTTGTGAATTCACTCAAGTAGGGAATTAGCCTAATAATGCAAATGTTTAATGCTCGTAATTACGTTTAAATTTGCGAGTTGTTACATTCTCCCCCTGTTAGAGAAATCTCGTCCCGAGATTTAAATTCAAGTCGGAACGCCCGTCGCGTATGTTTTCTGAAAAGTCATTTTGTTAGCAATAGTAATAGTTTACGTGGCGCTCGAGTGTTGCCATAAAAGTTTTAACAATCAATGTATACTCGCGGTATAGTCCGGTAACTGGTACGTTTCGAAACATAGTCTACGTTTGGTCAGTATCAGGTTTGGATCAACATCCGGATAGCGTGTCGTTAAAACGTAATAATGGTTGTTTAAGACGTACCGTACTGATTCAGGGAACCACGGGCGCGTCCCTCGCTCCAATGATGTATGCGCGTCCGCGAGCGTTTGGAACGTTGGCGATGCGGTTGTTGTTGTTGTTGTTGTTGTTGTTGTTGTTGAGTTGTGGGCACTGGTTCCGGTAGTGCCCCGGTTCACCGCATTCAAAACACCCGTTGTTCGTTCGAGCGGGAGGGTTGGTTTTACAGTTTTGGGCCAGGTGACCCCAGTTCCGACAGTCTTGACAAAAGGCGCAATCGCCTGCGTGGTGCCTTCCGCACTTGTCACATTTCGGTTTGTTGCCAAGGTAGGGTTTGGGTCCAGTTGGGGCGGTGGCAACGTAAGCCCGGGAGTTACACGTAGGTTTCTTGTTTGCTTGGTTTTGGTTGCTGTTTCCCTCGTTGATCCATTTCCGTTTTTCTCCCCCGTGACCAACGATCTCAGTGCTGCTCGGTTCATTCTTCCCAGTAGCAGCTTTCAACGTGCCAATCAGAATGGCGTCGTCGGTCAAACTCTGAGCCAGGTCAACTGCGCTCCTAAAGGTAGTTGGTTTGGAGGACATCACCATGCCTCTGATCTGTGGGGCCAAACCCCCAACGTATCGTTCGATGCGTTTCTTTTCTGGCGTTACCATGTGGGGTACCAGGCGTGCAAGTTCCTGGAATCTAGTGGTGTAGCCGGAAATGTCAGCGCCAATCATTTGTATGTTCCAGAGTTCGGTTTCAAGTTTCTGGACTTCATTGGGGGAGCAAAACTCCTCCATCATCAGTTGTTTCAGAGTTTCCCAGTTCATAGAGTAAGCAGCTGGGCGTCCAATGATCTGGACCTGAGCGTTCCACCAAGTTAACGCTTTGTCAGCTAGGGTACACGTGGCAAATTTCACTATGTTGTTGGTAGCACAGTTGCTAATGTCGAGTACCGATTCCATTTTCTCGATCCAGTGAATTAGGCCAATGGCCCCTTCAGTTCCGGTGAAGGTGCTTGGTTTGCAGGCCTGGAAAGTTTTGTACGAACACCCCTGTTGGGTACTCGCAGTAGTTTCGCTGTTGGCAGGAGTGGTTCCACTGTTGTGCACCACGTTTTCACGGTTGCGGCTGGCCTCGTACTGAGCAATAGCTTCAGCCACGCGGCGTTCGATGATTTGTTCGGTTGTTTCGATGATAGGAGGGGTAGGCGCTCGGCGACTATTTCGGGTATTTCTTCGTTTAGGCGGCATGATGACGTTCTGCGATGAAGGAAATGCAGAAGTCAATGCCAATGAAAAAGGATGTGAAGAATAAGGTTCCACATGTTTTCAGCTTTCGAGTATTAAGAAAAGTTGTTAAGAATCCCCATCACATATCTCGCGACTATGAAACGCCCATATGTACTTAGTATAATATAATCACGTTGGCCAGGCGTCATTATATGATGCTAAATACATACTTCTTTTCATCAACCACTTAATACGATCAGGTTCTCATGAGATCAGAGTGAGTTTGAACGAATCGAATGTAGTACGGTTCAAATAATGGGTTGTTCGTATCGATGAGTCGTAGATTAGTTAGACGTATGCAAATGTGTGTATGCATGTGCGTCCTAGCCAAGGCTATAGTCTAGGTCTCTAAGGTCTCTAAGTCACCTAAGAAATCTAGTTCGCTATAACCAATGGCTCTGATACCAGTATGTAACACCCCCAAATTTCGTTGGTTTTAATTTGCGGAAGCATTTGGTTAAGTATGGGGAGTGCCACAATATACTGAACATGCATACGTATCAGAGCATATGATTACAACAGAACAAATATATTAAGATGCCAAAGTATTAGTTACAAAGTTTACGATTTCTCGAACCGTACAAATTAAAAGTATTAAGTTTACAAAAGTAGATTTCGTAAATATGACTAAACAGTTTCAGTTATATAAAAGAAATCCAATTGTCAAAAGTTGGCATCCTATTCTTCGTGGGTCGCCTAAATTCCAACGTGCAGGCGGTTCTTACATGCGCAGCTAATTCCCTGAAAAACATAGTAAAAGTCAACAACGAGGTTGAGTGAATTCACAGATTTTATGTTTGCAATAATTAAATCAAGTTTGTACGCACAGTTGTTAAAATCAATATGTTCACGAATAGTTATTGCCATAATAGTCAAGTAATTGTTTTGTGGAATGTTATCCAAAATACAGTTCGCGTGGGATGTTACCCAAAATACCGTTTACGTGGGATGTTACCCAAGATACAGTTTACGTGGGATGTTACCCAAATACAGTTAAAGTTACCCAAACAGTACCGGTCGTTCTCCGGTCAAAAGACGCATGGGTCGTTCTCCCGTCCAATAAAACAGTTTACCGGTCGTTCTCCGGTCTAGATACGCATGGGTCGTTCTCCCGTCCAAACACTGCTTGTCGTCCTCCAGCGAAATACGCACCGGTCGTTCTCCGGTCCAGAATACGCACGGGTCATTCTCCCGTCCACTTGGCCAGTCGTTCTCTAGCACTAAAATACGTAGCTGGTCGTTCTCCAGCGTTTTTATAAAAGTACCGGTCGTTCTCCGGTATACCAAACAAAGTTTAACACGACATTCGTATGAAAATGTGGTATCATAAATTCCAGTTTTATGTATGAGTTTAACAGTTCAAGCACTCTAATTGTGTGAGCAAACAAGCATGATAAACAATCATATGAGTAAAAGCAGTTATGGCAATAAGTAAAACAGTTGACTATGTTTTCCACCCCTGTTCAAAAGCAGTTAAAACAGTAAAAGTAGGGGCTGTGAACTCACCTGTCGAGTTAAGTTGCGTTTGAGTGCTAGCAAAGCCTAAAGTCCAAGAAGTCTAGTCGAAATCTCCTAACGCCCTAAACGTATGAGATTTAGTAAGTATGTGGAGGTTTAAGTTTAACCATCCATTCCAGTATTTTGTTTAACGTTTGCGTTTGTATTTCATAGTTGTGAAAATGTATACGGCTCGTTGGTGTTGGTTTGAAATCAACATTTCAAAGTAGTGTTGGCAGTTTCGTTGTATTTTCATAAAATGCGAAATTTTGTACGAGGGTCCGGGGGCAGCGCCCCTGGTAGCGGGGTCCAAGGGGTGGCAACCCCTGGCAGGGTCCAAGGGGCAGAGCCCCTGGCTGGGGTCGAATTCCAAATTTTTATTTCTACTATGTTGCTGTAGTGAAAACGCATTCGAATTCCAAATTCGGAGTAAATCAAGTGGTAAAATCTGGTTCGACACTTAGTGAAAAAGATTTGAAAGTTTCTGTTTTTAGCGACACTTGGGAAGTGACGCTACAGGCGTCACTTAAGCAAGTGTCGGATGGGTTACTGTGCGGCACTTAGAATTTGCGTCACTTGGGAAGTGACGCTACGAGTGTCACTAGGGTGCGTCACTTAGGGCGACACTTAAAGGCGTCACTACTGAGCGACACTTACATGCGTCACTACTGAGCGACACTTACATGCGTCACTTAGCAAGTGACGCTATACTGTGCGTCTGTGGGCGACACTTCCGTCTGTTCGACGGGTTTTCGCCCAAAAACGCAATATGACCCATTTTTAGGCCAAATCTTGTTGTTATAAAGTTAATACATGATATATTAAGTGTTTTTAACAAGAAATCTAAAGAAAAAGTGAAGAAATCCTTACAATTTGAAGATCTGGGTTTTGAAAATGGTGTTGAAGAACTTGAAGATGAAGAGGATGAAGATGATGATGATAGATGCTTGTTCTTGTTCTTGATGAGGGTGATTCCGAAATTTTCAGTGGTGGTGATGATGTTTGATTGTTGATTTTTGGTTGTTGTTGGTAGGTGGAAGTAGAGAGAAAAGATGAGAGAAAGAAAAGGAAGAAGATGGAAATGGGAAAGTGAGGTGGGGTTTTGGGGGTTGGGGGTGTGTTTGGGGCAGCTTTTGTTCAACCAAAGGGGAGGGGATTTTAGTCCCAATTTTGTGGTATTTTACCCGTGTTTGTTTACCCGATCATTAAATGTTAAAATGTTTTTAAATTATGAGGTTTTAAATACATTTTCGATTATTCCTTTAGTTATTTTGTTTTAGTTAAAATTATTTAGTTGAGTAATAATAATGATGATAACTTTGTTTTATTTTTGTTTTACTATTAAATTGCGATTTGTTTTAAATTGTACGAAATAAATGTTATCTGTAGCAAAATACATTGTAAATATTATCAACATAATATTTAATAATATATAAGGTTATTTAATAATTTCATATTATTAAATAATTTGTTCACCAACGATCGTATATTTTTTTTTTTTTCGCGTTTGTTCTGAATGTTTTGTACGCAATTATACTAATTACGAAATATGTAATACTACGCGTATCAACTAGTGGGCTTTGCTAGACTTATCTCTAAAGTAGTTGTGAATTCACTTAAGTAGGGAATTAGCCTAATAATGCAAATGTTTAATGCTCGTAATTACGTTTAAATTTGCGAGTTGTTACAGAGAACGACCAACAACATAATTTAAACTTTTACGTTGGGTGACATCTCAACCAAACCTATATTTTGGATAACCTTGCAACTTAACCTCATTTGACTTTTAGGTCAATGTTTAACAATGAACTTGGTTTATCCACTTATTAAACCTAAAACCTGTGAATTCACTCAACAACCATGTTGACCTTTTTTCTATGTTTTTCAGAGAATTAGCTGCGCATATAAGAGTGCATGCATATGGAACTAGGAGACCCACGACAAAATAGGATGACATCTTAACTACTCTTCAGCAATAATCATACGCTCTGATGCATGAATGTCCAATGTTGACGTCAGCACCCCCGCTTACTCTAATGATTACACGAGATCATGATTAACGATTTTGGGGGTGTGACAGATTGGTATCAGAGCCATTGGTTATAGCGAATTAGAAGCCTTTAGTGACTTACGAAGTCTTAGAGACCTAGACTATAGCCTTGGCTAGGACACTCATGCATACATTCATTTGCATACGTCTAACTTAGTATACGATAAATATTGTCACAACGCGCCTAGAGAAATATCGCTGCTTTCATAAACTATTCATGTGAGGAACTCTCTGAACATGATTACGCTAACAATGACACGTCGGCACACGAGATCCCACCGACCGACACTATTGCACACTTAATCTATTTGTTCACTATACGGACATTTTCGCTTGTTGTATGATATAGTATATGGTTGATTTTACCTTGTATTCCTTGAACCATACTACAATCCATTCGTTTATTTTTTTTGCTTTGATTTCTTGTGAACCTGATCGTATTAAGTGGTGATGAAAAGAAGTATGTAGTTAGCATCATATATTGATGTCTGGCCAACGTGATTATATCATACTAAATACATATGGGTGTTTGAAAGTCGTAAAATAAATGATGGGGATATCGTTAATTCTTCCAACTTCTTGAAAAACTAAACAATGTGAAACATCGTTCTTCACATTCCTTACTTTGGTATCCTGAACCATTCGAAGTCTATCCATACTCATCTTACCCTGTATCTAAACCACAACAGTACGAGAGCTTTGACTTGAGAGATACTGTGACACCTGCCAAATTAGGACTAGTGATTAGTGCCTAATCAGTTATAATACATGTAATTAGTTCTGTGTTAGGCTAATTAATGTATCAAGTAATATGTATTGTTGAATATATACAATCATGCGATTTGATTAAATCGTACAAGTTTCACATCGAATGTGATTCGGTTCAATTAATACGGACGTTGGTGAACAATTTTGTTAAATAATATAATATTATTTAATAACGCAATTATATCCAAAATATTATTTAGATAATATTTCAATTCAAATTCGTATCGTACAAACAAGAGCTACACGATTAGATTACTAAACGCGCAAACAAATCGGAACAAGTTAAAGTTATATTTTATAACGCAACCATTAAGTATTGGTAAAATACTTCAACAAAAATATTGGGTAATTATTCGTATTTTAAAACGTATATTTAAACGTATAAAATAAACATTTAACATTTAAACGAATGGGAGAACGAACACCGCATGGAGCGCGAGTGCGGGGACTGAAAAAGGTGAGGCTTTCACCAACACCCCACCTCTCTTTCCCTCTTTCTTTCATTTCCATTTCAACAAAAACACACACACACCACTAAACACTCTCAAACCCATCAACACCAAAATTTTCGGATCTAGTATAACCAACAACAGAAGTTACATTTTCGGAATCACCATCAAGAGAAGAATAAGATTAACAAAGGCACCACCCTCGTTTTCTTCCTCGTTTTGTCTCGATTTGCAATTGTAAGAAATTCTCTAAATATTTAGATCCACTCATTTTGGTGTATTATTTCGGTGTTATAATGTTTACACAACTTAGTATTGTCCAAATGTATGAAGAAAACACGATTTTGCAGCATAGAAATGAGTTAGATTTGTGATTTGGGTCGGAAAAGCGCGACAGGCGCTGTTTCTGGGCTAATGTTCATCTTTGCGACACAAGTCTTGTGTCGCATAAACCCATTGACGTCGCACTTTATGTCGCATCAACCCTTGTGTCGTAGATTTTGCGACACAACGATTATGTCGCACCTTGTGTCGTATACCCTATACGACACAACCCTTATGTCGCTATTGATTTAGCACCGAAAGATTATGCGACACAACCCTTGTGTCGCTAAGCTCTTGTGTCGCATACCTGACCTTTGTGTCGCATGAAACAAAACCAAGAAAACACAGATTTTACTAAGTGTCAAGACCTAAAATTTTATCACTCGATTTCACCCAAATTCAAGTCCATGTGCGTTTTTCATCAAAGCAATTTAGTAGAAATAAAAATTTTCCAAGCTCGACCCCATCCAGGGGCTCTGCCCCTTGGACCCCGCCAGGGGCTACCGCCCCTTGGACCCCGCTACCAGGGGCGCTGCCCCCGGACCCCCGTCATCCAGGAACTTATAAATACTTTTCACACTAAGTGTCGAACACTTACAGATAATGAAATCTGATACAACGATACATATAATAATAACACTTTTGGCTTATTATTACAAACCGTCACCAACGGGCCATACTTGTTTTTCAAAACTACAAACGAAATACTAAACAAACACTTGGAAATTTTCTAGTTGGGTGGACAACTAGCATGGGTGATCTTTTGAGATACCTACTTAATTGATTACTTGCTTACTTACAACCTTGTGCGTTTTGGACGCCAGAGGGTTGCAGGGTTCGGAGAACTACGTACGGAGTTACATCCACTTTACTTACTTGATTACACCTTCATACTTACTAGACTCAGGTGAGTCTTACAGCCCCACTTTTACTGTTTTACTTACGGGGTGAGATACATTGCTTACTTTTAGTGAACACAAGTACGAACAACTTATTTTACTATACGGGATTGCATGAGTTACTTACTTTTACTGAAGTCTCTCCATCATATATCGTTAGTTATGGACTTAAGCGCGAAAACTAGTTAATGGATCCATTAGGGAAATGACCCTCCCCGCCCGGGGTAGTAGCGCTACCACGAACCGTTCTGTATAAACGGGCGACTATTATTCGTTACTTATGCTTGCTCAGTTACGAGCATGTCACGGGAGCAACTTATTACTTACGGGTTAAGCTTCGATTATGAGCCTCATGGCAACGGTATAACTTACTTACTTTACATTTGCGGGATTGCAAATACCTGATTTACGCCTGCGGGCATTACTGATGAAATCTTGTGTTCAAATACTTATATTATTTACAAACCTGTGAGATTCACCAACATTCGTGTTGACCTTTTTAGATTTGTATCTCAGGTACACAGACGGAGTAGGATTCCCTCAGGATACTACCTAGAGTCGCATGATTTCTACAACCGCATTTAACGGAGATTCTTAGCATTATCTTTTGTATTTATTATGATTATGTAATAGAATCTCCGGCTTTACGCGCGGACTCTAGGGAACTTCATTTTGTAATCCGAAACTTTAGGTTTCAAACATTTTATGTATGGAAATGTAACTATTTTACCAACGTTGCATATAGATGTTGTTTGCTTTACTTTTGTGTTGTGATATTTGATTAGTAGGACCCCAAAGCTTGCTTCCGCTAAACAGTGATTTTGGGGGTGTTACAGATTGGTATCAGAGCGTAAGGTTATAGCGAACTAGGTTGCATTTAGTAGGCCTAGACTATGACCGTTAGGCAGTATTCCTTATTAGGTATGACTGATTCAGGGATTACATCATACGAATTTAATTTAACATAGCCTGATCAACTATGTACAATTAAATAAAGATGATGTAAGAACTGAAATGGTGATGTTGATCGGGAATGCACTAGTTGACTTTGACTACTAGAGAAACGGGACCGATACTTGCTTGTGCTAGACACACTAGGTTATATTATATGTTATATATAAGTAGGCCTCATTCTTTCTAACACTTTGTCTCAGAATGGCAAACCCACCACCAAGTTCATCACGCTCTTATCCACATGGAACATGAAACCCAAGGGTGGCTAGGAGGGACGCCCGTTCGCCTCGAGCCAGCCCATATCCCACTTACCTCACTCTACCGGACTTAGCCGCTAGGGTGCACCATCACGATCAACAACTCCACGAGATGGATATCGAACTCCAAGAAACTCGCGAGAACTGGAGACTCACAGCAATGGAGCGAATCGAGCAAGTCTCCGAAGATCACGATCACACGGTTACCACCATGAACACTCTTCAGAATCAGGTGGGAGAAACAGTCGAAACCATGGAGGTTGTCCACAACCAAGTGATTGGCAACCGAAATGAAATCTCTGTCTTACAATCAAGACTACATCAGTGCGAGACACGTCTAAGGGAAACCGAGGACGCCCTCCGAATGGCCAACAGACTCGCAGAATTTGTGGACCACCTCAACGCACTGCTACCACAACTCAATCTACGCCGGAATTAGCTTAGGCTGAATCTGTATTCTATTATGCTTCCGTAGGACCTATGTAATTCGACCGGATGAAACAATTCCCGGTATCTTTTGTACTCATTATATTATGTAACCCTCTAGAACTCATGCCTTGTATCTAATCTAGTTATCTAATGAAATATGGTTATCACGTCACTATGTTCTCGTATATTCCATCATATACACATGAGATATATCATAAATTCGTACAAACCCCTTATTTCTTTTTTCTTGTTCTCCTTGTTCAGCATCATGCCTCAGCGAAACTGAAATAGCGGATCTGATTGCCGACAGTGTGGCCCAAGCATTGGCTACCTGGACACCTACTCCTAGTAGCGAAGATACAGCTACCAATGGGCCACAACCCAAACCCTGCTCTTACAAAGACTTTCAGAACTGCAAACCCTTGAGCTTTGCAGGTACCGAAGGAGCAATCGGTCTAGTACGCTGGATCGAGAAAATCGAATCTGTATTCCTTATTTGCAACTGCACAGAGGGAGACAAGGTTAAATTCTCCGCTAGTACATTTTCTGACACCGCTCTCACCTGGTGGAACACCTATGCCCAGACTGTGGGTATTGCAAATGCTTACAAACTCTCATGGGATGAGTTAAAGCAGATGTTGAGGGGCGAGTACTACCCCGGAGATGAAATGAAACAGCTGGAGGTAGAGTTTTGGAACCACAAAATGCAGGGTGATGACATCACGGGTTACACCAACCGTTTTCACCAACTGACACTTCTCTGCCCATCCATGGTCGATCCCGAGTATAAGAGGATCGAGAAATACGTAGATGGACTCCCCGACAGACTTCAAGACCTGGTGACTTCATCCAAACCGGGTACCATTCAGAGCGCCATTCGTATGGCTCACGAACTAACGGCCAACTCTGTCCGCCGTGGCATAACTTCAACCCCAACAACAAACAACAAGCGTAAGTGGGAAGGAAGTCCCAATTCCTCCAACCAAACCTTCAACAAAAAGCCTGAGTCTATTAAGGCTTATTCCTCAGGATCAACAGAGAGGAAAGGGTACATCGGGAACAAACCTTACTGTTCCAAATGCAACCGCCATCATGACGGTTCTTGCCCTTGTACTAACTGCAAAAGGTTCGGGCACTTATCCAAGGATTGCCGAACCAACATCCCTACCCCCAACACTAACGCGCCGAAAACTTGCTTTGGGTGTGGAAATCCAGGGCATTTCAAAAGCGACTGCCCCAAACTGAAAAACAACAACAACGCTCGAGGGAGAGCTTTTGTGCTGAAATCAGGGGAAGCCCGTCAAGACCCTAATGTGTTCACGGGTACGTTCCTTCTCAACAACTTAACTGCCACTGTTCTATTTGATACTGGTGCTGATAAGAGCTTTATGTCTGATAAATTTTATCCACTACTTGACACTGCACCTATAGCCTTAGATTCTAAGTACACAGTAGAATTGGCAAACGGAAAACTCATTGAGGCCGACAGTGTGATACCTAATTGCACTTTAAACTTAGCTAATGAACTCTTTTCCATTGATTTGATACCCGTCGAGATTGGCAGCTTTGACATCATCGTCGGTATGGATTGGTTATCCAAGCACCGAGCCGAAATAGTTTGTTTTGAGAAAATCGTCCGCATCCCTCTCGTCACCGGTGGAACTTTAGTCATACAAGGGGAGACCGGTGGGACGAGCCTAAACATCATTTCTTGCATGAAAACCCGAAAATACTTGAGAAAAGGGTACCAGGCAATCCTCGTGCATGTTATGGAGAAAAAGTCGGAGGAGAAGCGACTTGAGGATGTGCCTATTGTTCGAGACTTCCTAGAAGTCTTTCCTGAAGATTTGCCTGGCCTTCCACCACCTAGACAAGTCGAATTTTCTATTGATCTTGTGCCCGGTGCCGCGCCGGTAGCACGAGCACCTTACCGATTAGCCCCATCCGAACTTCAGGAGTTGTCTACTCAGTTACAGGAACTCCTGGACAAGGGATTTATTCGACCAAGTTCCTCACCTTGGGGAGCTCCAGTCTTATTCGTGAAAAAGAAAGATGGATCATTCCGCATGTGTATCGATTACCGAGAGCTGAATAAGCTAACCATAAAGAATCGGTATCCACTTCCTAGAATTGATGACCTATTCGATCAACTTCAAGGATCGAGTGTCTACTCAAAAATTGACCTACGGTCAGGTTACCACCAACTCCGAGTTCGTGACGATGATATTCCAAAAACAACTTTTCGAACACGCTATGGGCATTACGAATTCCAAGTGATGCCATTCGGCTTAACCAACGCACCGGCAGTATTCATGGACCTTATGAATCGGGTGTGCAAACCATATCTTGACAAGTTTGTCATTGTGTTCATTGATGACATCCTGATCTACTCGCGCAACGAGCAGGAACATGCTCAACATCTGAAAACCGTTCTGGAACTTCTCAAACACGAAGAGTTATATGCCAAGTTCTCTAAGTGTGAGTTCTGGATTCAAATTGTTCAATTCCTTGGGCACGTCATTGACAGCCAGGGAATCCATGTTGATCCCGCCAAGATTGAAGCAATCAAGGGCTGGGAGTCACCGACCACTCACACCGAAGTGAGACAATTCTTAGGTCTCGCTGGGTATTACCGTCGATTCATTGAGAACTTTACCAAAATAGCTGTCTCTTTAACGACACTGACTCAGAAAGATAAGAAATTCGACTGGACAAACAAACAAGAGTCAGCCTTCCAACTACTGAAACACAAACTCTGCAGTGCACCGATCCTGTCCTTACCCGAAGGTACCAATGACTTCGTAGTTTACTGCGATGCCTCACACCAAGGACTTGGTTGTGTGTTAATGCAACGAGAAAAAGTCATTGCCTATGCCTCACGACAACTGAAAATTCATGAGAAAAACTATACGACACACGACCTAGAATTAGGTGCCGTGGTATTCGCGCTGAAAATCTGGAGACATTACCTATACGGTACGAAAAGTACTATCTTGACCGATCACAAAAGCCTCCAACACATATTCGATCAGAAGGATCTAAACATGAGGCAATGTCGTTGGGTCGAGCTACTTAGTGACTACGATTGCGAAATCAAATACCATCCAGGCAAGGTGAACGTAGTTGCCGATGCCTTGAGCCAAAAAGAATGAGTGAAACCCCTTCGAGTCCGAGCTCTCAGTATTACCATCAATAACGACCTCATCACCCAAGTTCTTGCCGCTCAACTTGAAGCACTCAAACCTGAAAACATCATCCCTGAAGCCTTGCGGGGCATGGATAAACAATTTGAAATCAAACCTGACGAAACTCGGTACTTCTCTAACCGGGTATGGTTGCCCAAATTCGGAAACTTGCGAGATTTGGTGATGGCTGAAGCTCACAAATCTCGATACTCTATACATCCTGGTTCTGAAAAGATGTATCACGACATAAAAGGATTGTATTGGTGGCCTAACATGAAAGCTGACATCGCCTTGTACGTCAGTAAATGCTTAACTTGTTCCAAGGTCAAGGTCGAACACCAAAGACCCTCAGGATTGCTCCAACAACCTGAAATTCCTAAATGGAAATGGGAGCAAATCTCCATGGACTTTATTACCAAACTACCGAAAACTTCAAACGGTTGCGACACCATTTGGGTGATTGTGGACCGTCTCACGAAATCTGCCCATTTCCTCGCCATCAAAGAAACTAACAAGATGGAGCGTCTGGCTCGCATCTACATCAAAGAAATTGTTTCACGACATGGTGTACCTATCTCAATTATCTCGGATAGGGACAGTCGTTTTACCTCCAACTTCTGGCAATCATTACAAAAATCTCTCGGTACTCGTCTGAATATGAGTACTGCTTACCACCCGCAAACTGATGGCCAGAGCGAACGAACTATTCAAACCCTGGAGGATATGTTACGTGCATGCGTAATTGACTTTGGTAATTCTTGGGAAAACCACTTACCACTGTGTGAGTTCTCATACAATAACAGCTACCATACCAGCATTAAGACTGCACCTTTCGAGGCACTCTACGGACGTAAGTGTCGATCACCTATCTGCTGGACTGAGGTGGGAGATACCCAACTCACTGGTCCAGAAAATTATCCACGAAACCACCGAGAAGATCATTGGTATCCAAAACTGGCTGAAAGTTGCACGTGATCGTCAGAAAAGTTACGCCGACGTGAGACGAAAACACCTTGAGTTCCAGGTTGGGGACAAGGTACTTCTTAAAGTGGCACCATGGAAGGGTGTCATTCGATTTGGAAAATGAGGTAAACTAAACCCTAGGTACATTGGACCGTTTTAAATTCTCGAGAGAATTGGTCCAGTGGCATATCGATTGCAGCTGCCATCCGAGCTCAGCAGTGTGCACCCCACTTTTCATATTTCAAATTTGAAGAAGTGTCTGTCAGATGAAACACTTATCATTCCACTCGATGAAATTCGAGTTGACGATAAGCTTCACTTTTTTGAAGAACCCACCGAAATCATGGACCGTGAGGTCAGACAACTCAAACAAAGTCGCATTCCCATCGTCAAGGTCAGGTGGAATTCACGGCGTGGTCCGGAATTTACATGGGAACGGGAGGACCAAATGCGACTCAAGTATCCTCAACTCTTCACTGACTCAAAATCAAACACGACTTCAACTTGAATTTCGGGACGAAATTCTTCTAACAGGGGGAGAATGTGACACCCGCCAAATTAGGACTAGTGATTAGTGCCTAATCAGTTATAATACATGTAATTAGTTCTGTGTTAGGCTAATTAATGTATCAAGTAATATATATTGTTGAATATATACAATCATGCGATTCGATTAAATCGTACAAGTTTCACATCGAATGTGATTCGGTTCAATTAATACGGACGTTGGTGAACAATTTTGTTAAATAATATAATATTATTTAATAACGCAATTATATCCAAAATATTATTTAGATAATATTTCAATTCAAATTCGTATCGTACAAACAAGAACTACACGATTAGATTACTAAACGCGCAAACAAATCAGAACAAGTTAAAGTTATATTTTATAACGCAACCATTAAGTATTGGTAAAATACTTCAACAAAAATATTGGGTAATTATTCGTATTTTAAAACGTATATTTAAACGTATAAAATAAACATTTAACGTTTAAACGAACGGGAGAACGAACACCGCACGGAGCGCGATTGCGGGGACTGAAAAAGGTGAGGCTTTCACCTACACCCCACCTCTCTTTCCCTCTTTCTTTCATTTCCATTTCAACAAAAACACATACACACCACTAAACACTCTCAAACCCATCACCACCAAAATTTTCGAATCTAGCATAACCATCAACAGAAGTTACATTTTCGGAATCATCATCAAGAGAGGAACAAGATTAACAAAGGCACCACCCTCGTTTTCTTCCTCGTTTTGTCTCGATTTGCAATTGTAAGAAATTCTCTAAATATTTAGATCCACTCATTTTGGTGTATTATTTCGGTGTTATAATGTTTACACAACTTAGTATTGTCCAAATGTATGAAGAAAACACGATTTTGCAGCATAGAAATGAGTTAGATTTGTGATTTGGGTCGGAAAAGCGCGACAGGCGCTGTTTCTGGGCTGGTGTTCATCTTTGCGACACAAGCCTTATGTCGCAAGGTTGTGTCGCATAAACCCATTGACGTCGCACTTTATGTCGCATCAACCCTTGTGTCGTAGATTTTGCGACACAACGATTATGTCGCACCTTGTGTCGTATACCCTATACGACCCAACCCTTACGTCGCTATTGATTTAGCACCGAAAGCTTATGCGACACAACCCTTGTGTCGCTAAGCTCTTGTGTCACTAAGCTCTTGTGTCGCATACCTGACCTTTGTGTCGCATGAAACAAAACCAAGAAAACACAGATTTTACTAAGTGTCGAGACCTAAAATTTTATCACTCGATTTCACCCAAATTCAAGTCCAGGTGCGTTTTTCATCAAAGCAATTTAGTAGAAATAAAAATTTTCCAAGCTCGACCCCAGCCAGGGGCTCTGCCCCTTGGACCCCGCCAGGGGCTACCGCCCCTTGGACCCCG
The DNA here is from genome assembly GCA_963422505.1 of Pseudognaphalium luteoalbum. Classification (NCBI taxonomy): domain Eukaryota; kingdom Viridiplantae; phylum Streptophyta; class Magnoliopsida; order Asterales; family Asteraceae; genus Pseudognaphalium; species Pseudognaphalium luteoalbum. Next base: position 62,024,373 of record OY730194.1, read on the forward strand.
CTACCAGGTGCGCTGCCCCCGGACCCCCGTCATCCAGGAACTTATAAATAATTTTCACACTAAGTGTCGAACATTTACAGATAATTAAATCTGATACAACGATACATATAATAATAACACTTTTGGCTTATTATTACAAACCGTCACCAACGGGCCATACTTGTTTTTCAAAACTACAAACGAAATACTAAACAAACACTTGGACATTTTCTAGTTGGGTGGACAACTAGCATGGGTGATCTTTTGAGATACCTACTTAATTGATTACTTGCTTACTTACAACCTTGTGCGTTTTGGACGCCAGAGGGTTGCAGGGTTCGGAGAACTACGTACGGAGTTACATCCACTTTACTTACTTGATTACACCTTCATACTTACTAGACTCAGGTGAGTCTTACAGCCCCATTTTTACTGTTTTACTTACGAGGTGAGATACATTGCTTACTTTTAGTGAACACAAGTACGAACAACTTATTTTACTATACTGGATTGCATGAGTTACTTACTTTTACTGAAGTCTCTCCATCATATATCATTAGTTATGGACTTAAGCGCGAACACTAGTTAATGGATACATTAGGGAAATGACCCTCCCCGCCCGGGGTAGTAGCGCTACCACGAACCGTTCTGTATAAACGGGCGACTATTATTCGTTACTTATGCTTGCTCAGTTACGAGCATGTCACGGGAGCAACTTATTACTTTACATTTGCGGGATTGCAAATACCTGATTTACGCCTGCGGGCATTACTGATGAAATCTTGTGTTCAAATACTTATATTATTTACAAACCTGTGAGATTCACCAACATTCGTATTGACCTTTTTAGCTTTGTATCTCAGGTACACAGACGGAGTAGGATTCCCTCAGGATACTACCTAGAGTCGCATGATTTCTACAACTGCATTTAATGGAGATTCTTAGCATTATCTTTTGTATTTATTATGATTATGTAATAGAATCTCCCGCTTTACGCGCGGACTCTAGGGGAACTTCATTTTGTAATCCGAAACTTTAGGTTTCAAACATTTTATGTATGGAAATGTAACTATTTTACCAACGTTGCATATAGATGTCGTTTACTTTACTTTTGTTCTATGATATTTGATTAGTAGTACCCCAAAGCTTGCTTCCGCTAAACAGTGATTTTAGGGGTGTTACAGATACGTCTTTGACCTCTCTCAGCAGTAATGCTGCTTTCTCACTCTCTTCTAACTCACTTGAAAAATCATTAAAAGAACAAGAGGACTTGCTTAAACGCATGACTCATAAGTTAAAAATGAGTAGTGAGAGAGATAGGAATCAAGTTAGACCCAACTTTAGGCTAGAGGAAAATAGGAACACACACACCACATCTACTTCACTTGACACAGACTTTCATTTTCATGAGTCAAGTTGCAAACTTTCATCTAATCCTACATCTACCGAATCTTCTAAATCTTCATTTCCTCCCAATTTTAACCTATCAACGTCCAAGACCGACAAAGAGTTCATTCTAGAGGAACTTTCCGAACCATTGCAACTCGAAACTACTGGCCATGGTGACGAGTATGATGAGGTAGACGAGGAGATAGAAATGGAGAACCCGGAAGAGGAGATTTACACAGAAGACTCAGCTTCAGAAGGACGGAAGGAATATGTGCCAACTCTTAGAAGTGATCTCATCCCAACTCAAACAGACGTGGTTGATAATATTCCACAACTAGTTGTGGTTGATGATATCCCACATATCTCTCATGATGAATCACCCCTTGATCTAGTTGAACCCTCTATTACTTTAGACATACCAGTTACCCAAGTAGTTGATGAGAATGTTGCTACAAGATTAAAGATTTTAATGGACTCTGTCCTACCTCCATGCCCAGAGTACAACATTATCATCAACCAAAAGACCATAGGAAGTAAGGTGGGTTCTGCGTCAAAGTTGTCTTACAAACCATCTCTCCACTACATAATGATGTATACATCATGGACTGATGAGGACCTCTATGACCAACCCATTCTACCCTTCCAAACTGAGAGGATAGAAGAAGTTGAGAGATTTATTATACCTCAAGTAAAACAAATCACATACTTCGACACACCTTCTCATCTTATTGGACATACCCTAGGAATAACCTGCTTAAACTATATAGGTGTGCGCCAATACTACCACTTGTATCTACTGATGGATGCAAGTAAACCGTTATCTTCTGAGAAATAGAACTAGAGTCAGGCTCGAGACTCGAACAAAAATAAGCGCTTCTCGGGAGGCAACCCGAGTCTAACGTAGTATTAGTAATAGTAGTAAACTAACTTTAATAAGTAGAAAATGAAACCTTAAAAAGCATGTTCATAAGTCTTCTTCAATTTAAGTGAACAAAAAGGGAATGATTTTCAAAATGACTTGGAACTTAAAATCTCATATACGTTGAATTCATGGTTTTTGAAATCTAAAGTCAATCTTTTGCTAAAAACCTGAAACTTTTCTTCTCCCACTTATTTGGACTTTATTGCAAAATCTATTTCACCATTATCTAAAGTACTTAACATCCTTTCACTCGCAAACATGGAACCCTTTTGTTATCTAGGTGCCTTAGTCATCATACACACCCACTCACATATTTCGAGCATTTGAGGTACACACATATATTTCTATGAACATACATAAGATCTTTAGTTGATTTATCTGATAAACATGACTCGTATGTCAATATGTGTATTATGCTCGAACTCGTTGAAAAATATGTGCTTTGGAAATTTTTATACTTGGCTGCCTAATTTAACAGAAATTGCTAGTATTTCCATATTTGTTATTTGTGATGAAATGAAATTATAGGCAGTTGACGCTTTTAAGCGTGTGATTAGACTCGAAGTCATACACGAGTTAGTTTTTGAAAACCTTCACTTCTAAAAAATCTTTTCAAAAAAACCAGTGAGGTTATGACCTAGGGAATAATCACATGTCTATTAGATCACATTTGTCTACTCTATTGTTTGTACAATTGCCTAACAGACAGGGACCGATGCCTATGGATGGAGAATCTTTAAGTATAATGTAGAAATGACAAGGGGAGCATTATCATTCATTAGATTTGAAACTTTGGAGCATTGCTTAGGGAAATGATATATCTTTAGGAGACAAAAGATGATTACATTCTAGTTCTCTCGGAATTGTTCATCGAGCAAATGACCTCGACATTCACCATATGTTCCCAACATTCCATAAATCAACCATACCTTATGACATCCTTGGTTTCTAGAAGAGCGTTTCACGGAACCCAAAACCACCATCACCATGACCATACCCACCCACCTATCCACTCATTCACCACCACCATTCGGGACCATGAAGCACCAACGCTAGCAGTAATTTCAAGCTTATAAGTATTCACGGCTAAACCTTAGAAATATAGGTTGATCAAGAAATGGACATTAAGGGATGAAAGACATGATTGAAATGGAAACCGGAGATCTCATCTGATAAGAACAACATTACATTCATCCCATCAGTTCATCAGAAAAGATCCTGGGTGATAGAAGTTTATGGCCATCAAATCCAGCACTTTCATTCATCATGAGCTATTAAGTTACATCAGTGGCTCACGATGATTAGGACTCTTGACCGTTTGGTTGATTCTTCCTACTTCCTGATGATGTTATCACTTCATTTTCTACAATTTACCCTTTTATTCCGAGTTATGTTTGAGAGAAGTTGGTGGATGATTGGAATGAAGAATATACCGTTTGAGCTTGAGTACACCTCATGAAAACGGAATCTTAGCCAGCATACACTAGTGGAGATGCAGTCTACTTTTCAGATCCTCAGCTCAAAGCCATACCTATATAGGGGAGTTTCCTCGTTCTTATCCTTGTTTTGATATGATCATTTTGTTCTATTTTTATCAAAGTAATCTGTACCATATCCTAAGCTTATCACTAAGTGTGGGATTCCAACCCGAAACAAACACTTGAGAAACATTTTCCGATATGTTCAAACTCTAAGTGTGGGATTTTACTTTCAGTAAATTCTCAACTCAAGAGAACATTAGGGACAATGTTCCTTTAAGTGTGGGATAGCGGTATATAATATCTTAGGTTAGATTCTTATGTCAAAAAGCAAACTCGGAAAATGTTCCTCAATTTAAAAACCTCACTTTTGCTTAAAATTTTTCAAAATTTTTAAATTAAAATGTCTTGAGAGGAAGCATTTTCATATATAAGTAAGGTATTTTGGAAAATAAGATTAAATAAGTTAGGAATTTCTTGAGCTGAAATGATGATCTAAGAGGGGCATGGCATAGCTAGGCATATACAACCCATACTTGCAGTGAGGTATCTTAAGCCTAAAGCATTCATTTTAAATGCTTCACTATTCGTTTGATGAGTGTATGTCAATGCATGCATCCGGAATTAGAACTTGCTCCTGGTACGCACTTCGAGACCACATTGGTAGAGTACCGCAGTATAGGCGCAATTAGAGGACCTTGACATTCTTTCGGATTTAACCACCTTTTTACATATCTCTTTAAGCCCAAAACCCTTCCAACACTTATTTTCAGTGTTGATGATCTGCCTAGAAAACCCTGTTGAGCCTTAGCCATTTCGTTTCTTTAAAACCCAAATTTTAAACCCATTCACTTCCACACACACCAAAACCTTATCTTAGAAGTTTTAAATTTTTGAAAAATGCTATTTAGATATTCTTTTTGCTTTCACTCAAAAATCATAAAATTCGTGTTTACTCAAAACTCCTCGCGTGCGTTTCCATAATCAATATTCAAAGATCGAGAGTCTTGTGGTGCGAAAAATTGGCACCAAGTAAATTCGAAGTTATCAAAAGTGTGAAAAAAAATGAAAGTAAGAAAGGATCTCAAAAGTTCAATAAAATAAAAATGCCTTAGAAATTCCTTGGCAAAGAAGTTTTAGGACAAAAATATAGAAACAAGAAATGAAAAGAAAAGAAAAAGTTTGAAATAAAGCTAAATGCTTCAAATCTCCTGAAAACTCCGATCTCATAAAAGAAAAAAAAATCCTCCATGTGTTTTCAAAAGATAGAAGTCAAAATAGCTATCTTCTTCTCTTACCGTTATCTGTTTTGGTTTTCATTAAAAAGTTGGTCTAAATATAATTTTTCATAAATTTTAAAGGTCCTAAGATAAGCAAAACCCTTGAACCAAAATTTCCACTTATGCATACCCTTTAACCCTCACCAAACACTACAATCCATTTAAATGTCCTGGGATAATTAGCACCGTCCTCACCTAAGTGGTGGAGATATGATTCTCGAGCAAGCCTATGACGATGGATGTTGCACGACTGGTTTATGAGCGATTTCGTTTGATTAGATTGATAGGAAACCCGAAACACTTTTGAGTGAATTGAGTGACCACTTGATGAGATCGCCTAGTCATGTATATTCCATGATCGCGAGAACTGAAAGCATGCCTAAGAGAATCATTTTATGCTTCTGAAACGAATACCTTATTTTCTCTTAATTTTTCGGATATGTTGCTTATATATGAAAGTGGTTGTTCTTAATATGTTTTGATTCTCCCAAAAACCGAGCTTTCAAAATATTTTCATATAAAAGCAAGTGAGAATTTTGAGTTTTGCTTGAGGACAAGCAAAGTCTAAGTGTGGGATATTTGATGACACGCAAAAAGTCATATTTTTGTATGTCATTATCTCACACTTTTAGCACAAATATTGATGAAAACATTTGAAATCTATAAATATCTATCACATTTCATCATGATGGCTAAAATATAGACGATGTTTCAAGAATTGGCAAAAACAACCTAAAAATGAGCAAAACAGAGCACAAAAGATCAATAAATCTTTCGTTCACTCATTTCATTGCTTCTTTAGCTACGCTTCGAGTTATGACCCAGACCGTATATGGCTGGGCACAGACCGTATACGGCCTGTGTCCACCCGTATACGGCCTGTGTCCACCCGTATACGGCCTGTGTCCACCCGTATACGGCCCAGGACAGCCGTATACGGTTGGTGTCCTAGGACAGCCGTATTGGTGCATCTGGGTGATAAAAATCAGATTTTTATATGGTTGTGCGATACGGTTATGCATTTGAGGTTCAGTATACGGTCTACGGATACGGTTGTGCGTTGCCTATAAATACTAAGCTCAAGTTCTCATTTCAATATACTACATAACAACAAATCCATTATCATTCACACTTCACTCTCTCACTACTCTATCTCTAGAATTAGGTTTTTATTTTTTAGTTTTAGTTTCTCTCTCTAGTCTCTCTCTCTATTTTCTCTCTCTAGAAACTAGTGGGAAGATTAGGGGGAGAATCCATCACTTTTAGAGGAGTTATGTAATATAGTTCGTAGAAGCTAGCATTTGTAATACCTTGGATATTATTCGGCAAAATACAAGTGTTATTCTGCTCGCATTTATTTACCGGTAATATCTATCCTTTCTTATATTAATTTGTCATAATGTTCTTGTTTGATGTTTGTGATTTATTAATTGTAGAAATGTTTATTGCCATGCTTTGTGAGTAGTTGCTTGTATGTTTGCCATGATTTAGATGGTTGTAATTTGGTATAATTAATGAAATTGTTAAACCTTGTATCTGTCTAAACTTATCATGCATCTAGACTTAGCTATGGATCACCCTTTCCAGTCCTTCACGTGATTATCACCTTAGCTATAGGCCTTAAGTTACGGTAGATATTTATCTGTATTATAGTACGAAGCTGTGTCTATCACTGTAATTCAGCTGAAATACTGGGTATAAGCCCCAGAAAGAGCTGTTTGTGCCAACACTGTAGACTACCTAGAAACCCTAGAATATGGTCTAGGAACCGTAAAGTTGTGGAAGTGTTACAGTACACCCTATGCCTACCTCTGGTACTGAAGCTGTGGAAACACTTAGACACTGTACACTGTACTTGTAACTAGGGATAGTAAAGCTGTGGAAACATCACAGTACACCGCAATTCTATCCTTGGTTACGAAGGATCTGTGGAACTGCTAGAGTGCGGTACACCGTAAATGGTATCTAGGGTTAGCAGGCTGTGGAAGGAGTATGCACTGTATACCGTTGGTGTTCCTAGGGATGAATGACTGATTGCAAAGGAGAGGCTAGATCATGACAGAAGTAATTGAACTAATCAAACCTAAGGTATGAGTCTAGAGATGAATGTCAAGCCCAGTAGTGATTCAGGATTCTTAAAACCCCTAGACTCTATAAAACTGATAGTTTAGAATAAAAAGTTAATAATCAGTACATGATTAGATAATAACATTTAGACATAAGTGTTAAGAAAGGTCAGAATAACCCGAGGGCAGTCTGTTACCTTATTCATGCACCCTTAAAGGGTTACTAGTCCTAACCGGACAGTGTGGGGGGTTGAGAAGCCTGTTCTGATCAGAATCAAGATAGCCTACGTACTCAGTGACATACTAATTTAGAATCTATCTAAAGAAGTAGGGTCTAGTGTTTACACCTATAGTTTACTTGTCTGTTAGCTAAATGTGTCCCATAATGAATATCATCCCAGTAATGCACTATCCCAAATCATGGTGAACCACGTCTTTGTCATCCTTAAGTGTTAAATATATGCTATCTTCCCTTTTATTTTATGTTTTAGTAGTTTAATAAAGTAGAAAAACAAATACAGACCTATCCAACTATCCAAAACCAAGCTTAATTACTAAGTTATCCGAGTGAGCTCTATTTCAATTCTGCCATCGTGAGGAACGACCCTGGATCATCCTTGCCACTTACTAGTATCAGGTATTCGTACCTAGTATCAGTACGTTGTTCGGAAGGTTTAGGTCCAGACAATTATAAATTTAAAACTACCCATGATGCCGCCGTGAGCGTGAGGTCCGCAACGGCATGACGCGATTCCTGGATCGACCGTTCGGGGCGCATCAAGGGTGCTGATCCAATGCTAGTATGATAGCCGTTGTTGTATAAGAATTCACAAAACGGTAAGTGATGTTCCTAGTTTGCACCAAAATTAACTATGCAGGCTCGTAGCATGTCTTCCAGTATTTGAATTGTGCACTGGCTTTTGCCGTCGGTTTGTAGGTGATATGCGGTACTCATATCTAGGCAAGTACCCAATTATTTTTGCAATGATCTCCAAAACTGAGATGTTAAACAACTATCTCTATCAGAGATAATCAAGATAGGAACACCGTGTCATGATACGATCTCCTTCAGATATATCCGTGTGAGGCGTTCCATTTTATCGGTTTCCTTTATGGCGAGAAAATGAACCGATTTCGTGAGTTGATCTACGATCACCCAAATGGTATCGCAACCGCTTGATGTCTTTGGAAGTTTAGTGATGAAATCCATAGCGATATGCTCCCATTTCCATTGAGGGATGTCCGGTTGTTGAAGTAGACCAGTGGGTTTCTGATACATCTTGTCAGACCCTAGATGTATTAAGTATTTGGACTTTTGAGCCTCGTGCATCACCAAGTCTTGTAGGTTTCCAAAACTTGGTACAAAGATTCGATTCGAGAAGTATTTGGCCCCGTCATGTTTGGTTTCGAACTGTTTGTCCATGCCTCGCAAGACCTCGTTTTTCACATTCTCGGGTTTGAGTGCTTCAAGCTGAGCAGTAATGATTTGAGTAGTGAGGTTGTTGCGAATTGTCATACCAAGGGCTCAAACTTGAAGGGGTTTCATTAGTTCTTTTCTATTGAGGCATCGACAACAACATTAGCCTTACCTGGATGGTATTTGATGTCACAATCATAATCGGTTAGCAACTCGACCCAGCGACATTGCCTCATGTTGAGATCCTTTTGAACGAATATGTGCTAGAGACTTTGATGATCGGTGAAGATGGTGCACTTGGTGCCATAATGTCTCCAGATCTTGAGTGCAAAGATGCCAACTCCTAGTTCAAGATCATGTGTGATGTAGTTCTTTTCGTGGATTTTTAGTTGTCGGGAGGAGTAAACAATGACCTTGTCTTGTTGCATCAACACGCAACCGAGACCTTAGTGTGAAGCAGGCAGTATACCACGAATCAGTGCAGTCGAACCTTTTTTCCTTTTGAGTCAGTAGGGTGAGAGGTTGGGCTATTTTAGAGAAGTTCTCAATGAATCGCCGATAGTACCCGACAAGTCCTAGGAATCACCGTACTTCGGTCGGCGTTGAGGGTACTTGCCAGCACTTGATAGCCTCGATTTTAGAAGGATCTACATGAATTCCTTGACTGTCAATCACGTGTCCAAGGAATTAAACGGTTTGCATCCAACGCTCACACTTGGAGAATTTGGCGAATAACTCCTCGTGTTTGAGTAGTTCTAGGATGGTTTTGAGATGTGGCGCATGTTCTTCTTTGTTGTGCGAGTAGATAAGAATGTCATCGATGAAGACAATGACAAACTTGTCGAGATAAGGTTTACACACTCGATTCATAAGATCCATGAATACAACCGGTGCATTGGTTAAACCAAAGGGCATCACTTGAAATTCGCAATGCCCATAGCGAGTTCGGAATGCAGTTTTTGAGATATCTTCATCACGAACTCGTAACTGATGATAACCTGACCAAAGATCGATCTTTGAATAAAAACTCGACCGTTGAAGTTGTTCATACAGGTCATCGATGCGGGAAGTGGATAACGGTTCTTTACTGTTAACTTGTTCAGCTCATGGTAATCGATGCACATGCGGAAATAATTGTCCTTCTTTACAAACAAGACCGGAGCTCCACAAGGTGAAGAATTCGGTCGGATGAATCCTTTGTCTAAGAGTTCATGTAACTGGGTGGACAACTCCTGAAGTTCGGATGGGGCTTAAATTATATATACTACCTAATCGGGTGCCAACAGGGGTTTTAAAATTTATAAATAGTGGGGCTTAAATTATATATACTATCTACTCTGGTTAGTAAGCGATAAGTATAACCTAAGATCGTTCTATGAATCGAAACAAAGTAGGTAGGTTTGGGTGATTAAAGCTGGTGCTTTCGGAAGGGGAGTATTTAGGATGGAACAAAGTAGGTAGGTTTGGGGGTTTTTAAGTTAAAGTACAGGTTAGTAAATTGCAGGAAATTAAAATGCAAGAAAGCATATAAAAATAAATATGTGATTGCTGAGATTTCGATAACAAATGTTTCAGGATGACAGACTAAATAGGGACAAACTTAATATAATAAGTAAACTATTAGGTGTAAACTGTAGAACCCTACCAACTAAATTTTCCATTGGCATGTCACTGGGAACTAGGTTATCATGATTCTGATTGGAGCAATACGCCAACTTCCAATACCTATCTGGTTCTGCGATAAGCAACCTATTTTGGTTTTATACCGAGGTACATGAATCAGTGGCGTATCGTCTCATAGGTCTGGCCGTTCTTTACCCCTAAGATAGTTTACTGTTCTATTAGCATGCAGATTAATAACTTTGTATGTTTAGACCGCCGATTTTATAAGACCTAGAGGTTTAAGTATCCTAAGTCACTTGGACTTTTACTTTCATTCCTAAGTCTTGTTTATAATTAGTTAGATTTCGGTTTCTTCGATTTATGACTTAAATCTCTCATTTTTCAAACAGTTATACATCCCTGGATTATTCGCAGTTTGTTAAAACGTGTTTCATATGCAGACCATGCCTTTCAGTAATAAGACCGTGTACTTTACATGGTAGTTTCACAGCTCCTTACGTCTGACATTTGGTCTATAGTAATTGACAGTGAAAATGACACTCTAAACTAATTAAATGTAAAGTAGTGCGGAAATGTAACCCTAATATATACAACGAGTGGTTTCACTGTGTCTTACTTATTGCATGTTATGGGCACAGATAACTACTTACCATAATTAAGGTTGATCAGGTCTTAATTACTAGATTGCAGTCACGTGGATAACCAAAAAGGGTACTCCATAGATTAAACTTAAGTTCATAAGGTCTTAACAGTAGAAGGGTTACTAATTCCTATTTTGTCTGAACGTACTTTACGAACATTACTTTATAGTGCATTGACTTTCGTAGGATGTACCAGTTAGTTGTGAAGTTGTATTATCCTTTCGGAGTTCCAACTGTTAAACCAGAGCTGATTCCAGTGATATGACTACCTTCGGTCGTTTATGACTTCCATACATTTGTACTTTGCTCGAAAGCATTTCCAGTACTATATCGAATAAAAAGTCGAATAGGGGCTATCATATCACTTTACGATTGTCGTGCACTAATTATATAATGTCATCCCTACTTATAATTATCTACATCATCAACAATCACAATAATAAACTACTCGCAATTCATGGCAACAAGTAAATCACATACCAAGTAATAATACATATATAAAAATACGAAATAAAACAAGTAGGATAAAGGTTTAGATATCACCCAGAAATAAATGCGTAGCAGCATATTATTATGATTGAAAACTCTTTCACACGTACAAAGGTTTATCTCCGAATCCCTATCGTTCGTTCTAGGTCCTATATTAATCCGTAGATTAATTACAATAATTCTAGAATGAGAAAAACTATAAAATACAAGAGAATTTGGAATGAGACTTGTGAGGGTGTATATGAGTGTGTAAGAGTGTGTGTTGAAATGAACCATGGAGCCTCCTATTTATAGGAGAAAATGGGTGCATCTTAGCAACTTGGGGCAGATGTTAGCAAAAGGTGGAAAAGTTGCTAGCATATGTACCCTAAAGCGCGTAAAGGTCTATCACGTGTACTCTGAAGTTGCGGAAAAGGTCTAGCACGTGTACCCTGGGAGTACGGGCGAGGATGAAAAAATGCACGGGGGATGGGGAATGGCCAGCGGGAGCTGCCACCATGGTGGCCGGCGGCGGCTGCCATCTGCCCGCCCCGGTTCACCGTCTTTCACTACGTTTCTTAAATCACGCGTATCTTTATCGTTATGCATCCATTTTTATCGATTCTTTTTGTATTGGATTTGTTTTTAAAAAATGAAGACTTTGATGAAATGAAATCCCAAAAATATATCTCTGATCTCTGGACGTCTCATACGAATCGTTTGAATCTTCAGACGTATGTAGAATCTTCATTCTTCATCCGTTTTTGTTGATTCTTCTTCTGTTAGATTCGTATTTTGAAATCGAATATCTCGAATAAGAGAAATCTTATTAATGAGAACTTTTTCCTTTAAATCTTGTCTCGATGTCTTGAATCTTCAAACGTATGTGGAATCTTCGTTTTTGGTTTGTTTTGCTTGATTTTTCTCGTGCAACTCTGTTTTGACCTTTTTGGCAAAGTTTCATTGATTTGAACATCATCTGAGTCTATTTGCCAAGTATTGTTCCAGAATGAGAGAGATATCGGTAGTAAAAACGTGAATTTTTACACGATATCAAGTATCCCACACTTAGAACTTTGCTTGTCCTCAAGCAAACTCATTCATAAAAGGCCTTTAGGAAGATTCTAGTTACACGTATCTTTTAGAAGTACCATTTCCAAAGAACATAAAGTTCCAGTCATGAAAAAGTTCTCATGAGAAACTAAGGGTTTATAGAATTTGATACTTTCTTCAAGCAACTTAAATGATAATCATGAATAGGCAATCCTCGCAGTGGGTCACTCAAATCACTCAGGTGTTTAGGGTTCCTACTTGCTAGTGTCAATCACTCAGATAGCCAGTCATGTAGCATTCTCGTCATAGGCTTGATCAAGAATCAAATCTCCATCACTTTGGATGAGAACGGTACAAAATATTTCAAGATTTCTTAGAAAGGAATTGGGTTTTTTTTTGGTTTTGGGGAATTGAAGAAGGTGTATGAAAAGGAAGATTATGGGTTTTTCTTTCCTCGTATCTTTCTTGAAGCTCGGGTGTTTTTCCGAGAAAGTCCCTTTTAGAATTTCTCAGACTTGAAAAAGACTTGATAGTGCAACCCTTTTTCGGATTTGAATTTTTCTTTTCTGGACTTTTTGGGTAGTGCCGGCATGTATGTTTCTTCTTTTCTTTCTTTTTCTCATTTTTCTTTTCTTTCTTTTTATCATTTTTCTTTTCTTTCTTTTTATCATGCCGTCCCTATGGATATTTTGTCCGAAAGGTTCCGTATGGTATTGGGTTGTGAGGTTGTATGGGCTTTTCTTGTGGAAGGCTTGGGAAATTTGAGAGTGTTCCCAAAAAATATTGGAAGACGTGGCTTCCCTAGGTTCGGGAGGAAGATATAAAGGGAAGTTTTTGTTTGTGTGTGAAGAGTGAGTAGTGAGTGGATGTTTGGTGGTAAGTAGGTGTTGAGATTCCTTAAAAAGTATCAAGATAGGTTGTACCTATGCCACGAATGGCACTCATTGGTGTGATCTCGAAATGCATTACAAGAGCAAGTTCTAATTCAAATGCGTACATCGGCACACACATGAAATGAAAAGTGAAGCATTTTAAAGATGAATGCTAATCAGGGCTCAAACCTCACGAATCGAATGTTTTGGTCAATGTGTGCCTAGCCATGTGTTGCCCTTTTCGTCTGTATCTTATTCTAAGAAAACCGGTTTGTTTCTTTAAAAACTCGTTTCTTGAGTTAATTTATTTTTTTGAAAAATAGAGGTTCTTAAAGAATGTTGCTTTTGAATCCAAAAATTTTTAAATTCTTTATTTTTAGCCTTTTAATGAAAATATTGTTTATGTTACGGACAAGAGGTTAAACTTTCAGTTGCAGACCGTGTATCCCACACTTAGAGGAATATTGTCCCTACTGTTCGAATCTATGTATTGAACACCTCTTGTCGAACTATCCCACACTTAGAGATTCTACTTATTTTTGGATTGTTACGTAAGTGTAGTGTGGTTTTGAGATCCCACACTTATTTTTGGAATATCGGATGAGATAATCCATGATTTAAACGGATAGAAAGTTGGAACGGGTTACCGCTTCGTGATACATTGTGTGTACTTTCGGCTACTTGTAGAAGATTGTTGGGTTGCAGTTTTCGGCTTCCTGCATTTTTCATTGCGTGGTCGACAGCTTTCTCCGTTATTGTCTTCGATAAATAGTGTTTGGATTCAAACAAACATGCCACTCAATAATCTAGTAATAGCTACTAAAAAGAAAAGTAAAGTGATAGCATAATAAAGTAATAACTGGATAGAGGTGATGTCTATGCATCCACAGTACATCAAATACAAATAATAATAATGTCTGGTAGAAAATAGTGAGAAGTCAGAAAGTGGAGCAATCTATTGCTCGGCTGGTGGTGCTCATGATACCGCTGATGAAGATCCGATAGGTGCATAGGAGGTCTCATTTGATGAGGATTCATTTTCTAGATTATGCTGATGTTGGGTACCTTCATCTGATGCATCTGATGTTGCTCCTGTGTCTGTAAAAACTCCATCGTGTATCAACTGGTCAACAAATTGTCCTGCAGGCATACCAAGACTGTCAAGTAGCATAACAGGTGATCCCTGCTGAGTGTGTCCCCTGAATTAGTCTGTCTGTTTGTGGGAGGACACTAGGGCCTGTAATACGATAGTGGGATCGTGTTGTCTGAGACTCCTGCGGCTCTGTGCAGTGGCAACTTGCCTAGAAACTTTGGATCTGCCATTATATCTCGAAGGTTGTCCCCTGACTGAACCAACTACTGAGGGGACAGGCTCTCTCGTGCTAGGAACCTGTGCAGGAGGTGGCGATGGTGTAGGTGGAACTATCCGAGGAGGTAAGCCATGACCACGACCTGGATATGGGTGAGGTGTCTGAGCAGGAACTGTAGGGGGATATATGTGTGGTGGTGCTTGGCCCAACCCGCATGGTATATCTGGAAGTGGGTCTACTGGTATCCCTGCAATCTGCTGTCTCATAGCCTTGTAACATCTGACCTGCATATGCATGAGCCAATACCAATAGTCTGCCCCTGGAAGTGTCCCGTAGTGATAGATATATCTGGGCATCTGTACTCTGGGGGCCGGTATAGAAGGTCCTGCCCTAATAGGTGGTGGTGCAACTGGGTCTACAGGATCATCCTCGTCCTCATCCTCATCTGACTCTGAATCTGTGGGTTCTCTCGACCGTTTTCTCTTTTTCATCCCTCTTAGTATAACTAAATCTGGCACCAGGGTGTCAACACTATCGGGATCCGATGGTCGTGCTCTAATATAAACTGTGCCATCCCTCAAAATCTTGATTATCCCCATCATCCTCAGAAACTCATAATCTATCGGTTGGGCACTCCAATTTGGTAGACTCTTGAATTTCTCCACTTCTGTTGTTCAAAGCAATCCCATTTTTCTAATCAACCTTGTAACCACAGGGCCCATGAATGACCTTTTTGAATCATAACTCTTTTACTCAAGAATCAACTGAGCAACTAAGTGGGCAATCTGAATGTTCCTCCTGTTGAGGATAGATGCCATCAAAGCAACATCAAAATCGGTAACTCGACCATTAGTCATGTGCTTCTCTAAGATGGGTAGCTTTAATACCCGAGAAAAACCTCATTGGAGACCAATGACTCCATGCCTCTGCGGGCGTAGTTGTGAGGGAAAAAATGGTAGCTCCACTAGTGAACAGAGGGGATCGTATCTCTTCCGGAGTGTAGAGATCTAGGTGCTGGGAAAACTGAGCTAGTGACAAGGTGAACAAACTGCCCATGTATCGAAATGTGATCGAACCACTACCAACTCTACTCCCTGGCTAAAATGTATATGTGGTCATGAACTCGGTAATCATTTCCATGTATACTGGCTCGTCAATGCTGAATAGTCTCTTTAAAGACTCAAACTGCTGACCATCTACTGAATAACTGAGTAGGCTCTGCAATCTTTGTCTAAACCCCAATGCCTGTAGCTTATCCCAATCTATGTATCTAAAGCGGCCAAATGACTTATCCCTCCATATACGTGCCATCCGGTCGTATTCGGGTGTGGCACTACGGTAGGCAAGAGATCCTGCAAGTGGTCGTGCTGGGTTTAGCTTTGATTTCTTCATGGTACCTGAGAACATGAGAGATTTAAAGTAATGGATTCTTAATAAAGAGAAAATTCAAAGCATTTTCGAAATTTCTTAAAGAAAATTCAAAATAAGGCTTTAAATTTGTGACAGTCCAAAGATTACATCAGATATCCAATGTTCCCAAGCAACAAATAATTAGTTTTAATCATACTTAGGTGACATGTAGTATGCTCGGTAATCAATATATGAAAATATAAAGTCAGGAAATGATGATAGAAATATTTTCATTTACAAGTTTGGCATTACCCAGTTTTGAAATGTCAAGATTTCACAATTCTTGATCATATCGTTAGCAGTAGGGTTTGACTTTTTAGGAGTTCAAGTTGAAGTGAGGTTTTTGAATAAAATTGATTTGTTTAAAATTCAATACTTCAAGTTGACTTTTTAGGTCAAAGGTTCCCTTAAATGATATTCTCAATTATCCATATGCCAAAATTATAACCTACTCATGTCTACATGATCTAAACTATTTTAAGCATTTCCTAATTGGTAAACAAGCTAGGTTATACACAAAAAGTTACCATGCCCATGTGTTTGGTTTAATTCAAAACTTCTATTTTCAAAATAATGATTCTCTAGTTATATTGCCTATTTTGACTAGTCAAACAAGTACAAGCATCCTAGTAAGCAAGAATGGTCAAGTAATATTAATCCATTACTCTATTCATGCAAACTAGTTAACTTTTTGTTAACTTTAAGAGACAAACTTTGCAATTTATATCCATAAGCTAACCACATGGTTCAATCATCATGTAATAATCATTCGAAGCTTCACAATTAAACTTAAATATCAAGATACAAGCATGGTAGTAGCATGTAATTGTTCTAAGCATCTAAACAAGCACTTTTAAGTTTGAGGTGGGTTTT
The DNA here is from genome assembly GCA_963422505.1 of Pseudognaphalium luteoalbum. Taxonomy (NCBI): domain Eukaryota; kingdom Viridiplantae; phylum Streptophyta; class Magnoliopsida; order Asterales; family Asteraceae; genus Pseudognaphalium; species Pseudognaphalium luteoalbum. The sequence continues at coordinate 62,041,154 of OY730194.1, forward strand.
GATGATCATACCTTAGTTTTTATGAACAAAACTTGAAAATAATCGTACAACCGTGAAGAGCATGCAAAGAGGAGTTCAAAAGATACAAGATTACAAGTTTTGGTGGAGTTTTGATGGTGGTTTCATGGGTGTGTGATGGTGGCCGGTTTTTGTGGGGAGGAGAGGGGAGGAAGAAGCTTTCTTCTAGTTTTTGAATTATGGTAGGTGTAAGGGGTGGTCCCTAGGAATATATCCATGTACAATATTCCTTGGTACATGGTCGCTAGTACTCAAAGGTTTAAGATTTAATTTTCTAGATTAGGTTTCCATTGTCCCACTAATTATTCTTACGAATCCTAATTATTGTAACTAATTGCTAAATGCTTTTTGTTACAATCCGAAGGGATTTAAGAATCGAGCAAATTTTTGCGGGACAATTATAATCAATTTAAGGTATAAACTTAGTGTATTTTTGGGTGTTTTAAAATTTTTGTTGGGCGCGGGTCTATGGAATGTACCTGTTTCGGCTAAAAGCTTGAAATTGCGTATTCCTTTCGACATGCGCATGTTTTTCAGACAATAATTAAAAAAAAATTCTTAAAGGTCGCTTTCAAGAATTTATTTATTAATATATGTATACTAAAATACGTTCTTTTAAAGTCGTGAGCCTCGATCTTTTCGGAGAGAATTGTTTTATGATTCGTTTCGATCCCTATATAGGGAAAGGGTAGAGATTTGCTCCCTTAAGCGAACGTTTTTAGGTATAAATTTTTTTGAAAGTTCCCAAATGATGTTGTAAACTAAGTAATAATGATTATTCTCTATTTTCCCTAGGACTTTTCGTTCCTCGTATCCTAAATTGACAAGATTGCTAATGAACTGATTGTATACCTTCCTTATCTTTTTAGGGTTTCACAAGTCGTCACGTGGTCCTTGGTCTTTATAATTCAGATTGTGAGTGAGTTCATTCATGACATCCAGAAATGCTTTCTCTTCCTGTGAATCAGGTTTTCTGGTTGTAGATTCAACTATCCTAAGGAATTTACTAATTATGGATTTTTGTGTGGAAGTGAAGGGGTATTTGGTGAAGGCAAAGATTCGAACAAGCTTAACATGAAGGTCTTTTCTTTTAAGGAAGAGGGCCACGTCAATTTTTTCCTTGGTGGAATTAGGAAAAATATCTCGCAATTTTGAGATCAAGTAAGAGGCGGGGTCAACAAAAAATGGAATTTAACCAGGAATGATGATGGGAATCATCGGGTCTCATTCTATCCAACGCAAGTTTGTTGATCATTGCAGTGAAATAACGATTAATTAATATCAAAGATATTGGGAGGAAATCCATGTCGGCAAGTGATTCAAAAAGTAGATCTAAATCTGCTTTGAACTTTAATTCTTGGTCTTGGAATTTTGTGAAAGTTATCTCACATTCATTACTGGACAGTCTTAGAAGGAATTCTACTTGTTTTTCTAAATTGGCAATCGTCTCTCGTTGTTCGTATGAAAATGGGAGGTCGGCATATTTTAATTGCCTAACGAATGCTTTGTAGACATCTACCCTACGGGAAGGATGGAAAGAATCACCGAGGTGGTGTTCTTCAAAACAAGGTTGTTCTGTCTCGACTGATGGAACCTTATCCACCACTCGCTAAATGGTGTATTGGTGTTCATGTGAAAGGAATGGAGAGATGCCGTCATTACAAGAATCGGAAAGAGTTTGGGCATACACTGATGTTTTAGGAATGAGGGTGATTAAGTCACATGATTTCGGAGGTTTTACTTCATAATCATCTTCGGGGAGATAATTGAAGTGGACAAAATTTAGTAAATTGGGTAAATGAAAAGTTGGAAAGCGATCTTCTGGAGGTGATGCAAGGTCTGATAACTGATCCGTATCATCGAAATCCAGGCAATGTTTTGGAATAGAAAGTGGGGGCCTATATTCTTCTAGGGTGTCGGAAGTTTCCTTAGCTTTAGAGGAAGAAGGTGAAAAGAAATCAGATCCTATCTCTTTTTCTAAGTAGTTAAAGAATTCCGCATCATCCATTGCCTTCAATTCATCCCTTGAAATGAGGCAAGAAGTTGGTTTTCGAGTTGTCATTTTTAAACTAATATTATCCTAATTAACTAATACTTAATTACTTAAATTAACTTTCGAAGGATTTCTGAGAAGATTTTGATCGGAACGATCTCCTAAATACTACTACTTAAGGCGGCTTTGAATCGTACGTTTGCGACTCCCCGGCAGCGGCGCCAAAAACTTTATGGCACCCGAAGCGTCGGTGTCGTTGATGGTAACTAATCGGGCGCTAAAGGGGTTTTAAATTTTATAAATAGCAGGGCTTAAATTATATGTACTACCTACTCTGGTTAGTAAGCGGTAAGTATAACCTAAGATCGTTCTATGAATCGAAACGTATGGGTGATTAAAGTTGGTGCTATCGGTAAGGGAGTATTTAGGATGGAACAAAGTAGGTAGGTTTGGGGGTTTTTAAGTTAAAGTACAGGAAAGTAAATTGCAGGAAATTAAAATGCAGGAAAGCAAATAAAGGTAAATATGTGATTGCTGAGATTTCGATAATTAATGTTTCGGGATGACAGACTAAATAGGGACAAAACTTAATATAATAAGTAAACTACTAGGTGTAAACTTTAGAAACCTACCAACTAAATTTCCCATTGGCATTTCACTAGGAACTAGGTTATCATGATTCTGATCGAGGTAATACGCCAACTTCCAATACCTATCTGGTTAAGAGATAAGCAACCTATTTTGGTTTTATACCGAGGTGCATGAATCAGTGGCGTATCGTCTCATAGGTCCGACCGTTCTTAACCCCTAAGATAGTTTACTGTTCTATTAGCATGCAGATTAATAACTTTGTATGTTTAGACCGCCGATTTTATAAGACTTAGAGGTTTAAGTATCCTAAGTCACTTGGACTTTTACTTTCATTCCTAAGTCTTATTTATAATTAGTTAGATTCTGGTTTCTTCCACTTATGACTTAAATCTCTCCTTTTCAAATAGTTATACATCCCTGTATTATTCGCAGTTTGTTAAAACGTGTTTCATATGCAGACCATGCCTTTCGATAAATAGACCATGTACTTTACATGGTAGTTCCACGACTTCTTACGTTTGACATTTGGTCTAGAGTAATTGACAGTGAAAATGACACTCTAAACTAATTAAATGTAAAGCATTGCGGAAATGTAAACCTAATATATACAACGAGTGGTTTCACGGTGTCTTACTTATTGCATGTCATGGGCACAGATAACTACTTCCCATAATTTAGGTTGATCAGGTCCTAATTACTAGGTTGCAGTCACGTGGATAACCAGAAAGGGTACTCCATAGATTAAACTTAAGTTCATAAGGTCTTAACAGTATAAGGGTTACTAACTCCTATTTTGTCTGAACGTATTTTACGAACATTACTTTATAGTACAGTAACTTTCGTAGGATATACCAGTTAGTTGTGAAGTTGTATTATCCTTTCGTAGTTCTAACTGTTAAACCAGAGCTGATTCCAGTGATATGACTACCTTCGGTCGTTTATGACTTCCATACATTTGTACTTTGCTCGAAAGAATTTCCAGTACTATATCGAATAAACAGTCGAATAGGGGCCATCATATCACTTTACGATTGTCGTGCACTAATTATATAATATCATCCCTACTTATAATTATCTACATCATCAACAATTATAATAATAAACTACTCGTAATTCATAGCAACAAGTAAATCACATACCAAGTAATAATACATATATAAAATACGAAATAAAACAAGTATGATAAAGGTTTAGATATCACCCGGAAATAAATGCGTAGCAGCGTATTATTATGATTGAAAACTCTTTCACACGTACAAAGGTTTATCTCTGAATCCCTATCGTTCGTTCTAGCACCTATAGTAATCCGTAGATTAATTACAATAATTCTAGAATGAGAAAAACTATAAAATACAAGAGAATTTGGAATGAGACTTGTGAGGGGTGTATATTAGTGTGTAAGAGTGTGTGCTGAAATAAGCCATGGAGCCTCCTATTTATAGGAGAAAATGGATGCATCTTAGCAACTTGGGGCACATGTTAGCAAAAGGTGGAAAAGTAGCTAGCACATGTACCCTAAAGCGCGTAAAGGTCTAGTACGTGTACCCTGAATGTAATATCCTCTCCAGTAGTCTGGTAATTTCTTAATTTAATTTGATTATTTAATTGTTTTAGGAATTACTTGATATTGTTATTATATGGTGAAACTTAAGTAAATAAGTCTTAGGACTTATTGTGAATAATGAAATATTAGTTGTTTTAAATTATTATAGATGACATTAAAATAAAATTAATATTCTCGCAAATGGTTTTTAGGTTCCAGACAATAGATCTAGAAAGGGATAAAAATTTAAACAAAGAAACAGTAAGTCGGTTTGGAAGCCGACCTTAATATCCCTTTCCATTTCAAGTTTTCTTCTTCATTTGTTCAATTGGCAAAAATTCTCAAACTCAAAATAACACCATAAGCAAATTAGCAATTAGTTAGTGATTCTGTGAATTTGAATTCGAAACAGCAACATCATCATCTTCATCATATCACCTTCATCTCTATCACAAAAGTGAGTTTAAATTTGATTTATAGGAAATGGGTTTTGAATGATTGAACCAAATTAAAGCTTGTTATGTTGTTATTTAGTGATATTAGGTGGTATATGATGTTAGTAGATGTGTTAGAAACCATAGAATTGAGTTTTTTGAAGTTTTGGTGAGTTTTAAATCGAAAAACTCGTAAGAACAGCGAAATTCGCAGTTCTCAGTTCGTCCTGCGAACTGAGTTCATGTTGCGAAGCGAGATGAGATTCTGCGAACTGAGTCGCTGCGATGCGAGTTGAGTTTTCGCTGTGCGAAGCGAGTTGACTTGCATTGCGAACTGAGTAGTTTTGCGGTGCGAACCAAGTTCTGCGAGCCTAGATGGCTGTGCGAACTGAGTTATTTCGTTGCGAATCGAGTTTCTGCGAACCGAGTTGACCTGCGAAACCAGATCACTGCGAACCGAGAATTTTTACTAACTCGGTGACAATTTCGGGGTAACGGACAGGTGACAATTTCACTAACTCGGATTGGATTGAAATTCGCATGGTCACTTGAAACGACCTAATGATCCCGGCTCTATTCTAAGAGTCTAGACAGTTTTTGGCCATTCGGGGTCATCTAGGGCCCGAAAATGGCATTTTTCAGTTTTTAAACGTCATTTCGGGATTTTCTAATTTCATTTTGAATGAACTTTTGTTTGACTAGACTTCAGGGATTACCTGATTTGATAAATATGCTCTGATAATGATTATGGAACGAATTTCTAACTTATATTTGATTTTCTGTTTCAGATCAACCTAAGACTCAGTGATATAAGAATCCTGAGTGTGGAGACGTTAGAGGTATCGGTGAGTGGATTTAGAACTCACCCTTCGGTTTAGTTGTAATTGTTTGGTTGCAACAAGTAAACGTAGATATGTGTTAGACTGTTTAGTCTTGATTATTGACTATGAATCTACGTGATATGTGAATATATGTGTATCAGATTATTGAGGTCAACGTGTAGTTGGACTTTTGGTTATTATGTGAATTATACAGGTTTTGATTCATTTGTTGTGTTTGAGACCTGTGTATGAGTTTAATAACCAATAGTTATCGGTCTATTATGTATTGGCCATACAGATTGACGTTTAGTGTTCTTTGGGAATCCCCGGGTATTATGATATCCCAAGAGCCACCGATCCTCATTGAAATATGTGTGTTCACGATTATTTGGTGTAAACTCATAGTTAAGCTAAGTTGAATTGTGTGTGATAAATCTATTCACTTAGCTTTGTGCTAATCCCTCATATTACTTCCTGCAGATTTTGTTTACTATGTGGGTAGTCAGGAAGTGGATGCTTCGGTAGGGAAAGTTTGACGACTTACGACTCTGATATGGTTTTGTATAAACCTTGTTTTGTAAAATATAATACCCCGTTTTAAGTAGTTGTTAAACAGTTTTAATTTGGTATGATCTGAATACGTAAAATGTTTATGTACATTATTTAATATAAAGTAATGAAATATATTTTGTAATATACGCTTCCTATTAAAATAATACAATATTGTTGTATTAGAAAGAAGGGTGTTATAAGTTGGTATCAGAGCATAGATTTGGGTGAATTGAGCATTATAAAGTGTTCAATCCCAAATCTAGAGTGTGTTACGTCAAACATTCTTGGATATGGGATTTAGCATTGTATGTGAAATTGTTAGTAGATAGGTGCTAACGATTAACAAATGTTGAGTTGTTGTGGTAAATACAGATATGGCAGATAATGAACAACCGACCACCAACCCTAATAATGCCTCAAGAATCGATGTTCCTCCTTCAGATATTCATAATGAGAGACATGATCATGAGGGTACTTCTATTCCTGCTCGCAAAGAATCGAATAGAGATGATTATCTTTTTCAATTAGAAGATGAAGTGATTAATCTCAGAGAATTTAAAAGGCAGACGGAAACTGCATCATCTCCGCAACGTTCTCAGCAACAAATATATGTGTTTGGTAATATTCCTCCCTTTCAGTCAAATAAACCGTGTTCATTCAAAACGTTCATGGCAAGTAAACCACCAGAGTTTAGAGGTAGTACAAATCCATCTGTAACTTTAAATTGGTTAAGAGATATGGAGCGGAAATTTGATGTTACTCGATGTGAAGAAGAATCCAAAGTGTTTTATGCTATTCAGTGTTTAAAAGACGAAGCCATGGTTTGGTGGGACTCAATTACTGGTCATTTGACGCAACAGCAGAAAGAAGCTATTCGATGGCCTGATTTCCATCAAGCTGTTTGTAATCAATATTGTTCTGACTTTGATATGGCACGCATTAGGAGAGAGTTTGTGAATCTTCAATTAACCGATAAGATGACTATCGACGAGTTAATAACATAGTTTTCGGAGAAACTACGGTTTGTGCAAAAGTGGGTTCCCGATGAGAAAACCAGAATCGAGCAGTTTGTGGAAACTTTACCTCATAATTACCGTACTACAGTGAGGTTAGCTAGTAATCTATCCCAAGCTTTTACTCTTGCACGCTCGGTTGACAGTGATATTAGAGGTTTTCGAGAGTCTCAAGTTAGAGATACTTCTTCTTCATTTCCAAGAGCTAGAACAGATTTTTCGGGTAAAGGAAAATCCAGGTGGCAGGGAAATCGTCAGGCTCAAAGATTTAGTAATAAAAGTGGTTCATCTGGAAGTTCTAATTGGTGCAGTTCTTGTCGATCCAAACATACTGGCCCATGTACAATTCAGACAAACAAATGTGTTAAATGTGGTGAATTGGGTCATGAGTTTTAGAATTGTAAGTTTCCCAATTATGTATGTTGGAACTGTAAGAAAGAAGGGCATCGTGTTGGGCAGTGTCCTGAGGCAGGAAAGCATGGTTCGGTTTCGGTCGGGAGTTCGTCATCTTCCGGACAAAAGCGTAAGAATCCTCAGCCAGCAGCAAGTAGGGCATTCCAAATGACAGTCGATGAGGCTGTCCACATAGATGATGTCATAACTGGTACTTTTCTTATAAACTCTGTACCAGCACGTGTTTTATTTGATTCTGGAGCAAATTGTTCCTTTATATCTGTGTGTTTCTGTGATAAGTTGGAACTGATCCCTACTGTGATAACTAAGCCCTTAGAAGTAGAGATTGTTAGTGGCAAATTAGTTCCTGTTACCACCTCGGTGACTGGAGCTAATATTGTGATAGATGGTCAGACTTTTCCAATTTCGTTTCTATTAATGCCGATTCCAAGTTTTGATATAATTATTGGCATGGATTGGTTAAGTCAGTTTAAAGCAAGTATAGATTGCCACCACAAGCTGATTAGAATCCCAATCTCTGAATAGTCATACGTTGTGGCTCGAGGAGAACGGGATAGTGGGTATATTCCACTGATTTCCATGATGAAAGCTAGGAAGTCGTTGTCTAAAATCTGTGAGTCTTATCTAGCCTATGTCATTGATGCCAAACTAGAAAAGAAGTCCATCTCTGAGGTTCCGATTGTCTCTGAATATCCAGAGGTGTTTCCTGATGATTTACCTGGTTTACCACCGGTTAGGGAAGTTGAATTTCAGATTGATCTCATCCCTGGTTCCTCGCCTGTAGCCAAAGCTCCTTATAGATTAGCTCCTTCTGAAATGCGTGAAATATGGAATCAGATTCAGGAGTTATTGGATAGAGGTTTTACTAGACCTAGTTCTTCACCTTGGGGTGCACCAGTTTTGTTTTTGAAAAAGAAGGATGGGTCTTTCAGAATGTGTATTGATTATAGAGAATTGAATAAACGAACAGTAAAGAATAAGTATCCTCTGCCTCGAATGGATGATTTGTTTGATTAGTTACAGGGATCTTCTGTTTATTCTAAAATTGATCTGAGATCAGGTTATCATCAGGTTCGTGTTAGTGAACAGGATATTCCTAAGACTGCTTTTCGTACCAGGTATGGTCATTATAAATTCCTGGTTATGCCATTTGGTCTAACAAATGCTCCAGCAGTGTTTATGGATTTAATGAACCGGGTATGTCGACCATTTCTTGATAAGTTTGTAATCGTTTTCATCGATGATATTCTTGTGTATTCTAAGTCCGAATCAGAACATGCTATGCATTTGAGGTTAGTTCTTGAAACCTTGAAAAGAGAACACTCATATGCCAAATTTTCTAAATGTGAGTTCTGGATTCGAGAAGTTCAATTTTTGGGTCACATCATTTGTAATGATGGGGTTAAAGTTGATCCTTCTAAAGTTGAAGGTGTAATGAATTGGAAAACTCCAAAGAACGCTTATGAAATCAAAAGTTTTCTACGTTTGGCAGGTTATTATCGGAAGTTTATTAAAGATTTTTCTAAAATTGCTAGCCCATTGACTAAATTAACCCGCAAGAATGAAAAGTTTGAATGAAATAATCAACAAGAACATGCCTTTCAGACTTTGAGACAATTGTTATGTCAAGCTCTAGTGTTAGCATTACCGAATGGGTCTGAAGATTTTATTGTATATTGTGATGCATCTTACTCTGGTTTGGGTTGTGTCCTTATGCAAAGAGATAGAGTTATTGCTTATGCTTCTCGTCAGTTGAAACTGCATGAAAAGAATTACCCAACACATGATTTAGAGCTGGCAGCTGTTGTATTTGCTTTGAAAATCTGGAGACACTATTTATATGGTACTAAATGTATTGTTTGTACTGATCATAAAAGTCTCCAGTATATGTTTTCTCAGAAATAGTTAAATATGCGTCAAAGAAGATGGTTGGAATTAATTAAAGATTATGATTGTGAAATCAGATACCACCCGGGGAAAGCAAATGTAGTTGCTGACGCTCTGAGCCGAAAAAGTACTTTTGACAGAGTTTATTACATGAAAGTAGATGTTTCTTCTGATTTGATTGATCAAATAAAAGTTGCTCAGTTAGAAGCCTTATTGGATCATAATTTGAAATCTGAAATTATGTTGAAAAGAAAAGATTTGTTGATAGATGATTCTAGAGGATTAAAGACATTTCAGTCTCGTGTGTGGATTCCTTTGATGGGTAGTATTCGGGATATGATTTTGACTGAAGCTCATAAATCTAGATTATCTGTTCATCCCGAGATTACCAAAATGTATAATGATTTGAAACCCTTGTATTGGTGGCCTACGATGAAAACAGATATAGCACAATTTGTTGGTACTTGTCATATTTGTGCTCAAGTTAAAGCAGAACATCAGAAACCGTATGGGTCACTGAAACAGTTGGAAATTCCAGAATGGAAGTGGGAACACTTGACTATGGATTTTGTAACTAAACTTCCTCGAACGCCACGTGGAAATGATATGATCTGGGTTATTGTAGACAGATTGACCAAAAGTGCACATTTTCTGGCTACTAGTGAAACAACATCTCTAAGTAAGCTTGCACAGTTGTATGTTAATGAAATTGTATCGAGACATGGAATTCCTTTATCGATTGTGTCAGATCGAGATTCTCGATTTATTTCTCACTTTTGGCAAAGTTTACATCATGAGTTAGGCACTCGAGTAAATCTTAGTACAGCGTATCATCCTCAAACTGATGGCCAATCTGAGAGGACGATTCAGACACTCGAGGATATGCTTCGAGCTTGTGTCATTGAATATGGCGGTTCTTGGGATTCTCATCTACCATTAGTAGAATTTGCTTACAACAATTCTTATCACTCCAGTATTGGCATGCCTCGATATGAAATGTTGTATGGACGCCGTTGTAGAACACCTACATGTTGGTTAGAGGCTGGAGAGAAACAGTTTGCTGGGCCCGATATTGTTCAGATAACAGCGGATAAAGTGGCAATTGCACGTGAGAAATTGAAAGCTGCTCGTGATAGACAGAAGCAATATGCAGATCCGCGTAGACGGCCAGTTACGTTTTCTGAAGGTGAACTTGTTTTTCTTAAAGTTTCTCCGTGGAAAGGTGTTATCCGGTTTGGAAAACGAGGGAAGTTAGCTCCTAGATATATTGGTCCCTTTAAAATTTGTCAAGTTGTTAATGATCAGTCAGTTACACTTGAACTTCCCCCAAAGCTTGCAGGGATTCATGATACATTTAATGTGTGTTATTTAAGAAAATGCAATGTTGAAGATCAGTCTCAGATTCTTCCTCTGCAAGACTTGAAGGTTGATCAGAACCAGAAGTTAGTTGAAGAACCTATTGAACTGTTAGATAGAAAAGTTACTAAACTTAGAAAGAAACAGATACCGATGGTGTTAGTAAAATGGAGACACAGTTTAGGTTGCAATTTGACCTGGGAGACTGAGGAGTCTATGAAATCCAGATATCCTGGATTGTTTGATCACGGTGAGATTTCAGGGATGAAATCTCCTTAAGGAGGGGAGATGTGTAACATCCTCTCCAGTAATCTGGTAATTTCTTAATTTAATTTGATTATTTAATTGTTTTAGGAATTACTTGATATTATTATTATATGGTGAAACTTAAGTAAATAAGTCTTAGGACTTATTGTGAATAATGAAATATTAGTTGTTTTAAATTATTATAGATGACGGTAAAATAAAATTAATATTCTCGCAAATGGTTTTTAGGTTCCAGACAATAGATCTAGAAAGGGATAAAAATTTAAACAATTAAACAGTAAGTCGGTTTGGAAGCCGACCTTAATATCCCTTTCCATTTCAAGGTTTCTTCTTCATTTGTTCAATTGGCAAAAACTCTCAAACTCAAACTAACACCATAAGCAAATTATCAATTAGTTAGTGATTCTGTGAATTTGAATTCGAAACAGCAACATCATCATCTTCATCATATCACCTTCATCTCTATCACAAAAGTGAGTTTAAATTTGATTTATAGGAAATGGGTTTTGAATGATTGAACCAAATTAAAGCTTGTTATGTTGTTATTTAGTGATATTAGGTGGTATATGATGTTAGTAGATGTGTTAGAAACCATAAAATTGAGTTTTTTGAAGTTCTGGTGAGTTTTAATTCGAAAAACTCGTAAGAACAGCGAAATTCGCAGTTCTCAGTTCGTCCTGCGAAGTGAGTTCATGTTGGGAAGCGAGATGAGATTCTGCGAACTGAGTTGCTGCGATGCGAGTTGAGTTTTCGTTGTGCGAAGCGAGTTGACTCGCGTTGCGAACTGAGTAGTTTTGCGGTGCGAACCGAGTTCTGCGAGCCTAGATGGCTGTGCGAACTGAGTTATTTCGTTGCGAGACGAGTTTCTGCGAACCGAGTTGACCTGCGAAACAGATCACTGCGAACCGACAATTTTTACTAACTCGGTGACAATTTCGGGGTAACGGACATGTGACAATTTCACTAACTCGGATTGGATTGAAATTCGCATGGTCACTTGCAAACGACCTAATGATCCCGGCTCTAATCTAAGAGTCTAGACAGTTTTTGGCCATTCGGGGTCATCTAGGGCCCGAAAATGGCATTTTTCAGTTTTTAAACGTCATTTCGGGATTTTCTAATTTCATTTTGAATGAACTTTTGTTTGACTAGACTTCAGGGATTACCTGATTTGATAAATATGCTCTGATAATGATTATGGAACGAATTTCTAACTTATATTTGATTTTCTGTTTCAGATCAACCTAAGACTCAGTAATATAAGAATCCTGAGTGTGGAGACGTTAGAGGTATCGGTGAGTGGATTTAGAACTCACCATTCGGTTTAGTTGTAACTGTTTGGTTGCAACAAGTAAACGTAGGTATGTGTTATACTGTTTAGTCTTGATTATTGACTATGAATCTACGTGATATGTGAATATATGTGTATCAGATTATTGAGGTCAACGTGTAATTGGACTTTTGGTTATTATGTGAATTACACAGGTTTTGATTCATTTGTTGTGTTTGAGACCTGTGTATGAGTTTAATAACCAACAGTTATCGGTCTATTCTGTATTGGCCATACAGATTGACGTTAAGTGTTCTTTGGGAATCCCCGGGTATTATGATATCCCAAGAGCCACCGATCCTCATTGAAATATGTGTGTTCACGATTATTTGGTGTAAACTCATAGTTAAGCTAAGTTGAATTGTGTGTGATAAATCTATTCACTTAGCTTTGTGCTAATCCCTCATATTACTTCCTGCAGATTTTGTTTACTATGTGGGTAGTCAGGAAGTGGATGCTTCGGCAGGGAAGTTTGACTACTTGCGACTCTGATATGGTTTTGTATAAACCTTGTTTTGTAAAATATAATACCCCGTTTTAAGTAGTTGTTAAACAGTTTTAATTTAGTGTGATCTGAATACGTAAATTGTTTATGTACATTATTTAATATAAAGTAATGAAATATATTTTGTAATATACGCTTCCTATTAAAATAATACAATATTGTTGTATTAGAAAGAGGGGTGTTATACTGAAGTTGCGGAAAGGTCTAGCACGTGTACCCTGCGAGTACGGGCGAGGATGAAAAAGTGCACGGGGGACGGGGGTTGGCAAGCCGGCGCCGCCACCATGGTGGCCGGCGGCGGCTGCCATCTGCCCACCCCGGTTCGTCATCTTTCGCTACGTTTCTTAAATCGCGTGTATCTTCTTCGTTATACGTCCGTTTGTGTTGATTCTTTTTGCATTGGATTCGTTTTTCAAAAATGAAGACTTTGATGAAAAGAAATCACAAAAATATGTCTCTGATCTTTGGATGTCTTGTATGAATGGTTTGAATCTTCCGGCGTACGTAGAATCTTCATTCTTCATACGTTTTTGTTGATTCTTATTCTGTTAGATTCGTATTTTGAAAACGAATATCTTGGATAAGAGAAATATCAGTGATGGGTACTTTGTCTCTAATTCTTGTCTTTGAGGCCTTGAATTTTCAAACGTGTATGGAATCTTCGTTTTTCATTCGTTTTGCTTGATTTTTCTCGTGCAACTCTGTTTTGACCTTATTGGCAAAGTTTCATTGATTTGAACATTATCTATGCTTATTCACCAAGTATTGTTCCAGAATGAGAGAGATATCGGTAGTAAAAACGTGACTTTTTACGCGATATCAGTGCTCATGCCATCAGTGCTGCACCAGGCACGAGATCAATTGAAAATTCAACTTGTCTCGGTGGTGGAAGGCCAGGTAGGTCTTTAGGAAAGAGTTCAGGAAATTCTCGGACAATTGGCACATCCTCAAGTCACTTCTTCTTCGACTTTTTCTCCATGACATGTGCGAGGATTGCCTGATAACCCTTTCTCAAGTACTTACAGGTTTTCATGCATGATATGATGTTCATCCTCGTCCTACTGATCTCCCCTTGTATGATCAAAGTTCTACAAGCGGTGAGGGGAATGCGGACGACCTTTTCAAAATAGATGATTTCGGTGCGATGGTTGGACAATCAGTCCATACCAACAATGATGTCGAAACTTCTGATCTCGACGGGTATAAGGTCAATGGATTTGAGTTCATTGGCGAGGTTTAAAGTTCAATTAGGTATTACACTGCTGGTCTCAATGAGCTTACCATCTATTGCAACAGGTATGATGTCAAGCAGTGGGTAAAACTCATCAGAAATAAAACTCCTATCAGCACCAGTATCAAATAGAACAGAGGCAGTTAAGTTGTTGATGAGGAACGTACCTATGACCACATTCAGGTCTTGACGGGCATCCCCTGAGTTCAGAACCAAGGCTCTACCTTTTTTCATTGTTGCCGCTGTTCTTGTTCTTTAGCTTCGGCCAGTTACAACCTGTAGTGCCCCGTGTTCCACATTCATAGCAGGCCTTTGATTGATTAGAACCGTAACAGTGTTACGATTAATAAATCACGTGACGATTAAACTTAACGTCTTGATTTTCGATATAAATATCAATACTTATAATGGAAGTATTTTATCAAAATACTTTACTTGAAGTTATAAAAATATAACTTTTGTTTGTTTCGATTGTCAGGCACAAATCGTGCATTTTTGGTCGCGTATGAGTGTTTTATACGATACGAAATACTTATGAAATATTATCGGAATAATATTTAGTAAATTATAATGTTGTTAAATAATTTAATAATATTTAATTAATTATGTTCACCAACGTCCGTATTAATGTATCAGAATCCATCCGATATGAAAATGCATGATTTAAATAAATCGCGTTCGTGTGTATATAATCTCATATACAAAATAATACACACAAGTAGCCTAAACTAGAACTAATTACATGTATTTATGAAGTGATTAGACACTAATACTACTCCTAAAATGTCGGGTGTCACATCTATAAACATGGCAATAAGTAAAGTACAAACTGAAATAACATAAAGTACAAATATTATAACAGCAAGTAAAGTTTAGATATCACCGGGAATACAGCAACATAATACTGAGGATTACAAATAGTCTGATTTGGGAAAAACTCGTTATTACAAAATTACCATGCTAGACCTTCCTCTAGACTCGAACCGTAAGCTCAACTCACTCTATTCTCCTCTAGAACTCTAGAGGGAGACTAGAGAGAGAAAGTAGAGAGAGAGAAAATGAAAGAGAGAAAATGTAGAAGTGAGAAGTGAAGTGTGTGAAATGAGGTGGAGGTGTCCCCTATTTATAGTGAAAGCCTCAAACCATACGTACAACTCGTGAAACAGCACGTACAAGAAAATGAAGCCCAAATGGGGGGAGGGAGGCCATATACAGCCTTAGAGGGGCCATATACAGTCCATACAAGGCCATATACGGTCTGTACGGGGCTGTATATGCTGCCGAGGGCCGTATACGGTCTTCGTCTGATTTCGTTCGTTGCTTAAAATGCACTTATCTCCTTCGTTACACGTCCGTTTGACTTGATTCTTTCGCCTATGACTTAGTATTTCTGTTAAGCTTCTAATGGTACCAATTTCATAGAAATTGGATGTGTAGAGCTCAAGCATAGCCAGAATGATTTTATAGGTGTTTGTAATCATCGTGTCTTCTCCGTTCTTCATCCGATTTGCATGATTCTTGATTTTCCCGTCTCGTTTTTACCTATGAACTCATATGAAGAGGTTAGAATATGTGCCTCATAGGATAGATGAGTCCGGAAGAATTTGTGCACGTATATTTGTCCTGATTTGCTCGTTATTTGGACGTATTTGGTGATTTTTGCAGCAACACCTATATTTGGACCACTTTAGTGAATTTTAGTAAATAATGATCATTTTAGAATGTTTTCACTAAAGATGTACCCAAAAAGTGTGGAATATTAACCTTAAAAATATGTCATTTTGCGTCACATCAGATCTCCAATAGCCATAGTTGGTAGGTTTGAGAGAGAATGAGAACTTGTGAGAGTTGCGAATGGTTTTCTCCTGATGTGAAAATTGAATGATTGCTACCATTACTTTGCAATCGGAATGTTTGTATGAGATATCAGACAACTCTGATTGTTGTTGATCGGTAGAACGGAGGCTGCAATTGCAGTCAGAATTTCAGATTGCCACTGTTGGGATTAGGGTTAGAGAAAAAAAAGGACGCTTTGGTACCATATTAAAATAAGGAATTGGTATCGTTTATTGATTTCATTAAATATTCTGGAGAGATTACAACCAAATATAAAGAAAGGAATAATTACATTTTGATACCCTAAAGAATAATCTAATTCTAAACTACCGACTTAGGTTAACAACTAGTGACATTTGAAAAAATTGACCCCTAAAAATAGTACTCCCTCCGTCCCATATTTATAGTTCATGTTTTCATTTTAGACGTCACAAATTAATTGTACATTTCCAATAGTAGAATGATATGTTTAACTAAACTTCCTATTATACCCGTACTTTATATGTATGTCAGAAAAATGTAGGTAAAAAGTAAGGGTAAAATTGTCATAGTATAGCAAAGTACAGTGTAATAATTACGTTTCCTTAAACTGGGTGTTTCTTATCTATGGATAATAATTTTGGGACGGAAGGAGTTGAAAGTAAGATAATTTTATTTCAGCTTCTTTAAATATATATTTCTAGATCTGCCATTAACTCTATTATGTAGTATATATTTAAACAAGAAGAATAAAGAAAAAAATGAGATAGATCTGAAAGCACTAAACACAAATTAGCTTTATTTAACTCAACTCAAATTATCAATTGGGTAAAAGTTAATGGATATTTGTATATTGCACCTCGATAAAAGGGTCCATAATAAATTGAGTCGTGTGTAGTGGACTAGCATGTACAACCCAAGAGTCAATCCTACCACTGATTAATGACATGTGTTAAAATCTGGACTATTTATGCTTTTACTTGTTAGAATTAAGGTTGTCAAAATCGTGATTTTTATCGAACGATCTGACGATCCCACAAATGATAAACGTGCAGGATCGAAGTAGAATCGCTCGTAGAATAGGTGTACGATTCGATCCTACTCGTATATGATACGCTGTAAAAAAAATTTAATGCTTATTGTTGGGTTAAATATATATATGACCCATAGGCTAATACTTCAATGTATACTCAAAAGAATATCATATGGTGTTTGTTTCAAAAATACAATTTATCATATTAACCTAAAAAAATAATACCACAAGATTCTATGTCAATCTGTTTGAAATTCCGATTGATATATTAGATTTATAATTTCGATTTGTAGGCTATGCTCTTAACTTATTATGATGTGCAATTGTACTAACTACTATGTTTTGTTATACTCCATAGTATGTTATCGGTAAAAAGTATGATCTTTTGACAAATTGCATATTTTCTATGATATGAAAATTTGAAAACATTAATTTCTCTAATAGTTAGTCTTCCACATGAATTTAGATACCTCTTGAATAAATAATGATGATATGGTAGGATCTTTCGATCCTGATCCGATCCTATGATTCCAATCTTATAAAGACGAAAATAATCATGCATTAGATCTTGATACTCACAAGTTAGTTACAGTTTCAATACACCTTATAGGTGCCTTAGTCGATTGGCGTTCTTCGGTGTGGCGACGAAAGGTGACAAGGTGGTGGGCACATTTGCTTATTTTATTTTGTTCTATGTAGAGGTATACTTTATCTTATTTTCTTAAATACTAATCTTACCCCTTATAGAACTGGGGTCACGGTTCCAAGCTCTGAGTTGTTTGACCATGAATTTTAAGGAACGGAAATAACAAAAATAATCCTACCTTCAATGCAACATACCAAATTATCCTTTCCTAATTTTAGAAGCGACCTCCTACATTATTTAAGATATCATTATTATATATCATTGAATATAAATGAAATTTATATCATTAATAAACAAATTTACATTTGGAAATTTTAATAAGTAAAATACATAATATAATCCAAAAATAAATAAATTAAATAAGTACCCCATTACTTTAAAGTGAATTTATATCTAAGGTTTGTAATTTATTTATTTTTTTTATTTTTTTTTTAGTAAAGGGGACAGTACCTTAGTAAAATTTTATTAGACTATAAAAAATATTTATATGTTTACACTGGGTATATCATAGGAGACATTTTTAGTGAACGTCCCAAACATATACAAAATAACCTATCTTTCTAAGTAAATTTAATACTAAACTAGTATGGTCATTGTTACAAAAATTCAAATAACACCTACAATGACCATTCCTATAACCAAAATTCAAGTAATAAAATCTAAAATGGTCACAACTATGACCATTTTTACAAAATGTCCAATAAAAATAAAAATGAAACGTCTTCGAATATTCTCTGTCTTCATTCTTTATACCATGCACATAATACACTTTCTTCTGCACATCTTGATCCCCATTCTCAATCAACCCCTTACGCTTCATGTCTTCATTGGAGCACCCTAATCAGTCCATACTCCACATACCATACATCCAGCCCAAATTTCATAAAACAACAGCCCAATTCGAACATTTCCAGCCCATTGACTCTTATAAACCCGTAACTCCATTTCCATCATCACAAGTCCAACTAAATGAGTTTTTAGTTTGACTTAGACAATTTAAACTATACTCTGTAGTTAATATCACTTTAATGGAGAGCATAATATATCCTTCCATTTTACCAATTAACTTCCATCATTGACCAAATATCACTTGATTCCATTTTATACTAGGTTAATACATACGGAGGGGATTAAAGTATCCCAAAATGTTCACTTGAGGTTGTTGCACCTGCAACCGTCGGTTCAGTGTCGTTGTGATTTCTGATGGTGATGCGGGCGCAGCAGGGGTTTTAAAATTTATATTTAGCTGGGCTTAAATTATACGTACTACCTACTCTGGTTAGCAAGCGGTAAGTATGACCTAAGATCGTTCTATGAATCCAAACGTGTGGGCGATTAAAGCTGGTGCTTTTGGTAGGAAATATTTAGGAGGGAACAAAGTAGGTAGGATTGGGGGTTTTAAACTAAAGACAAGTAATTAAAATGCAGAAAAGTAAATTGCAGGGAATTAAAGCGCAGGAAAACAGGTAAAGATAAATATGTGATTGTTGAGATTTTGATAATTAATGTTTCGGGATGACAGATTAAATAGGGACAATGCTAAGTGTAATGATTTAAACTATCAGGTGTAAACTCTAGAACCCTACCAACTAAATTTCCCATTGGCATGTCACTAGGAACTAGGTTATTGTGATTCTGATCGGAGCAATACGCAAACTTCCAATACTTATCTAGTTAAAAGATAAACAACCTATCTTGGCTTGACGCCGAGGTGCATGAATCAGTAGCATCGTCTCATATGTCCAACCGTTCTTAACCCCTAAAATAGACTAGTATTTCATTAGCATGCAGATTAATAACTTTGTATGTTTAGACCGCTGATTATGTAAGACTTGGTGTTTTAAGGATTCTAGGTCACTAAGATTTTATTCTTATTCCTAAGTCTTGTTTTGTGCATTAAGGCTTGGTTACTTCAACTTATGACTTGAGTTCTCCTTTTCAAACAGTTATACATCCCTGGATTATTCGCAGTTTATAAAAACGTGTTTCATATGCAGACCATGCCTTTCAGTAATTGGACAGTGTACTTTACGTGGTAGTTCAACTGCTTCTTACATCAGACATGCGATCAGGAGTAATTGACGGTGAACGTGACACTCTAAACTAACTAAATGTAAAGCGATGCAGAAATGTAAACCTAATATGTACAACGAGTGGGTTCACTGTGTCTTACTTGTTGCATGTCATGGGCACAGATAACTACTTACCATAATTAAGGTTGATCAAGTCCTAATTACTATGTTGCAGTCACGTGGATAACTAGAAAAGGTACTCCATAAATTAAACTCAAGTTCATAAAGTCTTAGCGATACAAAGGTCATTAATTCCTATTTTATCTGAACGCGTTTTCGAACATCATTTTATTGTGCATTGACTTTCGTAGGATATACCAGTTAGTTGTGAAGTTGTATTATCCTTTTGGAATTCCAACTGTTAAACCAGAGCTGATTCTAGTGATGTAACTACCTTCGATCGTTTATCGACTTCCATACATTTGTACTCCGTGTAAAACGTTTCCAGTACTATATCAGATAAACTGTCGAATAGGGGCCGTTACATCACTTTTACAATTGTCGTACACTTAATTGCATAATGTCATCCTTACTTACAATTATCTACATCATCAACAATCACAATAATAAACTACTCGCAATTCATGGTAATAGACAAATCACATACAAGGCAATAATACATAATTAAAATATGAAATAAAGCAAGTATGATAAAGGTTTCGATATCACCCGGAAATAAATGCGTAGCAGCGTATTATTATGATTGACAACTCGTTCTAACCTCTATGTTTATCCGTAGATTAATTACAATAATCCTAGACTAAAATATAAGAGAGTTTTAGAGTGAGAAAGTGGAAATGGAAGAGTGAGAGTATATGTATGAGTGTGAATATGAGAGTGTGTTGAAATGAGAGCTAGGGGCTGCTAGGTACGAAAAGGTGGAAAAGGTGGTGGCACCGGGTATGCAAAAGCACGTAAAGGTCTAGCACCGGGTACACGAAAGGACAAAAAAGCGTAGTCCGTTCGGGTGAGTGGCGGCCGGCGGTGGCTATGTGGCTGCCAGTGGCGGTGGGGTGGCTGGTCGGCGGCGGCTGCCCCCCCCCCCACCGCACCGGTTCGTCGCCTGTTGCCTCGTTTCTCGATTCGTGCGTGTTTTCTTCGTTATGCGTCTGTTTGCGTTGATTCTTTTTGTGTTGGATTCGTAATTCAAAAACGAAGCTTTTGATGAAAAGAAATCCCAAAAATATGTCTCTGAACTTTTGATGTGTCGTACAAATCGTTTGGATCTTCCATCGTACGTAGAATCTTCATTCTTCGTCCATTTTTATTGATTCTTCTTCTGTTGGATTCGTAATTTGAAAACGAACATCTTGGATGAGATAGATGTTGGTGATGGGCTCTTTTGTCTTGAAATCTTGTTTTGATGTCTTGAATCTTCAAACGTGCATGGAATCTTCGTTTTCTATCCGTTTTGCTTGATTTTCATCGTGCAACCTTGTTTTGACCATCTTGGCACAATACTATTGATTTGTACTGAATTTGGGTTAAAGTGCCAAGAATCGTTCTGAAAACCGTCAAAAAAAAAAAAAAAAAATTCAGATCATTACCGCACTCGAATCTCAAATTACGCTTACAGCATTCCTTAAATCCTAGTGAAAATCCTAGGTTATGACTCCGTAGGCTTATCAAAGTCATAAAATGTCTTAGAGACTGCTTGGTGAACTGTAAATTCCCTCTAACATGCCAAATTAGGTTACTAAGTGCCAATAAAATAAAGAAAAACCTATCTCTTTATGTCTTCACAAAATCCTCATCGAATCACAAAAACTGAATTTTCGGTGACACTACAAGTAAATTCAATCGGACGGTACCCGACTTAACACGAACATTAGTGAAAATATTTCTATTAATAACTTAAATCTATTTTTAGAAGTTATTTATCATATATTATTATTTTGTTTAAATAATCAACGAAAAACTTAGACGTTTTGGCTAAAACGTCTCAAACGCAAAGAAAATGCGTGAATCGAATTCGGCAACCAAACGAACATCAATAAATATTTTGACAACTTAAAATAAAGTATTTTAATAATACTTAAATGAAAAATAATCCCAAACATATCGTGAATTTAAACGACAAAAGAAAACGTTACGCGATTTAACGTATTAACGAATTTACGAGTAAACGAACACAGAACGCAACACAGTCTGGAAACCAATTTTTTTTAAAACATTTCCAGCCCTATGGGGCCCCTAAAATTCGTTCACCCCACCACCTACCCTCTTTTCCAATTCAAAATCATTTTTATTCCCTATACACCTCATTACTACTTTCATTTTCCCAAAACTCACAAACACTCTCTTCATTTTCTCTCTCAAAAACACACATATTCTCTCTAAATCCTCTCTAAATTCCAGCAACTTTCAAGAACAAAATCAGGGAGTTGAAGGTGTTCTTTCACAAAATAAACCCTTCAAGGTAAACTAGATCATCTACCTTTAGTAATCTTTCATTTTTCTTATTTTGTTCTTCATAAATTTGGATTTTAAACCTCTTCTATGGTTAAAATCCTCATAAAATGCTTGATGTTTGTAGGATATCTCTTTTCACATCCTTATGTATTAAAAGAAAGAGTAACCCATGATCAAACCGAAAATCAAGTGAAAAATCGTGTTATTACTTGTAATCTTGTTAGATCTTGTTCATCTTTGTGTATGTCTTTCTTTTTATTGCTAAAAATCATTTCTAACACATCTTGGATGTAATCCAACACCATGCATGTGTTAGAGAGTGTATTAAAGGTCAAAAGAATCAAGAACTACTTCTATTTAATGTTTAATGTTTCTCATTTTGAACAAAACATCATTTTAGGGCTTGTTTGGTTTCTGTCCAGGTTTGAGTACGAGATTCACCAAGGTGTTTCTCACACTTAACATAACCAAACTGGACGTTTTATGAGCCAACAATCAAGTTCAAGATATTAAATTTCAAACCCCATAAGCCTTATATTTTTATGAGATTGTTTGATATTTTTAATAATTTTTATGAAAACACATAGACAATCTGCTTAGAAAAGTCAGAAACTTTTATCTCAGTGTTTTGACCATAACTAGAGCTTCACACCTCCAAATGACTTGAAACCAACGTCAAAAGTTTATAAATTTTGTTATCTACAACCCTTGTGCTGATCACTTTTTCTGGAACCCAATAGATTTTGCCCAAAAGTAATGATTGCATGCATGTGTTTAGATCTGACCTCAGATGACAAAAGTAAATTTGAAAAATACTTGTACTTCTCTATAATTCCTGGAAAAATTACAGTAGATAGCTAACATATTGAAGATGATCTGTGATTTTTTTCCTTATTTTATTTTGTAACATAAGTATTTTTAATAAATTCAACAAACTGATGTAATTTTCTGGATATGAGAATATGGACTGATTTTGGTAATAGTTGAAAACCGACACTTGCGTACTTGCTATTTAAGGAAAGACTAACTCTTTATGACTCATGAACATGTTTAAGGTTTGGGTAAAAGTATCGGGTCAAATCAAGAAGGTTTGACCGAGTCAACAAGAACGGGCCTCGGTTTTGAAAACGGGAAAGTTTCTATGTTTGGAAAGAATGGTAACAAAAAGGGTTTGGGTCTCTTATGAAGTATTAATCGATTGTGCGTTGTTAATCATAAATTGTGAGAAACCATAGTTCTAAAACTCAAAACATAATAAATTTAGACACAAACAATTGTAAGACATTATATACTCGAGTATTCAATATTATACTTAACGTGATTATTGAACATTATTAACAAACTTCAAAGCAAACAAACCATTTTGGCACTTTGTAATCTAAATATTTATCTAAGCAATCCTATCAAACCTAATTTACCAAGAAACTAATTAGAAACCTCATGTTCATAGGACTTGGATAGGAGTCATACCCGACAAGCACGCGCGCTACATCCATCGTTTACTCTTACGCTCAATTGTGAGTATTCACAGCCCCTTTTTACTTGTTTTATTATTTTGGGGTGAAAAGCATGATCTCGAACTTTAACTAAATTGGTTGTACTCTTTATGAACTTGTTGAACTTTTGCTATACTATTTATGCGAATTGGTATATACTATTGTTATGCTTGAGTACTATCGTGCTAAAGTCCCCGGAAATACAGTTTACACTACTTATTAACTTGTCCGAGAGCCAGACGAGCCGTTGATATTTATGGATAGCGCTATTTAGGGGGAAACCACTCCTCACTCACATTGTTCGTGAGTGCATAGTATCACCTTACTCATGTTAGCGATAGAACATAGAGCTTGGGGCATGTGTCGGTTGAATCGGTTTAGTAGTGGCCTCAATTGCATTAACGCTCTTGTATATTACCTTTCATATTCGCAATTATTACAACCAATCTTTTTTTTATTCATGTCATTTATGAACAAAGTTTTTAGTTCATTTATGTGTAACATTAAACCTGTGAACTCACCAACTATGTCCATAGTTGACCTTTTGTTTTATCATGCTTTTCAGGAGAACGACAGTAAGGTGCACTCTAGGAGTACATTAGCATGGATGCATGTTCACACGCGTTTGCTTTATTTTGAAACTATTTGGAAACTTTAAGAGCTTCTTGTAATTTCTTTTCGAACTGTGGTTTGAATTTGTAGTAATGTGTAATATTTTCTCTAAATTATGTATGGTGGTGCTACTATATCTTATGCATTGTTACCCGGTACTGTTACATCTCGTGTTTCCGCTTTAGCGGGGTGTGACACGTTCCAGAATGAGAGAGATATCGGTAGTAAAAACGTGACTTTTTACTCGATATCAGAGGTATTAAAGTTTATGATTTGTCAAAACTATAACTCAATTTTTAAAACCTCCCCCGAATGAAAAATGAGCTGATAAAAATTCATCAATTTGAACAATTTTATAAACTTTGATTATCCTTGTAAACAATTTAATAAACTTTAGTTATCCTTGTAAACATATGTTGAAACTTTAGTTACCCTTAAACACAATACGTATAGTTAACTCATACTTTTGTTAAATCTTAAACCTTAGTACCCCAGGTGAACATTTTAGGATACTTTAATCCTCTCCGTGTGCATTAACCCTTTTATACCAGGCCAGCAAACCCATTTCAGACTAAAATCAAGGTGACACAAACAGTTTGACACTTTGATAGCTTATACTCCATATAACCAAACAACAACCGCTTAAAATTAAAATTATACTACTACATATTTCCCATTTTGTGACCTGCAGATTGACAGCTTGACTTCTTTACTCCACACATTATGCAGTATGCATCAGTGTACTAGTTCATCCCTTTATAGCAATTCCAACTATAATTGTAATACCATACAATACAACTGAATTAGACTAATTGATGCATTATTATAACAGTTTTTCCTTGCAATACCGTGAACCACACCATTTATATCTATAACCAAAAATTTCCCAACACTACTTTTATTAATCACCATGGTGTTGGGCTTTACCTGTCATACACTCTGTATGTATTAAAAACTTCCATTGGGGACTAAAGAATGATTTGAAAAATGTAAATCGTGTATAATCACCCTCATACCCCATCAATCTAAGATTATCATACAAAACCCTGTCATCTAAAGAGGTTATACATGTGGCATCATTAAGAAGAAGGGCTTCTCGTAAAACATCCTCTGTAACCACCACCTTAGTTTCTTGAACTTTTGAAACCAATTGCTTTGTACCATGTACCACTTCTACTTTGGTATTCTTCCAGAAGTCATTGAGATGACCTCTTGAAACCCTTGGTGATATGGTAAGCGCATGATAAATGTAACTAGCACGTAGAAAATCAACAATTTGTGTGAAATTCTGTGCAGATTGGGGTTTCATTAAAAAGGCGATCATGTTGTGTTCATCATAAACCTTTAAAGTAGAATAAGATAAAGAAGAAAAATCCATGATTGTTAAATTGATTGTAAAAGAAGTCTATTTGATTTTAAATGCAATAGCAGTGGTTATTTTGAGGCTTATATACTGTTCGTTATTAGGGCAGTGCCAAGCCCTAGAAAAGTGTGCTAGCAGTGGCACTGACCATTATCACTAACGGTGGATACCTAACAGTGGAAAACACAAACACTTGGTCAATTTTTCAATAGCTAAATAACAAAAGAACTAAGAAAGCTAACAACAACTACTAATACTAGTAGTGGTAACCGACCAAGGTAACCAAAACTTAGTACTAGCAGTGCCAAGCACTTAGCTTTATCAGTAAATACATTTATTTATTTATTTATTTTAAAGTAATAATAACAAAGAAAACGTGGTAGTTCCAGCAGTAGCAATGTCTTCTGACAGTGGCTAAGAACCTGCACAGTGGTTAGATGGAAAACAAGAACAGTGACAATAATTTACACAAGTTTACAAGCAGTGGCAACTTTATAAAGACAGTGTCTAGAATGTTCTATCAGTGGTACTAACTGAAAGCAAAGGAATGCTAACAGTGGTAAACACTTGGAACACAAAGCACTATACTTTATAAAGAACCACTGTTAGTATTAATTCTAATACCAAACATAGGTTAAGTTAGATTGATCATTCCAATACTGGTGACCAAAAATGTAAACCCTTCCACATCGAAAGCCTTTGTGAAAAGATCTACATATTGATTATCAATATGAATTTTAAAGATTTGGATCAATCTCTTTTCATTACAATCTCTTATGAAGTGATATTTAATTTCAATATGTTTGGTCTTAGAATGTTTAACAGGATTGTTAATGATACTAATAGCAGAGTTATTATCAATATAAATAGAAGTAGTTAGAAAAGTCAGACCATAATCCAGCATTTGATTCTGAATCCAAAGCACTTGTGCACAACAACTGGATGCAGCAACATAATCTGCCTCAGCTTTTGAAGTGGATACAGTGGTCTACTTCTTTCATTGCCATGACACCAATATTTCTCCTAGAAATTGATAACCTCCTGAGGTAGACTTCCTGTCAAGATTCTCACCACCATAATCACTATCTGTGAAATCCTTGAGTTTAAAGGAAGAACTTTTTGGATACCAAAGGCCCAACTGTGGTTGACCCTTTAAATATCTAAAGATCCTTTTTACTGCATACAGATGTGATTGCTTGGGATTTGCTTGATCTCTAGCACAAACACACACAGCAAACATAATATTTGGTCTGGATGAAGTGAGATACATGAGAGAGCCAATCATAGATCTGTATAGATGTATGATATCGCGTAAATAGTCACGTTTTTACCACCGATATCTCTCTCATTCTGGAGCAATACTTAGCATTTGGACTCAAATAATGCAAAAATCATTGATAAAATGCTAAGAAGATCAAAACAAGGTTGCACGAGCAAAATCAAGCAAAACGGCCAAAAAACGAAGATTCCATGCACATTTGAAGATTCCAGACATCAAAATGAGATTTCAAGATAAAAGAGCCCATCACCAACATCTATTTGACCCAAGATGTTCGTTTTCGAATTACGAATCCAACAGAAGAAGAATCAACAAAAACGGACGAAGAATGAAGATTCTACGTACACCGGAAGATCCAAACGATTCGTACGGCACATCTAGAGCTCAGAGACATATTTTTGGGATTTCTTTTCATCAAAAGCTTCATTTTTGAATTACGAATCCAACACAAAAAGAATCAACACAAACGGGTGCATAACGAAGAAAACACGCACGAATCGAGAAACGTAGCAACGTGCAGCGAACCGGTGGGGGGGGGGTGCCAGCCGCCACCGGCCACCACCCCACCGCCGCCGGCCACCACATGGCCGCCACCGGCACCTGTCACCCGCACGGATTGTGCTTTTTTTGTCCTTTTTCATACCCGATGCTAGACCTTTTCTTGCTTTTCGTACCTGGTGCTACCGTCTTTTTCACCTTTTCGTACTTGGTGCCACTACCTTTTCCACCTTTTGCTAGTGTGTGCTTCCATTTGCTAAAATGCACCAAAACTCCTCTATAAATAGGAGGCATGAGGCTCATTTGAAAGACACACCTCAACACACCCAAGAATACCAACACACTTGGTTATACCTACTATACTTGTATTTTCTTTTATTCTTCCTAGTTAATTAGACTAGCTAATTAACTAGCCAAGGAATATTTGTACGGAGGTGCTCCAAGACGCATATTTTAGCTATGAGTTATTGTACTTCTTTCCAGGTGTAATCTATCTTTCATATTTAATATGTTTGTCCTTTCTTTAATAAATTTAAATATGTATGCTAGAATTGCCATGATTAGCTAAATAACTCAATTGTCTGCTATGATAGTCGTTTAGAAAGTATCAAATATGTGACTAAGTGGTATGTTGTGAGATTGCGGATGGTTTATATTACAAATGGATATAGGAATTAAATCTTTATCGTTTATCTGCCCAACTCATGTTATGACTAAAACTTTATCCAAAAATGAACGTAGCTAACTCATAGGATACAGGTCACTTAGTTATACTATGTTAGATTGAATCATTGAGCTCGGCATGGCCGGTGTTCTCTAGACCAAAATAGGATCCAAGAGACACGGAACATGGGAGTAGAGGTAGATTAAGATTAAATTCATATAGATGATATTTTTGGGACAACTTTCGGAATATCCTCAACTTAGATAATACTTTTGTATGCTTAAATTAAACTGTCGCCTTGATCGTCTTATTGCATGTTCTTGTTTGATTGTTGCCTTAGGATCATCATAATAGCAAAATTTAAACGGCATTAATCATCGTGAAATAATATGACGGCCCCTATTCGATTGTTCTTTGATATAGTACTTGAAATGCTTACGGCGGAGTACAAATGTATGGAAGTCAGAACAACCGAAGGTAGTTGTATTATGAATCAAATAGAAAACGTATTACCTAGGTCTCCATCTGTAACACAAATCATCCCTGTCTTGTAGCATCCCCAAGTAATAATGATAACTCGTACGAATACGTGATGACATGTTATCTGACCGTTTAGACCAGTTAGCCCAACCTATTCCGGTGAGGATAACCCTCGTTCATAAGATTGTTTATTCAACAAACTATGCCATGATTCGGGCATCTCTGAAGACCGAGATTGGGAATAGGATTTGAGGTTAACTGTTGGATAATGTGGGTGTGCATTTGAGAGAACTTTCGGTGTACACTTTAATATATTGTGCAATCCACGTGACATTCTATTTGCCTGATTGTGGACACCTCCGCATCAGCCCGATAAAAGGATTGTAGAATAGCTCACATCAACTTACGAACTTATCCTCATTAGAACTTTCCATATTTAACCATTTCTAAACCACATTATAGTAGACAATTGCTTTAATTGCTGAACGCCCGAAGTAACCTCCACTTTTTATTTCAGTCTAGCTTAAATTAGGATAAGAAAACCCAAAACCAAAACCAACTCTTTCAAACCCAGCTGAACATATAAAAGCTTCTAAACCCCCTAGTTTCAATTTGTCGCGCTTTGAAGAACGATCCTAGGTCATACTTGTCCTGTGCTAGCATAATAAGTAACCCTAGGCCCCAGCCTTATAAATTAAAAACCCACTACTTTGTCACGTCACCATTAGAAATCTCAACGACCGGTGCACAACACAACAAGTTTTTGGTGCCGCTGCCGGGGAAAAGTCAGCAACCGATTTTAGGATTTAGTAACTTTAGTGTTTAAGCGATCCTTTTGAAAGATTAACATCAATCAAAAGTTACCTTTTTGCCCTTAGGATTAGTTTAGTTTTAGTAACCACTTTTTAATCAATTATGACAACACACTTTGATTGGACCAACCCCACACCAAATGAGTCTTTGACCCAACTTTTAGTTGTTTCCTCACCTACAAACCACTTACCTTCCTCAAAACGATCTTTATCAGAATTTATGTTTGAACAAAACGCTATAAACAAAAGAGTGACCGGATTTCAAGATAACATTGACGCCATGATAAAAATTTCAGAAAAATTAATCTCTAACATGAAATCCATTTTGAAAAACTTAAGTCTTATTGAGGAAAGTACGTCGATAATCACTGGTGACACCACTCATCCACCTAATGATGATCTGTTAATCGTGACTAGAGGAGGAAAAGTGACCAAAGTTAATCCGCCGCCAGATAACACCCCCGAAAACACTTCTTTGCCCACACCTACACCTAGTGAAAATGTGTCAATTGGCATCCCTGTCACAGTACCTGACCCATCACCAGCCAAAACTCCAGATAATGTACCTCGAACGAGAATACCTTATCCTGGCAGACTTAAAAAGGAAAAGCAAGAAGCCCAATTCGGTAAATATATGGAAATATTTAAAAGCCTACACTTAAACGTTAGATTATTAGATGCTTTGGTAGAAATGCCCTCGTGTGCTAAATTCTTTAAAGAACTCCTTTCAAACAAATAAAAACTTAGGCAAATAGTTAGTTTAATCTTGAATGCTGAATGTTCATTAATTGTACAACGTGGTCTCCCACCTAAATTAGGCGATACTGGACGTTTTACTATACCCTGTTTTCTCCAAGGAATTCAAATTAGTAACGCCTTAGCAGACCTAGGTGCTAGTGTTAATCTTATGCCTTATTCCCTTTACAAGAAATTAGGATTAGGTGACCTATTGCCTACTCGTATGACTATCCAATTAGCTGACAGATCAGTTAAACTCCCTCGAGAAATTGCTGAAGATGTCATGGTCAAAGTCGATAAGTTCGTTTTTCCAGTGGACTTTATTGTCATGGACATAGAAGAAGACACACATATCCTGCTCATCCTAGGCAGACCATTCCTAAATACTGCCAAGGCTGTAATTGATGTTAACGAAAAATCTTTAAAATTAAGAGTTGGGAAAGAGGAAGTCACCTTTAATGTCGATCGATTAATGAAGCAACCTCTAGAAGAGAACCTTGGTTTGTGTGATACCATGCAGGATATTTTTGATGAGCATCTCCACGAAGTACTAGCACTATCCAGCCAGGATCCGGTACCCAACACCATAATCACCGTTCGAAAACTATGTAATGAGGACCCTGGGCTGCACTCCGCAATCGCTTCGCCAACATCCAACGAACTACTATTTCCGTTTTTTGAAAAGAAGTCTCCTTACATAGATGGCAAAACAATCGGTGTTCAATTAGGATGCGGTACACCGATACCTTGGCTGAAAAGAGATAAACCCATATTCAATGAACCAAACCCATTTCCCTCAATTAGAGAGATCTTGGATTCATTCAAAGGAATGAGTGTTGAGCCACCATCGTTAAAACTACAATTAGCCAATCAACCCGAATCACCGCCGTTTTTAAACCCTGAAATCACCATAAAACAATCTTCATCCGCTCAATTTCAAGAATTCCAATTCACTAACGACGAAGAGATCATCCTAACCAGAAACAATGAAGTTTCCTCATCGTCAGTCAACAAGTACGAGCTAAAGACAGACGAATTCTCAAATAAAACCGAGTGGGTTGAAATAGCATCAATCTCCACATCTGAACCTGAGACAGACGAAGCACCATTCCAAGCTGAATACGAAAAGCTGAATAGAGACGGGATAGCTAGAATGAAGTCGTCTATCGAAGAACCACCAAACCTATAATTAAAAGAACTACCACCTCACCTTGAGTACGCTTACCTCCATGGAACATCACAACTCCCGGTGATAATATCAAAAGAGTTAAAACCCGAGGAAAAAGCTCAACTCATTGATGTTTCGAAATCGCACAAGAAGGCAATTGCATGGAAGATTTCCGACATACAAGGAATCAATCCAAACTACTGCACATACAAGATCCTCATGGAAAACGATTTCAAACCATCCGTACAAAGGCAGAGAAGGGTAAACCTAAGATTCAGGACGTGGTCAAACAAGAGGTTATCAAACTCTTAGATGCTGGATTGATCTACCCAATATCCGACTCACCTTGGGTTAGCCCTGTTCAAGTCGTACCAAAAAAGGGAGGAATGACGGTCATTACAAACGAAGAAAATGAGCTTATACAAACTCGGACGGTTACCGGTTGGAGGGTCTGCATCGATTATCGGAATTTAAACGAAGCAACTCGCAAAGATCACTTCCCGCTTCCGTTTATTGACCAAATGCTCGAAAGATTATCAGGAAACGAATTCTACTGTTTCCTCGATGGTTTTTCCGGGTATTTCCAAATCCCACTCGATCCGAAGGCCCAAGAGAAGACAACATTCACATGTCCCTACGGGACATTCGCATACCGACGAATGTCATTTGGATTATGCAACGCACCTGCAACATTTCAGAGATGCATGGTTGCAATCTTCCACGACCTGATTGAACAATGCATGGAAGTCTTTATGGACGATTTCTCTGTCTTTGGAGACTCCTTCGCATCATGTCTATCCAACCTCGATAGAATGCTCACCAAGTGTGAAGAATCAAACCTCGTGTTAAATTGGGAAAAGTGTCACTTTATGGTGAAGGAAGGAATAGTTTTAGGACATCGAATATCCAAATCCGGAATTGAAGTAGACAAAGCAAAGGTAGAAACCATCGCCAAACTTCCACCACCAACCAACGTCAAGGCCATTAGAAGCTTTCTAGGACATGCTGGGTTCTACCACCGATTTATCAAGGACTTCTCCAAGATTTCTCGACCTATCACCCACCTTCTAGGAAAAGACATCAAGTTTGTTTTTGACGAGAACTGCATGAAGGCTTTCACCTACCTGAAGAAGGAGCTTACAAATGCACCAATCATGGTCGCTCCAGATTGGAACCTACCATTTGAAATCATGTGCGATGCTAGTGACTTCGCAGTTGGGGAAGTTCTAGGTCAAAGGAAGGATAATCACTTTCGACCAATCTATTACGCTAGCAAAACACTTACAGATGCTCAAGAAAACTATACAACTACAGAAAAAGAGCTGCTAGCCATAGTATTTGCCTTCGACAAATTCAGATCCTACCTGATATTGTCCAAAACAATAGTATATACGGATCACTCAGCTCTAAAATACCTCTTCAAAGAGCAAGACGCAAAGCCTAGATTGTTACGATGGATTTTACTCCTACAAGAATTCGACATAGAAATAAAGGATAAGAAAGGAGCAGAAAATGTCACCGCAGATCATTTAAGTCGACTTGAAAATCCGTCAATGGAACAACTTGCGGAAAGAGATATTAAAGATCGATTTCCAGAAGAGCAGTTAATGAGTTTAGGAGAACAAGGTTCGCAATTCACTGACGAAACAAGACTTGGTGAAACGCTACGATATTTTCAGAGACGGCGGTGATTCTACTAGCCTACCATTTTCAGAGACGCACAAGACTTGGTGAAACGCTACGATATTTGCCAAAGGTTTGGAAATATCACAACGCGTAACGAAATGCCGTTAACGAATATCCAAGCATGTGAAATATTTGACATATGGGGATTAGACTTCATGGGACCATTTCCGAAATCTTACGGAAAAGAATACATTCTAGTAGCTGTCGATTACGTATCAAGATGGGCCGAAGCCCAAGCCTTTCCAACAAATGATTCAAGGGTCGTAACCAAGTTCTTAAAGCAGCTATTCTGTAGGTTTGGAACACCTCGAGCAATCATCAGCGATAGAGGCACCCACTTTTGCAATACTCAATTTATGAAACTATTGCAACAATATGGTGTTACCCACAAAACCTCTACGGCCTATCACCCGCAGACGAATGGACAAGCAGAGATTACAAACCGTGCACTAAAAAGGATCTTGGAACGAACAATTGGTCAACACAAGGAAAGATGGGTAGACAAGCTAGACGATGCTTTATGGGCATTTCGGACAGCTTATAAAACACCATTAGGAACAACTCCCTATAGGCTCGTTTATGGAAAGGCATGTCATCTCCCGATTGAAATAGAATACAAAGCTTACTGGGCACTGAAGAACTGTAGTTTAGATCCTACGATAACAGGAACTCATCGGAGAATGTAGCTAAATGAACTAGCAGAGTTGAGGGATCAAGCTTACGAAAGTTCCTACAAATTTAAGGAAAGAATCAAGTTACTCCACGATTCAAAGCTCCGCCCCACACGCTTCAATCCAGGTGATAAAGTTCTACTCTTTAACTCCCGAATTAAGAAATTTTCTGGTAAATTCAAAACAAGATGGAGCGGCCCCTTCACAATCTCTAAAGTATTTCCCTATGGTGCCATTGAACTCGAAGATCCAGACGGGAATTTCAAAGTAAACGGTCACCGATTAAAGCACTACGTAGAAGACTTTCCCTCAAATGAGGAAGTCTATAACTACGAACCACCCTAATAGAAAAATGGGTATAAAAGAGTCAAGCTACGAGACTCGATAAACAAAGCGCTCTTGGGAGGCATCCCAAGCCTATCTTACGTTTTCAGCATTAATTTTCCTTTACTGTTATGTTTAAACTAATCCAATTTTTATGTAGTACCTCGCCTTACAAAAGACTAATAATCTTAGACCATTAACCTTTTGTATTTTGCAGGATGAGTTCGCAGTCAGACAGAGCACGAGCCCCCAGTCAGAGACGCTCGCGTGCCATGCATCACTCCTGGAGTTCATCACCGGGTAGTAGCATGAGGACTGTCAGGGGATCCCAGTCACTACCTCCTAGGTTGGATGAGATTTCGGCAGACTCGGTGGAGGTGTACATTCAGGAGTCATTCCTGTTACGTCCCATCCATTCCAGGTTACCTTCATCTCACCGACCAACGGGACAGACCGCAGGGACCTCCAGAGTACCCACCTTTGAGCGTGGGGTTACTACTGCGGACCCTGCTGTCACTTGGTCTATACTGAGAGCTCTCGAGGTCCAGCACACCGCCATCTCTGAGATCCACACTGCTCTGGGCCTTACCTCCACACCTGTGTGCCCCTTTCAGATGGGACCTGATCCCGCTCCGCACATTCCACCGTGGGACTTATTCCCACCTTGAAGCTTGACTGCGCAGGACCACCCCACTTTCATGGACTTACTGGAGGAGGAGACTGCTGCCCTAGACACTTGGATTCAGGACCCAGAGGATGGCACGACATCTCCTGTCTATACCATCGAGGAGTCAGCATCCCCTACATCGATCATGGAAAACACGATCTTTATGGATGATGACTTCACCGATTGGGAGGCGCTCTATCCTGACATGGATTAGATTTTATTAGTTATTTTATGTTTAATATTAACTTGTATTAACACTTGTGTTTTCTGAAGGATGTGTACTATGCAGAATTCAAAGTAGAATTTGTGGAACAAGTTCATTTTTAATGAGCCTGGTCCATTTCCAGAAAAATTCACACACTTGTATCTGGTCCATAGAATCCAGTGGCAACTCACGCAGCACAAGGAAGTATTTATTCTAACCTTATTTTGCTTAATATAACACGCTAAAATTCTAAGTAAAACTCTAAGTGTGGGATTACAACTAGCAAATAGAGAATGACTTCGAAAATATTGACCCTTGTTCAAAAATCTAAGTGTGGGATTGACCTAACTTAGAAGTAGACCATTAGGGACAATGTTCTTTTAAGTGTGGGATAGCAGTAGGATTGACTACTGTATTGCAACATAAACTTTTGATCAAACTTTTTAGCAAAACTCAGATTTTCAGCAAAATTTTCAAAATTTTTGAATCAAAATCAAAAAGGGTAGGTATTTCTGGTCAACAAAAGTTCAAAAGGTTTGGTAAAACAACTATGACAAGCAAAACTCTTTGATAAACTTTCAAAACAAGCGATCGCATGACTAGGCACAAAACCACCCAAAATGAGTGAGGAATCTTGAGCCATATAAAAGCGTTCATCTTTAATGCTTCACTTTTCAATTGTGAGTGTGCCGATGTATGCTCTCTAGAATCAGAACTTGTTCAAGGAATACATTTCGAGATTACAAAAATGGGCGTCATACGTGACGAAGGTGCAATCAGAAAACCTTGACATTCCCTAGGATAAAAACCCTCACTTTCCAACCTAACCAGTGCTCACCTTCAGCGGAAAACATGCTGAGCCTTAGCCTTTTGAAAAACTCACTACCTTCTTTCATCTTTTGGCCATAGCCTAAGTTTCTGTGCTGACAGAAGAATTATTATAAGAGGTACGGAGCGTTCCCCAAAGGATGAACACCATCCGTAAAAGGAGCTCCAAGAAAAAGAAATCCAGCGAAAGCAAAGTTGTCAGAAGTACAGAGCATTCCCCAAAGGATAATCATCATCCGTAAAAGGAGCTCCAAGAAAAAGAAAATTCAGCAAAAGCAAAGCTGTCAGAAGGAACCTAAAAGCTCAAGGATCATTTAAAGCCAAGGGAAAGGTTCATCAAAAGAAAACTTGAAAGGAAAAGATGCAAAAGAAGGCTCTCAAAGAGAGAAATCCAGAAAGAAGCACTACGAAGCACCAAAGATAAGTCATCATAAACAACTCTTAGGCTATATTAAACCCCCAAATAAACCACCTACAAAACCCTTCATCCATATAAACCACTTCCACCATCTTGCGAATGTCTAGGGATAATTAGCACCGTCCTTATCTAAGTATTGTAGATTTGATTCTCGATCAAGCTTATGACAATGGAAGAGCTACATGACCGGCCCCTGAGTGAATTAGAAGTTAGGAAACCTGATACACTTGAGTGAATTGAGTGACCACCTGTGAGGGCCCTAGTCATGTATATCTTACATTATGAAGATTGAAAAGAAAGCTTGTTAGAACCAAAGGTTTGGGGAACCATCAAAGGATGGAACCTCGTCCGAAATCTTTTTACCAAACTTGCAGGAATCAAAGTTCTCCAGAATACAAGACACCCTTCCTACCTTTCATCACAATTTTATGAAGATTTGCTTGAGGACAAGCAAAGCTCTAAGTGTGGGATACTTGATATCGCGTAAAAAGTCACGTTTTTACCACTGATATCTCTCCCATTCTGGAGCAATACTTAGCATTTGGACTCAAATAACGCAAAAATCATTGATAAAATGCTAAGAAGATTAAAACAAGGTTGCACGAGCAACATCAAGAAAAACGGCCAAAAAACGAAGATTCCACGCACGTTTGAAGATTCCAGACATCAAAACAAGATTTCAAGATAAAAGAGCCCATCACCAACATCTATTTGACCCAAGATGTTCGCTTTCAAATTACAAATCCAACAGAAGAAGAATCAACAAAAACGGACGAAGAATGAAGATTCTTCGTACACCGAAAGATCCAAAGGATTCGTACGGCACATCTAGAGCTCACAGACATATTTTTGGGATTTCTTTTCATCAAAAGCTTCGTTTTTGAATTACGAATCCAACGCAAAATGAATCAACGCAAACGGGCGCATAACGAAGAAAACACGCACGAATCGAGAAACGTAGCAACGGGCAGCGAACCAGTGCGGGGGGGTGCCAGCCGCCGCCGGCCACCACCCCACCGCCGCCGGCCACCACATGGCCGCCACCGGCACCTGTCACCCGCACGGATTGCACTTTTTTTGTCCTTTTTCGTACCCGGTGCTAGACCTTTTCTTGCTTTTCGTACCTGGTGCCAGCGCCTTTTTCACCTTTTCGTACTTGGTGCCACTACCTTTTCTACCTTTTGCTAATGTGTGCTTCCATTTGATAAAATGCACCAAAACTCCTCTATAAAGAGGAGGCATGAGGCTCATTTGAAAGACACACCTCAACACACCCAAGAATACCAACACACTTGGTTATACCTACTATACTTGTATTTTCTTTTATTCTTCCTAGTTAATTAGACTAGCTA
Source organism: Pseudognaphalium luteoalbum (assembly GCA_963422505.1). Classification (NCBI taxonomy): domain Eukaryota; kingdom Viridiplantae; phylum Streptophyta; class Magnoliopsida; order Asterales; family Asteraceae; genus Pseudognaphalium; species Pseudognaphalium luteoalbum. Next base: position 62,078,348 of record OY730194.1, read on the forward strand.
ATTAACTAGCCAAGGAAGATTTGTACAGAGGTGCTCCGGGACGCATATTTTAGCTACGAGTTATTGTACTTCTTTCCAGGTGTAATCTATCTTTCATATTTAATATGTTTGTCCTTTCTTTAATAAATTTAAATATGTATGCTAGAATTGCCATGATTAGCTAAATAACTCAATTGTCTGCTATGATAGTCGTTTAGAAAGTATCAAATATGTGACTAAGTGGTATGTTGTGAGATTGCGGATGGTTTATATTACAAATGGATATAGGAATTAAATCTTTATCGTTTATCTGCCCAACTCATGTTATGACTAAAACTTTATCCAAAAATGAACGTAGCTAACTCATAGGATACAGGTCACTTAGTTATACTATGTTAGATTGAATCATTGAGCTCAGCATGGCCGGTGTTCTCTAGACCAAAATAGGATCCAAGAGACACGGAACATGGGAGTAGAGGTAGATTAAGATTAAATTCATATAGACGATATTTTTGAGACAACTTTCGGAATATCCTCAACTTAGATAATACTTTTGTATGCTTAAATTTAACTGTCGCCTTGATCATCTTATTGCATGTTCTTGTTTGATTGTTGCCTTAGGATCATCATAATAGTAAAATTTAAACGGACTTAATCATCATGAAATAATATGACGGCCCCTATTCGACTGTTCTTTGATATAGTACTGGAAACGCTTACGGCGGAGTACAAATGTATGGAAGTCAAAACAACCGAAGGTAGTTGTATTATGAATCGAATAGCAAACGTATTACCTAGGTCTCCATCTGTAACATAAATCATCCCTGTCTTGTAGCATCCCCAAGTAATGATGATAACTCGTACGAATAAGTGATGACATGTTATCCGACTGTTTAGACCAGTTAGCCCAACCTATTCCGGTGAGGATAACCCTCGTTCATAAGATTGTTTATTCAACAAACTATGCCATGATTCGGGCATCTCTGATGACCGAGATTGGGGAATAGGATTTGAGGTTAACTGTTGGATAATGTGGGTGTGCATTTGAGAGAACTTTTGGTGTACACTTTAAAATATTGTGCAAGCCAGGTGACATTCTATTTGCCTGATTGTGGACACCTCCGCTTCAGCCCGATAGAAGGATTGTAGAATAGCTCACATCAACTTACGAACTTATCCTCATTAGAACTTTCCATATTTAACCATTTCTAAACCACGTTATAGTAGACAATCACTTTAATTGCTGAACGCCCGAAGTAACCTCCACTTTTTAATTCAGTCTAGCTTAAATTAGGATAAGAAAACCCAAAACCAAAACAAACTCTTTCAACCCCAGCTGAACACATAAAAGCTTCTAAACCCCCTAGTTTTAATTTGTTGCGCTTTGAAGAACGATCCTAGGTCATACTTGTCCTGTGCTAGCATAATAAGTAACTCTATGCCCTAGCCTTATAAATTAAAAACCCACTGCTGTGTCATGTCACCATTAGAAATCTCAACGACCGGTGTGCAACACAACAATGTACATCTACATCCTCCCCCTCAAGATCTGCATATAATGCCTTGTGTGTCTCTATGGGTGTGCTAGCTACTTTAGCATCTTTGTAGCCGAATCTTTCTAGTATGTCATTAACATACTTGCCTTGGTTGATGAAAATACCATCTGATCTCTGCTTGACTTGAAGTCCCAAAAAGAAAGTAAGTTCCCCATAGAACTCATCTTGAACTTCTGATGCATTAGCTTCTCAAACTCCTTGCACAATGCATCTTTAGTAGACACAGAGATAATATCATCAACATACACTTGTACCAATAGGATGTCATTGTGAACCCTTTTGGTGAAAAGTGTCTTGTCAATGGTGCCTCTTTTAAATCCGTTCTCCAATAAGTAAACATATAGAGTGTCATACCAGGCTCTATGTGCTTGATGCAAGCCATAAAGTGCCTTATTCAATCCGCATACTCTATCTGGATACTTGGGGTCTTCAAATCATGGTGGTTGGCAAACATAAACTTCATCATCAATCATGCCATGCAGGAAGGCACTCTTGACATCCATTTGATAGACTTGGAATCCTTGATATGAAGCATATGCCAAGAATAACCTGATTGCTTCTATTCTTGCAACAGGGGCAAAGACATCATCATAGTCAATGCCTTCTTCCTGTGTGTACCCCTGTGCAACCAAGCTTGTAGGTGGATGTAGGTGTTTCAGTGACCCTAGTTTCCAGATTAGTATATTGCATATTGATCCCATCATTTAAATCTGATATGGACATTCTCTCTAATAAACTCTTGGTAGGTTCAACCAAATTTTCTACACATTGCTCATCCTGCTTTGGTGAACCTTTTTCTATATCTGATGTAACTATACTATCTTCTAAATCAGGCATGTTTGAATCAACATCTGAATCTATTTGTGAATCCTTGGTAGATTGTTGTAGATCTGTTTGATCTGACTGGAATGCTTCAGGTGGATCAGGGGACCAGATTGGAAACAAGACATATTTCAAAGAATCTTTCTTAGTCAAGCTTGAATCTCCAGAAGCATCATCATTATTACATGCACTGGTACCTGCACTTGAAGAAACATTTGGATATCTAAAAGCATGGGTTAGTGCATCAATATCAAACAAGTATTCAAGACCTTTTCCTATAGCATGTGGGGTATGCTCATTAAAAGTCACATTTACTGACTCCTCCACAATCCTAGTTTTTTGATTGAACACTCTATAAGCTTTGCTTTGAATAGAATATCCAACAAAGATAGCTTCATCTACCTTACTCTGAAACATGCCTAGATGGTCTTTGGTATTCAAGACTGTACAAGGACACCCAAAAGGTCTTAAGAAACTAACCAGTGGTTTGTTCTTAAATAAAAATTCATATGGTGTCTTGTTATGAGGTTTAACTATGAGTACACTGTTCTGAACATAGCAAACAGTGCTAATTGCCTCTGCCCAGAAAGTCATAGGTAATTTAGCATCTGCTAACATAGACCTTGCAGCCTCAATTAGTGTCCTATTCCTCCTTACTGCTACTCCATTATGTTGAGGAGTCCTAGGTGTACTATGTTGTCTTTCTATACCTTTAACTTCACAGAATTTATTCATCTCATGATTCTTAAATTCTGTTCCATTATCACACCTAATGATCTTAACCTTTTGATTAGTTTTGTTTTCTATTCTAGTTATGAATGACCTAAGGTGTTCACCTGTTTCATCCTTAGTCATGTTAAAGAAAACCCAACTAAAACTAGAGTAATGATTAGTTACCACCAAGCAATATGATTTCTTCCCTTGACTTGCTACATTGGTAGGACCAAAAAGATCCATATGTAACAAGTGTAGCGGAGAGTAATCAGAGTTCACAATTTTGGTCTTAAAAGAAGTTTTGTGTTGCTTGCCTTTAAGACAGGCTATACAATGATCATCACATGAATATATCTTCTTTGGTAAACCTCTTACAAGGTTATTTTTGACAAGTTTATTGATTGTTTTATAATTCATGGGACACATCCTTCTATGCCAAAGATCATATTCATTCACAGTTGCCTTTGATATAAGACAGTTGAGTGTTTGAGATTCCATTTTACTTAAGTACTACAGTACACATTATTCTTTCTTAGAACTCTCATTAAAATAAGATTTTCAGGAATTTTTAGTTTTTCAGAAAGAATAAGACATTCTGTGTCAGTGAAATATTATCTGTGATTTGACTCACACTAAGTAAGTAGTGTCTCAATTGCTCAACATAATATACATCATTAAAGGTTAACTTACTACTGTTTATTGTCCATTTTCCAGTTATCCGTCCTCCTTTTGGATTGCTTCCAAATGCTACATCTCTACCATCAAACTCCTTGAAGTTCTGTAGCTTGTTCCTATCTCCAGTCATGTGCCTTGAGCAGCCACTATCAATATGCTATAAGTTCTTTGGCTTGCCTTGCACAAATAATCAAAAATAGAATTAGTTTCTCTTGGGAACCCAAACCAATTTGGTTTTGGGTTTCCCATGTGCATCTTGAAAATCAACTCTCTGTAAGATAACTGATTTTGATGCACTGTTAGATTTGGAAACTTTGGATGTAACAGTGTTCTTTGGTTTCCAAATCTAACTAATATCAGACCTAACAGTGGGAATTGGCCTAACAGAGGTAACTCTTAGGCCTGTGTTAATCACTCTAGCAGTGGTAGCCTGCCTTGGTATAAACATTCTATTGGAATGTTTACCACTAGCAGTGACTCCATGCTTGACAGTGGCAACACTGTCCACTGTTGTAGTCTTCTTACCCCTGTTGGCTTTGTTTGGTGGTACCACTGTTAGCCTTATTCTTCATCCTCTTGACAGTGGCAACATGATTAACTTTGGATTTAAAATTTTGTTTATTAATCATGTTAGATGTTGTCGACAATGGTTTCACAATCCTATTGAAATTCTTAGGATTGTGATAACAATCATGTTAAAGATGATTAGTTTTTCCACAAATATAACATGATCTTTCTTTCACCAATTGAAAATTCTGCCCCAATCTTTGTGAAACCATTTGGTTCCAATTTCTTTGATTGCCTTTTGGTGTAGTTTTCTTAAATGGTTTTGGTGTAGAAGATCTTGTTTTGTAGGCACAGTTAACACATTTATTATTGAGATTCACATTATTCACATATTTAGACTCTTGTTTAACTGTTTTGCTAATATAACCTAGACCATTTCTAGATTTATTAGCTTTGCTCACATGTTCTATCTGTTGCTTAACCTTTTCTTGATACATCTTCTTACCCTCTTCTAGTTTATCAACTTTAAGCTCAGATACTAGACCAGTAATTGACTTATCACTTGATGACACAGAGTTTGCACCAGTAGAAGTACTATCATCACTATCATCTTCCTCAGACCATTCAGAGATCTCAACTTTGTTTAAATCAACATTCTCATTTCAAATTTCTACTGGATCTACCTGTTTAACCTCATCTAATATTCCTATCTTAAGTTTATCTAAGTCTAGATCACTTTTAGGTGGAAAATAGTTGTTGTTATAAGGTGGAGGGACTGAATTGTATCCTAAACCAGTTTTAAGTTTGTCATGTATATGCAATTTAATCAATTGTTGAACTCCTTTAGAAGCATTCTCTAAGTCAATAACTTTTAGTTTAATTCACTCCTTTTCACTTATGAATTCAGATAGCTTCATATTCAACTGCTCTACCTTTTCCTTTAAAACCTTCTTTTCTCAATTCAAGAACTTTATATCGTAGTTAAATTGAGTTTCATTAGCTTGATATGCCTTTATCTGTTTTTCAAGGTTTTCAATAGTAGCAGTGGTGTGTTTACTTTTAGTTTTACACAATTTAAGTTTATCACACACCTTAATATTGTGATCTCTTTAATATTTAACCATTTTCTTACAAACAGAAGAACACAATTTTGATTGTACCTCATATGGGATCTCTGAAGGTTTGGTTTCTTCTGTGACGGACATCATAGCTTGATTTGTCACTTCATGTTCCTCTTGGTCACTCCAATCAATTCCCAGACCATCCTGAGACACCAAAGAATTAGATGTACCATTCTGAATAGGCACATTCCGCCTTTGATTCCCATTGTTGTTTCCATAACCCTGCTTGACTCCAGCTTGATTTCCATTGTTTCTGCACTCTCTAGCAAAGTGTCCCATCTTGTGACAGTTGAAACACTCTACTTTGCTCTTGTCAAACCCAGCAACACCATCCTTCCTGTATGCCAGGTTTCTAACACCAGTTCTCTGCATGTATCTCTTTGCTCTAAAGGTGATCATGGCCATTTGCCACCTTAAGTCCATCTCTTCAAGGTCATCATTGTTGACCTGCTCCAAATCTTCATTAGTCAGTGAAGAATTCACATGACTTGTGAAGAAGGACTCAAGAACATGATCATTAGATCTATCCTTGGATGAACTTGATCCTCCAGTTTCACCATTATTCCCAACAGAGACAAAAGCAGCATTGTTTGTATACCCAATTGACTGTTTCTTTCCTTCAACTTCAGATTCAAAAGATCTTAAATCATTATACAGATCTTCAAGTTCTTTTTCCTCCAAATCTGAACTTTGCCTTAAGCCAACTCTATACATTGTCCATTCATCACCCAAAGATCTCAAAAACTTCCTATTGAGATCATCTTGATCTATCTTAATCTGGTGATTTTCTAGATCACCAACAAGTTTTGAAAACCTATCAAAGGTTTGAGTAAGAGTCTCTGTTCTGACCCAGTAAAATTCTCATACTGTTGTTTGAGTACAGATCTCTTATTCTTCTTGGTGTTATCATTCCCACCAAATCTTTTCACTAATGCATCCATTAAAACTTTGGCCTCTTGATAGTTTTCAAATCTTCTTTAGTATTCATTAGGAATAGCCAAAAGCAAAGTGCTTAATGGTTTCCATTCAGTGGCCTTGACCTTTCTTTCACCCTCTGTAGTTGGTGGTGATCTTTCCTGACGTACAGCATCACCATCTACATTATATGCAGGACCATTACATATCATGTCCCACATCTAATAATCCGTGAGCAGCATATATTATTTGATTCGAGTCTGCCATAGTTCAAACTCATCTGGTTTGAGCATGCGAATCCTTGTGACTTGAATTCCATCGTTCGAATCTGTTGCCATCTCTATAATCTTTCAGAAAATTTAAAACCTTCAAACTTCTTGAATATCAAAGCAAAAACCTGCTCTGATACCACTTGTTAAACCCAGTTTCCGATCTTACTAAGTTTGCTTTGATTTGTTTGTTAAGAAGTCGCGGAATAACACTTAACAATATTCAAGAAATTTAAACAATATATAATACGTAAACAATATACCAAAAGCTTCAATATTATTAGAACAATAATACAAATTCACAGAGTATTAGGGTTTACACCTTGAAGCTAAAGTTAGCCTATTCTAGGTTATACGGATCTCTATTTATAATGCATAGAGTCCTATACAAGCTCCAGTTATCATGGAATGTAAATCTATTCCATAAATAACTCTAACTGCTTAACCGACTCATTAAATATACCAACAGTGGTAGTGACTATATTATAAACTAACAGTGGCTACAAGTGTATTATTTACAAAACACTAAGCATTCTACCAACAGTGGCTATCTGTTACAAACATACTAGCAAAGGCTAGCCTGCAGCATCCTTTGTTCTAACAGTGGCTGAGACTCTATCTTCAGTCTTCAACACTTAGTCATTTTAGCTTTGATCCCAACACACTCTTCCACTGACAATTCCCAAATATAAAAAGCATATTTTACCTGCTTTAAATATCTGATTCGAAGGCCCATTAACTTAGCTTTGAGATTCTTTTTTATTAAATCAATAAGCTCACCAACAGGTCTTGATTTACCCTGAAATATTCTCATGTTTCGTTCTTGCCAAACATAATACACACTAGCACCCAGAACAAGCTTTAAATTATGCTCCAAACATACTTATTAATAGGTCTGTTTTGCATATAAGTTAAAATATCTATCCAGGTATTAGGTGCATGGTCAAGTCTTGACATTTCTTTCAATGTACACCAAACCTTGCAGGGATACTCACAATAAAAAAAAACAAATGATCATGATTATCCAGCTATGCCTTAGAGAATAGACATGATTGATTCTCCTTCTTCTCCAACATCATATATTTATCCCTTGTCTTCAACTTATTACGAACTGAATCCCATAATATAAAAGAATGCCTAGGAATGCATTGACTAAACCATACAAGTTTGGCTCATTTGACATTTCATACTCCATTTCAAAATTATCCCAAGTATCTTTTACAGAGAAAGGCATAGTTTTACCGGATTTTTTTCTCTACAACACCCTATCATTTCTCTTTCAATCAACAAAGGTGGAGGCAAATCAAAAAATTCACTGCTTTACTGTAGGTAAAAATATATTATACCCAAATATATTATTATTATTATTTATAAGATAATATAAATAATAAACAAATGAAAAGAAACAATTAAAAGTAAAACACATAAATATGAGAGATAGGTATGTAAACTTATCTCATAAAGAAGACCGAAACCCGCAAACTTACTTGAAGAAAACCGAGGCCCGTATTGGACACGGTTCCCTTAAAACAGATTCGCCATCTACACGTCGTCTGTTTCCCAGGGTACAAGGGCCGAAGCAGCTTGTAGTGCCGGACTTGACTCACTGCCCGAGATTTCATCGGAGAATACTTGGATTTCCTTTAATGAAAAGGATTGTGTTTTTTTTATATTCTTGAATGGAGGCTAAATGCCTCTAATTATAACTTGGTTATTGCCTTTAAGTTTTCTTCACCCACCGTTGTGGGACAAACTCAATAACCCACCAAAACATACATCAAACACCTTACTTAGGGAATCGATATCTCATTCATATCAACTCAGAGTTAGATACATATTATATCATTTCGAAGCTCTCATCTTAGAGTACGCAGATACATAAACTAGTATAAAAATGTACCACATATACATATATAAATATGTGTCTGAAATTAGTGAAATCAACATGATTTCACTAAATTTTCTAACAATCCCCCACATGAATAAATATCGATTGATATTTTACAAAAAATTCCAATGAAATCTCAACGGTTGAATCTTGCATAAGATAGGTAGGTGTTACTCTTTGAACCTTCCCTTGTGAAATGCTCTTAATCTCCTAACTGTCAGTAGATGGTGATTTCTTTGAATTGATCTGCCATTTGTGTAGACGACAATAGACGTTTACACATGATTCTCCTTGACAAGGTCAAGTCCTCATAGTCGTGTTCATTATGGTCATGAACACTAGCCTGGTTCTCCAAGAGCTCTTAGGAATTGCGCCTCCACAATTCCCTTCGAAGTGACCCCACTTCTCTCTCACATAGGTGATTCTTTTTAATAACTTAAACCCTTGTAGTTATATAAAAATCAGTAAAAGCCAAAAGCTCAGCCACACATCACTGTCACTGTTATTTATTGGAATGGACTAGGAAGTTGAATAACTCCCTCACATATTTTTGCAGGTTTAAAAACTCCCCATAGTGACCTCCCTTAATTCATACAAATAGGTTATCCTATTGAACCTAGATCTTGGGATCTCCAGTCAACTAAGTTAGGTTTTTCCTTCATATAAACTTTTCTTTTAAGGGCTTTAGTCTCATTCCACAACTTGATCTCTTCTCAACCCTATGATTGTCATATCCAAAATATTATCATAGATAACCTACAAAGAGATTAGTTGTTCTAGTGGTATTATGTTGTCCATGACAACCTTAATTAGTTGTTACAATTCTCACTTATTGTAAATTCTAATAAATCTGTTATCTCAACATATCTCCACTACACTTTGTACAACATGTAAGCAAATTGAGTACAATTTTATATTTACTTTTCTATAAAAGTAATATTATCCTACCTTATAATTCTATGACTCTTTGTGTACTCCACTCGATCATCAAAGAAATTTTTAAACTCTTCCATCATGACCCTCGTATACTCCATCGGTCAATATAAAACATTCATATTACATTATGACCTTTGTATACTTTATCCAATCAATTCTAATAATCATTGTGTACAACACTTGATTAAATAGAATTCGGGTTTTCTCATATCAAAATGCAAGACACCCCCACATTTTTATATTATTATGGGAAATTTCTTCCACTAGGTTATAAGAATGTTATGTACGGGGTTTCGTATAAGAAGTATTATCTATCTTTACTTCCCTCACATGTCTTGCATATTGTCATCTTTCTTATATATTCACAAATGATGCAAATTCATTGCCATTAGAAAGTTAACTAAACTCTATTTAGATATAGTTTAAAGCTTTCTCATATTCAGAGTAATTCTTATTTATACTCTAGGTTTGACCTAGAAACATAGAATTTAAGCATCTTAATAAAGATAGAACACTCGAATAATCTCATCTAAATTCGAGCTCCATTTAGGCAACTCAAATCCTAAAATAATATAGCATGCAAATAATTCCATATTAAGCATAATTCTCCTAGGATTTATTCTAACTGAATTCCATATTAAGCATGCAAATAATCTTGCATTATTGTCTCATTAATTTGATTTCACGACATACCAAATTCTTTATATCACTGAATGATATAAATTGATTTTGTTTAAATACTTTTCAAATACAACTTGAAATATTCGACATTAACATTAATCACTGCAGATGATTATAATTAACTAGTCTAAGTCTAACATGCCATAGAATTCAAAGACCTAATGTGACACCCGTCAAATTAGGACTAGTTATTAGTTCCTAATCCTTTAGAAATACATGTAATTAGTACTATGTATTAGGCTAATTTTATGTATCAATATATATATTGTTGAATATATATCAGTACGCGATTAAATTTAATCGTGCATTTTCAAATCGGTCAAATTCTGATTCATTTACACAGGCGTTGGTGAAAACAAATAATAAGTAATATGAAACTATTATTTAATATACCCAGTATTTATTATATGTTAATTCGATAATATATAAATTATTCGTATTGTACAAAGTAAAGACATTCGCGACAAAACTTATAAATAATGTATTATTATTACAAATAATAATTATTATTTACATTAGACAAAAATAAAATATATTCATTTTATTCAATCTTACTCAAACGTGACGAAACCATTCGAACCATATCCGTCATTCAAACTTAAAACAAAGATATATTTTTATATCTCACTAAAAGTATTTTTATAAAATACTTCGATTAAAAGTATATACGATTTCATTTTTAGAAATTTACCAATTAAAACATTATACTACTTTTACAATCGGGTACAAAAACACGGGTATTTTATACCGTAAGCGGGAGCCAACCAACTCCAATAATTGGAGTTGGCCGGCTACATCAAACACACCCTTCTTCCTTTTCATTTCATTCCTTCATCACCATCAAATTTCTCCATCTCTATCTGTCAGCTCTCTCTCGATCTCTTTCTATATCAAAAACAACAACAATAATATTAACAATAACAAGATCAGCAGCAGCAATAAGCATCATCATCATCACCATCTTCATCATCTTCTTCACCTTCATCGCCATCATCATCACCATTCGGTCTCCAATTTTAATACGTAAGGAATCACTCACTTTTTACTCAAATTACATGTTTAAATATACATATATCATCATATATTAGTATCTAACAACTGATTATGTCCAAAGAATTGGGTTAAAAATAGTTAGAACTTGTGTATTCAAACAACCTGCTATAAAGGTCCAGCCCAAAATTTTATTATAACGGATTGGGCTAAAATTTGCACGGTCACTCGAAAACGGCCCAATGATCAAGGCTATGTACCATAGCCTAGGCGGTTTTAGGCCTTTCGGGGTCGTCTAGGGGTCAAAAATGGCATATTTCAGTTTTCAGACCCGTACCAAACTTCGTAACTTATGAAATAAAATGTAACGGATATAACGAACTTGAGTAACAACTAAACTTATACGATACGACTTACACACGAAACACATATACTTTTATAAGTACAACAAATCATGTATAATAATAATAGTTTGAAATTATTATTCCAAACCGTGACCAACGAGCCGTATACCTTTTCACAAACTCAAATATAAACATTAACCAAATCAATTTGGACATAACTAGTTAACAGAACAACTAGCATAGATGGTCTATTGAGATCTCTAATCATTTAAAACCTTGCGCGTTTAACACACCCAACAGGTTTCCACATCTAATCATTAAAACCTTGCGCGTTTAGGACGCCCAGCAGGTTTCAGTCGTTGGAGATGACATCAATTCTCTTGTAAACCATCATTTGTGCTTGATAGCATCTCATTAGACTCAGGTGAGTCTCATAGCCCCTATTTTACTGTTTTTAACCCAGGGGTGGGAATACATGCTTGTTTTGTTTTACATGTGAGCGCAAGTATCAAAATATCACTATAGATTGCATGAGTTGTTTTCTCTAATCGTTTTAAGTCCCTAGCATAGTTTGCTAATACTTTTGTAGCATGGATGTTAGTATATGGTACCATATGGGACTGACAATCCCCATCCGGGTCAGCAAGCACTGACTGGTCAAACGGACACATTATCATTTGTTCATACGTGTGTTGATTAGGCATACGCATAGAGGCACCCTCGCTCAGGCACTTAATTGTGATCCTGACACCTCAGTTAAGCTCAGGCTATGTGCTCATGGCAGTATATACATATCAATTACTTATTTGTTTAATTACAAATATTCATACTTAAATCTTGCGGTTCATACATTACACTTTATCATTGAACCTGTGAGTTCCCCAGCTTTTAGCTGACTATTTTAGCGTGTATTCTCAGGTTCACAGCAGCAGTAGGTCTGCTCACTCAGGATGCCCATTAGCTTGAGTTGCATACAGACATTAGGAGATTTTCTTGCATTTCTATATTTTGTATAATTAGACATGCCCTAGAATCTCTATCATTTGGCTTACGAGCTTTTGTAAACTATATTATAACAGTGTAAGACTTTTATAATATCAATGTAATTGTTAACGACGCATATAGAGTTTTTCATTGTATACCTTGTGTGCTTGATATTTGATTAGTCACGCCCCGAACCGACTCGCTTCCGCATCATAATTTAGGAGTGCGACACCTAAGCATATGAATGGAAAATGCATCATTCCGAATCATATGCATTTCATTACAAGGAATCTCCTCTCATATTTCTTGCAATATTATTATTAATTTAAACAAAATTTATTCTACAATAAAATATCCCAAATTAATGAATATAATAACAATTTCAGTTATATGTTCTTTGTTTACACAAGACACATATCTAAATCATCATCCAGTTTCATTATGCGGAAACGAATCAAAAGATAGTTGATGTTCGATATCCGAATTTGCACCAACTTTATACGAATATTTTCAACGAAATTATTCTGACTAAAATTGGTGTGAACAGGATTTCATTATCTAACCGTAATGAATCAAGTTACCGATCTATCGTTTTGTAGTCAACCCGACTACCTACTAATACCAATTAATTATGAATATATTCCCGTGGAATCATCATAATTGTTATTGTTTTATCTTGACACTAAATATTCTCAAGACACATAAACTCCTACAATAGAGTTGACTTAGATCATTCTATGCTTGGATACCAATGATGATAGATTCGTCTATCATGTCAAATTCCACAAATGTGATAATAAACACATGTATTATTATACATCTATAATTCAATTAAAATTTCATCAAATTAAAGTCATGTCATAAATGTAGAAACATATCTTAATCAAGAACACATTCTATCGTGATATGTTCAATGATATGACTTTATTTGTTAGAAATCTAAAACCAAACCATTTTCTTCTTTTGTCAGAGTTCAACCCATGATTGTTTCACATACTCATTATATATCCAAGTTCAGTGATAAATTAAATGTTATGGAAATATACAAAATATTTTATGTTTCAAAGTAATCAAGTAATAAACTATAATCAAGTTTCTTTCATTATTTTAGTCCAATGAAGGTTAAATCCGAAATATTTTTCTAAAATATTGTAATAGATACATATCAAAACCTAGACAAAACTAGAAAGGAAATTTTTTTAGTCTAAATACACATCATCATCATTTAATACAACGATGTCATCATATCATCTGATATGTCTATCACGTCTTCATCATTTGATATGTTCAAAATCTCGATGACATCCTCATCGGATATGTCATATTCATTTCATCAGATGTTTAATCATCATAACTATGTCCCTCGGCTAAACCGATTCGGAACAATCCTCCAACAATTCTTCCGCAGGCAAAACCTTATAGTTCCACTTTTGCCTCTAATAATAAATCCATTATCTAGAAGTATGAAGTAGTAATCTGCAAGCAACTTGCTAGCAGATTTAATTCCTTTGTAATTGAGGGAAACATTAAGAACATCCTCATGAGCAAGGTCTATATCACATATAACCTCAGTTTCTATGGTCACAATTCTCATTACCAATGTCGATGACGCCAATAAGTGGCAATAGTCTCTCGAGTGTCTCATATGTCTTAAATCGGTTTCCACAAGCATACGGCATCCTCGACATGAAGGTCCATCTCAAACACATAATTATATATTGGGATTATACATCCATATATGATATAAATGAACTACATCCAGAGTTCCAATAACGGTCATTTGTAGTCTACAACCCCAGTTGATGCTCACAGCCCACTATCTCATTACAAAACTTAGAACAATGAACAATATTGTTCTATAGTTTTATTAAATTGTTAACAAAACTACTTCTATCTTGAGTAGAAGATGTTTAACATATGTTAACTATTTTCACAAAAAGTATTGAACCTCATAATTTGAATATAATAAATATTCAACCATTCTGTTTGAATTATATTTCTCAAACAACACATATTCATGGGAGTTATACATTTGTATTTCTTTCAGAAACTATACGACCCCTCCCTCAAGGTGTCATCACTTTTCTAGAGGGCTTGATCGTGAATATAACTAGATCCAAAACTACTCACAAGAGTAGTTGCCCCAAACATCACAAACCATCCTCAAGCATTAACAATTCTACCGGGATTGTACAACACTGAGATAGTTCCCACACTAGCTTCATCGCTTTTGTGGTGTAAACTTCGGTACTTCCGAGTTCTCAACATCCACAAACTTATAATCAAGATTCATATAAAGGTATATAACTAATGGAGTTAATAACCTTTCATAGAAACAATGATAAAAATACTATTTTTTCTACAATAGTATCGTGTTTGTTAAAAGCGATAACAATTTCTTCTGAAGTTGAAAAAATGTTGTAATATCTCCATAGTTTTAATAATTAAGTTCATTTAACAAAATTATTCAAAACTTGTTCACACTTCCAAATATTACAAACCATGTAATAGCATAATCATTAACCAGTTTTTCATTCCACGTTTGAATTATTCCAATGTATTTAAACTTTAGCTTAGGGAATCACAATAAATTCAAGTTATCGAACTTGTTCTACAACACGTCATACATTTTGAAGCAACCCTTCCAATACATAAATAAGCATTATGTTACAAATATAAGTGGGTTTCAATCGACAAAAGCAACAATCAACACATGGGTTTGATTGGTCTAAAGTATTGAAAAACAATTATATATGGTTCCGTAATTTTAAAACAAATATTGTTATTTCCGCATGTATTGCCTTGCACAATATCGGCTCATAAAACATGAGCAAGTTTATGAAGCAAGAAAGCGTAAACATGTAGCATAAAGTGAAGCCACATACCACAAACAAGCTATAACAATCAACATTGATAGGATCCCAGTGAGCCTAAAAGTCTTTACAGATTTCAAACATGAGTTGCAAAATAAATCCCAAATTTCTAATTGTGCTCGATTAAGAGCATTTGGTAATTCTCGTAGCTATATAATCCAAAAGAAACGTTCTAGTGTGTTATCTCATGTGATCACTTTTTAAGAAAACGTTATATATGTATAAATAATGACAACAAAAGGATATAACCCATTCCGTCATGCAATTTAAGTGGTGATTCATAATCGAATCATCAATATATGCATATAAACTGGGATTCTCAAATCACAATACATGAAAGTTTAGTTACGATCTTTTCGTTTCGTAAAAGGATAAATTTTCACAAGATATCTTTCCTTAATACCAGACGACATGAGTATTATATTATAAAAATATATATTATGGTTTGTACTCATCGTTTGGAAATTAATTAAATACAAAATCACAAGTAGCAATCGGTGTTGCCTATATTTGTATTTTGATTTGCTTTCCATCTGTGACAACCGTCAAAAATCTCAGATCATTACCGCACTCGAATCTTAAATTACTGTATCCCTTAAACTCTAGTGAAAATTCTAGGTTATGACTTCTTAAGTTTACTAAAGCCGTAGAACATCTTAGTGATTGCCTAGTGAACTATAAGTTCATACAAACATGTTAAAGTAGATTACTAAGTGCCAATTTAAACAAAGAAAAATTTACCACTTTATACTTTAACAAAATCCTTAACGATTTGCGAAACCAAAATTCTGGTAACTCGACAACGTAAAATTTAATCGGATAAATAATTTGTGAATATCAAACTTAGACAAATAAAATGTTTATAATCTAATTCAAGAACTTAGAAAAATAAAATTTTATAACTTAAATATAATCATCAAAACATCACAAAATAAACCTTATATCATTCAAACACTTATACACATTTAATACCAAATTAATTATACAACTTTAAATACATTAATTAACAATAAAGAAAAATTGATTAATTTTTCCTCCCCCCGTCAATTCAATTTTAATTACTTATTCATTTCATTATTCTCCCATTTTCCCAAAACACACACATACACCTTTCACATTTCTCTCTAACTTTTCACCTCCTTTTCTCTCTAAACCCACTCAAGAAAATCAGCCTCCTTTCACCCTAATTCCAGAAATATTAAGGTGTGTTCAAGCTATTTCAAGAACACAAAGGTAAAACAAATCATCTACACCTCTTTATCTTTCATTTTCTTCATAAAAATTCGGATTTTATGCCTCTTTTATGGTTAAAATCCTCATAAAATGCTTGATGTTTGTAGGTTATCCCTTTTCACATCTTTATGTGTTAAAAGAAAGGGTAACCCATGATCAAACCAAAAATCAAGTGAAAAAATCGATTATTGTTGTGATATTGTCGAAATCTTGTTCATCTTTATGTTAAATCTTAAATTTTTTTGTTAATAATCATCTCTAATATATCATGGATGTATTTCAACACCATGCATGTGTTAAAATATGGATTTATAGGTAAAAAGATCAAAGACTTCTCTTATTTCATGATTGGTGTTCTTCATTTTGAATAAAACACCCATCTTGAGTCTTGCATGTTTCTGCCCAGAAAGTTTCCACTATTTCAATGATTTTTATAAAAATCATTCCTTCATGAAAATGGATGTTTTTATAGTCTAAAATCAAGTTCTGGAAGTAATCTTTCCAACCCAATAAGCCTCATATTTTTCTGAGTTCAATTGTTATTTTTAATAGTTTTTGTAAGAAAATGTATACAAGCTGTAATAGTAAGTGAGAAACTTTCTTCTCAGAGTTTTAATCATAACTGGAGCTTTACACCTCCAAATGACTTGAAACCAATGCCAAAAGTTTATAAATTTGGTTAGCTACAACTTTTGTGTTTATCACTTTTTCTGGAACCTAATAGATTTTGCCCAAAAATAATAATTGCATGCATGTGTTCAGATTGGACCTCAGAGGAAAAATGTTATTTTCAAAAATACTTAAACTTCTCTAAAATGTCTACATAAATTACTTAAAGTATTTAACACCTTGGGGGTCATCTTTGTTTTTTCTTATATTCTATTTCAAAATATAAGATTTTTAGAAAAAATTACAAAGTGATACATTTTCTGGAAATCATAAAAGTGAACTGTTTTGGGACATAAAGAATAAACCGACACTTGTGAACATACTAAAAATGGAAGAAAGGACTTTTTAAGTTATATGAATATATTTAAGGGTTGGGAAAATATTTTGGGTCAAACCGAGAAGGTTTGACCAAGTCAACTAAAACGGGACTCGATACTTGGAACATTGGCCAAACTATTCGAAACAAATATTGTACTTGTGTTCTAATAACTTACTACACACCAAAACAACTTGATAACACGCGACGTATTGTAAAGTTTACAATGAACAAACTTAATATGACTTGTATGTGACGTTTGATGATTTTTGGATGTTATAAACTTATGTATTCATTATTGTACACAAACACAATTATTGGATGTTAACAAACATCAAAGCAAACAAATCATTTCGGCACTTTGTAATCTATATATTTAGCTAAGCAATCCTATCAAACCAAACTCATCGTGAAACTAATTAGAAACCTTGTGTTCATAGAACTTGGATAGGAGTCATACTCGGCAAGCTCGCGCATTACATCCATCACTTTACTCTTACGCTCAATCGTGAGTATTCACAAACCCTCTTTTTATTGTTTTTACCAAACAATTTAGGGTGAAAAGCATGCTATCTTGTTTCAAATACTATCATGAATGTACTTTACTTATTTATGCGCTCTTATTGTATGCTTGTGACTGTATCGCATCTTAAGTCCCCGGTTCTTTTTACTCAACCTATTAACTCATTATTGAGCCGATGGTTGATATGGATAGTACTATTTGGAAGGAGGCCACCTTCCCACTCTCTCGTGCATGTGAGTGCATACCACCAACTCTAAATGTTCGCGATAGGACATGTCTTTGGGGCGTTGTTCTTGGGCCAGTAGGTTTTGTTGTGGACTCAAGCTATACATGTCGTTCTTAAATAAATCTTATATTGCGTATAAACACTATTTTCCTAACAATGTAAATCTTACAAATGTGGTTTGATAACTTCTAAATGGTTTTCACATTTACATTTTATTTTCTAAACCTGTGAACTCACCAACTATTTATATAGTTGACCCTCATTTTACATGCTTTTCAGGAAATGGTCAGTAGTACTGGATTGAAGCTACCTTTATCATTATTAATGCTAAAGCTATTAGACTTACTTTGTTTTATCTTTTGGATGTATTCAGATATATATAATCTAGTATTTTGTACTGTAATCTTATTGTAAGTGCTAGTAGCTGTATTTTGTAAACGGTGAATTAGTTGTACTTTGTGTAATGAAACTATTGTGCTGTAATCTCGTGTTTCCACTTTAGCGGGGTGTGACACCATCATAAAGGAACACCATTATATTTTAAAGAATCAATCCTTAAATTGTTTCTTACGGTAAAAGAAATGCAACAAGGTTTCTATGAAATCTATTTGGGTAATGATTATATTAAAATATTTTTTAAGTTTGTATGTAAAAATATATTATACCCAGATATATTATTATTATTTATAAGATAATATAAATAATAAACAAACGAATAAGAAACAATTAAAAGTATACACATAAATATGAGAGATATGTAAGTAAACTTATCTCATAAAGAAGACCGAAACCTGCAAACTTACTTGAAGAAAACCGAGGCCCGTGTTGAATACGGTTCCCTTAAAATAAATTCGCCATCTACACGTCGTCTGTTTCCCAGGGTACAACGGTCGAAGCAGCTTGTACTGCCGGACTTGACTCACTGACAGAGATTTCATCGGAGAATACTTAGATTTCCTTTAATGAAAAGGATTGTGTTTTTTTATATTCTTGAATGGAGGCTAAATGCCTCTATATATAACTTGGCTATTGTCTTTAAGTTTTCTTCACACACCGATGTGGGACAAACTCAATAACCCACCAAAATATACATCAAACACCTTACATTGAGAATCGATATCTCATTCATATCAACTCAGATTTAGACACATATTATATCATTTCGAAGCTCTCATCTTAGAGTACGCAGATACATAAACTAGTATAAAAATGTACCACATATACATATATAATTATGTGTCTGAAATTAGTGAAATCAACATGATTTCACTAAGTTTTCTATCATTTACTCCTCTATTTCAATGGTATATTCCAATCTCCATTAACCAAATATCAACAACTTCTCCATTCCAGTGGTATATTCCGATCTCCATTAACCAAAATATCAACAACTTTAGCATCAGGAGATAAATCTGCTCTAAGCAAGTCCAATCTTGTAATTGCATCACCCAATGGTCTAGAAGGGTGCCAATTATAAAACCAAGCTGAAGTTTTTAAACCATTGCAATTCTATACACAATAAACTTTTTCGCATCTTCCCTACACTCCATAATCTTTCTGCAACTCCAACAAGCATCTTTTAAGACACTAAAATCCCAAAAATTCCTACCTTCTAATCTTTCAGTCTTAACCCATTTTACCCATATAGAATTCTTGTTTGTCACTAGATTCTATATATGATTAGACATTAAAGCAACATTCCATGTATACAATGATTTAATTCCCAAACTTCCCTTTGATGATTTTGGTTTGGGTTTTAAGTCAATGATCACCAACGTACTCTCCTTTTTGTTCTGAGATCACAAATCAACTGGTTCTATTTACTAGGATCCCCAACAAACTTTTAAAAGTTGTCCTGATGTCACCATATGGTAACCGGTTACTTTTTTTTAAAAGTTTTACATTATTTTTGTTTCCAACGTGTAAATAAATTGTATACGTGTACATACATCTAATCTCATCTCATCTCATCTCATCTCATCTCAGATATATTAATATATGCATCTCATTTATTAATACACAAACACATCGCGATCGTTTTGTACCACAAGCACACAAACACAAACACATCGTGATCCATTCAAGTAATTCAAAAATTGATGTTCGTTCATGAAGTTTGTTTGATAATTATTGCAAGGTATGTTATAATCGTTTATTTCGTATCAGTAATCTCTTCAATTATTAAAATCCCCAAATTTTCAAACCCTAAAATTTGAAAATCTAATTTTTGTTGCAAATTTTTTTCAGAATGTCGAAGGGATTGGATGTAACTTTCCACCATTAAGGGGCTTTTGTGGCAAACCCATTAAGATACGAAGGTGGTGAATGCGATTTTATAAGGAACGCTAGTTATGGGAAACTATCAGTTGAGAAGGTGTTTAAAGTGCTAAAAAGGTTCGTTAATCTACCTTTTAAAGGTTTGTATTACTGTATTCCTGGTGTGACCATGGAATGTGGGTTAAGAGAGGTTAAAATTGATGGGCATTTGATAGATATAATGCAAATTGGGAATGAAAATGGTTGTAAGATTAGCATGTATGTAGAACACTTATGAACCATGGAAAGATATGAAACCAATTATAGGAATTAGATTTGAGAGTCTAGAGCAACTCAAACAATGTATGATGAATTATGGTGTGGCCTATGGATATCAACTATGGTATGAAAACAATGAGAAGAAATGTTTGTTAGTTAAGTGTAGTAGGAATGTGGCTCAAGGTAGATGTGCCAGTATAAACAGGAAAACCAAGAAGAAAGAAAAGTTGTTAAGGGAATTAGCAGAGGCAGAAGAAGCGGCTATGATGGGTGAAGAAGCAGGTATCATGGGTGAAGTAGCAGAGGGTGAGAGAAGTATGCAAGGTAGAAAAAGGTGTAGAAGGACTCATGTGAAGGGTAAAACCACACCTGTGAAGGGTAAAACCACCCCTGGGAAGGGTAAAAGCACACCTGTCAAGGTAAAGAAGTTAGTGACTCCAATCAAAGGTCAGATGAGAGGAACTGTTCATAAAGGTAAAAAGAAAGGTATTGCAAGCAAATCAAAAAAGAAAAAGATCCCAGTCAAAAGTAACAAAAAAGGGGTGTACCTTTAGACTTTGGGCTTCCTCGATGTCAACAGAGAAATCATTTCAAATTAAGTCCTTTATTCCAACACACAAATGTGTTAGGAATTTTGATCTATCTCCCTTAGTCAACTTTCAATGAATTTCAAAACACTATGCAAAGGACATAATTGAGAATCCTAAATTGACATTTAGAGGTATGAAAGCTGAGATAAAAAAACATTTCCTGATCAATGTTAGTATAGGTATGTGCAAGACAGCTAAGCATAGGGCTATATTTGACCATGAAGGGGATTAAGGGAACATTATGCAAGGCTAATGGACTATAAGAATGCTATTCTTGGTAGTAACCCTGGATCCAGTGTGAAGTTAGAAGTTGATGAAAAGGATAATGGAGAGTATTATTTTCTAAGAATGTACATTTGTTTCAAAGGCATTAAAGATGGGTGGGGTGGTAATTGCAAAAGAGTGATAGGTTTAGATGGCTGTTTCTTAAAATCAACGGTGAACTACTTACAACCATGGGAAAAGATGCCAACAATCAGATGTATCCCATTGCATGGGTAGTGATCAACGTGGAAAACTATGACAATTGGTGTTGGTTTTTGGCAAATCTAAAAGAGGATATCAGCTTATACAATGGGGCTTACTTGACACTTATTTCTGATGGTCACAAGGTACTTATATGCTTAATCAATTTCATTACATTATTGTTATATGCTTAATCAATATTTGTGCTTATCTTTGTGATGTGTTGTAGGGACTTATCAATGTTGTTGGAACTTGGTTACCAGATGCTGAACATAGACAATGTACACGCCATATATATTCAAATTTTAAAAGGAGGTGGTCTGGAGTGCACTTTAGAAGCTTGTTTTGGTCAGCTGCATCATCAGTAATTGTTAGTCGTCTTGAAGCCAAGATGGAAGATATAAAAACACTGGATGGGCAACTTATAACTACTTACTTGAATGGAACCCAAATAATTGGTGTAGAGCATTCTTTGCCATGGACAGATCATGTTCAACTTATGAAAATGGTATCTAAGAGAGCTATCACAAGGCAATCCTTGATGCTAGACACAAGCCAATTATAACAATGTTAGAAGACATCATAATTTACTTGATGCAGAGACTGGTGGATATGAGTAAAAAAGCTAGAGCATTGAATGATGACATATGTCATCAGTTAGAAAATACTTGGAGAAAATGAAGGAAGAACAGAGGTATCTTTATATTGAATATTACTTTTATTCTTATGTTGATATATTATAACTGTAAACATTATTATTATAGGGCACATACTATATTTGCTAGTGGTTTCCAAGAGTTTGAGGGTAGTTGTGTAGTAGATGCATATGGTGTTAATTTAAGTGAAAGAACTTGTACTTGTAGACTGTGGGATCTAAGTAGCATCCCATATATACATGCAGTTACGGGCTTTTTGTATTGTGAAGGGAAACTAGATGAAAGGGTAAATCCATGGTTCACTAAAGGGTGTTGGCAAAACATTTATGGTTATTCTATCAAGAATGTACATGGGACAAGTATGTAGGGTAAAAGTAAGTTGCCTGAGATCCTCCCTCCAGTACAAAGGAGGATGCCAAACCCAAGAAGAAGAGAGTGAAACATCCATCAGAGACTTCATCAGGTATCAAGAGTGGGTAGAGTCATGACTTGTGATAATTGTAGGTATAAGGGACCTAACAAACTAACTTGTAAAAATCCAACAATTGAAGCACCACCAAAGGGTAATGGCAGAGTTGCAGGTTCTGCACGTAATGCTAATGTGGTTACAGGTGAAGCTAATGTGGTAGCAGGTGGTGTGACACCCGTCAAATTAGGACTAGTTATTAGTTCTTAATCATCTTGTAATACATGTAATTAGTTCTATGTTAGGCTAATTGTATGTATCATTACGTGTATTTTATAAATATACGCATTTACGCGATTAGATTTAATCGTGCATGTTATTATATCGGACGAATTCCGATACATTAATACGGACATTGGTGAACTTAAAATGTTAAATAATATGAAATTATTTAATAAACATAGTGATTTTCTAAATATTATTTCGATAATATTTCATAAGTATTTCGTATCGTACCGATTAAGTTATACGCGACCAAAACGCGCAAAACGCACCTAACAAATGAAATTTATAAGAATTATATTTTTATAATTCATTTCCAAGTATTTTGATAAAATACTTCAATAAAAATTCACGCGATCACGGGCAATCAAATATAACGTTTGATACGTCACGCAATTTAATTAATCGTTAAACGATCACGCAAATCAATACCGTCACGATACCAAACATCTTAATAAGTATTTCCAAGTAATATTAAGTATTACTTCAAGTTAAAAATATCGAGTTTAAATCGTTTACGAAAACTCACATATAATACGTTTTAAGTTTAATCGGACGATGAAACGATCAGGCAAATGAACACCGCGCACTACGTAACTTTAGGGGAACAAAAATTAACCAAAAATCAGTCCCCCCAAACCAGCCCCATGTTTTAGGGATCATGCCCCCCTCTACATTTGACTAAAATCCCTTTTTCTTTTCTCATTTGGTTCCATCACCGCTCACACTACTTACTCTCACTAAAAACACACTCCTTCCCCTTCTCCTTCCTGCCCCCATACGGTTCAGCCCCCTCCACCACCTCACCATCATCATCCACCATCATTATAAAACAAGAACAAGGAACTAGCATCGTCTCACTCATTTCTCTCTAGATCCCGATTATTGGTATAAAACCCTAACTTCTCTGTATATATTTTCATGATTTACATATATTAAGATGTCTAGTAGCTCATGTGATTATATTATGTTCAAATATAAGCTTGAAAGTAATTTTAAGAACACAAACATTAAACCTTAAAATCTGACCAGAAAATAGCCCTCACGAAATCATCTATATCTTGAAAACTAGGAAGAACCAACTCTTGACATCTAAACGAAAAATGTTCATTAAGATACTGGCTACAACTTTCATTTTAGGCTCTCGGACCAGATCCTCTCGGAGCATGGTGAAAAACGTGTACCTTTGGACTGAACTCATCTCCAGACACAATCTGACCACATCTCATGTTTATTTTTGTTAAAAATAGTAAATAAACATATAAAATCACCATAAAGTGCATAAATAGACTAGGCTCATAGGTGAACATGCATGATTTTTTTTGAGACCTAGATCGACTTGAAAAGTGGTGAACCGAGTGGTATATCGAGTCCAAAATCTGGAAAATATAAACATAATGACTGTTTTAGTCATTTTGTGAAAGTGACACTTCGAAAGACCCACGAAACGTAACGACAACTTTTATAAACTTATTTTGACATATTAGGATTTGTGTAAAAATTTCGGGTCAAACGGTGGTCGTTTGACCACTTTCCCGAACCTGAACTCATGGCATACGGATTAATTCTGATCCAAACTTAGACTCTCGGACCCTTGACTTTCGGACTAAAACCTACATTCGGACACACATACACATTCGGACTTAAACACAATCGGATATACACTTACGGACCTAGACACCTTCGGACTACAGACATTCGGACATAGATATACATATATATATATATACTTTCGGATATATATAAAAGTACTCACTTTCGGAAATGCATATGTATATACTTTTATAAGTATACAAAATGATGAAACGCGCAATAATAATACTTGAAACTATTATTACAAAAACCTACCAACGGGCCGTACATATTTACAAAATATAAACAATCCAAAAACTAATCATTTGGACATTACTAGTTGAATGAGCAACTAGCATAGATGGTCCGTTGAGACATCTAATCATTATTATAACCTTGCGCGTTTAGGAAGCCCGGCAGGTTACAGTCGTTAGGACGACATCAATACCTAGTGTATCATCATTACCACTTGTTTAACAAGTCATCAGACTCAGGTGAGTCTCATAGCCCCTATTTTAATGTTTTTACTCTAGGGGTGAGAATACATGTCTGTTTTATTTTACATTTGAACGCAAGTATCAAATATCGCTATATTCTGTATGAGTTATTCATCTAATCATCATAAGTCCTCAATAGCATAGTTTGGTAATACTTTGTAGCGTGAATGTTAGTGTATGGTACCATATGGGACTGACAATCCCCGTCCGGGTTAGCACGCACTGACTGGTCAAACGGACGCATTATCATTTGTTCATACGTGAGTTGATTAGGCACACGCATAGAGGCACCCTTGCTAAGGCACTTGATTATGATCCTGACACCTCAGTTAAGCTCAGACTATATGCTCATGGCAGTTATATACATTATTGATCATTTACTAATTTGTTTAATTACAAATTATGATACTTAAATCTTGCGGTTCATACAGTACACTTTATCATTAAACCTGTGAGCTCATCAGCTTTTAGCTGACCATTTTAGCGTGTATTCTCAGGTTCCCAGCAGCAGTAGGTCTGCTTACTCAGGATGCCTTATAGCTCGAGTCGCATATATACATCATTAGGAGATTTCCTTGCATTTCTATATTTTGTATAATTAAATATGCCCTAGAATCTCTATCATTTGGCTTACGAGCTTTTGTAAACTATATTATAACAGTGTAAGACTTTTATAATATCAATGTATTGTAAACGACGCATATAGAGTCGTTCACTTTATCTTATGTGCTTTGTTTATTGATTAGTCGCGTCCCAAACCGACCCGCTTCCGTATCATAATTTGGGGGTGCGACAGATTGGTATCAGAGCCTAAGGTTATAGTGAACTAGGTTGCATTTAGTGGGCCTAGACTATGACTGTTAGGCAGTATTCCTCATTAGATATAATTGGTTCAGGAATTACATCATTCGAGTTTAATTTAACATAGCATAGCTAAATATGTACAATTAAATAAATATGATGTGATATCTGAGAGGGGTTATGTTGAACAGGAATGCGTTAGTTGACTCTGACCACGAGAGAAACCGGGACTTATACTTGGCTTGTGTTAGACACACACTAGGCTATTATGTAATATAGGTGTATATACATACATAGGCCTCACCTACGTGCAACTTTATAGGCTATTATATATTGAAGATATATGAATAGGCCTTACCTGCGTATTACATTCTAAGCTATTATATATGACGAACATATATAGATATCATGCGATAGTGTACTCATTAACGCTCACACCACCGAAGACGACGAGTATAGCTACTACCGTCTATTTAATTATACTCGCGTAACAACTTACAACACATTTTGCGGTACGTCATGTGCTATAGAGGAATATATCATTTCGTATTCCTTCCATCATTTTATTTCTTCGGAATCACAAGTGGAACCTATTGTTAGAAGGACTTATAGGTTTCCATAAGTAAAACCTTACCCCGCTCTCTCGCAAACTCGCATCTTGTATTCAACTCCATTATCTATTGAATGATGATTATAACTTGTGCTATTGTGATATATCGTGAATTTGTGCAGAAAACTCATTTATCCTTTTCTTGTTTCTTTCTTGAAGAATCATGCCGCCAAAGAGGAAGGGTTACAGTGAAGCTGAACTCAATGCATCGGTTTCCCGAGCTGTAGCTGAAGCCTTGGCAGGTCGAGACTCTCGAAGGAGTGATGAGACAATCAATACCACTCCTCCTCCTGTTATCAAACCATGTTCCTACAAGGATTTTCTCAGTTGCAAACCATTGTACTTGAAGGGCACGGAAGGTGCCGCTGGCCTGATCCGATGGATGGAACGAATGAAATCTGTCTTCAGTCTCTGTAACTGTGCTGAAGACAGCAAGTCAAGTTTAATGCTTACACCTTTCAGGAAGGTGTCCTCACCTGGTGAAATACTTATACTAGTGCTATGGGAATTGAAGTGGCTAATCAACTTCCCTGGGGAGATCTGAAGGAGATGCTAAAGGAAGAGTATTGCCCCAGCGAAGAACTTCAGAGGTTGGAGGAAGAATTCTGGAGTCTGAGAGTCCAGGGCACTGACATCGCTGGTTACACCACCAAGTTCCAACAACTCGCTCTCCTCTGCCCATCTATAGTAGACTCAGAGCAAAAGCGCATCAAGAGGTACATTCGCGGTCTCCTGGAAAGTATCCAGGGAAACGTCACCTCGTCCAAACCGACAACCATCCAAAGTGCTATCCACCTCGCACACGAACTCATGGCAATGATTCTCAGCCATGAGGCATCCATTACATCTTCTGGTAACAACAAAAGAAAGTGGTATGGAAACCCCACTCAAAATCAACCATCGTCTAAGAGGTCTGAGTCTGACAAGACCACAAGTACTGGTTCTCGTTTCAACAAGGGTTATACTGGGAACAAACCCTTCTGTTCAAAGTGCCACCGACACCATGAAGGCCCTTGCGTCAATCCTTGTGGTAAGTGCCAAAGGTATGGGCATCTGGGCAAAGACTGCAGATCTACCAATGCCAACACCACCACCACCACCAGCCAACCAAAATCCTGCTATGAGTGTAGAGATATCGGGCATTTTAGGAATGAATGCCCAAAGCTGAAAAACAAGGGTAACAACACTGCAAAGGGAAGAGCTTTCGTGCTGAACACAGGAGAGGCCCGTCAGGACCCGAATGTGGTCTCGGGTACATTCCTTCTCAACAATCTTACTGCCACTGTTCTATTTGATACTGGTGCTGATAGGAGCTTTATATCTGGTGAGTTTAGTCCATTGCTTGACATCACTCCTGTTGCCTTAGATGCTAAGTACATTGTAGAACTAGCTAACGGCAAACTCATAGAAACCAATAGTGTAATTCCTAATTGCACTTTAAACCTCGCTAACGAATTGTTTGCCATTGATCTCATACCTGTCGAGATTGGAAGTTTCGATGTCATTGTTGGCATGGATTGCCTATCCAAGCGCCGAGCTGAAATTGTCTGTTATGACAAAATCGTTCATATTCCTCTCGTCACCGGTCATCGATGGTACTTTAATCATACAAGGGGAGACCGGTGGGATGAGATTGAACATCATATCATGCATGAAAACCCTCAAATATCTTAGAAAAGGCTATCAGGCAATCCTCGCGCATGTTATGGAGAAAAAGTCAGAAGAGAAGCGACTTGAGGATGTGCCCATTGTTAGAGACTATCCAGAAGTCTTTCCCGAAGACTTTCCTGGTCTACCACCACTGAGACAAGTTGAGTTCTCAACCGATCTCGTGCCCGAGGCAGCACCCGTTGCACGAGCACCGTATCATTTAGCCCCTTCAGAACTTCAGGAGTTGTCTACGCAGTTGCAGGAACTCCTAGATAAGGGTTTCATTACACCGAGTTCTTCACCATGGGGAGCTCCGGTACTGTTTGTGAAAAAGAAGGACGGTTCATTCAGAATGTGTATCGACTACAGAGAGTTGAACAAATTAACCGTCAAGAATCATTACCCACTTCCTCACATTGATGACCTATTCGACCAACTTCAGGGGTCAAGTTCCTATTCGAAGATAGATCTACGATCAGGTTATCATCAGCTACGAGTTCGTGACATCGACATCCCAAAGACTTCCTTCCGAACTCGCTATGGTCATTACGAGTTCTAAGTGATGTCATTTGGTTTGACGAATACACCGGCTGTGTTCATGGATCTTATGAACCGATTGTGCTAACCATATCTCAACAACTTTGTCATTGTCTTCATCGATGACATTCTCATTTACGCGCGCAATGAACAGGAACACGCGCAACATCTCAAAACCATTCTAGAACTTCTTAGACACGAAGAGTTATATGCTAAGTTCTCCAAGTGTGAGTTCTGGATGCAAACTGTTCAATTCCTTGGTCATGTGATTGAGAGTCAGGGAATTTACGTAGATCCAACAAAGATTGAGGCTATCAAGTGCTGGCAAGCATCGACAACGCCGACCGAGGTACGCCAATTCTTAGGACTGGCTGGGTACTATCGATGTTTTATTGAGAATTTCTCCAAAATAGCTCAACCTCTCATGACACTGACTCAGAAGGAAAAGAAGTTCGATTGGACTGATAAGCAGGAGTCAGCATTGAAGCTATTGAAGCAAAAGCTTTGTAGTGCACATATTCTATCATTACCCGAAGACAACGATGACTCGTGGTATACTGCGATGCCTCACACCAAGGTCTATGTTGCGTGTTGATGCAACGAGATAAGGTTATTACCTACGTCTCCCGACAACTCAAAGTTCACGAGAAGAACTACACAACCCATGATCTCGAACTAGGAGTCGTAGTGTTCGCACTCAAAATATGGAGACACTATCTGTATGGCACAAGATGTACCATCTTCACCGATCATAAAGGTTTCTAGCATATATTCGATCAGAAGGATCTCAATATGAGGCAACGTCGCTGGGTCGAGTTGCTCACCGATTATGACTGCGAGATCAAGTACCACCCGAGCAAGGCAAATGTTGTTGCCGATGCCCTAAGTCGAAAAGAACATCGAAAACCACTTCGAGTCCGAGCCCTTAGTATTACCATTCATAATGATTTTATCATTCAAATCCTTGCTGCTCAACTCGAAGCATTGAAACCGGAGAACATTAAGGATGAGGCCTTGCGCAACATGGAGAAACAGTTTGAAACCAAAGCCAATGGGGTCAAATATTTCGCTAACCGAATCTGGTTACCTAGCTTTGGGAATCTTCGAGACTTAGTGATGGATGAAGCTCACAAGTCCAAATACTTTATACATCCTGGATCAGACAAGATGTATCATGACATCAAGGGATTATACTGGTGGCCAAACATGAAAGCAGAGATTGCCACGTATGTCAGCAAGTGCCTCACATGTTAAAGCGGAATATCAGAAGCCCTCCGGTCTGCTACAACAACCGGACATTCCTGAATGGAAATGGGAGCAAATCGCTATGGACTTCATCACTAAACTCCCAAGAACATCAAGCGGCTGCGATACCATTTGGGTAATCGTGGATCGTCTCACCAATTCTGCACATTTTCTTGCCATCAAGGAAACCGACAAAATGGAACGTCTCACACGAATCTATCTGAAGGAGATCTGTGACACCTGTCAAATTAGGGCTAGTAATTAGTGCCTAATCAATTATTAATACATGTAATTAGTTCTGTGTTAAGCTAATTAATGTACCGATATATATATATTATTGAATATATACAATTATGCGATTCGATTAAATCGTACAAGTTTCAAATCGAATGTATTTCGGTTCAATTAAATACGGACGTTGGTGAAACAATTTTATTGAATAATATAAAATTATTTAATAACAATATCTTTCTCAAAATATTATTTTGATAATAATACTTTGTAAATAATTCGTATCGTACAAACAACAGTTACGCGACTTAGAATCTGTACAACGAACGCGTAAATCGAGATCACAAAAATTAATGAAACATTCTTATAATGTTTTTCAAGTATTTTGGATGAATACTTCAAATGAAAATATTGAAATTTAAATCGTTACTTAAAAACGTGAAATAAACGTTTAAACACCAAACCGAACGAGAAAACGAACACCGCACGAAGCACAAATCGAATAAGTGAGAAAATGACCAAAATACCCCTGAGTGGGCCCCCTTGGCCGGCCCCCTCAACCCCCATGTGCACCCATGTGCCACCTTTCCTTTCCTCCTCTAATCCTTCATGCAACCCACTCACTCATTACTTCCATACATTCAACATGCAAGACCATTTTCCACTAACTCTCTTTCTCTCATTTTCTCCAACTTCTCTCTATCACTTCTCTCTCTAAAAATCCAGAGAATTCTAACCACCATAACTCCACCATAAACTACCAAGTCACCACCATCAACCACCAACAAATTCCTTAACTATTTGTAATAATAACAAGCTCAAGAACACTTACACCATCATCTCATCACATTTCCATCAAGATCTTTGTAAGGAAACTCTTTCTTACTTTCATATTGTTTATTTACATGTTATAAAGCTCAACTAACAAGATTATGTCCAAATATAAGCTTAAAATACGTTTTTATGAATTTTTCATAAAGAACACACAATCTGTTCAGAAAAACACAGATTACTAAAAATGTCATAACTTGAGTTCTAGGAAGAGTTAGAAGATGCATTTTTTTAAAAATTTGCGTATTCAAAAGATCTACAACTTTCATGTTTTACGTTTTTACCAGATCCGAACGTATTTTTCTCTATTTATCAATCTTTGGGACTGACCTGACTAAAAGCAGAAACTGAACTATGTATGACTAATTAAATTGTTTCTCTATGATCATGGACTTAAGACTCTTGGAAAAATATATGTTAGACCCTAAACACATAGAAGATCAGTTAGAAAAATTGGTGAGACTTGGTTGGGACCAGAAATATGTTAGATACATGGTGGAATAAACCGACAAAAAGTCGAAATGTGAAATCTTAAATATTTGGAACTTTTATAAGAATCGACACTCTTGGTGAACTTGGACACAAACCGATAATTTATTTAGACTCTATAAACTGATATTTGGGTTGGGTGAAAGTTTCGGGTCAAACCGAGTAAGTTTGACCAAGTCAACAAAAGTGGCTAGTTTTCGAAAAACTTACTATTTTTGGAAAATGGTAACAAAAATGGGTTTGGTTGACTTAATTAAGTAACTTGGACCAAAAACTAATTTTAGAAAGTTTCCCGAACGAAAACCGACACTTGGATACACTTGGGCTAAAAATAGAAATTTGGCCAGACGCTAGTGTCGCATGACCTGCGACACTAACTGCGACACTACCATAGTGTCGCTATTTATTGAAAATTTGTTTGAACATGCGACACTGACCCTAATGTTGCATAACCTCACTGCGACACTAACCTTAATGCGACACTGACCCTAGTGTCGCATAAACTCACTGTGATATTGACTTTAGTGTCGCATGACCTGCGACACTCGCATACACTGCGACACTTACCCTAGTGTCGCATGACTTGCGACACTGACACTAGTGTCGCTACTAGTGTCGCTAAAGACAGAATTTATGGGATTTATTTCTTCACTAAGTATTGAACATGGGTAACCACTTATAACCACACATGATACATACTGTAACAATGTATACGATGACACAGAATTAATAATAATGTCTTAAAGAATTATTATTATAAACTTTCACCAACGGGTCGTACACGTTTTTGATAAACAAAGTTGAACAATCAAACATTTGGACATAACTAATTGTTGGACAACAAACATAGATAGTCTGTTGAAACATCTACTCACTCATATAACATTACGCGTTTTAAACGCCCGACAGTTTACAAGTCTTCGGACATCAATTCACAGCTAATCAATTCAAGTTTATTTTAATAAACACTCAAGGCTCAGGTGAGTCTCATGGCCCCTATTTTACTGCTTTTCAATCAGGGGTGTGATATTATTGCTCGTTTTGTTTTACAAGTAGAACGCAAGTACAATTCAATCAAATACTACATGAGTTGTTTTCAACTAATCAATAAAGCCCTCCATAGCATAGTCTGGTAATACATCTGTAGCGTGAATGTTAGTATATGATATCATATAGGATTGACAATCCTCGTCCGGGTTAGCACGCACTAACTGGTCAAACGGACGTATTAGCATTTGGGAAGACGAGTGTAAATTAGGCACTCGTAGGAGGCAACTCAGTTGGGTTTCCTTAATTGGACCTGACACTCAAGTTAAGCTCAGACTATGTGCTCATGGCTGTATAACTTTTATTTTGCTTAATTGCATTTTAAATTCAATTATAAAATCTTGCGGTTCATACAAATATATGTTGATATACAAACCTGTGAGCTCACCAGCGTTTCGCTGACCCATTTTAGCATGTATCACAGGTGACCAGCAGTAGGTTGGACTGCTTAAATCAAGATCCATTAGCTCGAGTCAGCATGCAAACAATCAGAGATTTAGCTGCATTATTACATTTTGTATAGTTTAATTATGTACTTAAATCTGTCAATTTCAAAAGGAGCTAATGTAAACGATACTTTGATGTAAAATTTTATTTTATCAATTTAAATGTAAAACGACGCATGTAGTGGTCGTTTACTATTAATCTCTGTGCTTTGATTATTGATTAGTAACACCCAAATCCTGCTTCCGCTAAACGACATATTTGGGGGTGTTACAGATTGGTATCAGAGCCTAAGGTTATAGTGAACTAGGTTGCATTTAGTGGGCCTAGACTATGACCGTTAGGCAGTATTCCTTATTAAGTATGATTAGGTTCAGTGACAGCATTGTATTGGTTTAATTTAACATAGCCTGATCAACTATGTACAATTAAAAGAATATGATGTGAGATCTGAAAGGAGTCATGACTGAACAGGATACATTTGTTGACTCTGACCACGAGAGAAACCGGGACTCAAACATGTCTGTGTTAGACACTTTAGGCTATTATGTGATATATATATATATACATAGATAGGCCTCTCTCACGCTCAATATCTTAGGCTATATTATATATGTATTATATGAATATAGGCCTCATTCTTTCTAACGCTTTGTCTCAGAATGGCAAACACACCACCCAATCCGTCACGCTCTCATCCGTATGGATCGCGAAATCCAAGGGTAGCTAGGAGGAACACCAGGTTGCCTCGAGCTGACCCGTACCCCATTCATTTCACTTTGTCAGATTTAGCCACTAGGCTGCATCGACACGAACAACGACTTAATACTATGGATATCGAACTCCAAGAAACCAACGAAAACTGGAGACTCACATCACTTGAACGCATCAATCAAGTCTCCGAGGATCATGAACATACAATCAACCACATGAACACCCTTGACAATCGTCTGGGTGAAACCATCGAAACCATGGAGGTTGTCCACAATCAAGTGATTGGCAACCGAAATGAAATTTCCGTTCTACAATCAAGGCTGAACCAGTGCGAGACACGTCTAAGGGAAACCGAGGATGCCCTCCGCATGGTTAGCAGACTTGCAGAATCTGTGGACCGTCTCACCACACTACTGCCACAACTCAATCTACGTCAGGATTAGCTTAGGCTGAACCTGTACTTTATTATGCTTTCGTAGGACCTATGTATTGAACCGGATGTAATAATTCCCGGTACTTTCGTAAAACTTCTAAGTCTGTAACTTTTGAAACCTCTAACCAGAAATTGTCTGTAATCGTTTGACTTCGTATTATGAATTGACAATTTCTTTCATTATTTCTACAATATGATTGTTACTCTGTGATGTTGTATATTACCATTCTTACATATATACATCTATCGTAATTATCATCCTGGTGCAATTTCTTATGTACCTCTCATTCTTTCTTGAAGAATTATGCCGCCAAAGAGGAAAAGTTACAGTGATGCCGAACTTGCTGCTGTCGTATCTCGAGCAGTGGCCGATGCTTTAGCTGCTCGGGATTCACCCCGAAACTCACGAAACAATGACGAAACCCTAGTCAATATTCCTGTCATCAAGCCTTGTTCCTACAAGGATTTTCTCAGCTGCAAACCACTTTACTTCAAGGGCACGGAAGGTGCCATTGGTCTAATCAGATGGATTGAACGTATGGAATCCGTCTTCAACCTCTGTAACTGTACGGAGGATAACAAAGTCAAGTTTGCTGCCTACACCTTTCAAGAAGGTGCGCTTACGTGGTGGAACACCCACGCCAATTTTGTAGGCATCGAAATAGCAAATCAACTCCCCTGGGCTGAATTGAAGAAGAAGCTAAGGGAAAAATACTACCCTGAAGAAGAACTGCATCGGTTGGAGGAAGAGTTCTGGCACCTAACTGTGCAGGGAACTGACATTGCTGGATATACCACCAAATTCCAGCAATTTGCGCTGTTATGCCCGGGTTTGGTTGATCCGGAGGAGAAGAGCATCAAAAGATACATCCGCGGCCTCCCGGAAAATATCCAAGGGAACGTCGCTTCATCCAAGCCAACCACTACTGAAAGTGCTATCCGGCTAGCACATGAACTCATGGCAATGGTTATCAGCCGTGAGAAATCCAATACATCCTCCTCCTCCAACAACAAACGCAAACCTTCCGAACACCAAAATAACCAGAACAAGAAATCAAACACCATCCAAGTTTACAATACCAATTCTGAAACCAAACGTGCTTACACTGGGGATAAGCCATATTGTTCCAAGTGTAACTACCACCACGATGGTCCATGCAGTACTCCCTGCAACAACTGCAGGAGGTACGGGCCCTTGACCCGGGATTGCCGAGCCCCCAAATCCAACAACAACACCTCTCGCAACAATTCCAACCAACCCAAATCCTGCTTTGGGTGTGGAGAAACAGGACACTTCAAGAACGAATGTCCTAAAAACAAGAACAAGGACAACAACAACAACAAAAACAACAACAACGCAAGGGGAAGAGCGTTTGTACTCAATTCTGGGGATGCCCGTCAGGACCCGAATGTGGTCACGGGTATGTTCCTCCTCAACAACTTAACTGCTTCTATTCTATTTGATACTGGTGTCGATAGAAGCTTTATTTCTGATGAGTTTTGCCCACTACTTGACATCACCCCAATTGCCTTAGATGTTAAGTACACCGTAGAACTTGCAAATGGTAAACTCATAGAAACCAATAGTGTGATACCTAATTGCACTTTAAACCTAGCCAACGAAATCTTTTCAATCGATCTTATGCCTATTGAAATTGGAAGTTTCGACATCATCATTGGAATGGACTGGTTGTCCAAACATCGCGTTGAAATCATTTGTTATGATAAACTCGTTCGTATTCCTCTCGCCGTCGGTAGAACCTTGGTCATACAGGGGGAGACCGGTGGGACGAGACTAAACGTCATATCTTGCTTAAAAACTCGGAAATTCCTGAGAAAAGGTTATCCAGCAATCCTCGCACACATCATGGAGAAAAAGTCGGAGGAGAAGCGACTTGAGGATGTACCCATCGTTCGAGACTTTCCAGAAGTCTTTCCCGAAGAACTGCCTGGTCTGCCTCCGCCAAGACAGGTTGAGTTCTCAATCGATCTCGTGCTAGGTGCTACACCCGTGGCCTGAGCACCATACCGATTAGCCCCATCCGAACTTCAGGAACTGTCCACCCAATTACAGGAACTCCTGGATAGAGGATTCATTCGACCGAGTTCTTCACCTTGGGGAGCTCCGGTCCTATTTGTCAAAAAGAAAGACGGTTCTTTCCGAATGTGCATCGATTATCGTGAGTTGAACAAACTAACCGTCAAGAACCGTTATCCACTTCCTCGTATTGATGACCTGTTTGACCAACTACAAGGGTCAAGTATTTATTCAAAGATCGATCTTCGGTCAGGTTACCATCAACTTCGAGTTCGCGACATTGATATCCCGAAAACTGCTTTCCCAACTCGTTACGGGCATTATGAATTTCAAGTAATGCCATTCGGCCTAACTAACGCACCGGCTGTATTCATGGATCTTATGAATCGGGTGTGCAAACCATATCTCGACAAGTTTGTCATTGTCTTCATTGACGACATTCTCATATACTCGCGATGTGAACAAGAACACGCGCAACACCTCAAAACCATTCTAGAACTACTTAAACACGAAGAGCTTTACGCCAAATTCTCAAAGTGTGAGTTCTGGATACAATCCGTTCAATTCCTTGGACATGTTGTTAATAGTCAAGGAATCCATGTCGATCCATCAAAAATCGAGGCCATCAAGTGCTGGCAAGCACCAACATCTCCAACTGAAGTACGCCAATTCTTGGGTCTTGCCGGGTATTATCGGCGATTCATTGAAAATTTCTCAAAAATAGCTCAACCACTCACAACGTTGACTCAGAAAGACAAAAAGTTCGATTGGACTAATAAACAAGAGTCAGCATTTCAACTTCTGAAACAAAAGCTTTGCAGTGCTCCGATTCTATCCTTACCCGAAGGCACCGATGACTTCGTGGTATACTGCGATGCTTCTCATCAAGGTCTCGGTTGTGTGATGATGCAACGAGATAAAGTTATTGCTTATGCTTCGCGACAGCTCAAAATTCATGAAAAGAACTACACCACCCACGATCTCGAACTAGGAGCTGTCGTCTTTGCCCTCAAAATCTGGAGACATTACCTCTATGGCACTAAGTGCACAATCTTTACCGACCACAAAAGTCTCCAACACATATTCGATCAGAAGGATCTCAACATGAGACAACGCCGGTGGGTCGAGTTGCTTACCGACTACGATTGTGAGATCAAATACCATCCGGGTAAGGCAAATGTTGTTGCCGATGCCCTCAGTCGAAAAGAACGAACGAAACCACTTCGAGTCCGAGCCCTCAGCATGACTATTCACAATGATCTAAACATTCAGATTCTCACTATTCAACTTGAAGCTCTGAAACCTGATAATATCAAAAATGAAGCCTTGCGAGGCATGGACAAACAATTTGAAATCAAGCCTAACAGGATTTGGTATTTCTCAAACCGAATCTGGTTACCCAGTTTTGGAAATCTACGAGACTTAGTGATGGATGAAGCTCATAAGTCCAAATATTCTATCCATCCTGGATCCGACAAAATGTATCATGGCATCAAGGAATTCTATTGGTGGCCGAATATGAAAGCTGAAATCGCTACATACGTCAGCAAGTGCCTCACTTGCTCAAAAGTCAAAGTCGAATATCAAAAACCTTCTGGTTTACTCCAACAACCCAGCATTCCTGAATGGAAATGGGAACAAATTTCCATGGATTTCATAACCAAACTACCAAAGTCATCGAGCGGTTGCGATACCATTTGGGTGATCGTCGATCGTCTCACAAAATCTGCCCATTTTCCGGCAATCAAGGAAACCGACAAAATGGAACGCCTCACACAAATCTACATCAAAGAGGTTGTTTCTCGACACGGTGTTCCAATCTCGATTATCTCCGATAGGGATAGTCGTTTCACATCCCAATTTTGGCAATCACTTCAAAAATCATTGGGTACTCGTCTCGATATGAGTACGGCGTACCATCCTCAAACTGATGGCCAAAGTGAACGAACAATTCAAACACTGGAAGACATGCTACGGGCCTGCGTAGTTGATTTCGGTGTAAATTGGGAAAAACATCTACCATTGTGCGAGTTTTCGTACAACAACAGCTATCACACCAGCATTAAGGCTGCACCTTTCGAGGCACTGTACGGTCGTAAGTGTCGATCACCTATTTGTTGGACCGAAGTGGGAGACAGTCAACTCACTGGTCCTGAGATCATTCACGAAACAACTGAAAAGATCTTCGAGATCCAAAACAAATTCAAAGCCGCACGTGATCGTCAGAAAAGTTATGCTGACGTGAGACGCAAACCACTCGAGTTCCAGGTTGGGGATCGAGTGCTACTCAAAGTTTCACCTTGGAAAGGTGTTATTCGATTCGGTAAACGCGGGAAATTGAATCCCAGATACATTGGACCATTCGAGATCCTCAATAGGATAGGTCCAGTGGCATATCGACTGCAACTGCCTTCCGAGCTCAGCAGTGTATATCCCACTTTTCATATTTCAAATTTAAAGAAGTGTCTGTCTGATGAGACACTTATCATTCCACTCGATGAAATTCAAGTTGACGACAAGCTTCATTTTGTTGAAGAACCCGCCGAAATCATGGACCGTGAGGTCAAACAACTCAAACAAAGTCGTATTCCCATTGTCAAAGTCAGGTGGAATTTGCGACGTGGGCCGGAATTCACCTGGGAGCGGGAGGACCAGATGCGACTCAAGTACCCTCAGTTATTTGCCGACGCTACTTCAAACACAACTTCAAACAAAATTTCGGGACGAAATTCTCCTAACAGGCGGAGAATGTGACACCTGTCAAATTAGGGCTAGTAATTAGTGCCTAATCAATTATTAATACATGTAATTAGTTCTGTGTTAAGCTAATTAATGTATCGATATATATATATATATTATTGAATATATACAATTATGCGATTCGATTAAATCGTACAAGTTTCAAATCGAATGTATTTCGGTTCAATTAAATACGGACGTTGGTGAAACAATTTTATTGAATAATATAACATTATTTAATAACAATATCTTTCTCAAAATATTATTTTGATAATAATACTTTGTAAATAATTCGTATCGTACAAACAACAGTTACGCGACTTAGAATCTGTACAACGAACGCGTAAATCGAGATCACAAAAATTAATGAAACATTCTTATAATGTTTTTCAAGTATTTTGGATGAATACTTCAAATGAAAATATTGAAATTTAAATCGTTACTTAAAAACGTGAAATAAACGTTTAAACACCAAACCGAACGAGAAAACGAACACCGCACGAAGCACAAATCGAATAAGTGAGAAAATGACCAAAATACCCCTGAGTGGGCCCCCTTGGCCGGCCCCCTCAACCCCCATGTGCACCCATGTGCCACCTTTCCTTTCCTCCTCTAATCCTTCATGCAACCCACTCACTCATTACTTCCATACATTCAACATGCAAGACCATTTTCCACTAACTCTCTTTCTCTCATTTTCTCCAACTTCTCTCTATCACTTCTCTCTCTAAAAATCCAGAGAATTCTAACCACCATAACTCCACCATAAACTACCAAGTCACCACCATCAACCACCAACAAATTCCTTAACTATTTGTAATAATAACAAGCTCAAGAACACTTACACCATCATCTCATCACATTTCCATCAAGATCTTTGTAAGGAAACTCTTTCTTACTTTCATATTGTTTATTTACATGTTATAAAGCTCAACTAACAAGATTATGTCCAAATATAAGCTTAAAATACGTTTTTATGAATTTTTCATAAAGAACACACAATCTGTTCAGAAAAACACAGATTACTAAAAAT
The DNA here is from genome assembly GCA_963422505.1 of Pseudognaphalium luteoalbum. Lineage (NCBI taxonomy): Eukaryota > Viridiplantae > Streptophyta > Magnoliopsida > Asterales > Asteraceae > Pseudognaphalium > Pseudognaphalium luteoalbum. Next base: position 62,118,414 of record OY730194.1, read on the forward strand.
GTCATAACTTGAGTTCTAGGAAGAGTTAGAAGATGCATTTTTTTAAAAAATTTGCGTATTCAAAAGATCTACAACTTTCTTGTTTTACGTTTTTACCAGATCCGAACGTATTTTTCTCTATTTATCAATCTTTGGGACTGACCTGACTAAAAGCTAAAACTGAACTATGTATGACTAATTAAATTGTTTCTCTATGATCATGGACTTAAGACTCTTGGAAAAATATATGTTAGACACTAAACACATAGAAGATCAGTTGGTAAAATTGGTGAGACTTGACTTGGACCAGAAATATGTTAGACACATGGTGAAATAAACCGACAAAAGTCGAAAATGTTAAATCTTAAGTATTTGGAACTTTTATAAGAATCGATACTCTTGGTGAACTTGGACACAAACCGACAATTTATTTAGACTCTATAAACTGATATTTGGCTTGGGTGAAAGTTTCGGGTCAAACCGAGTAAGTTTGACCAAGTCAACAAAAGTGGCTAGTTTTCGAAAAACTTACTATTTTTGGAAAGTGGTAACAAAAATGGGTTTGGTTGACTTAATTAAGTAACTTGGACCAAAAACTAATTTTCGAAAGTTTCCCGAACGAAAACCGACACTTGGATACACTTGGGCTAAAAATAGAAATTTGGCCAGACGTTAGTGTCGCATGACCTGCGACACTAACTGCGACACTACCTGCGACACTACCATAGTGTCGCTAATAGTGTCGCTATTTATTGAAATTTTGTTTGAACATGCGACACTGACCCTAATGTCGCATAACCTCACTGCGACACTAACCTTAATGCGACACTGACCCTAGTGTCGCATAAACTCACTGTGATATTGACTTTAGTGTCGCATGACCTGCGACACTCGCATACACTGCGACACTTACCCTAGTGTCGCATGACTTGCAACACTGACACTAGTGTCGCTACTAGTGTCGCTAAAGACAGAATTTATGGGATTTATTTCTTCACTAAGTATTGAACATGGGTAACCACTTATAACCACACATGATACATACTGTAACAATGTATACGATGACACAGAATTAATAATAATGTCTTAAAGAATTATTATTATAAACTTTCACCAACGGGTCGTACACGTTTTTGATAAACAAAGTTGAACAATCAAACATTTGGACATAACTAATTGTTGGACAACAAACATAGATAGTCTGTTGAAACATCTACTCACTCATATAACATTACGCGTTTTAAACGCCCGACATGTTACAAGTCTTCGGACATCAATTCACAGCTAATCAATTCAAGTTTATTTTAATAAACACTCAAGGCTCAGGTGAGTCTCATGGCCCCTATTTTACTGCTTTTCAATCAGGGGTGTGATATTATTGCTCGTTTTGTTTTACAAGTAGAACGCAAGTACAATTCAATCAAATACTACATGAGTTGTTTTCAACTAATCAATAAAGCCCTCCATAGCATAGTCTGGTAATACATCTGTAGTGTGAATGTTAGTATATGATATCATATAGGATTGACAATCCTCGTCCGGGTTAGCACGCACTAACTGGTCAAACGGACGTATTAGCATTTGGGAAGACGAGTGTAGATTAGGCACTCGTAGGAGGCAACTCAGTTGGGTTTCCTTAATTGGACCTGACACTCAAGTTAAGCTCAGACTATGTGCTCATGGCTGTATAACTTTTATTTTGCTTAATTGCATTTTAAATTCAATTATAAAATTTTGCGGTTCATACAAATATATGTTGATATACAAACCTGTGAGCTCACCAGCGTTTCGCTGACCCATTTTAGCATGTATCACAGGTGACCAGCAGTAGGTTGGACTGCTTAAATCAAGATCCATTAGCTCGAGTCAGCATGCAAACAATCAGAGATTTAGCTGCATTATTACATTTTGTATAGTTTAATTATGTACTTAAATCTGTCAATTTCAAAAGGAGCTAATGTAAACGATACTTTGATGTAAACTTTTATTTTATCAATTTAAATGTAAAACGACGCATGTAGTGGTCGTTTACTATTAATCTCTGTGCTTTGATTATTGATTAGTAACACCCAAATCCTGCTTCCGCTAAACGACATATTTGGGGGTGTTACAAGATCGTATCCTGACACGGCGTTCCTATCTCGATTATCTCCGACAGAGATAGTCGTTTCACTTCTCAGTTTTGGAGATCATTACAGAAATCGTTAGGTACTCGTCTGGATATGAGTACTGCGTATCATCCTCAAACCGATGGCCAAAGTGAAAGAACAATTCAAACACTGGAAGATATGCTACGCGCCTGCGTAATTGATTTCGGTGCAAATTGGGAACATCATTTGCCATTGTGTGAATTCTCATACAACAACAACTACCACACCAGTATTGGAGTTGCACCATTCGAGGCACTGTACGATCGTTAGTGCCGATCGCCTATCTGTTGGACCGAGGTGGGAGACAGCCAACTCACTGGCCCAGAAATCATTCATGAAACCACTGAGAAGATCGTTGGTATCCAACAATGGCTGAAAGCCGCACGTGATCGTCAGAAGAGTTATGCTGACGTGAGACGCAAGCATCTCGAGTTCCAGGTGGGAGATCGAGTTCTGCTCAAAGTATCACCTTGGAAAGGTGTCATCCGCTTCGGCAAACGTGGAAAACTAAACCCTAGATACGTTGGAACTTTTGAGATCCTCGAGAGGATTGGTCCAGTCGCATATCAATTTTAGCTACCACCCGAGCTTGGTAGTGTGCATCCCACCTTTCACATTTCTAACCTGAAGAAATGCCTATCTGATGAGACACTCATAATTCCTCTCGATGAGATTCATATCGACGACAAACTATATTTCGTCGAGACACCAGTGGAGATCATGGACCGTGAGGTCAAACAGCTTAAGCAAAGTCGTATATCAATCGTCAAAGTTTGATGAAATTTGCAGCGTGGTCCGGAATTCACCTTGGAACGGGAAGACCAGATGCGACTCAAATATCCACATCTTTTCTCAGACTCCACTCACACGACTCAGAGCTAAATTTCGTGACGAAATTCTCTTAACAAGGGGAGAATGTGACACCCATCAAATTAGGACTAGTTATTAATTCTTAATCATCTTGTAATACATGTAATTAGTTCTATGTTAGGCTAATTGTATGTATCATTACGTGTATTTTATAAATATACGCATTTACGCGATTATATTTAATCGTGCATGTTATTATATCGGTCAAATTCCGATACATTAATACGGACGTTGGTGAACTCAAAATGTTAAATAATATGAAATTATTTAATAAACATAGTGATTTTCTAAATATTATTTCGATAATATTTCATAAGTATTTCGTATCGTACCGATTAAGTTATACGTGACCGAAATGCGCAAAACACACCAAACAAACGAAATTTATAAGAATTATAATTTTATAATTCTTTTCCAAATATTTTGATAAAATACTTCAATAAAAATTCACGCGATCACGCGCAATCAAATATAACGTTTGATACGTCACACAATTTAATTAATCGTTAAACGATCACACAAATCAATACCGTCACGTTACCAAACATCTTAATAAGTATTTCCAAGTAATATTAAGTATCAATACCGTCACAGTGGTCGTTTGACCACTTTCCCGAACCTGAACTCATGGCGTACGGATTAATTCTGATCCAAACTTAGACTCTCGGACCCTTGACTTTCGGACTAAAACCTACATTCGGACACTCATACACATTCGGACTTAAACACAATCGGATATACACTTTCGGACCTAGACACCTTCGGACTACAAACATTCGGACATGGATATATATATATATATATATATATATATATATATATATATATATACTTTCGGATATATATAAAAGTACTCACTTTCGGAAATGCATATGTATATACTTTTATAAGTATACAAAATGATGAAACGCGCAATAATAATACTTGAAACTATTATTACAAAAACCTACCAACGGGCCGTACATATTTACAAAATATAAACAATCCAAAAACTAATCATTTGGACATTACTAGTTGAATGAGCAACTAGCATAGATGGTCTGTTAAGACATCTAATCATTATTATAACCTTGTGTGTTTAGGAAGCCTGGAAGGTTACAGTCGTTGGGACAACATCAATACCTAGTGTATCATCATTACCACTTGTTTAACAAGTCATCAAACTCAGGTGAGTCTCATAGCCCCTATTTTAATGTTTTTACTCTAGGGGTGAGAATACATGCCTGTTTTGTTTTACATATGAACGCAAATATCAAATATCGCTATATTCTGTATGAGTTATTCATCTAATCATCATAAGTCCTCAATATCATAGTTTGGTAATACTTTGTAGCGTGAATGTTAGTGTATGGTACCATATGGGACTAACAATCCCCGTCCGGGTCAGCATGCACTGACTGGTCAAACGGACGCATTATCATTTGTTCATACGTGTGTTGATTAGGCACACGCATAGAGGCACCCTCGCTCAGGTACTTGATTGTGATCCTGACACCTCAGTTAAGATCAGACTATGTGCTCATGGCAGTTATATACATTATTGATCATTTACTAATTTGTTTAATTACAAATTATCATACATAAATCTTGCGGTTCATACAGTATACTTTATCATTAAACTTGTGAGCTCACCATCTTTTAGCTGACCATTTTAGCGTGTATTCTCAGGTTCCCAATAGCAGTAGGTCTGCTTACTCAGGATGCCTTATAGCTCGAGTCACATACATACATCATCAGGAGATTTCCTTGCATTTCTATATTTTGTATAATTAGATATGCCCTAGAATCTCTATCATTTGGCTTACGAGCTTTTGTAAAATATATTATAACAGTGTGAGACTTTTATAATATCAGTGTATTGTAAACGACGCATATAGAGTCGTTCACTTTATCTTATGTGCTTTGTTTATTGATTAGTCGCGTCCCGAACCGACCCGCTTCCGCATCATAATTTGGGGGTGCGACAGGTGGTGCTAGTGCTAATGCAGGTGATGACGCTAATGTTAATGTGGTAACAAGTGGAAATGGAAGGGGTGGTTATGGCAGGGGTGCTACTAGACGAGGTGTTTATAGCAGAGAAGGAGGTAGCAGGGGTGCTAATGGCAGAGGTGGAAGAGGCATTATGAGAAGGGGCCAAGCCTTGGTGGAAAATACAACATTTGGAGAGGTGGTGCATATGTAAATTTGTTCACTTAGGTAACCACATTTAATGACTTGTATATATGTGGAAAATTTTGGTATGAATATGTAAACATATTTATGTATTTGCAGACCAATAAAGGATCCAATCCTATAAACTAAGCTGGAAATGTGGTACCAAATGACCCTACAAATGAAGTGCTAAATGAAGATGGAAATGAGGTGCCAAATTATAACACCCCTCATTCAATATATCAATATAATATATATTTAAGTCAGAAGTATTTATCAAAAGATATTTCATTAATAAATAGTACATAATCTATTTAAAACTTAGATACACAATAGTTTAAAACTATTAAAAATCATAATACATTTACTACACAAAACGGAGTGTTATAGGATTCCAAAAACTTTGATTTATAACAAAATATATTAGAGTTAGCAGAGCAGTCAAACATTCCATAACATCCTCTTCCTGCCACCCACATATTCAAAATATAACCTGCAGGAAGTAAAATGAGGGATTAGGATGAAGCTAAGTGAATGAACTTGTTACACACAATTCAACTTAGCATAACTATTATTTCACAGCAAATAACTGTAAACACACATATTTCAATGAGGATCAGTGGTTCTTAGGATATCATAATACCCGGGGATTCCCCAAGAACACTTATCGTACATATCAGTATGATCATTATGGACGAGACCGATAGCTAATGGTTATTATAATCAAACACAGCTTCTACACACAACGAATGAATCAAGAACCTGTGTAGTTCACACAATAACCAATTAGCTCAACCAACTTGTTGACCTCTATAATAACTGATGCCCGAAGGCCACATAGCACGTAGATTCATAATCAATAATCCAGACAAATAAGTCTAACAAATATATCTACGTTTACATGTTGCAACCAAACAATTACGACTAAATCAAAAGGTGAGTTCCAAATCCACTCACCGATGCCTCTATAGAATCTACACTCAGCTGTCTTATATTACTGAGTCTTTGGAGTATCTGAAACACCACATAATAATGAGTTAGTAACTCATTTATAACAATCTAACTTAAAATCAACACATATCACTTAATGATAATAATCACAATTATCAAAAATTTACTTTTATTTCATAATCCTATACATCAATGTAATATAAGTATCATAATATTAAAGTACCATTTCTTAGACTCTTAAACATATACATATATCTACAATATAAGTAAAATGAAATATGAAAACTGATTGTTCCTGTTTCAGACCATACCCGATCGGCTGGATTCTCTTAGCTGATTGGCTAACATGAAGATTTTCTATGTTTTTGTTTCTTTGCAAAGTTTTGTGATCAATTTGTTCTAAGTTAGCCATATGGCCTAATATACCCGATCGGCTGGAACAATATACTCGATCGGCTCACATGGTTCACCCGATCGGGTACCCTTATAATTTTCTACTTTAAACTCGAAGGTCGGATTCTGTGATGATTTTACACTAAATTACCCGTTCATCTTATTTTACCCGATCGGCTATCAAGCCTATACCCGATTAGCTCACGAACTGTAGCCGATCGGCTATGTAAACCAGACCCAGATGCCCAATTTATTTCTGCAGCATCTTAGCTTCGAACTAAACAAAAAAACTCATACAACTCAAGCACATATCCAAATTAAACCTACATTTTAGCATCAATGATCAACGCAGACATCCTATAATAACTTCTAATGCACTTTTCATGTCCAATTTCATATAAATCAATGATTTACAAATTTTAACCTATTTGTTTAAGTTCCAAATACAACTTCACAATTCAAGAACTTGAATTCACAACTAGAACTACACTAAATCAGTCTATGAGCATCAATATCATTATTCAATCATCATATATGTTCAAACAACTAATCAATTCATCCATTTCCTATTTGACCTACTTAACAACTTAGGTTCAACATGAGGCAAGAATACTTACCTTTAATGGAGAAGATGATGGTAACTTAATAAGAAGATTATCTTGCAAGAATCACAACTTCTAATTTCAACACTTTTGTTTATGAATTCAATATTGTATGTTTTTTATTTTTCCAAGTTCTTTGTTTTGAGTTAAAGTGGAACAAGGAGAGAAATCATAAATTTGGGGAAGGTTGGAATAAAAAGGATGTCGGCTCTCCTTAAACCGACACAATTATTTGGGGTATTCTATACCCAACTTAAATCTATTGTCTAGAAACTAAATACCAATCGCGAGAAATAGTACTTTATAATACTGTCAACTATAATATTTTAAAACAGTTAATATTTCACAATTCACAATAAGTCTTGTGACTTATTTATCTAAGTTTCATAATAAAACAAATAATATTAATTAATTTCTAACACAATTTAAATAACCGATTTAGAATAGAAATTTACCAGACCAGTGGATAGGATGTTACAAATATCCTCTCCTTGAGAAAATTTCGTCCCCAAAATCTTATGACGACCAAATAATCCAGGATATCTGGATCTCATACTCTCCTCGGTCTCCCAAGTTATGTTTAAACCTAAACTTGTTTCCATTTCATTAATACCATAAGGATTTGTTTCTTTCTAAGTTTAGTAACTTTTTGTTAAAGAATTTCAATTGTTTCTTCAATTAACTTATGGTTCCGATCAACTTTCAAATCTTGCAAATGAAGAATCTGAGACTGATCTTCAACGTTACATTTTCTCTAATAACAAACGTTAAACGTGTCGGGGATACCAGCAAGCTTTGGAGGAAGATCCAATTAACTGACTGATCATTAACCACTTGACGAATTTTGAACGAACCAATGTATCTAGGAGCCAACTTTCCTCATTTTCCAAACCGGATCACACCTTTCCACGTAGAAACTTTGAGATAAACAAGTTCACCTTCAGAAAATAAAGTTGGTCGTCTACGTAGATCTGCATACTGTTTCTGTTGGTCTCTTGCAGCTTTCAACTTTTCATGTGCAATTGCCACCTTGTCAGCGGTTATTTGGACAATGTCGGGCCCAACAAACTATTTCTTTCCAGCCTCTAACCAATAAGTAGGCGTTCTACAACGACGCTTATACAACATCTCATAAGGAGGCATACCGATGCTCGAATGATAAGAATTATTATAAGCAAACTCAACCAATGGCAAATGAGAATCCCAAGAACCACAATATTCAATAACACACGCACGTAACATATCCTCAAGCGTCTGAATAGTATGTTCTGACTGACTGTCAGTTTGAGGATGATATGATGTACCCAACTCTTGTTGTAAACGCTGCCAAAAAAGAGAGATAAACCGAGAATCTCTATCTGACACAATCGACATAGGAATTCCATGCCTTGAGATAATTTCATTGACGTACAACTGTGCAAGCTTACTAAGTGATGCATTTTCACTTGTGGCAAGAAAATGTGCACTTTTAGTTAATCGATCAACAATAACCCAAATCATATCATTTCCACGTGGCGTTCTAGGAAGTTTAGTCATAAAATCCAAGATTAAGTGTTCCCACTTCTACTCTGGAATTTCTAACTGTTTCAGTGCCCCATAAGGATTCTGATGTTCAGATTTAACGTGAGCACAAACATGACAAGTACCAACAAACTTTACTATATCTGTTTTCATTGTAGGCCACCAGTACAGGGGTTTCAAGTCATTATACATTTCAGTACTCCCGGGATGAATATATAAATGAGACTTATGAGCTTCAGTCAAAATCATATCCCTAATACCACCAATAAGAGGAATCCACACGCGAGAATGAAAAGTCTTTAATCCTTTAGAATCATCAAGCAACAAGTCTTTTCTTTTCAACATGATTTCTGACTTTAGATTAGGATCTAGTAAAGCCTCCAACTGTGCATCTTTAATTTTATCCACCAAATCTAAAGAAACGTCAACTTTTAAGTAACAAACTCGGTCAGAAATACCTTTTCGATTCAAAGCATCTGCAACCACATTTTCCTTTCCTGGATGGTAACGAATTTCACAATCATAATCTTTGATTAATTCTAACCATCTTCTCTGACGCATATTCAACTCTTTCTGTGAAAACATGTACTGAAGACTCTTGTGATCTGTATAGATAATACACTTTGTAGCATATAGATAATGTCTCCAGATTTTTAAAGCAAATACAACAGATGCCAACTCTAAATTTTGAGTAGGATAATTTCTTTCATGCTTTTTCAACTGCCTAGAAGCATATGCAATAACTCTATCTCTTTGCATAAGAACAGCACCTAAACCAGCATATAATGCATCACAATATACAACACGATCATCTGAACCATCTGGTAGGTCTAACACAGGAGCCTGACATAATAATTGTTTCAAAGTCTGAAAAGCATGTTCTTGTTGATCAGTCCATAGAAACTTCTCATCTTTGCGAGTTAATTTAGTCAATGGACCAACAATTTTAGAAAAGTCTTTAATAAATTTCTGGTAATAATATGCTAAACCCAGAAAACTCTTTATATCAGAAGCATTCTTTGGGGCTTTCCAATTCATTGCCGCTTCCACTTTAGATGGATCAAATTTCACATCATCGTTACAGATTTTATGTCCCAAAAACTGTACCTCCCGAATCCAGAATTCACATTTGGAAAATTTTGCATATAAGTGTTCTCTTTTCAAAGTTTCCAACACTAATCTCAAATGAATTTTATGTTTTGATTCGGATTTCGAATACACCAGATTATCATCATTGAATACAATAACAAATTTATCAAGAAAAGGTCGACACACGCGGTTCATCAAATCCATAAAAACTGCTGGAGCATTAGATAAACCAAACAGCATGACCAAGAATTCATAATGACCATACCTGGTACGAAAAGCAGTTTTAGAAATATCATGTTCACGAACACGGACCTGATGATAACCTAACCTTAAATCAATTTTAGAATAAACAGAAGATCCCTGTAACTGATCAAACAAATCATCTATTCGAGGCAGAAGATATTTATTCTTTACAGTTCTTTTATTCAGTTCCATATAATCAATACACATTCGAAAAGACCCCGTCCTTCTTTTTCACAAATAAAACCGGTGCACCCCACGGTGAAAAACTAAGTCTAATAAATCCTTTATCCAACAACTCCTATATCTGATTCATCATTTCTCTGATTTCAGAAGGAGCTAGTCTATAGGGAGCTTTGGCTACCGGAATTGAACCAGGAACAAGATCAATCTGATATTCAACTTCCCTAACCGGTGGCAAACTAGGTAATTCATCGGGAAATACTTCCGGATATTCAGAAACAACCGCGACATTAGAAATGGATTTCTTTTCTAACTTGGCATCGATAACATAAGCTAGGTAAGATTCACAACCTTTAGACAAAAATTCCCTAGCTTTCATCAAACTAATCAAAGGAATATGCCCACAATCCCTTTCTCCTCAAGCCACGATAAATGACTCTTCAGAAATTGGGATTCTTATCAACTTGTTATGGCAATCTATACTGGCTTTATTCTGACTTAACCAATCCATGCCAATAATCACATCAAAACTAGGAATTGGAAGCAATAGAAAAGAAATTGGAAAAGTATGACCATCTATCACAATACTAGCCCCAGTTACCGAGGTGGTAACAGGAACTAACTTGCCACTAACAATTTCTACTTCTACAGGCTTGGTAATCAAAGTAGGGTTCAATTTCAACTTATCACAAAAAGACACATATATAAAGGAACAATTTGCTCCAGAATTAAATGAAACACGTGCTGGTACAGAGTTTATAAGAAAAGTACCAGTGATCACATCATCTGTGTGGACAACTTCATCGACTGTCATTTAAATGCCCTACTCACAGCCAGCGACGGATTCTTCCGCTTTTCCCCAGAAGATGAGGAACTCCCGATCGAAACCGAATCCTGTCTCCTCGCCTCAGGACATTGCCCAACACGATGACCTTCTTTCTTACAATTCCAACACACGAAATTCAGAAATTTGCAATTTTTAAATTCATGACCAAGTTCTCCACATTTAACACACTTATTAGTCTGAACAGTACATGGGCCACTATGTCTAGATCTACAAGAACCACACCAATTGGAACTCCCGGTTGAACCACTTTTATTACCAATTTTCTTATTTTGTCTGTTATTTTGCCATCTAGACTTTCCTTTACCCGAAGAATCAGTTTTAAACCTTGAAGAAGAAATATCCTTAGATTGAATACCTTGAGCTCTCATATCACTATCAACATAGTGTGCAAGAAAAAATGCCTGAGATAAAGAACCATCCAATCTCACAGTGGTACGGTAACTCGGAGGTAAATTGTCAACAAACTGTTCAACCTTAGTTTTCTCATCCGGCACCCATTGTTGAACAAATCTCAACTTATCAGAAAACTGAGATATCAACTCATCTATTGTCACATTATCAGTCAATTGCAAATTCATAAACTCCCTTCTAATACGCGTCATATCAAAATCTGAGCAATACTGATTACACACTACATTATGAAATTCCATCCACTTAATAGACTCCTTTTGTTGTTGTGTCAAATGGCCAGTGATCGAATCCCACCAAATCATCACTTCATCCTTAATACATTGAACTGCATACAAAACCTTTAATTCTTCTTAACAACGAGTCACATCAAACTTTCTTTCCGTGTCTCTCAGCCAATTCAAAGTTACCGTCGGATTTGTACTACCATGAAACTCCGGTGGTTTACTTGACATAAATGTTTTGCAAGAACAAATTTTACTTGACTGAGGTGGTGGAATAATACCAAAAAACGGTGCTTGCTGTTGAAAATGTTGTTGGGATGATCCCGCTTCAGTTTGTCTTTTAAATTTTTTGAGGTTAATTACTTCATCTTCTAGTTGAAAAAGATAATCATCTCTATATGATTCTTCATGAACCGGAACAGAAGTACCCTCATGATCATGTCTCTTATTATGAGTATCCAAAGGAGGAACATTGATCCTGGAGGCATTGTTAAGGTTGGTGGTCGGTTGTTCGTTATCTGCCATATCTGTAATCAACACAACACTTGAAATTTGTTAATCATTAGTACCTATCTACTAACAATTTCATATACCATGCTAAATCCCATACCCAGGAATGTTTGACATAACACCATCTAGATTTGGGATTGAACACTTTACAATGCTCAATTCACCCAAACCTAGGCTCTGATACCAACTTATAATACCCCTCATTCAATACATCAATATAGTATATATTTAAATCAGAAGAGTTTATCAAAAGATATTTCATTAATAAACAGTAATAATCTATTTAAAACTTAGATACACAATAGTTTAAAACTATTAAAAATCATAATACATTTACTACACAAAACGGAGTGTTATAGGATTCCAAAAACTTTGATTTATAACAAAATATATTAGAGTTAGCAGAGCAGTCAAACATTCCATAACATCCTCTTCCTGCCACCCACACATTCAAAATATAACCTGCAGGAAGTAAAATGAGGGATTAGGATGAAGCTAAGTGAATGAACTTGTTACACACAATTCAACTTAGCATAACTATTATTTCACAGCAAATAACTGTAAACACACATATTTCAATGAGGATCAGTGGTTCTTGGGATATCATAATGCCCGGGGATTCCCCAAGAACATTTATCGTACATATTCGTATGATCATTACGGACAAGACCGATAGCTAATGGTTATTGTAATCAAACACAGTTTCTACACACAACGAATGAATCAAGACCCTGTGTAGTTCACACAATAACCAATTAGCCCAACCAACTTGTTGACCTCAGTTGACCTCAATAATAACTGATGCCCGAAGGCCACATAGCACGTAGATTCATAATCAACAATCCAGACAAATAAGTGTAACAAATATATCTACGTTTACTTATTGCAACCAAACAATTATGACTAAATCAAAAGTGGAGTTCCAAATCCACTCACTGATACCTCTGTAGAATCCACACTCAGCTATCTTATATTACTAAGTCTTCGGAGTATCTGAAACACCACATAATAATGAGTTAGTACTCATTTATAACAATCTAAACTAAATTCAACACATATCAGTTAATGATAATAATCACAATTATCAAAATTCACTTTTATTTCATAATCCTATACATCAATGTAATATAAGTATCATAATATTAAAGTACCATTTCTTAGACTCTTAAACATATACATATATCTACAGTATAAGTACAATGAAATATGAAAACTGATTGTTCTTGTTTCAGACCATACCCGATCGGATGGATTCTCTTAGCCGATCGGCTAACATGAAGATTTTCTATGTTTTTGTTTCTATGCAAAGTTTTGTGATCAATTTGTTCTAAGTTAGCCATATGGCCTAATATACCCGATCGGCTAAAACAATATACCCGATCGGCTAACATGGTTCACCCGATCGGGTACCCTTATAATTTATAATTTTCTACTTTAAACTCGAAGGTCAGTTTCTGTGACGATTTTACACTAAATTACCCGTTCATCTTCTTTTACCCGATCGGCTATCAAGCCTATACCTGATCGGCTCACAAACTGTAGCCGATTGGCTATGTAAACCAGACCTAGATGCCCAATTTCTTTCTACAACATCTTAGCTTCGAACTAAATAAAAAAACTCATAACGCTCAAGCACATATCCGAATTAAACCAACATATTAGCATCAATGACCAACGCAAACATCCTATAACAACTTCTAATCAACTTTTCATTTCTAATTTCATATAAATCAATGATTTACAAATTTTAACCTGTTTGTTTAAGTTCCAAATACAACTTCACAATTCAAGAACTTGAATTCACAACTAGAACTACACTAAATCAGTCTATGAGCATCAATATCATTATTCAATCATCATATATGTTCAAACAACTAATCAATTCATTCATTTCCTAATTGACCTACTTAACATCTTAGGTTCAACATGAGGCAAGAATACTTACCTTTAATGGAGAAGATGATGATAACTTAATAAGAAGATGATCTTGCAAGAATCACAGCTTCTAATTTCTACACTTTTGTTTGTGAATTCAATTTTGTTTTTTGTTTTTTTTTCCAAGTTCTTGCTTTTGAGTTAAAGTGGAACAAGGAGAGAAATCATAAATTTGGGGAAGGTTGAAATAAAAATAATGTCGGCTCTCCTTAAACCGACCCAATTATTTGGGGTATTCTATACCCGACTTGAATCTATTGTCTAGAACCTAAATACCAATTGCGAGAAATAGTACTTTATAATATTGTCAACTATAATAATTTAAAGCAATTAATATTTCACAATTCTCAATAAGTCCTGTGACTTATTTATCTAAGTTTCATAATAAAACAAATAGTATTAATTAATTTCTAACACAATTTAAATAACCGATTTAAAAAAGAAATTTACCAAACCAGTGGAGAGGATGTTACACAAGTGATCCTGTAGATGAAGACATGGAGGAATCAGTGACACAAGGAACTCAAGTTATACCTGAGAAGACTGCAACGGATAAATACTTTGAAGATATGATTCTAAAGCAAAGGAACAAAAGAAGGAAATCTGAAAGAATTGCTATGCAGTGGAGACCTGTGAAGAATGATAAGAATGGCACTGGATTAACTCTGGAAAAGCCATTTGAGCTAGATAATGAGGGTGATGGTGCAGGTGGATTTGGGAAGTAATTTGGTAGTTTTAATTTTTTTTAGTAGATGTGAGCCATGAACATGTTGGTACTTTTATATTGCTTTTATTAGATGTAAGTGATGAACATGCAGTCCAAAACCTATAACAATTATCTATGTAATGGTCCCCTTTTGTTGTGATGAAATGGACCTACTTGTATTATGATATTGTGCACCCTCCTGTCTTTTATGTTAAAAGCAGTCAATGGCTCTTTTTTTGGGTGCAAGTGGTGTGGTATTGGTACAATAAACTTGCAATAAGGTACTTTCATACAACTAGCATTACACAAAGAACCAAAACCATTACACATTAATGTACTTGCATACAACTACTTGCAAATATATTGCTGCATACACATACTTGTAGTCACTATTGCATACAGCTACACATAACATACTGGATGGCTTCAAAACAACCACAACAGCAACACAATTACACATACAAAAACAATTGACATCATCATGTAAAACTTTGAGTTTGCTTTACTCTTCGTTGTTTCTTCTTGTATCAGACCCACAACAGCTTCCATTTTCTGCTTGTACTCATCAAATTCACCTTCCAAACTTGTATACATTTCCCTAAGGTTCTTTATCTGAATGAAATTCTCTCTTTGGTCTCAGTTCAAACATGAAAACAACTCATAAAGATTGTACTTGTACCACTCATTATCGAGTTCATCATCCAACCAATGAAACACTTTACACTTCTTCCATGGACATTGAAAAACGTGAAGATTCGACCTGATTTATTCAGTTTCATAAAATAAATCAGAAAGTATCAAAGGAATTACCATGGAATTTGGGCAAGTTAAAAACCTTGTCCATGACGTACGTTTCTTTAAAGGAAGCAACTTTTACACTCACAGTATCCTACCGATTAGGTAGAATTCAACGAGGTTGAAGATGAAGCAGACATGGCGATTTGGTTGGAATACGATTTAGGGTTTGGAATGGGGGAAGAAAGCTGCATCTTAAAGGAAAACATATTGACGTGGATGCCACGTCTTTTAATTTTTATTATGTGGATGCCACATCAATAATATCAGTATATATGTACACGACTTAAGCATGTCCAGAAATTAATGAGCCTATGGGGGGCACACACTTAATTATTTAGACACGATTAATAATTAATAACGTATTAATTATTATTTACATTTAATATAAACTAAATTTGAGGGACTTAAATGTTAAGTGGACAAACTTGTATTGGGTTTATATGGGCCGATTTTTAGGTATCCATATACAACTCAAAAAAACCTAATTAAAGCCTATAAATACAAGGCTAAGTTAGCGTTATTAGTATCCTAATAAATACACAAATACCCTAATAATAAAACCTCTTTTTCTTCCCCTTTTGTGAGCCGTGGACCAAAAGGCAAACTAAAGGGTTTTGTCTTTTGTTTTGTCGATTAAAGCAATGAAAGTAAAAAGCAAGGTTTTTAAGTTTATTACGTATAGTTCGACTTGCATCGTTATCGTGTCGTGAAGGTGGTGTGCGTGTAACCCTAGAGGGTTTTACCATTAGTGAAACCTATTCGTTTTACCAAATAATTATTTGGAGCTAGCTAAAAGGTATACGTTTTCTATCTTAACTAATTATAAATATGTGTTTATTCGCTTCCGCAATTGTATGACAATTTGTTATAGTTATTTGCTATATTATAACAGTGGTATCAGAGCCACACGTATCTTTGTAATTGATTAGATATGTTAAACATAAAATTGGTGGGGTTTGATATATTCGACTATCACAAGAGAAAAAAAAATTATTTTTGGTTACATGATATGAGTCGACGAACGAAAATATATTTTTTATTTTGGGTTTTGTTTGTTGTGACGGACAACAGAAACAAACCAAGAAGAAAAAAAATATTTAATTTTTGGGCTAGGTTGTGATCCAGCAAAACGAATAGGACAAGAAAAAAATAATATTTTTGTTGTTGTGTGGGATCACATGCAATAGCCACAAAGAAAAAAAATGTTGTTTTGGGATTGTGTGAATTACTTCCGCCGAAGAAAAATAAATACTAATATTTTTTAGTTAATTGTTAAAACTTGAAAAATCCCATAGCAAATTTTATGTTTAACAAAAATAATAACGTGTTTAATGTAAGTTGCTTTGTTATTATTAGTGTACTTTTAATTAGCAAAATAACGAGTATCCATGAAAATTCATGCATAATTTGTCATGGATATCACTTTGATATATTGATATGCTAGTTAGAATTAATTATTAATTGAGATGACATGATTAAAATTGATTAATGTAATTAAGTGTTACTTGTTTAAACTGTTTAATTGACAAGGATTACATGTCCCTAGTTTCCCATGCTTTAGGGTTACACCCACCAAAAACTGCATGAAAATTAATTATTATTGTTTATTAATTTTAGTAGTATAAAGTATACATATTAAAACATAGTGGCCATAGGATCAATGCCCTTTAAGTTAGTCGATTAGTTTAGTTTAATTATTAATTTGTCAATTGTTGACTTGTGACGCAAAATTGTTTTTTTTTTAGAAAATAAAAATTAAACTTGACTAAATGACTATGAAATTTGATTTAGAGTTTGTAATGTTACATATTTATGACGCATATGGGTTGGGCTCATATACCGTAATTTGCTCCCGTGTCGTATAATATCTAATTGATTACAAATTTATTTAATAAAATTGGTATCTTTTCATCGCTAAAGAAACACCGGCTCACCCATTTGAACAAACTATAAGAGAGCTATAAGCCGGGAGGCCATGTCTCCTTAAGAAAGTGGGTTACTTAATCAGCCTTGTGCTAGCCTTACTTCTGCGGTTCTTTGTGCGTTCATATGGAGCTACCGAGCTCTTTATGTTGATGTAAGATAAAATATTTTTTTTATTAAAACCTATGATATGAATATGGTGCATGCATATTCATACATATTTGATGACACATCAAATTGCATTACCCTAAAAACTTAAGTCATTGCCATCCAATCGTAAGAACACTAGCAGTTGCTTTTTACTCTGCATGAGACATAGGTACATTGCAATCCCAAGGTAAATTACCACTCATCGTGAGACGGTGGTGGACTATTTACAGTTCTTAATTGGACGACTTAAAATGAGTTAAGCGGTGAGATCCTTAAGCCCGTGGCAAAAGATGGGATGAAACTTGTTTACAACTTCATTTATGCTTCTTTCATAAGTAGTATTTGTAAGTCCCATAATTTCTAGGAATTGCACTAGTAATGCAATTATTGATCGTCACTTACCTTTTGAGTAACATCATTACTAGCAGATCAAATGATGTAATGATGTTATGTCAATAGGATCCTAGCCTTGTAGAAATTTAATAGTTTACTTGGTTAAACTTGGGTAAATTAATTATTCTATAAGGGTTAATTATCGAAAATACTGATTTTTGAACTTTATCTGTTTTGTAGATGGCAACTAATCCTGCCCAAAACCAAAACACTTCATCTTTCAGGCAACAATTTGAGAGAGAGAAACTTACTGGTTCTAATTTCAATGACTGGTATCATTCATTGAGGATTGTCCTCCGATCTGAAAAGAAAGCTAATGTTATTGAACAACAGCTTATGAACGCCCTTGCTGAAAATGTTACTAATGCACAAAAGGCAGAGTATTCTGCTGCTTATGATCATTACAATGATGTTGCTTGCTTGATGCTCGCAAGCATGTCGCCCGAGCTGAAAGAGCAATTTGAATTCCATGGCCTATTTGATATGATAAATGAGTTAAGGTCATTGTACGAAAAGCAAGTAGGAGTGGAGTTGTTTGACATTGTTCAAAAACTACATTCTTGTAAGCATGAATCAGGGAAACCAGTCAGTCCACATGTTCTTAAAATAAAGAGCTATTTAGAGCACTTGGCAAAACTCAACTATGCTTATCATCAGCCTGTTGCAATTGGACTAATCTTTTGTTCTCTTTCCAAAGAGTTTGAGGGATTTATGCGCAATTGTAACATGCATAGTATGAATAAGACCGTAGTTGAACTTCATTCTATGCTCATTGAGTATGAGAAAAACCTTCCCAAGAAAGATGAAACTCCCGCTGTGATGATGATGAAAGGGGGTAGAATCCAGAAGAAGCCGCAAGCTGCTAAAGGAAATCCGAAAGGGAAAGGCAAGAATAAGCAAACTGTTGCTCGTATTCCCAAACCCAAGAAGACTCCTCCAGCTAAGAAAGAGCATCCGACAAAATATGAGGTATGCCACCACTGTGGTGAAGTGGGGCATTGGAGAAGGAACTGTCCTGACTATCTTGCCGAGTTGATGCAGAAGAGGAAGCAAGCGGCTGGTAATACTGCCAGTACTTCAGGTATCTTCACCATAGAATTATATTCTTTTTATAAACATGACTCTTGGGTATATGACACTGGTTATGGTACTCACATCTGTAATACCTTACAGGGTCTTAGAGGAAGAAGGAAACTGAATCCAGGAGCTTTGCAACTGACAATGGGCAATGGTCTGCCAGCAGCTATGGAAGCAATTGGAAATTTTGATTTAATTTTACCTTCTGGTTTAGTAATTTGTTTAGGCAATTGTCATTATGCACCTTCTATTACTAGAAGTGTTGTTTCAGTTTCTCTTTTGAAAGACAACGGTTATGTAAACTCATTTACTGATAATGGTATTTCTGTTTCTAAAAATGATGTTTATTGTTTTGATGCTATTCCTTGCAATGGTATTTATGAAATAGATATGCGTGGTTGTGTTTCAAATTATAATTCTATGTATCATGTTAGCAATAAAAAAGCCAAGCCTAACTTGGAATTTCTTATCTTTGGCACTGTCATCTTGCTCACATAGGCAAAGATCGCATTAAAAGACTTCAACGTGAAGGTCTTTTAAAATCAAGTGATGATGCATCTGGCAAAATGACAAAGAAACCTTTTTCACATCAAGTGGAAAGGGCTTCTGATCTTCTTGGGATAATACATACCGATGTTTGTGACCTACTTAGACATGTGTCTAGAAAAGGTGCTAGCTACTTCATAACCTTTATGGATGATTTCAGTCGTTATGGTTATATTTACTTGTTGAAGCATAAACATGAAGTCTTTGAAACATTAAAAGAGTTTAAAAATGAAGTAGAAAATCAACTCGGAAAAACCATCAAGATCCTTCGTTCGGATCGAGGTGGTGAATACTTAAGCTAAGAGTTTAAGGATTATCTAAAGGAGTGTGGAATCATTCAACACCTTACTCCTCCATATACACCATAACATAATGGGGTGTCGGAGAGGAGGAATCGAACCTTGTTAGACATGGTTAGATCGATGATGAACCTTACAACTCTACCTCTATCATTTTGGGATTATGCTCTAGAGACTGTTGTACACATTCTCAATATGGTTCCAACCAAGAAGGTTGATAAGACACCACATGAATTGTGGCATGGGACGGTCCCTAATTTGTCTTACTTAAAGGTCTGGGGATATGAGGCGATGGTAAAGAGAGACACGCCTGAAAAACTCAAGCAAAGATCTATCAAGTGTATCTTTGTAGCATTTAATGAGACTCACCCCTGAGTAAAAACTGTAAAAGAGGGGCCATGAGACTCACCTGAGTCTTGAAGCGTTTAATCAATAAACGTGAGTTGATTAGTCGATTAGTGATGGTCCAAAGACTTGTAACCTGAGGGTGTCCACGACACGCGATGGTTATAAACATGATTGGGTATCTCAAAGATCACCCTTGTAGTTGTTTGTCCAACTAGAATGTCCAAATTACTACGATTTGGTTGATTTGTTTAAGTATTTGAAAATGCGTACGGCCTGTTGGTGATTGTTTGTAATAATAATCTTATCCTTATCATTATGATTTCGAAGTGTTATGTTTGTAAACATGTTCCAATGTGTTTTAGAAGTCGTATCGTATAAAGGTTTAAGGTTATAGAAGTTCGATACTTAGTGTGAAAAAGAGTTGCAAACAGTCTATTTTTAGCGTCACTTGATGCGACACTTAGGGGTTTAGGCGACACTTAGGAAGTGTCGCATGAAATGGAAAAATCTGAGTTTAAGGCGTTACTTAGGGAAGTGACACATTACGAGGTGTCACTAAGGCAATGTCGGTTATCAGTGTCGGGTAAGGGTTCTATGCGTCACTAGGGTCGAGTGTCAGGTGGAATTAGGGTTCAATTGTATGCGACACTTAGACAATTGTCGTTGGAAGTGTCGGTAAGTAACGTTAGGCGTCACTGGACAAGTGACGGTTGTAAGTGTCGGGAAAAAGGGGTTTTATGCGGCACTTAGGCAGGTGACGCAAATTTAGGGTTTTATGTGTCACTTAATGCGATACTTAAGTGACGCACGAAGTGACGCTATACTGGTGCGGCCTATGCGACACTTAGGTCTGTTCGACGGATTTCGAGCCAAAAATATGTTTTCTGGTTTTTGTTTGGTCCGATTCTTTTACCCAACCCTCAGATGGACATTTCAAAGCTAAATAAACAACTTTCAAGTAAAAATATACAAAATCGAAGAGTTTCGAGATTTTTCGGGAATCTTACAAGTTCACGCGGAGAGATTTCGAAAAGATGGAAATGTAGATCGTGACTCCGTGAATCTTTTCTTCCAAATGAGCGAGACGATCGGAGTACGTGTGGTGGTGTTATTTTGATGATTAAAAAGATGGTGGTGGTGGTTTTTGCTTGAAAGAAAAGAGAGAAAAAGGAGTGAGGAGAGAGGGAAAGTTGGGTGGAAATGAGGGGGGAAAGAGGGAGGTGGGGGTTTTGGTGGAAGCCTCCCCTCTTCAGTCTCCGCCTTTTGCTCCGTGTGGTTTTCGTTTTTCCGATTGTTTAAACATTAAATATTTACTTTGTACTTTTAAATATACTTTTTAAAATACGATTATTTATTCAATATTTTTAGCGGAGTATTACACCAAATACCTAATAATTGAGTTACAAGTTATGACTTACTTGTTTCGTTTTGTTGCGCATTATAACTTTTAAATCGCGTAGGTCTTATTTGTACTATACGGAACAATTAGAAATATTATAAAAATAATATTTTTGGGTGTAATACGATTATCAAATGTCGTCGTGTTCTTTAATAGTTTTGTTCACCAACGTCCGTATTAACCGAATCGAACTACGTTCGATTTAAATTGAGTACGATTTAATCAAATTGCATAATTGTATATATTCATCAATATATATTTGATACATTAATTAGCCTAACATAGAACTAATTACATGTATTAACAAAGAATTAGGCACTAATCGCTAGTCCTAATTTGGCGGGTGTTACATTCCCCCCCTGTTAGGGGAATTTCGTCCTGAAATTTAGCTCGAGGTCGCATTTGATGTAGAGTTAGTGAATAACTGAGGATACTTGAGTCGCATTTGGTCTTTCCATTCGCAAGTGAATTCCGGACTGCGCCGAGAATTCCACCTGACCTTAACGATGGGAATACGACTTTGTTTGAGTCGTTTGACCTCACGGTCTACGATTTACGCAGGTTCTTCAACAAAATGAAGTGTGTTATCGACGCTAATCTTGTCGAGTGGGATGATGAGTGTCTCATTAGATAGGCATTTCTTCAGGTTAGAAATGTGGAAAGTGGGGTGCACGTTGCTGAGTTCGGATGGCAGCTGCAGTCGATATGCCACGGGGCCAATCCTTTCGAGAATCTCAAAGGGCCCAATGTACATGGGATTTAATTTCCCGCATTTGCCGAATCAGATTACGCCTTTCCAAGGCGATACTTTCAAGAGTACTTGATCCCCAACCTAGAACTCAAGTGGTATGCGTCTCACGTCAGCGTAACTTTTCTGACGATCACGTGCGGCTTTGAGTCTGTTTTGGATTTCAAAGATTTTCTCAGTGGTTTCGTGTATGAGTTCAGGACCAGTGAGTTGGCTGTCTCCCACTTCGGTCCAACAGATCGGTGATCGGCACTTATGACCGTACAGTGCCTCAAACGGTGCAGCCTTAATGCTGGCATGATAGATGTTATTGTAGGAGAACTCGCACAATGGTAGGTGTCTTTCCCAGTTTGCACCGAAGTCAACTACGCAAGCTCGTAGCTTGTCTTCCAGTGTCTGAATAGTTCATTCACTTTCGCCATTGGTGTGAGGATGGTATGCGGTACTCATATCAAGACGGATACCCAATGATTTTTGAAGTGATTGCCAAAAGTGAGACGTGAAACGAGCATCCCTGTCGGAGATAATTGAGGTTGGAACACCGTGTCGAGAAAAAATTTCTTTGATGTATATTTGTGAGAGGCGTTCCATTTTATCGGTTTCCTTGATCGTCAGGAAATGAGCAGATTTGGTGAGACGGTCGACAATAACCCAAACGGTATCGTAACCGCTCGTTGATTTTGCTAGTGTGGTTATGAAATCCATGGCGATTTGTTCCCATTTCCATTCAGGAATGCGGGGCTGTTGGAGTAAACCAGAAGGTTTTTGATGTTCGATTTTGACTTTCGAGCAAGTAAGACACTTGCAGACATATGTGGCGATTTCAGCTTTCATGTTCGGCCACCAATAGAACTCCTTGATGTCGTGATACATTTTGTCGGACCCCGGATGGATAGAATATTTAGACTTATGAGCTTCATCCATCACCAAGTCTCGCAGGTTCCCAAAACTTGGCAACTAGTTTCGGTTTGAGAAGTACCTAACGCCATTAGGTTTGATTTCGAATTGTTTATCGATGCCTCGTAAGGCTTCGTTTTTGATGTTTTCGGGTTTCAAAGCTTCGAGTTGAGCGGCGTAGATCTGAATGGTGAGATCTTTATGAATGGTCATACTGAGGGCTCGGACTCGAAGTGGTTTTGGCCGTTCCTTTCGACTGAGGGCATCGGCAACAACATTTTCCTTGCCTGGGTGGTATTTGATTTCGCAGTCATAATCGGTGAGCAACTCGACCCAGCGATGTTGCCTCATGTTTAGATCCTGTTGGTCGAAGATGTGTTGGAGACTTTTGTGATCGGTGAATACGGTACCTCGGGTACCATAGAGGTAGTGTCTCCAGATTTTGAGGGCTAACACAACGACCCCTAGCTCGAGGTCATGAGTCATGTAGTTTTTCTCATGAACTTTGAGTTGTCGCAAAGCGTAAGCAATGACCTTGTCCCGTTGCATCAACACGCAACCGATACTTTGGTGGGAAGCATCGCAGTATACCACGAAGTCATCGGTGCCTTCGGGTAAAGATAGAATAGGAGCATTGCAAAGCTTGAGTTTTAATAGCTGGAATGCTGACTCTTGTTTATCAGTCCAATTGAACTTCTTTTCCTGTTGAGTCAGCATCGTGAGTGGTTGGGCTATTTTAGAGAAATTTTCGATAAACCGACGATAATACCCGGCCAATCCCAAAAATTGGTGTACCTCGGTTGGAGTGGTTGGAGCTTGCCAGTCTTTGATAGCCTCGATTTTTGATGGATTGACATGAATTCCTTGACTGTCAATCACGTGTCCAAGGAATTGAAAGGTTTGCATCCAAAACTCACACTTATAGAATTTAGCGTAAAGCTCCTCGTGCTTAAGTAATTCTAGGATGGTTTTGAGGTATTGCGCCTGCTTTTGCTCGTTGCGCGAATAGATGAGGATGTCATCGATAAAGACAATGACAAACTTGTCGAGATAAGGCTTGCACACCCGATTCATGAGATCCATGAATATAGCCGGTGCGTTGGTTAGACCGAATGGCATCACCTGGAATTCGTAATGCCCATAACGGGTTCTGAAAGCGGTTTTTTGGGATGTCGGTGTGATGTAATTGGTGATAACCTAATCGAAGATCGATCTTTGAATAAAAACTCGATCTTTGAAGTTGGTCAAACAGGTCATCGATGCGAGGAAGTGGATACCGGTTCTTGACAGTTAACTTGTTCAACTCTCGGTAGTCGATACACATTCTGAATGAACCGTCCTTCTTTTTAACAAACAAGACCGGAGCTCTCCAAGGTGAAGAACTCAGTCTAATGAATCCTCCATCTAGGAGTTCCTATAACTGGGTGAACAGTTCTTGAAGTTCAGATGGGGCTAGGCGGTATGGTGCTCGGGCTACCGATGCGGCACCCGACACGAGATCAATCGAGAACTCAACCTGTCTAGATGGAGGTAGACCAGGTAGTTCTTCCGGAAAGACTTCGGGAACTCAAGTCATTTCTCCCCCGACTTTTTCTCTGTGATGTGCGCGAGAATTGCAGGATAACCCTTTCTTATAAATTTTTGGGTTTTCAGACAAGAGATGATATTTAGTCTCGTCCCACCGGTCTCCCCCTGTATGATCAAGGTATACCGATGACGAGAGGGATGCGGACGATTTTGTCATAACAAACGATTTCGGCTCGGTGTTTGGACAGCCAGTCCATTCCAACGATGACGTTGAAACTTCCGATCTCAACAGGCATAAGATCGACCGAGAAGGTCTCATCGGCTAGGTTTAAGGTGCAATTAGGCATCACACTATCGCTTTCTATGAGTCTACCATTTGCAAGTTCTACGATGTACTTAACATCTAAGGCAATAGGTGGGATGTCAAGTAGGTGGCAAAACTCATTAGAAATAAAGCTTCTATCGGCACCAGTATCAAATAGAACAGATGCAGTTAAGTTGTTGAGGAGGAACATACCCGTGACCACATTCGGGTCCTGACGGGCATCCCCAGAGTTGAGCACGAAGGCTCTACCTTTAGCATTGTTGTTGTTGTTATTGTTGTTGCCCTTGTTCTTCAGTTTCGGGCACTCATTCCTAAAGTGCCTAGGATTTCCGCATTCAAAGCAGGCTCGGTGTGGTCTAGTGTTGTTGCTGGAGTTGTTGTTGTTGGCGGGGGATCTACAGTCCTTGGTGAGGTGGCCGTACCTCTTGCAGTTGTTACAATAGGGACCGCAAGGACTTTCATGGTGGCGGTTGCACTTGGAACAGTAGCGCTTGTTCCCGGTGTAATCACGCCTGGTTTCGGTGGTTGAGTTGTAGGCTTTGATGGTGTCGGGTTTCTTGTTTTGGGAGTTGTTATGGTTTTCAGACCACTTTCTTTTGAGGTGGTTGGAGGAAGAAGTGGGTGGTTCAGATTCTTCGTTCATGGCTAGAAGTTCATGGGCCAGCCGGATGACGCCATGAAGAGTGGTTTGGTTTGATGATGCGACGTTTCCCCGGAAAGGTTCCGGAAGACCGCGGATATATTTCTTGATTTTCTCGGGTTTGTTACTCACCATAGCTGGGCGAAGGATGGCAAGTTGTTGGAATCTAGTGGTGTATCCAACAATATCAGTCCCCTGCACTTTCAAGTGCCAGAATTCCTCATCCAGGTTATGGAGTTGTTCACTAGGACAGTACTCATCGGTGAGCATTTTCTTCAAGTCCTCCCAAGGGAGTAGGTAGGCGGTATCAATACCCACTGACTGGGCATATGAATTCCACCATGAGAGGGCACCATCTTCGAGGGTGCAGGTGGAGTATTTGAATTTGTCCTCTTCCGCACATTTGCTGATGTGGAAGACGGATTCCATTTTCACGAACCATCCGATCAGTCCGATGGCTCCTTTGGTTCCCTTGAAGCTCAAGGGTTTGTAGTTCTGGAAGTCCTTGTACGAACAGGGTTTGGATTGAGGCCCGTTGGCTGCTGTATCTTCGCTGCCCGAACTGGGATGTCGGGTAGCCATAGCTTGGGCCACACTTTGGGCGATGAGTTGGGCGATTTCAGTTTCGCTGAAGGTGAATCGCTTCCGTGGCATCTTGCTGAACAAGATCAAGAAAAGACAATGAGATACTTGTATGAAATTTTGATATATCACAGGTGTATATGATGAAATATACAATGATAGTACAAAGTGATAATTATATTTCATTTAGATAACCAAGTTGAATACATGGTATGGGTTTTCAAAAGATTACATAATGTGAGAAGTACAAAAGGCACCAGGAATTGTTACATCCGGTTCGAATTGTAAAAATCCTACATAGATAGATATAGATTACAAGATGATGGTCACACTAGTTCTAACGCAAGTTTAACCTTTCCATTAGTGTGACAAGTCGATCCACAGTGATGGCGAGTTGACTGATTTGTCGGGCGTTGTCTTCTGCCAAGGCTAGTCATTGTACCAGCATCCTTGAGTATTCTTCAGCCTCTTGCAGGCGTTGTTCACATTGCTCCAACCCCGAGTCTTCCACTACTTGGTCGTGGAGAATGTTCATGTTGCTAACGGTGTTTTCATGATCTTTGGAGACTTGGTTGATACGCTCTAGTTCTGTGAGTCTCTAATTTTCAATGCAACATCCATGGTGCGAAGTCATTGCTCGTGACGGTTCAGCCTAGCGGCCAAGGCCAGCAAGGTGAAGTGAGCAGGATACGGGCCAGCTTGAGGCAACCTGGCGTTCCTCCTAGCTACCCTCGGGTTCTGCGATCTGGATTGAGAGTGTGATGGATTGGGTGGTGTGTTTGTCATTCTGAGACAAAGCGTTAGAAAGAATGAGGCCTATATTCATATAATACATATATAATATAGCCTAAGATATTGAGCGAGAGCGAGGCCTATCTATGTATATATATATATATATATATATATATATATATATATATATATATCACATAATAGCCTAGGGTGTCTAACATAGACATGTTTGAGTCCCGGTTTCTCTCGTGGTCAGAGTCAACTAGTGTATCCGGTTCAGTCATGACTCCTTTCAGATCTAACATCATATTCTTTTAATTATACATAGTTGATCAGGCTATGTTAAATTAAACCAATACCATGTAGTCACTGAACCTAATCACACTTAATAAGGAATACTGTCTAACGGTCATAGTCTAGGCCCACTAAATGCAACCTAGTTCACTATAACCTTAGGCTTTAATACCAATCTGTAACACCCCCAAATTTACTGTTTGGCGGAAGCATAATTTGGGTTTTACTAATCAATAATCAAGCAAAACGACTCTATATGCGTCGTTTTAACAAAATATATTAATATTAAACTGCTTACAATAATTGAATCCATACGTAGCTCGTGTTCGATTAAATGAGAGATTCCAATACATAAATACTTGTACAAAATATACTAATGCAAGGAAATCTCTATTGTCTGCATGCTGACTCGGGCTATGGTTTTCCTGAGGGCAGTCCAAATCTACTGCTGAGTACCCGTGATACATGTAAATTGTCAGCTAATGTGATGCGTGTGAAAGCGTCTAGTTTTATTATTTATAAAGTACAGGATATACCAATCACTACTATCACATAACCAGGCAAGAATACCCGACCGGAATAGTATAGTTATGGTAAGTCCAGGTCGAACACAGGAACACATGATCGATGTTATTCAGTTAAATTGGAATTATTAATTAAACTAATAAAGCGGTAAGATAGGGGGTACATTTTAGTTCCGTACGAATGTTCAAGATGAAATAATTAACCAAACTAACAATATAAAACAAGATAAAGAGGAACAAATAAACAATTGGAGATAGACATGTAATTGCTTAGAGTCTTCACACTCAGATTCATATTATCCGGTTCATGTGTTTTGATTATCTGATTGTGATTCCTCTTATATTAACTTAGATACTAATCAAAGAGTCCAAGTTAAATGTATATTAGCCAATGTTCCGGGTCTAACTAATATCTACAATCTAGGGTTCCACATTAAACATCGATACGATGTCACAAGGATGGTGCTCTATTGTGTGCTTTTCCCTAGATTGTGCATTAAGTATTCATGACTTGTTACGCTTAATTCTCGTGGTATGACTCAACAATACCTTCTAATAATTACTTATTAGATCATTCATTTTAGATTGATTAGTAACTATTATCTTAACCTATCAAACTCAATCTATTTAGCAATGATCATAAACCTAGATTCATAATCATCAATAATCAATAACATCAAAGGAATTCAATCTCAATGACACTATTAACCATGTTAAGTAATAGCAATTAATAATCACCAATAAACAAGGATTCACAAATAACGTAACAATCTTCAATCAAACAATTCATTCAAAACACAATTATAACCTTCAAACATTCATAATCAAAGATTATTAAACTAAACAATATACATAATCTAATTCATGATTCAATTATACAAAAATCAGTTTCAAAATCTCAAACAAAACACATAGACAATGTTCGAATTGAAATCGGAAAAAGATACGCTAACCGAATCATAAACCGTTCGAAGTAGAATTGATAGGAATCAATCCTAGCCTTTTACGCCTCCGAATCATCATCAAAATGCTCCCAAAATGGGGAAGAACCCCCCTCTGGTCGGGTGCCTCTTTTTGGTTCTGGGTATTAAAAATTATGGTTAAAATGAGGCAAAATAGGGTTTTATGGGTTTTCTACCGAATTGATCCATACGGTGTATGGATTGAAAACAAGCCCGGCCCAGCTCCGCGAATATTGGGCCTCTGCCGCTTTAATCCATACGGCGTATGGATATTCCATACGGCGTATGGATTGAATTTTCAAACTTCTTCACCATTCGATCATCTTTTACTCCGACCCAATCTTCTCTTGTCCAATGCTTTATTCTCTTAGCAACTTTTCTTCGCAATTAGCTCGTTTTCTGTTCCTTTTCGATCCAAGCTCCATTTAAACTCCTAAATGCAAATATGAACGAAATGAGTATCTTATTCACATAAAATGCATTAGAAATCTATCAAACACGGGGTAAATTAGTACTAAAATATAGTACATTTTGGCGTTTATCAAATATCCCCCACTTGAATTCTACTTGTCCTCAAGTAGACTATCGATTTAAAACTTATAAACGACAAAATTTAGTAGGCAAACAAGGGCGTGTTAGGACTTACAAACAAGCTAGCATTTCGCAAACCAAAATTTTTAATTTAAAAATAATTCAACTTTAAAATTTATCAACCAAGAAACTCTTCTAGAAAACCCAAGTTTTTATGCATTATTATTAGGTATAAAAGATAACTCACAAGGATTATCGATATTGTTGTCCACCTAAACAATCTATATTTCATAAATTGAGCTTGACTTATTATTATTCTAGCAGCTTTACCCTTGATTCCCAATAAAAAAATACCCTCATACATATAACGTGCTAATATAAAACATATTATGGATATCCAATTAAAATAATCATTTTTCAAGTCAAGACATTGGTGACAGGTCTGTGCCTCAACACAACTGAGCGACATAACTTGACTTTGGTGCAGCATAATAACTTTTTAGTCAAACAATTGGTGGCAGGTCTATACCTCAGTACAACAAAGCGACATAATTTGACTACATTTTTTAAATCATGAGTTCATTTAAAATCTTTTTGCTCTTTTTCATTAAATATACTGACGGAGACCAGGTCTGTACTTACGTACAACAGAAGAAACAACACCCAGTATATCCCCAAATGATATTAATTGAATTCCAAAATTATGGCACATCGCACGCTATCATATATAAGAATTAAGACTAAAGTCATACATTGCTAAAGTTCCTCTCGGAATATCGCCTACTTCTTATATTAATTTTAATTAATAGCTCAACAATTTATACATAGATTGTCTATCGATACATCATATGAACTATCTAATATTTTAAAATTTAAGTTCAACTTATATTTTAAATTTCCAAGATTTGTTACAAGATTTTCTAAACTTAAAGAGAATACATTTTTAAAAGAAAAATCTGGGTTGAAAAATGACTAACATAAAATGCCTTACACCTTTAGTCTACCAATATTTATCGATTTATAACTCAGGACAATCAAACATCTTTTCCCCCATCCCCCACTTAAAATAAAGCAATGTCCTCATTGCAAAACAAGAAATCATAAAATAGGGAATAGAAAAGAAGTAAACAGAAAACTCCCCTGATCTCGAAGAAAAATGCTTTCTTGATCTGATTCTAAAAAATATACAACATCACACTTCCGTAGGCATCATGATTGCATTTACCGCATGCAATAAGCCTTTAAACCCATCGGTATCCCGAGTGGACGAGTTATAGTCTTGTGAGGGTTTCCAGGGAACACACATACAAATTTCAAAACTGCAAACAATAACAAGAAAACACAAAATAGAACAAGAAAACAAAATATAAAATAACTAAAAATTAAAACTACTTATTAACAAACAAAGCAGATAACAAAATCTTGTCGCAAAAACAGCCCTCCCAACCGCTAGCTGGTGCGCACAACCACCGGTTGATATTCTGTGCAAAACAAATTCAAAATCTTCGCTCCATTAAATATTAAACTATATAACAAGCATATACATATAATTAACATATAAACAATTTTCTACAAAACATTTTTTTTAAAATTTTTTTTTTTAGTTTCCAACTTAATCGAATAAGCACCCGTTCCCCGATAGAACATCAGTCCAACCGGTTAAGTGTTCCCCGACAACGACGCCAAAAACTTGATGCGTGTGAAAGCGTCTAGTTTTATTATTTATAAAGTACAGGATATACCAATCACTACTGTCACACAACCAGGTAAGAATACCCGATCGGAATAGTATAGCTATGGTAAGTCCAGGTCGAACACAGGAACACATGAATGATATTATTTATTTAAATGGGAATTATTAATTAAACTAATAAAGCAGACAGATAGAGGGTACGTTTTAGTTCCGTACGAACGTTCAAGATGAACTAATTAACCAAACGACAACATAAAACAAGATAAAGAGGAACAAATAAACAATTGGAGATAGACATGTAATTGCTTAGAGTCTTCACACTCAGATTCATACATATTATCTGATTGTAATCCTCTTATATTAACTTAGATACTAATAAAAGAGTCCAAGTTAAATGTATATTTGCCAACGTTCCGGGTCTAACTAATATCTACGTTCCACATTAAATATTGATCCGATGTCACAAGGATGGTGCTCTATTGTGTTCTTTTCCCTAGATTGTGCATTAAGTATTCATGACTTATTACGATTAATTCTCGTGGTATGACTCAACATTACCTTCTAATAATTACTTATTAGCTCATTCATTTTAGATTGATTAGTTACTATTATCTTAACCTATCAAACTCAATCTATTTAGTAATGATCATAAACCTAGATTCATAATCATCAATAATCAATAACATCAAAGGAACTCAATTTCAATGACACTATTAACCACGTTAAGTAATAGCAACTAATAATCACCAATAAACAAGGATTCACAAATAACGTAACAATCTTCAATCAAACAATTCATTCAAAACACAATTATAACCTTCAAACATTCATAATCAAAGATTATTAAACTAAACAATATACATAATCTAATTCATGATTCAATTATACAAAAATCAGTTTTAAAATCTCAAACAAAACACATAGACAATGTTCGAATTGAAATCGGAAAAAGATACGCAAACCGAATCATAAACCGTTCGAAGTAGAATTAATAGGAATCAATCCTAGCCTTTTACGCCTCCGAATCATCATCAAAATGCTCCCAAAATGGGGAAGAACCCCCCTCTGGTTGGGTGTCTCTTTTTGGTTTAGGGTATTAAAAGTTATGGCTAAAATGAGGCAAAATAGGGTTTTATGGGTTTTCTGCCGAATTGATCCATACGGCGTATGGATATTCCATACGACGTATGGATTGAAAACAAGCCCGGCCCAGCTCCGCGAATATTAGGCCTCCGCTGCTTTAATCCATACGGCGTATGGATATTCCATACGGCGTATCGATTGAATTTCCAAACTTCTTCACCATTCGATCATCTTTTACTCCGACCCAATCTTCTCTTGTCCAATGCTTTATTCTCTTAGCAACTTATCTTTGCAATTAGCTCATTTCAATCCAAGCTCCATTTAAACTCCTAAATGCAAATATGAACAAAATGAGTATCTTATTCACATAAAATGCATTAGAAATCTATCAAACACGGGGTAAATTAGTACTAAAATATAGTACATTTTGGCAGTGTTCGATTAAATGAGAGATTTCAATACATAATGTCACACCCCGCTAAAGCGGAAACACGAGATGTAACAGTACCGGGTAACAATGCATAAGATATAGAAGCAACACCATACATAATTTGTAGAAAGTATTACAAGTTATTACAAGTTCAACCCATAGTTTCAAAAGAGATTACACTAAGTTCCTAAAAGTTTCCAAAAGATAATCATAATTCAAAATAAAGCTAACGCATATGAGTATGCATCCATGCAAAAGTACTCCTAGAATGCACCTTACAGTCGTTCACCTGAAAAGCATGCAAAAGTACTCCTAGAATGCACCTTACTATCGTTCACCTGAAAAGCATGATAAAACAAAAGGGTCAACTATGGTCATAGTTGGTGAGTTCACAGGTTTAATGTCACAAACAATTGAACTAAAAGTTTTGTTCATAAGAGACATAAATAAAAATGATTGGTTGTAATAGTTGAGAATATGAAAGGTAGTATACAAAAGGTTTAATGCAATAGAGACCACTACTAAACCGATTCAACCGACACAAGCCCCAAGCTCCATGTTCTATCGCTAACATGAGTAAGGTGATACTATTCACTCACAACCAGTGTGAGTGAGGAGTGGTTTCCCCCTAAATAGCGCTATCCATAAGTATCAACGGCTCGTCTGGCTCTCGAACGAGTTAATAAGTAGTGTAAAAGGATATTTTCGGGGACTTAGCACGATAGTACTCAAGCATAACAATAGTATAAACCAATTCACATAAATAGTATAACAAAAGTTCAACAAGTTCATAAAGAGTACAACCAATTTAGTTAAAGTTCGAGATCATGCTTTTCACCCCAAAATAATAAACAAGTAAAAAGGGGCTGTGAAAACTCACAATTGAGCGTAAGAGTAAACGATGAATGTAGCGCGCGTGCTTATCGGGTATGACTCCTATCCAAGACCAATGAACACGAGGTTTCTAATTAGTTTCTTGGTAAATTAGGTTTGATAGGATTGCTTAGCTAAATAATTAGATTACAAAGTGCCAAAATGGTTTGTTTGCTTTTGAAGTTTGTTAATGTCCAATAATCGCATTGAATATAATAATGATTATACAAGTGTATAATATCTCACGATTGTTAGTGTCTAAAAATCGTAATGTTTTGAGCTTTGGAACTTTGGTTCCTTCCAAATTATGATTAACAACACACAAATCAATAAATACATCATAAGACACCCGAACCCCTTTTGGTTATCATTCATTCCAAAAATAGTAAGTTTCCCGTTTTCAAAATCGAGACCGATTATTGTTGACTCAGTCAAACCTTCTCGGTTTGACCCGAGACTTTTACCCAATCCTTAAACATGTTTATAATTCATAAAAAGTTAGTCTTTCTCAAAATAGCAAGTCCGTAAGTGTCGGCTTCCAACTTTTACCAAAATCAGTCCATAATCTTAATTTCAGAAATCTTACACTTGTTTGTTGGATTTATTAAAAATACTTATGGTCCAAATTCAAATAAGGGAAAAATCACAGATGTTCTAAAATATATTATCTACTTTGTGTAATTTTTACAGAACCAATAGAGAAGTCCAAGTATTTTTAGATTTTACTTTTATCTTCTGGAGTCGGATTTAAATACATGCATGCAATCATTATTTCTGAGCAAAATGTAATTGGAATCAATAAAAATGGCTTTCTTGAAAGTTGTAGCCAAAGAAATTTGTAAACTTTTGGCGTTAGTTTCAAGTTATTTGGAGTTGTAATGCTCCAGTTATGATTAAAACACTGAGAAGAAAGTTTCTGACTTAATATGACAGCTTGTACCCCTTTTCTTGCCAAAATTATTAAAAATATCAAACGAACTCAAACAAATATGATGCTTATGGAGTTTGAAAGCTAACATCTTGAAATTGATTTTTGAATCATAAAACGTCCATTTTGGTTATGTTAAGTGTGAGAAACACCTTGGTGAATCTCGTACTCAAATCTGGACAAAAACCAAACAAGCCCTAAAATGATGTTTTGTTCAAAATGAGAAACATTAAACATTAAGTAGAAGTGGTTCTTGATTCTTTGACATTTAATCCACTCTCTAACACATGCATGGTGTTGGATTACATCCAAGATGTGTTAGAAATGATTTTTTAAACATATAATGAAGAATTTACATAAAGATGAACAAGATTTTTAAGATGAAGATGAGCAAGCTTTCAAACAAAACGTATTTCACACTTGATTTTCGGTTTGATCATGGATTATCACTTCCTTTTAACACAATAACATGTGAGAGTGATAATCTACAAGCATCAAGTTTCATATGGGGATTTTAGCCATAGTAAGGGCTAAAATCCGAATTTATGAAGATAATACAAGAAGAAAATGGTAGATAACAAACATAAGTGATGTAGATTACCTTTCTTGTTCTTATTTGGTGATGAACACCCTTAAAAATATGGGTTTAGGGCTTGAATATGACTGATTTTTGGGAGAAAAATTGAGAGTGTTTGTGTGTGTTTTTGAGAGAGCGAGTGAAAAGTGTGAGTAAGTATTTTGGGAAAATGGAAGTAGTAATGAGCGTTTAGAGAAAATAAAAGGGATTTTGAAATGAAAAGAGGGTGGGGGGGTTAGTATGGACGGTTTTAGGTGGGGGGGGGGGGGTTTAATTATTTTTTTTTTGTCAAAAATGTATATAAATGTTGTATAATTAGTTTATATTAAAGGTGTGTAAGTATTTGTATGTTAAGAGGTTTATTTTGTGATGTTTTGGTGATTAATATTTCAGTTATAAAAGTTTATGTTCTTTAGTTTATAAAATTACTTTATTTTATAACTGAATTGCTTATAATAGGTATTAGACTGTTAATTTGTTATATTCGAGTTTCATTTACCGATTTACGGAATTTTAACAAATCTTGATTTTGAAATTTGATAGATATATTTGTGACAAGTATGGGATTTAGATTTTATATTTCTATTTTCTTGAATTAAATTAATAGACATCTAATTTGTCTAAGTTTGATATTCACAAATTATTTATCCGATTAAATTTTACGTTATCGAATCACAGGAATTTCGGTTTTGTAAATCGTTAAGGATTTTGTTAAGGTATAAAGAGGTAAATTTTTCTTTGTTTAAATTGGCACTTAGTAATATACTTTAACATGTTTGTATGAACTTATGGTTCACTAACAATCACTAAGACGTTCTACGACTTTAGTAGACCTAAGGAGTCATGACCTTAAGTTTCACAAGGATTGAAGGAATGCTGTAAATTTAAAATTCGAGTGCGGTAATGACCTGAGATTTTGACGGATGTCACAGTATCCCACCGTTGAAATGAATTTTCCTGTTGTCCCTTAACCTAGGATCTAGAACAGATCACTTGAATCAATTGTGTGGCGGAATCACACAATTGAAGTAACAAGCATGAAATCTAAATCAATACAGTGAGATATTGAATAAGAATGCTTTGTATTTCAATTACCAATGAATACTAGCTTGTTTACAGGTGTTTTAGTCGACAAGTTGTGCATAGGTTTTGTCCAACCTTTGCAATGAGCCGTGATGACTCTATATATACAAACAGATCGATCCTGCGACACTTGCTAAGTGTCGCAGATCATAACCCTAGTGCGACACTTACCAAGTGTCGCCTGAATACGACACTAGACAAGTGTCGCCCAAAACAGAAAATAATCTATTTTCTAATCTAAGTTATTACAGACTCAAGACCAACTGACAGACACACTAATATGACTCAACAAACTCCCCCGTGTCTTCAGCTTGGTCTTTTAAAATATCTTCAATATCAGATCCAGTCTGTCAGGAGATTCCAACCAGCATGAATTCCCTTAGCAATGCAGAGATCCACAACTCTCTGAAACTTCACAGCATCTTCTTGATCGATCATATCAAATTGCAATCTATTACTGTGAAGAGCTTGAAGATCATCCTTTGACATGTTAATCAGGCTAAGAGGATCAAAAACTCTAAGAGTGTAGCCAGTAACATGTTTCCATTCTTTAGCATCACGTCCCGGTCCCTTTTGAGAAAAATATTCAATAACCGCCTCACCAGTAACTGTGTCATACCACCAGAACCTAAATTTTCCCAGCACATCAAATGGTAACTTTTCAAATGGCACTTGGGTAAGATTCTTGGTTGGAGGATAATGATAACCGTATATGGGTTGGCGCGTCCTCGGGTCCAACTTCTTCTTATTTGAAAATCTAATTCCCATTACTGGTCGAATCCATTTAAATTTCTTCGTATTTATTTCTCGACGCAGTATTTGCTGAAAGAATTCAGCTTCTCGATTATCAGTGGGATTTATCATATTCAATTGAGCTAGTCGATTTAGATCAACCTTCGGTAACGTAGTTAAATGATCTAGCCTTGCCTTAAAATATTGAATGCCATCTTGCCTTTTGATGACAAACAATCCTAAATCAGCATCGAATTTCCAACTTTTTATAAGCCCAGATAAGTCTCCACGAACAGAATATGCTCGGCATCTTTTCAACTCGGGCGTTGGAGGCAAAATCCATTCTGGATACTTTCTATGTTGAGCAGTGGATGTTGAAGTACCAGCAGAATGGGAAGATGGTTCTGCAGAAGCTGCAGAAGAAGCAGCAGGAACGGTATCATCATCTGATTCTACCTCCTCATATGGATTATCCTCGAACTCATCTTCATCAGAAACCACATCAGGTTCAAATTGTAAATCATTATCAAACATGTTTGGACCCTCATTTTCAACAGTTTTTCCAAATACCAGACTTTGTAGATATTCAAGATTAGCATGCGAGTAGTCTACATTTAATGGTACTGGTTGGCCAGGTACGTGAGCTGACGACGCAAAGTAATCCAAATTAATATTTTCATTAATCTCAGAATCATTGATTACATTTACATTATCATGGCCTGTGGTTTCAGGATCTAACTCCCACGGAACCACAACCAGAGATTCCAACTCTATCACACGACGCTCAAGATCCGGTACACGAGTAGCCGTGGACTCTAACTTCAAAAGTCTTGACGCTTGAACCTGAATGAGAGCCTGTTGATCTTGAAGCATCTGGTTCATTTGCGCCATATCATCCATCAGTTTCTTCAAAAATTCCGGCTGTGGCTGAAGTTCATCAGAAGCAGCAGTCGAGGTTCGTTGATGACGTTGTAGAGGAACGTCATCGGATTCTGTGTCTGAAGAATCCTGAACCCGCTTGCCCTTATCAGCAGCGGAGGTGGTAACAGCAACAGCAGCAGGAGAAGTTGGAAAATTCTCGATATCCACTAAAACTTCTTCCAAAACCGCTTCATCAACTTGCGGTGGTGGAGCTGCAATATCCAGAAACCCATTATCCGGCGGAGCCACATATTCTTCATTAATCACGTGGCCGAATAACGGAACATCAGGCAGAACTGCCTGACCCTTTGGGGGTGTTGCACAATCCCCAAATACCCTAACTAGCATCGGAGTCAAGGTCAGAATCGACCTTGGGTCAGGCTGAATCCCTAGATTCAGGGAATTCAGGATCAGCTGCAAGAAGCGTGGATACATAAACCACTTGTTGTCGCCAGCTTGTAGATTCTCCACTAGATGCCCAAAGATGTATCCAGAGTAGTTGAAAGGTTTGTTGTAAACCAAACCCAGCATCAGAGAAATCATTCCATAACTCATCCCATCGAATCCCGCCTTCCTTGGCGAGAGGCACATAATGATAATGTGTGCCAAGTACCTCCAGACTCTGCTCAAATGTTGCTTTCTATACTGGTCTGGAGGAATCGCTGGATAACCCATACGCTGAAGACCTCCAGCAATAAAATTGTTCTCAAACTGAGTTGGAGACTCAAAATTGTCATCAAATCCCAACACTTCTCGTACCGTATCCTCCGTAATCTAGATACGATGACCAAAGACAGATGAGAAAATCCTTCGATCCTCGCCTTCTGTGTTAATGACAGCATTTGCGTAGAATTCCTCGATTTGATTCAGGTATATTGGACACGAAGCTGTTATAGCATGGTGAATCCTCGAGCGACGCAAAAACTGGATCATAGGATGAAAAGGAATCGAGTTGGCGTGCATATCATCTAGAAAAGCCACCACATTATGTCGTGGCTGCGTGCGGCGAGCATAAATAGCTAAGTTTGCCATCTGCACAAAAATAAAACATAGATAATACACAAAGAAAAGTTATACCGTTAGTACAAATAAAGTATAAACCGTTCTTTCAAAATTACTTTTAGGCGACACTTCAGTAGTGTCGCTAATTGAAGTAGCGACACTTGGGTGAGTGTCGCTCAGAAGCCTTAAAAATTACCATGCGACACTTAAGGTAAGTGTCGCAGCATTACAAATCCAGAGGCGACACTCAGTGGAGTGTCGCATAAGTGCACACGATATATAAGGCGACACTTACAGAAGTGTCGCAACAAACAATAGAATGCTAAGGCGACACTTAAAGAAGTGTCGCAATAGACCAGCGACACTTAAAGACTACTGTAGGTGACACTCAAGTTAAGTGTCGCAAAAGACAAGGCGACACTTAATCAAGTGTCGCAACCAATTGATGTTCCTTTAAAGGCGACAATTATTCAAGTGTCGCATGGCAGTAAGGCGACACTCAAGTTGAGTGTCGCAGTTGGTGTTCGAATTACCAAGTTGCGACACTTATGGCGAGTGACGCTGCGAGTGTCGCAAAGATGAACATAAAGCCAGAAACCATAAACCCAGAATTCAAATTTTTAATCAACTTCAAATTTAGGCCGAGTCAGGTTAAAAACTTGATAGATACATGTATATCGGTTATCAGGCACATGAAAGTAACACCTAACTAACTTCTATCTAGCCTAGATCATGAAAGATTCGAAAACCCTAAAAAACCGTATGAACCCTAGATTGATTAGAGCTAAATATGTCTTGACATGAAGAAAGATTTGTACCTTTAGGTGCGTATAAACTAGAAGAACAGAAATCGAAGGAAGAATTCCAAAAACGATGAGAAATACGCAGTAAAAATCGATACAGATCGAGTGTCACTTAAACCAGAGCGAGTGTCGCAAGATTTTTGTGAGTGTCGCAAAGCAAACGTGATAATAAATGTCGCAGGGTGACATTTATATACTCCATATGATAACACGCAAAAAGTCATGTTTTTGCGTGCATTAATCTCACCTTTTTAGCCTAATATGTGACGAAACTAATCAAAATAGATACTTTATCATTAAAACTCGTCACATGGGCCAAAATATAGACAATGTTTCAAAAGTCATCTAAAATGGTCGAAAAACACGATAAATCTAACGAATACGATCATGAGCATTCTCGTTCACTCGTTCTACCACTTTTTGAGCTACACAAAGAATTATGACCTCTAACTTATGTCATTTTCTTCGTTAGGAAAATACGAACGCGTGGATATAAAGAACGCTCAAAACGGATAAACGACGAAGAAGTTACGCCCGAACGAAGAAACGAAGAACCGAGGAACCAGCATACGGCTGAACCATGCCGTATACGGATGGACCTAGACCGTATACGGTCTGTGCAGGCCGTATACGGCCCATGCACAGCCGTATACGATCCAGTTCAGCCATATTCAGCCTATGCACAGCCGTATATGGTCCAGTTCAGCCGTATACGTTCCAGCTCAGGCGTATCGTGCGTTTGGGTGATAAAAATGTGATTTTTATTCGCCTTTGCGATACGGTTATGCGTTTGGAGGTTTGGATATGGTCTACGGATACGGTTGTGCGATCTCTATAAATACAAGCCTCATTTCATCATTTCAACACACCAACACATCTCACACCTTCTCATTTTCTCACACTTCTACACACACTTTCTCTCACTACTCTCTCTCTAAATTAGTTAGTTAGTTAATTAGATTAGTTAAGCTAGTAGATTAGTAGCTTAATTGTACGGAGGTGCTCCGAGACTGCGGTGTCGCACGATTTGTAATAAAGCTTTGTCAGGTTCTATTATAATCTCTATCTTGTTATTTTAAATAATGTTGTGTTGTTGCTATACTTGTTTAGAATTACTTGCAAGGATTATTGCCATGCTTAGCTAGACAAATCTGTGTTTGCTATGATAGTTGCCATGCTAGGGTAGTTATACTTAAAACATGTTGTTACTCTGTTTGTATGCTGTTGAAATATATTTGAATCTATGAATTGAATCTCAAATGTTTATCTATCCAACTTATGTTGTGGTTAGTAACATCCTTCTAGGCTTGGCCAATTGCTAGTTGTATGCCACTAATTATTCTGTGTCTGATGATCGTTGAACTCGACATGGCCGGTGTTCTCCTGGTTGAAATATTACCGGAGGGAGACACGGAGCGTAGGATTAGAGATAGATTAGATTCAGGCCATTTAACAAGTGTCTTAGAGAGAACTTTTGGGACACTTGTGACTTAACCATGTACCCCGTCACTCTGCATAAATTGATCCCTGCTATGGTGCCTTTCTGCATGTTCTTGTTTGATTGTTGCTTAGGGTTTGCATGCTAGTATCTGTTATGCTGATTAGTTACATGATTAGGTTTTCAAATATTCATCAATTGCATACGCCGGTTTAACATGCATAGAATAGTTAAAATGATTTATATGGAATAATGATGAACAATTTAATCAGCCGTTAGACCAGACCATCCCAACTTGTCCCGGTAGGAAACACCTGTTCATGTTTTTGTTTATTCAACAATTCATGCCATGATTCGGATATCTCAAATGTCCAAGATTGGGGGACAAGACTCGAGGATGGTTGTTGGTTAAATTGGTTGCTACATTTGGGACAACTTCCGGTGTAGTTTACATTCCATAACTGTTATCCATGTGACATATTATTTATCTGATTGCGGACAACTCTACGTTAGATAGATAATAGGCTAGTAGTTATGGCTCATTAGGAAATATTAATGTCATCTTAACTAAGGCTTTATCTCATTAACTACCCCTAAATAGCATGAGTAATTATCATAGTAAACACTCGCTTCACCTATAAGTTCTCGTTGCCACCTCCACTCCACTTTACTTTAATTTAGTTTAATTTTAGATAATTAGTAGTTAGTTAAAACCAAAACAACCCAAAAACTTCTTTTTAAAACCCTAGGTAAATTCCCGTAGATAACTAAAATCCTAGATCCCATGCCCGTTGTAGTTTGAAGAACGACCCTAGGTCATACCTATCGCTATACTTACCCATAGCTTTAGTATACTTAGGCCTAGCATCAAACAAAATTTTAAAAACACTCACTGACGCCGCCGCTGACGGACGGTCCGATGACAGGGTGAAAACCCGATCGACCGTTGGGGGCGCGATCAAGTTTTTGGCGCCGCTGCCAGGGACTACAACGACCGATTTACGAATTTAGTTATCTTAGTTATTTAGCGATCCTTTCGGAAGATCAATATCATCCGAAAGTTCCTTTTCTGTTCTTTCCTTTCCAAAACTCTCTTTTCTACCAAACCCGAACTTCATCAGCTATGACGAATCGTATTACTCTCGCCTCAACCTGTGCACCACTACTGGAGGGAAGAGGAGGACCTATCGTGCTACCCGACGAAAACTTCGAAATTAAGCCTAGCGTTTTCAAGTTACTCAAAACCTTCTGCCAATTTCACGGTTTTCCGCTCGATGATCCAAATTCACATTTGGTTAGATTCATCAATCTTTCTGATTCCTGTGAGCAATCAGGGATTTCGAGAGAAGTCTCCCGACTATATCTTTTTCCCTATTCTTTATCTTCGCGTGCTCGAACCTGGTTTGATGAACTCGAACCCAATTCGATTCATACTTGGGAAGAGTTGGCTACTAAGTTTATGCTAAGTTTTTCCCTCTTTCCAAGCAAACCAAGCTCAAGGATGATATTGTTAGTTTCCGACAGGAAACCAATGAGTCATTCTATCTAGCATGGGAACAATTTAAGAAAATGCTTAACAGATATCCGAATCATCAA
Organism: Pseudognaphalium luteoalbum; assembly: GCA_963422505.1. NCBI lineage: Eukaryota > Viridiplantae > Streptophyta > Magnoliopsida > Asterales > Asteraceae > Pseudognaphalium > Pseudognaphalium luteoalbum. The sequence goes on from OY730194.1 coordinate 62,161,027, forward strand.
ATGGGTAAGACGAACCTAATCTGCATATTCTACAATGGTCTGACTACTCAGCACAAGTCAACCCTCGATACTGCTTCTCAAGGAAATTTCATATCACATACTTCTGAAGAAGCCTGGGAGCTAGTTGAGACGATAGCAATGTATCAACATGACTGGGAGTTTGGCGAATTGGCTAAGGAAGTAACTAGTACTTCAAGCCTATCCTTTGAAGCTCTGCAAGCTCAAGTGGACAATCTCTCCAGAGTCTTCAAGGATCTTCAATCTTCTACACCTCTGCCTTGTAAAGGTACGAAAGAAATTCTTGTCACTACTGTTAAAAACCCTGAATCGAACTTTCATTCTAAACCTTTCATTCAGCAGCCAACCAATAACCCACATACTCAGTTTCTGCAACCTTTATCCTCTAATATGTCAGATTCTCCCGTAAATTCTCAACAACACTATAATGAAACTTTGACTAATTTCATGGTTGATCAAATGAACATAAACAAACAAGTAATAGATTTTCAAGATAAAATTGATGCTTTACTTAAAATATCAGAAGATTTGATCAAAAACCTGGAAGTCAGTCTTAAACAACTATTTTTAAAAGTTGAGAACCAAGGAGGAATCATGGTCATCACTAGAGGAGGTAAAGAAACCAGAAATGAGAAGTCTTCAGATAAATCTTCAAATCAACTTCCTATCTCTGAACCGACCACTGATCCAGTGCCTAGTGACACCCCTGTCACTGCACCAGATCCAGTATCACCTAAAGCCCCAGAAATCATTCCACGAACTAGGATACCCTTCCCTGGTAGGCTTAAGAAAGAGAAACAGGAAGCACAATTTGGGAAATATCTAGAAATGTTTAAAAGCCTGCACTTAAACGTTAGACTATTAGACGCTTTAGTAGAGATGCCTAGCTGTGCTAAGTTTTTCAAAGAACTCATTTCAAATAAAGAAAAATTAAGACATATAGTTAGTTTACCCTTAGATGCTGAATGCTCAGCAATCATGTTACATGGCCTTCCACCCAAACTAGGAGATACTGGCCGTTTCACTATTCCCTGTTTTCTTCAAAATATCCAAGTTAGTGACGCCTTAGCTGACCTAGGAGCTAGTGTCAATCTTATGCCTTACTCTCTCTATAAGAAACTAGGATTAGGTGAACTGCTACCAACTCAAATGACCATCCAATTAACTGATAGATCAGTTAAACTCCCCCGAGGAATTGCTGAAGATATAATGGTCCGAGTCGGTAAATTTATCTTCCCGGTTGACTTTGTCATTATGGATATTGAGGAAGATGCCGACGTTCCCCTCATCCTTGGTAGACATTTCCTAAACACTGCCAAGGCTGTGATTGATGTAAACGAAAAATCTTTAAAACTGAGGGTCGGAGCGAAGGAAGTCACCTTTAATATCGATAAGTTGATGAAGCACCCTATGGGAGAAGATCTTAGTCTTGTGGATGCCATGCAGGAAATATATGATGAGCATTTGGAGGAGATTCTAGCAGTCAGCAGTAACGAACCTTTCTCCAGCACTGTCATCACCAAAAGAAGACTTTGCCCAGACGACATGGGACTCTGCTCGGCTATCTCCGACAAATCAGCACCTTCCGGAGAGCTGCTATTTCCCTTACTTGAAATGAAGAATCCTTTAGCACCGCCTAACTACTCTCCCACTACCAACTCTGTTGTTGCTGTTCCTTTAGGCGAAGGCATCCCTATCCCACTTTTAAGAAGAAATCAGTTTTTTCCGATACCCGAATCATCTCCGTCTGTAGCTGAAATTCTTAAATCTTTCGAGGAGATGGATTCCGGTACCTTGCCACAACTATCTGAAGGTTGTGCAAAAGTAAATCCAGAAATCACCAAGAACGTGCTTTCCAATGAGACAGAACTTGTAGAAATAGCATCAGCCACTACAACCGACTCATCTCCAGAAGAATTAGAGTTCCAAAAGGAGTATGACGAATTACAAAGAGACGAGATCGCTCGAATGAAACCCTCTATCGAAGAACCACCAGAATTGGAGTTGAAGGAATTACCCTCTCACTTGGAATATACTTTTCTCGAAGGAACCTCACACCTACCCGTCATAATTGCCAAAGGTCTTTCACCAAAAGAGAAAACAAGACTTATCCAGGTCTTGAAGTCACATAAGAAGGCGATTGCATGGAAGATTTCTGATATACAAGGGATCAGTCCAAACTACTGCGCGCACAAGATACTCATGGAAAACGACTTCAAACCCTCCATATAGAGACAAAGGAGAGTAAACCCGATGATTCAAGACGTTGTTAAAAAAGAGGTCATCAAACTCTTGGATGCTGGTTTGATCTATCCTATCTCAGATTCCCCATGGGTCAGCCCAGTTCAGGTTGTCCCAAAGAAAGGAGGAATGACGGTCATCGCCAACGAAAAAATTGAATTGATTACTACACGAACCGTCACCGACTGGAGGGTGTGTATCGACTACCGGAAACTAAATGAAGCCACCCGAAAAGATCACTTCCCTCTGCCGTTCATCGATCAGATGTTGGAAAGATTATCGGGGAATGAATATTACTGCTTCCTTGATGGTTTCTCCAGCTATTTTCAAATTCCTCACGATCCAAAGGACCAGGAAAAGATGACATTCACATGCCCATATGGTACATTTGCCTACCGCCGCATGCCATTCGGTTTATGCAATGCGCCTGCAACATTCCAAAGGTGTATGGTGGCAATATTCCATGACATGATTGAACAATGTATGGAGGTATTCATGGACGACTTCTCAGTCTTTGGTGATTCCTTCACATCTTGTCTTTCCAACCTTGAAAGGATGCTAACCCGATGCGAAGAATCAAATCTTGTCTTAAACTGGGAAAAGTGCCACTTTATGGTGAAAGAAGGAATAGTTTTAGGACATCGAATATCAAAATCTGGAATCGAAGTTGACAAAGCCAAAGTTGAGACAATTGCCAAACTTCCGCCACCTACTTCTGTTAAAGCCATTCGCAGTTTTCTAGGTCACGCCGGATTCTACCGTCGCTTTATTAAGGATTTCTCTAAGATCTCTCGACCTATGACGCACCTTCTCGAGAAGGACACTCCGTTTGTCTTTTCAGATGACTGTCTTAAAGCTTTCAACTATTTAAAGGATCAGCTCACACATGCACCGATCATGGTCGCCCCCGATTGGAGTCTTCCGTTTGAAATCATGTGCGATGCTAGTGACTTCGCTGTTGGAGCTGTCTTAGGGCAAAGGAAGGAGAAGCAGTTTCAGCCAATCTACTACGCTAGCAAGACACCCACTGATGCACAAGAGAATTACACCACGACAGAGAAAGAGCTTCTTGCGGTAGTATTCGCTTTTGATAAATTTCGTTCTTATTTAATATTGTCCAAAACTATTGTCTATACAGATCACTCAGCCTTGAAGTATCTCTTCAAAAAGCAAGACGCTAAGCCAAGACTGCTTAGATGGATTCTCCTCCTCCAAGAATTTGACATAGAAATCAAGGATAAAAAGGGAGCCGAGAATGTCGCAGCAGATCATCTTAGTTGACTGGAAAATCCGTTGATGGAGAAGCTTAATGAGAAAGAGATTCAAGACCAGTTTCCTGAAGAATAACTAATGAATATCGGAAGATACCAAAAGGGATCTCAATTCACTTACAACCCTTGGTATGCAGACTATGCAAATTATCTGGTTGGAGGAATTGTGCTAAAAGGATTGCCCACCTCTAGAAAGCGCAAATTCTTTAGAGACGTAAAGAACTACTATTGGGACGATCCATACTTATTCAAAGTATGCCCGGACCAAATCATCAGAAGATGCGCAGACGAGAAGGAGGCAAGGAACATTCTTCACCAAAGTCATCACGGACCAACTGGAGGACATCACGGAGCAAATATGACTGCAAGAAAGGTATATGACTCTGGCTTCTACTGGCCTACTATATTCAGAGACGCTCACGACTTGGTGAAATGCTGCGATGCTTGCCAAAGGTTTGGAAGTATTTCATCGAGAAGTGAAATGCCACTTACTAACATCCAAGCTTGCGAGATCTTTGATATATGGGGGTTGGATTTTATGGGACCATTCCCAAAATCATATGGGAAAGAGTATATTCTGGTTGCTGTCGACTACGTCTCCAGATGGGCCGAAGCCCAAGCATTTACCACAAATGATTCCCGAGTAGTAGTAAAATTCTTAAAGCAGCTTTTCTCACGTTTCGGTACTCCAAAAGCGATCATCAGTGATCGAGGCACGCACTTCTGTAATGCTCAGTTTATGAGGACATTACAATATTATGGTGTCACCCATAAGACCTCTACGGCTTACCACCCGCAGACGAATCGGCAAGCCGAAGTGACGAATCGAGCGCTCAAGAGAATTTTAGAACGAACCGTGGTTAATCATAGGGAAAGATGGGCTGAAAAATTAGACGATGCTCTGTGGGCGTTCGGAACCGCATATAAATCACCACTAGGAACCACGCCCTACATACTAGTCTACGGAAAAGAATGTCATCTACCGATAGAGTTGGAGTATAAAGCTCACTGGGCGCTAAGAGGTTGTAATTTAGACCCTTTTGCAATTGGATCATATCAGAAAATGCAACTGAACAAACTAGCCGAATTAAGAGACCAAGCATATGATAGCTCTCTGCACTTCAAAGAATGAACAAAGAATACTCATGATGCAAAACTCAAATATTCTAAGTTCAAGCACGAAGACAAAGTTCTTCTCTTCAATTTGCGCTTCAAGAAATTCTCCGGCAAATTCAGATCAAGGTGGAGCGGGCCATTTGTTATATCAAAAGTCTTTACCTTCGGAGCAGTCGAACTAGAAGCCCCGGACGGTAATTTTAAAGTCAATGGCCATCGCTTAAAGCACTACATCGAACATTTCCCCCCTGGTGAGGAAGTCTATATCTTTGAACCACCTTGAGCCGACTAGTAGGTACAAGGAGTCAAGCTAGAGACTCTCTAAACAAGCGCTCTTGGGAGGCACCCCATTGCTTATTTTATTTTATTTCTTAGTTATTTTTGCTTTAGTATTATCATCCCTAAACTAACGATGCAGGATAACCCAAGTATCTGACAATACTACACTCCTACATATACATCAGGTAAGTTTTATTCATAGTATACAAACGCAAATGAACAGATGACCTCGCAAAGCTTTAACATTTAAACAAACATTTCTTGAAGTCATCTAATTATTTTGCATTTGTATACCTATTCTAAAACTATAGCATTACCTGTTTTATCTTTATGTTTCAGGATGGACGCTTCAGCTGAGACCTCAGGACAAGCTATTCAGAAACAGCAGAAAAAGAGGACCCGCAGAGGAAAAAGAAAGAAGACGACCACCATGACTGATGAGCATGCTCAGACTGCTCCTGTATCTGCCCCACTTTTTGATTTCGGAATTACCACTTCAGATCCGATAGTGACTTGGGCAATGCTCAATGAGCTTTCGATTCAGCGTAGCTCTCAGTCCGAGATCAGAGAAGCGATGGGACTGCCGAAACTCGCCGACCAGCCGTATCAGCTTGGTCAGGGTCCCAGGCCAGCTCTCACACCATTGTCCTTCTTCCCAGCTGCCCCACCACAGACTGTTCCTCCCACTGCTGTTGCTTATTCTAGGCCACCTCAGAATCCCACTGATGCACCCATGGTGTCTGATCACACTGCAGCCTTATCACGCACTTCAGATCCAGATCCTGATGCACTTGCAGCATTTGATCCAGACATGGATGATTTACTAGACGATTTCTAGCTTATTTTATCTTTAGTTATCTTTATTTTTCATTAGACCTATTATGTTGTTGAACTGATGATTATGATGGGATTTTATGACATTGCAGACCTTATCTTCGTAGGAATTGGATGAGCTTTGAAAAGAGTCTGGTCCTCACAATCCAGAAAATTATTTACACCAACCCTACACGAATATGGTCCTACATCCAGTGCCCACTGTCCGTAGGAAAGTATCTCTCCTAAACCCGTTCTTCCTACTTTAATATAACTTCGATATGTCCATTGACCACTTAAATCTCTAAGTGTGGGATCCCCTTCACTTACGACTTTTAAATTCACATTTCTCCTAAACCAAAACCCTAAGTGTGGGATTTTCTCACTACTTAGTGTAGAAACATTGGGGACAATGTTTATTTCTAAGTGTGGGATAGCGGTATATCTCTCGTCTGTCAAAATATCTGTTTAGGTTGATCTAGAAACATGCTAGTCCTCAAAATAAATTTTCAAACCCTTATTTTGCCAAAATTTTCAAAAATTTTAAACTCTTTCTAGTCACAATAAAAGCAAATTGGTTAAAACTTTGACAGTGAAATTGTCACTCATTCAGTATAACCTAAATAGTTTTACTTCGACAGTGAAATTGTCACTCATTCAGTTGACCAATGAGTTTTTTTTTTTTAAAAAAAAAAAAAGAAAAAAAAGAATGAATACAGATTTTTTTTACAAGTATTTCAAAAGTTGGTAAATATAAGGTCGAAATCATGTCGGATTCTAAACAATTTAAGATGAGAATCTAAGAGGGGCATCGCACGACTGGACACATATAACCCATTTTTGCGGTGAGGAATTTGAGCCTTATAAGCATTCATTTTAAATGCTTCACTGTTCGTTTGTTGTGTGTGACCGGTGCACGCATTTCTTAATTAGAACTTGCCCCAGGTATACATTTCGAGATCACATTGACAGGTGTCATACGTGACATAGGTACGATTAGAGGACCTTGACATTCCTTAGGATTTAAACCCCTTTTCACATATCTTTTCAAGCCAAAAAACCCTTCCAACACTCAATCTTAGTGTTGATGATCCGCTTAGAAAACCCTGTTGAGCCTTAGCCTATTTTTCTTTCATTCACCCAAATTTTTAACCCCTTATTCCCCTACCCACCAGAAACTTATCTTAGTATTTTTGAAAAAAGAGATATTTGGATACTCCTTTTTGCTTTCACTCCAAAAATCACAAATAATGTTTACTAAAACTTCTCGTGTGTGTTTTATTAATCTATATAGAAAGAAATCGAGAGTCATGTGGGGCGAAAAATTGGCACCAAAGTAAACTCAAAAATCATCAAAGGATTGAGAAATGAAAATAAGAAGGGATCTCAAAAAGGGAAATAAAAGAAAATCCCTTAGAAATTTCTTGGCAAGAAAAATCTAAGCCCAAAAATAGAAATAGAAATAGAAAAGCAAAGAAAAAGAAAAGAAAATAGCTGAAATAAAGCTAAGTGCTTCGACTCTCTCGAAAACTCGATTCTTCAAAAGAAATATCATTCTGTGTGATTTCAAAAGATAGAAGTCAAAATAGCTATCTTCTCCCCCAAAAAGTGTTATCCGTTTCCGTTTTCATTAAAAAGGATATCTAGATAAAACTTTTTTTCGAAAGTCCCAAGATAAGCAAACACCCTTAGAAACCCAGATATCCCCAATCTATCCATACCCTTTTAAACCCACACCAAACACTACAACCCATTTGAATGTCCTGGGATAATCAGTACCGTTCCTATCTAAGTGATGGAGATTTGATCCTCGGGCAAGCCTATGACGACGAGTGCTGCACGACTGGTATTTGAGCGATTTTTCATTTGGCTTAGGATAATAGGAACCCCGATACACTTTGAGTGAATTGAGTGACCACCAGTGAGATCGCCCAGTCGTGTATATTCCACAAATTTGAGAACTGAAAGTTTTCCTAAGTGAATCATCTTGAACAACTCTTAGATACGTCATGTGAATGCCTATTATTTATCTAACAGGCAAATACTTGTTTCCAATCTATATGTCTAAGTGTGGGATATTTGATAACACGCAAAAAGTCATGTTTTTGCGTGCATTAATCTCACCTTTTTAGCCCAATATGTGACGAAACCAATCAAAATAGATACTTTATCATTAAAACTCGTCGCATGGGCCAAAATATAGACAATGTTTCAAAAGTCATCTAAAATGGTCGAAAAACACGATAAATCTAACGAATACGATCATGAGCATTCTCGTTCACTCGTTCTAGCACTTTTTGAGCTACACAAAGAATTATGACCTCTAACTTATGTCATTTTCTTCGTTAGGAAAATACGAACGCGTGGATATAAAAAACGCTCAAAACGGATAAACAACGAAGAAGTTACGCTCGAACGAAGAAACGAAGAACCGAGGAACCAGCATACGGCTGAACCAGGCCGTATACGGCTGGTCCAGGCCGTATACAGCTGGACCTAGACCGTATACGGTCTGTGCAGGCCATATACGGCCCATGCACAGCTGTATACGGTCCAGTTCAGCCCTATTCACCCTATGCACAGCCGTATACGGTCCAGTTCAGCCGTATACGGTCCAGCTCAGCCGTATCGTGCGTTTGGGTGATAAAAATGTGATTTTTATTCTCCTTTGCGATACGGTTGTGCGGTTGGAGGTTTGGATACGGTCTACGGATACGGTTGTACGATCTCTATAAATACAAGCCTCATTTCATCATTTCAACACACCAACACATCTCACACCTTCTCATTTTCTCACACTTCTACACACACTTTCTCTCACTACTCTCTCTCTAAATTAGTTAGTTAGTTAATTAGATTAGTTAAGCTAGTAGATTAGTAGCTTAATTGTATGGAGGTGCTCCGAGACTTCGGTGTCGCACGATTTGTAATAAAGCTTTGTCAGGTTCTATTATAATCTCTATCTTGTTATTTTAAATAATGTTGTGCTGTTGCTATACTTGTTTAGAATTACTTGCTAGGATTATTGCCATGCTTAGCTAGAAAAATCTTTATTTGCTATGATAGTTGCCATGCTAGGGTAGTTATACTTAAAACATGTTGTTACTCTGTTTGTATGCTGTTGAAATATATTTGAATCTATGAATTGAATCTCAAATGTTTATCTATCCAACTTATGCTGTGGTTAGTAACATCCTTCTAGGCTTGGCCAATTGCTAGTTGTATGCCACTAATTATTCTGTGTCTGATGATCGTTGAACTCGACATGGCCGGTGTTCTCCTGGTTGAAATATTACCGGAGGGAGACACGGAGCGTAGGATTAGAGATAGATTAGATTCAGGCCATTTAACAAGTGTCTTAGAGAGAACTTTCGGGACACTTGTGACTTAACCATGTCCCCCGTCACTCTGCATAAATTGATCCCTGCTATGGTGCCTTTCTGCATGTTCTTGTTTGATTGTTGCTTAGGGTTTGCATGCTAGTATCTGTTATGCTGATTAGTTACATGATTAGGTTTTCAAATATTCATCAATTGCATACGCCAGTTTAACATGCATAGAATAGTTAAAATGATTTATATGGAATAATGATGAACAATTTAATCAGCCGTTAGACCAGACCATCCCAACTTGTCCCGGTAGGAAACCCCTGTTCATGTTTTTGTTTATTCAATAATTCTTGCCATGATTCGGATATCTCAAATGTCCAAGATTGGGGGACAAGACTCGAGGATGGTTGTTGGTTAAATTGGTTGCTACATTTGGGACAACTTCCGGTGTAGTTTACATTCCATAACTGTTATCCATGTGACGTATTATTTATCTGATTGCGGACAACTCTACGTTAGATAGATAATAGGCTAGTAGTTATGGCTCATTAGGAAATATTAATGTCATCTTAACTAAGGCTTTATCTCATTAACTACCCCTAAATAGCTTGAGTAATTATCATAGTAAACACTCGCTTCACCTATAAGTTCTCGTTGCCACCTCCACTCCACTTTACTTTAATTTAGTTTAATTTTAGATAATTAGTAGTTAGTTAAAACCAAAATAACCCAAAAACTTCTTTTTAAAACCCTAGGTAAATTCCCGTAGATAACTAAAATCCTAGATCCCATGCCCGTTGTAGTTTGAAGAACGACCCTAGGTCATACCTATCGCTATACTTACCCATAGCTTTAGTATACTTAGGCCCAACATAAAACAAAATTTTAAAAACACTCACTGACGCCGCCGCTGACGGACGGTCCGACGACAGGGTGAAAACCCGATCGACCGTTGGGGGCGCGTCACCATACTATAGGCGACACTCGATGCGACACTCAGTGAGTGTCGTAGACTCAAAATTTTGAAAATTCCTAAGATTTTCAAATTCTTTCGCGATTTGGTTTTGACTATTCAGTGACATTTGACTTTAAGTAAAATAAAATATATTAAAATAATTACAACTTAACTAGGAATTCAAAACAAATACACTATTTTTGGTGACGGAATTGTTTTGGGTCTGGTTAGGGATCATATCAAGTCATCATACATTAATTTGCATATATTTGTTGTTATTCCAATTATCAGTATACTTGTCCTCTTTAAATTTACATAACATATTTAAAATAAATTTAATAACACACAGTTCAAGATGATTGTTCATATCATTATCCACTTAAACAGTTAACCTTCATTCATCTGAAATAACCTTTTATTGTTAATATGTTCAATCTTTTGCAGTTCACACATATGACATACCCCTAACATCTAGATATGGTTAATCTTTATATTAAGAAAAATTATATGAAACTTATTTTTAAGAATCAAGACATTGGTGATAGGTCTGTACTTACGTACAACAGAGCAACTTAACTTGATTCAGGTTTAAACAAAATCAATTTTCGTCAAGTCATTAGTGACAGGTATGTACTTCCGTACAACAAAGCGACTTAAGTTGACTTAAGGATATATTTTTATTTGAAGCTCTAAGATTTTGCAAGTCTGATGAACTTGCGGTTGTTTAATTTTAAGATATAATACCAGAGACCAGGTCTGTACTGACGTACAACAAAGGAAACCAATACTATATCCCCCAAATAAGTTGATATAAAATTTCAGAATACAAAAATTGTCCATATTAAATATAGGAATGAAGACACACAGTCGTACGTCATATGATGTTTACTACAAAAAAAAAAAAAAAATTAACAGGTAGTTGATGTTACTGCTTAATATCTCAGAGAACCAATAGAGAGTTGCCTATTAACATATCATATGATGAAGTTGTGTGTTAAGAAATTTATGATAAATACATTAGATAAACCTACTGATACATCAGATATAACAGGGAACATTTGCATTTCATGAATGATACTTAATGTACTATCATATCCCAAGTTGTTTACAGACACAACCTAACGTCTGTTTATAGATGTAGCAAGAATACATTACTTTAATACTAATAAGTATAAAGTGTGGCTCTTGCGAGAAATTTTTTTTTTTTTTTAAATTAACTAATATTACAAGTAAAATCAACGTCACTGTAACGATTTAAAAAATCGTAAGCCAAGCATAGAAACTAATTCATCAAAATGAGAACGGGAAAAGGCCTTAGTAAACAAGTCAGCCTTTTGCTTAAGTGTTTCTATTTGGATAAGGTCAATAAGGTGTTTCTCATAGCAATCCCGTATAAAGTGAAATCTAATCTCTATATGTTTTGTTTTAGAGTGCTATACGGGATTGCGTGTGATAGATATGGCTGCAGTGTTATCTATATGTATAGGAGTAAGAGTTAAGATGAAACCATAATCGCGAAGTTGATGCTGAATCCACAGAACCTGTGAACAACAGCTGGTAGCAGCAATATATTCAGCCTCGGCTGTGGAGGTTGAAACGGTTGTCTGCTTTTTACACTGCCATGACACTAAGCGCGGTCCAAGAAACTGACATCCACCAGATATGGACTTCTTATCCTTGTTGCATCCGCCATAATCTGAATCTGAATACGCAGTCAGAGTGAAGTCGTCTTCATTTGAGTACCATAGACCAAGAGTGGGTCTATATTTGAGATCCCCAAAAATCCGCTGAACTGCCTTCATATGAGAAACCTTCGGATGAGCTTGGTACCTGGAACACAAAGAAACAGCAAAAACAATATTTGGTCTTGAAGCAGTAAGGTACATGAGAGAACCTATCATTGAACTATAGGCCTTCTCGTTACACTCATCATCTTCCTCAGCTGGTCCAAGTTTGTGAGATACCTCAATGGGGGTGCCATAAGTCTTACAATCATGCAAATTATACCTAGTCAACATGTCATAGACATATTTTGACTGATGGATATAAATGCCTTTGGCAGATTGTTCAACTTGGACACGTAGAAAGAATGTGAGTTCTCCCATTGAACTCATCTCAAACTCAGACTTCATAAGTTGCTTAAATTCCTTGCAGAGAGCATTACTTGTAGAGCCAAAGATGATGTCATCCACATATACCTGCACAAGTAACAAATCGTTTTTGGACCTTTTTGTAAAAAGAGTGCTGTCAATCTGTCCTCTTGAAAATCCATGCTTGAGTAGATGTGTAGACAGCCTCTCGTACCATGCTCGTGGTGCTTGGTGAAGACCATACAAAGCCTTGTCTAACTTGCAGACATAATCCGGATGTACCGAGTCTTCAAATCCAGGAGGTTGCCTAACATAGACTTCCTCCACAACTTGTCCATAAAGAAATGCACTCTTTACATCTAGTTGATAAACCCGAATACCTTTAAATGAAGCATAAGCCAAAAATATGCGAATAGATTCCAATCTAGCTATAGGGGCGAATACTTCATCGTAGTCCAATCCTTCAATTTGTGTAAATCCTTGAACTACTAATCACGCCTTATTCCTAACCACTACACCGCGGTTATCCTTCTTCACACGATATACCCAACGAGTTCCAATTGCATGGACACCCTTGGGTAGAGGAACTAATTCCTTAACTTTCAGCTTCTTAAATTGATGCAGTTCTTCTTGCATTGCTTCGACCCAATGCGGATCCTTTAACGCATCAGCTGTTTTCTTTGGTTCAACTTGAGATAGAAAACATTTTTCCATCTCAGTTACAAGACATTCCAAGGAGGCTGTAGGAGGTGCTTCAGAAGTTGAAGCAGACGTGTCGGTCACGGCCAATTGATGTCTAGTTTGAACACCTTTACTTAACTCACCAATGATATTATCAGTGGGGTGAGTTTTATGAATTCGAGTCTGTGGAATTGAGTTAGGCACAATAACTAATTCAAAATTATTAAGATCTCCTTCAGTAGCATTTTTCTCGGATGGAGGATAATTGGCTTCATCATCATTCTCAGAAGGACTAGCCATATCTAACGGTTGAGGTGATGGAGGATCTGTTGTTAGAATTGGTGCATCAACTGATGGTGTTAATGCAGAGGTGGAAGATGTATTAGGTTGGACAGGTGGTGCAGATGGAGTGTGAGCTACATTAATATCCAAACCATGTAGAAGAGTGACAATAGTTTCTTCATCATCAACATTCTCAGGTGTTGGAATATTGAATGAGTCAAAGAAACTATCATACTGGAACAGATTTTCTGGTCCTTTGCCTTCAGGAGGACCCATATAGCGTAAACACTTGACTTCATAATGCTCCTCAATACGCTTTGTGGATAAATTGTAAACTCTCTTGTTAGGAGAATTCACAGAATATCCCAAGGATATTCCATCCATTGATTTTTCACCAAACTTGTCCTTTTGAGTTCGTGACATAATGGTGCAAGGACATCCAAAGGGCTCCAAAATTGTAAGTTTGGTTTATGGTTGTTAAACAGCTCATAGCATGTTTTGTTTTCCTTTTTAACCATCAAAACCCTATTTAAAACAAAACACGCGGTATTTACCGCCTCTGCCCAAAAAGTGATTGGAAGCTTAGAGTCGGATAGCATAGTACGCGCAGCTTCAATGAGAGTCCTGTTCTTGCATTCAGCGACACCATTCTGTTGAGGTGTATAAGCAGAGCTGAACTGATGATGAATACCCTTCCTTAAACAGTACATCTCAATTGTTTTGTTCTTGAATTCCGTTCCATTATCACTTTTAATCCTCTTGATTCTCTTTCCACACAAGTTTTCTAACTTGTCAAACAGATATATTAAGATCTCGGGGACTTCATCCTTTGTAGAAATGAAGTAAACCCAAGAAAAACGAGAGTAGTCATCGATGACTACCAAGCAATAAGTACTTCCTCCCATACTCCTCTTATTAACCGGCCTAAATAAATCCATGTGCAATAGTTCTAGGGGTGATACATTGGAATTCACCTTCTTTGACTTATGGGACTGCTTGTGTTGTTTTCCTTTGAGACAGAAGACACGGTTATCATCCAAACTAAATGTGAGTTTAGGCACACCAGTAACAAGCTCATTTTTTACAAGATAGTTCATCTTGCGAAAGTTTATGTGTCCCATTCTCCTGTGCCATAGAAGGGAATCCTTTGGAGTAGCTTTGGACAATAGACATGTATGTTCAGATGTTGTAGTTGACACAACACTTATGTCAAGGACATACGTGTCCTTTGTCCTTGGTGCTCGAATGAGTACCCATTCCTCAGCTATTTGAAAGCCCGGTTTGAGTATTAAGCACTCCGTATCCGTAAACACCGTTGTGAACTTTTTGTCACACACTTGTGATACACTAAGAAGATTATAATGCAATTGTTCCACATAGTTCACGTTGTCAAAACTCACTGATCCATTAGTGAGAGTTCCCCGACCAGTAATTTCTCCACCCGCAAATGCAACATATCCTCCTCTAATAGGTTGAACATCGGAGAGTAGAGATATGTTGCCGGTCATGTGCCGTGAACAACCACTATCTACATACCATTTGCTCTTGATTACTTCTTCAGATGGCTGTAGGCACACAAAAAATAGAGAAATTAGTTTGAGTGTGAGACCCAAGCCTTGATGGACTTGGCTCTACCAGAATCATCCAAAATAACCACATCAATGAATACATGGTTTTTCAAAATTTCGGGCACTTTAACTGATGGGGTATTATGTGATGAAGAGTCTTCTTTGGACTCTTTGACTTTCCAAACCTGCAGAAGTTTAGATGGTTGCTTTTTGACAAGAGTTTGCTGATTACAAGTAGGTGTAACCGACATTATCTTGTCCGTTTTCTTGACAGGTTTGGGAGACATGGAACTGTGCTTAGGTGAAGATTTTGAAAAGTTTCTGTAAACTGTGGATCTAGGCACTGTCCTTCCAAACCGTTGTCTAGAAAGCAACGAACAAACACTTATCAAATGACCCTGTTTCTTGCAGTAGAAACAGGATCTTCTCTCAACAACCGATTGAAACTGAGGTTGCACAACTGATGAGGATTTGATATTTCTATTTACTGAACAAGCACATTGAAATGTGCAAGGTGAATTGGCACGTGAAAAAGATGTTGATTTACTTTTGTAATTGTTTGTGATTGGTTTAGAAGAAATTGATTTATTATTAGCAAAATTTTGTTCCTTCTTAACCTTGGGAATAGCCTTAGATTTAACCTTTAGTGAAGGGATTTCACTACACGGTTCATTTGTAATTATAAAATTTTCAGGATTTACGTCCAATTTAATAACCTGTGTATCAATCTCATCAGTTACATCCTCAATTTCAATTAATTCCTCCTCAATAGTAGGAAGTACAGGTAATGCCTTTGCTTTCTTTTGGGAGATAGGTTTATCTCCCTTCTCAGATGGAACCAAAATAACTGGTTCTTTAACAGATGACTTGCCTTCTTTAACAGTTGAAGGCGCAAAGTTTTTAATGTCATCCTTCGATGGCATAGGTTCATAGTTAGCTGGGGGAGGTACCGCTTGGTATCCTATCCCCGACTTACTTTTTGTATTGATCCTTTGCGGTTGAAGGATCTCATCAAAAACAACGGAGGATGTACTGAAATTTGAAACTTTTCGTTTAAGATCAATAACCTCGGTTTTAGATTCATCAAGAGCCTTTTGTAATTCGACAATTTTCTTAAGATAACTGTCAATAGCATCTTGTTGACAATAAATCTTAGCCTTTAAATCTTTTCTTTCAGTCATAGTGGCATTAATTTTTTTTTCAAAAATCTTTTCATTTTCTTTTAACAATTGGTTCGCCTGTTTAAGTTTATCTAAATCAGAATACAGACGAGCATTATCCTCAGAGTATCTGTTAATTTTACCAGTTAATTTTATACAATTAAGTCAAGAAAGAGGTTCATCAATTTGTATCTCATCTGAAATTTCTGCCATAAGAGTTGTGTTATGAATGTTCTCATCTGTATCACTCCAGTTGTGATATTTTAATCATTAGTAAGGAGAAGAGCTTCATTGATAGATTCCTCAAGCTTATCAGCATCCTTAGCAGTTGACTTCTTTGAAGCAGATGGCTTTGAAAGACCAGAAGCAGGTTGTTTAGACTTCTCACATTCTCTAGCAAAGTGTCCAAGATTGTGACACTTGTAGCATTTAACCTTGCTCTTATCAAAGCCCAAACCCGAATCACTATCATCATCCAAGTTCTTTTTTCCAGTTTTTCGCAAATATCTCTTTGTTCTCCTAGTCAACATAGCAAAGTTCCATCTAATATCCATTCTCTCGAGATCATCAGGATTTATTTGATCAAAATCCTCATCAGTTAAATCAATGGAACTAGTTTAATGGGATAGAAAACTGTCATAAGCACTCAAAAATGCTTGAAATACAGCAGCATTCTCCTCAGTAGCTGGAGAAGCTTGATTAGCCTTGGATCCACCAGATGATGAAAGTGATCCACCTGAAAAAATATATGATCCACTGGAGGCACCACCACTTGCAGTTGAAGTTTTAGTGGCGGATGACAAACCTCCTCCAGACAAAAGAGCAATCCCTGAAGATGAAGATTTACTCCCATAAATGCTTGGATCTTGAATATGAGCACTAGATTTTGTTTCTTTCCTTTGCATATCTAGTGCATATGCTTGCAATCGTCCAATGAAATCATCTAGAGACATAGACATCACGCCTTCTTCTTCCTCCATCATCATCACACGATGATTCCATTTCTTTGGTAACGCACTTAATAATTTCTTGTTAATATCCTCTACCTGCATTTTCACTCCCCCGTCAGACAGCTCACTCACTAGATGTGAATAACGAATAAACAAACCATTTAAGGATTCATTTTCTAACATATCAAACAACTCATATTGTCGTTTGACCAACTCCAGCCTACTTTTCTTATATTTATCACTACCACCGCATCTTCTTTCCAGGGCCTGCCACATATCATATGCGATGTCATGATGTTTAAACATTTTGAGTACATCAGAAGATAAGCTCATAACAAGAGATGAATGGACTTTCCTTTCCATATCCCAAGATTTCTTTTCATCCGCATTCAACGCACGAATAGACTTAGGAGGTGCGATTCCCTCAAATACCCCCCTCTTGCCTCGGATGTTCATACCTTTCAAGCAAAGGAATCATCATATCCGGTTCATTATAAGAAATTAAAGCTTCAAATTTTTTTCTCCATTCAACATAATTTGTATTAGCTGTAAAAATTGGAGCCTTATTTGTACTACCAGCTTCATTACTGGTTTTAAGCATTTGAGCAAAAGCTTGCATCGACATTGTAAATTAAACCCTTTTTTAAAATAAAAAAAAAATCTGATTTAAAATGTTTAAGCGACACTAAGAAAGTGTCGCAATCTAACAAGCGACACTAAGACAAGTGTCGCAGAGAGTGTAAAATTAAACCACAGGCGACACTAAAAGTAAGTGTCGCAAAGAAGTGTCGCTAGCAAGTGTCGCTAGCTAAACAGGAGTAACTGTTGCAGTAGTGTCGCTAAACTCTTAAGGCGACACTAAGGTAAGTGTCGCTTGAAGTGTCGCAAGATAGTGTTGCAAAACCCTAGAGGCGACACTGAGAAAAGTGTCGCTAGAAGTGTCGCAACGAGTGTCGCAGAAACGCGCAGCAACAAACCCAAAACCCTAAAAACCGAATTTTCGTAAACCTAACGAAAATTCTCTTTCCCAGATGAACAAGACCTGCAAAAACACGTTAATAACAAGAATTTGAAGACCAAACACTCTTTAATCAATAAAATAAGCTAGTAATTTCCCGATTTCAACCGAAACAAACTCGAAACTTGATCAAATCTATCACAAACAGCCCAACGGCTCTGATACCACTTTGTTGTCCCTTAACCTAGGATCTAGAACAGATCACTTGAATCAATTGTGTGGCGGAATCACACAATTGAAGTAACAAGCATGAAATCTAAATCAATACAATGAGATATTGAATAAGAATGCTTTGTATTTCAATTACCAATGAATACTAGCTTGTTTACAGGTGTTTTAGTCGACAAGTTGTGCATAGGTTTTGTCCAACCTTTGCAATGAGCCGTGATGACTCTATATATACAAACAGATCGATCCTGCGACACTTGCTAAGTGTCGCAGATCATAACCCTAGTGCGACACTTACCAAGTGTCGCCTAAATACGACACTAGACAAGTGTCGCCCAAAACAGAAAATAATCTATTTTCTAATCTAAGCTATTACAGACTCAAGACCAACTGACAGACACACTAATATGACTCAACATTTCCAAAGTGGACTATGCCCTATCATGGTGACACCTTTAGAAGTACTTTGTCACCGATTTGAAACTCTAGAGGTTTCCTACGGTTATCTGCATAGCTTTTCTGACGACTTCTGGCTGTCTTCAGCCTTTCCCTGATGGAGTAGTTGACACAACACTCATGTCAAGGACATACGTGTCCTTTGTCCTTGGTGCTCGAATGAGTACCCATTCCTCAGCTATTTGAAAGCCCGGTTTGAGTATTAAGCACTCCGTATCCGTAAACACCGTTGTGAACTTTTTGTCACACACTTGTGATACACTAAGAAGATTATAATGCAATTGTTCCACATAGTTCACGTTGTCAAAACTCACTGATCCATTAGTGAGAGTTCCCCGACCAGTAATTTCTCCACCCGCAAATGCAACATATCCTCCTCTAATAGGTTGAACATCGGAGAGTAGAGATATGTTGCCGGTCATGTGCCGTGAACAACCACTATCTACATACCATTTGCTCTTGATTACTTCTTCAGATGGCTGTAGGCACACAAAAAATAGAGAAATTAGTTTGAGTGTGAGACCCAAGCCTTGATGGACTTGGCTCTACCAGAATCATCCAAAATAACCACATCAATGAATACATGGTTTTTCAAAATTTCGGGCACTTTAACTGATGGGGTATTATGTGATGAAGAGTCTTCTTTGGACTCTTTGACTTTCCAAACCTGCAGAGGTTTAGATGGTTGCTTTTTGACAAGAGTTTGCTGATTACAAGTAGGTGTAACCGACATTATCTTGTCCGTTTTCTTGACAGGTTTGGGAGACATGGAACTGTGCTTAGGTGAAGATTTTGAAAAATTTCTGTAAACTGTGGATCTAGGCACTGTCCTTCCAAACCGTTGTCTAGAAAGCAACGGACAAACACTTATCAAATGACCCTGTTTCTTGCAGTAGAAACAGGATCTTCTCTCAACAACCGATTGAAACTGAGGTTGCACAACTGATGAGGATTTGATATTTCTATTTACTGAACAAGCACATTGAAATGTGCAAGGTGAATTGGCACGTGAAAAAGATGTTGATTTACTTTTGTAATTGTTTGTGATTGGTTTAGAAGAAATTGATTTATTATTAGCAAAATTTTGTTCCTTCTTAACCTTGGGAATAGCCTTAGATTTAACCTTTAGTGAAGGGATTTCACTACACGGTTCATTTGTAATTATAAAATTTTCAGGATTTACGTCCAATTTAATAACCTGTGTATCAATCTCATCAGTTACATCCTCAATTTCAATTAATTCCTCCTCAATAGTAGGAAGTACAGGTAATGCCTTTGCTTTCTTTTGGGAGATAGGTTTATCTCCCTTCTCAGATGGAACCAAAATAACTGGTTCTTTAACAGATGACTTGCCTTCTTTAACAGTTGAAGGCGCAAAGTTTTTAATGTCATCCTTCGATGGCATAGGTTCATAGTTAGCTGGGGGAGGTACCGCTTGGTATCCTATCCCCGACTTACTTTTTGTATTGATCCTTTGCGGTTGAAGGATCTCATCAAAAACAACGGAGGATGTACTGAAATTTGAAACTTTTCGTTTAAGATCAATAACCTCGGTTTTAGATTCATCAAGAGCCTTTTGTAATTCGACAATTTTCTTAAGATAACTGTCAATAGCATCTTGTTGACAATAAATCTTAGCCTTTAAATCTTTTCTTTCAGTCATAGTGGCATTAATTTTTTTTTCAAAAATCTTTTCATTTTCTTTTAACAATTGGTTCGCCTGTTTAAGTTTATCTAAATCAGAATACAGACGAGCATTATCCTCAGAGTATCTGTTAATTTTACCAGTTAATTTGATACAATTAAGTCAAGAAAGAGGTTCATCAATTTGTATCTCATCTGAAATTTCTGCCATAAGAGTTGTGTTATGAATGTTCTCATCTGTATCACTCCAGTTGTGATATTTTAATCATTAGTAAGGAGAAGAGCTTCATTGATAGATTCCTCAAGCTTATCAGCATCCTTAGCAGTTGACTTCTTTGAAGCAGATGGCTTTGAAAGACCAGAAGCAGGTTGTTTAGACTTCTTACATTCTCTAGCAAAGTGTCCAAGATTGTGACACTTGTAGCATTTAACCTTGCTCTTATCAAAGCCCAAACCGGAATCACTATCATCATCCAAGTTCTTTTTTCCAGTTTTTCGCAAATATCTCTTTGTTCTCCTAGTCAACATAGCAAAGTTCCATCTAATATCCATTCTCTCGAGATCATCAGGATTTATTTGATCAAAATCCTCATCAGTTAAATCAATGGAACTAGTTTAATGGGATAGAAAACTGTCATAAGCACTCAAAAATGCTTGAAATACAGCAGCATTCTCCTCAGTAGCTGGAGAAGCTTGATTAGCCTTGGATCCACCAGATGATGAAAGTGATCCACCTGAAAAAATATATGATCCACTGGAGGCACCACCACTTGTAGTTGAAGTTTTAGTGGCGGATGACAAACCTCCTCCAGACAAAAGAGCAATCCCTGAAGATGAAGATTTACTCCCATAAATGCTTGGATCTTGAATATGAGCACTAGATTTTGTTTCTTTCCTTTGCATATCTAGTGCATATGCTTGCAATCGTCCAATGAAATCATCTAGAGACATAGACATCACGCCTTCTTCTTCCTCCATCATCATCACACGATGATTCCATTTCTTTGGTAACGCACTTAACAATTTCTTGTTAATATCCTCTACCTGCATTTTCACTCCCCCGTCAGACAGCTCACTCACTAGATGTGAATAACGAATAAACAAACCATTTAAGGATTCATTTTCTAACATATCAAATAACTCATATTGTCGTTTGACCAACTCCAGCCTACTTTTCTTATATTTATCACTACCACCGCATCTTCTTTCCAGGGCCTGCCACATATCATATGCGATGTCATGATGTTTAAACATTTTGAGTACATCAGAAGATAAGCTCATAACAAGAGATGAATGGACTTTCCTTTCCATATCCCAAGATTTCTTTTCATCCGCATTCAACGCACGAATAGACTTAGGAGGTGCGATTCCCTCAAATACCCCCTCTTGCCTCGGATGTTCATACCTTTCAAGCAAAGGAATCATCATATCCGGTTCATTATAAGAAATTAAAGCTTCAAATTTTTTTCTCCATTCAACATAATTTGTATTAGCTGTAAAAATTGGAGCCTTATTTGTACTACCAGCTTCATTACTGGTTTTAAGCATTTGAGCAAAAGCTTGCATCGACATTGTAAATTAAACCCTTTTTTAAAATAAAAAAAAAAATCTGATTTAAAATGTTTAAGCGACACTAAGAAAGTGTCGCAATCTAACAAGCGACACTAAGACAAGTGTCGCAGAGAGTGTAAAATTAAACCACAGGCGACACTAAAAGTAAGTGTCGCAAAGAAGTGTCGCTAGCAAGTGTCGCTAGCTAAACAGGAGTAACTGTTGCAGTAGTGTCGCTAAACTCTTAAGGCGACACTAAGGTAAGTGTCGCTTGAAGTGTCGCAAGATAGTGTTGCAAAACCCTAGAGGCGACACTGAGAAAAGTGTCACTAGAAGTGTCGCAACGAGTGTCGCAGAAACGCGCAGCAACAAACCCAAAACCCTAAAAACCGAATTTTCGTAAACCTAACGAAAATTCTCTTTCCCAGATGAACAAGACCTGCAAAAACACGTTAATAACAAGAATTTGAAGACCAAACACTCTTTAATCAATAAAATAAGCTAGTAATATCCCGATTTCAACCGAAACAAACTCGAAACTTGATCAAATCTATCACAAACAGCCCAACGGCTCTGATACCACTTTGTTGTCCCTTAACCTAGGATCTAGAACAGATCACTTGAATCAATTGTGTGGCGGAATCACACAATTGAAGTAACAAGCATGAAATCTAAATCAATACAATGAGATATTGAATAAGAATGCTTTGTATTTCAATTACCAATGAATACTAGCTTGTTTACAGGTGTTTTAGTCGACAAGTTGTGCATAGGTTTTGTCCAACCTTTGCAATGAGCCGTGATGACTCTATATATACAAACAGATCGATCCTGCGACACTTGCTAAGTGTCGCAGATCATAACCCTAGTGCGACACTTACCAAGTGTCGCCTAAATACGACACTAGACAAGTGTCGCCCAAAACAGAAAATAATCTATTTTCTAATCTAAGCTATTACAGACTCAAGACCAACTGACAGACACACTAATATGACTCAACATTTCCAAAGTGGACTATGCCCTATCATGGTGACACCTTTAGAAGTACTTTGTCACCGATTTGAAACTCTAGAGGTTTCCTACGGTTATCTGCATAGCTTTTCTGACGACTTCTGGCTGTCTTCAGCCTTTCCCTGATGGAGTAGTTGACACAACACTCATGTCAAGGACATACGTGTCCTTTGTCCTTGGTGCTCGAATGAGTACCCATTCCTCAGCTATTTGAAAGCCCGGTTTGAGTATTAAGCACTCCGTATCCGTAAACACCGTTGTGAACTTTTTGTCACACACTTGTGATACACTAAGAAGATTATAATGCAATTGTTCCACATAGTTCACGTTGTCAAAACTCACTGATCCATTAGTGAGAGTTCCCCGACCAGTAATTTCTCCACCCGCAAATGCAACATATCCTCCTCTAATAGGTTGAACATCGGAGAGTAGAGATATGTTGCCGGTCATGTGCCGTGAACAACCACTATCTACATACCATTTGCTCTTGATTACTTCTTCAGATGGCTGTAGGCACACAAAAAATAGAGAAATTAGTTTGAGTGTGAGACCCAAGCCTTGATGGACTTGGGTCTACCAGAATCATCCATAATAACCACATCAATGAGTACATGGTTTTTCAAAATTTCGGGCACTTTAACTGATGGGGTATTATGTGATGAAGAGTCTTCTTTGGACTCTTTGACTTTCCAAACCTGCAGAGGTTTAGATGGTTGCTTTTTGACAAGAGTTTGCTGATTACAAGTAGGTGTAACCGACATTATCTTGTCCGTTTTCTTGACAGGTTTGGGAGACATGGAACTGTGCTTAGGTGAAGATTTTGAAAAGTTTCTGTAAACTGTGGATCTAGGCACTGTCCTTCCAAACCGTTGTCTAGAAAGCAACGGACAAACACTTATCAAATGACCCTGTTTCTTGCAGTAGAAACAGGATCTTCTCTCAACAACCGATTGAAACTGAGGTTTCACAACTGATGAGGATTTGATATTTCTATTTACTGAACAAGCACATTGAAATGTGCAAGGTGAATTGGCACGTGAAAAAGATGTTGATTTACTTTTGTAATTGTTTGTGATTGGTTTAGAAGAAATTGATTTATTATTAGCAAAATTTTGTTCCTTCTTAACCTTGGGAATAGCCTTAGATTTAACCTTTAGTGAAGGGATTTCACTACACGGTTCATTTGTAATTATAAAATTTTCAGGATTTACGTCCAATTTAATAACCTGTGTATCAATCTCATCAGTTACATCCTCAATTTCAATTAATTCCTCCTCAATAGTAGGAAGTACAGGTAATGCCTTTGCTTTCTTTTGGGAGATAGGTTTATCTCCCTTCTCAGATGGAACCAAAATAACTGGTTCTTTAACAGATGACTTGCCTTCTTTAACAGTTGAAGGCGCAAAGTTTTTAATGTCATCCTTCGATGGCATAGGTTCATAGTTAGCTGGGGGAGGTACCGCTTGGTATCCTATCCCCGACTTACTTTTTGTATTGATCCTTTGCGGTTGAAGGATCTCATCAAAAACAACGGAGGATGTACTGAAATTTGAAACTTTCCGTTTAAGATCAATAACCTCGGTTTTAGATTCATCAAGAGCCTTTTGTAATTCGACAATTTTCTTAAGATAACTGTCAATAGCATCTTGTTGACAATAAATCTTAGCCTTTAAATCTTTTCTTTCAGTCATAGTGGCATTAATTTTTTTTTCAAAAATCTTTTCATTTTCTTTTAACAATTGGTTCGCCTGTTTAAGTTTATCTAAATCAGAATACAGACGAGCATTATCCTCAGAGTATCTGTTAATTTTACCAGTTAATTTGATACAATTAAGTCAAGAAAGAGGTTCATCAATTTGTATCTCATCTGAAATTTCTGCCATAAGAGTTGTGTTATGAATGTTCTCATCTGTATCACTCCAGTTGTGATATTTTAATCATTAGTAAGGAGAAGAGCTTCATTGATAGATTCCTCAAGCTTATCAGCATCCTTAGCAGTTGACTTCTTTGAAGCAGATGGCTTTGAAAGACCAGAAGCAGGTTGTTTAGACTTCTTACATTCTCTAGCAAAGTGTCCAAGATTGTGACACTTGTAGCATTTAACCTTGCTCTTATCAAAGCCCAAACCCGAATCACTATCATCATCCAAGTTCTTTTTTCCAGTTTTTCGCAAATATCTCTTTGTTCTCCTAGTCAACATAGCAAAGTTCCATCTAATATCCATTCTCTCGAGATCATCAGGATTTATTTGATCAAAATCCTCATCAGTTAAATCAATGGAACTAGTTTAATGGGATAGAAAACTGTCATAAGCACTCAAAAATGCTTGAAATACAGCAGCATTCTCCTCAGTAGCTGGAGAAGCTTGATTAGCCTTGGATCCACCAGATGATGAAAGTGATCCACCTGAAAAAATATATGATCCACTGGAGGCACCACCACTTGCAGTTGAAGTTTTAGTGGCGGATGACAAACCTCCTCCAGACAAAAGAGCAATCCCTGAAGATGAAGATTTACTCCCATAAATGCTTGGATCTTGAATATGAGCACTAGATTTTGTTTCTTTCCTTTGCATATCTAGTGCATATGCTTGCAATCGTCCAATGAAATCATCTAGAGACATAGACATCACGCCTTCTTCTTCCTCCATCATCATCACACGATGATTCCATTTCTTTGGTAACGCAATTTACAATTTCTTGTTAATATCCTCTACCTGCATTTTCACTCCCCCGTCAGACAGCTCACTCACTAGATGTGAATAATGAATAAACAAACCATTTAAGGATTCATTTTCTAACATATCAAACAACTCATATTGTCGTTTGACCAACTCCAGCCTACTTTTCTTATATTTATCACTACCACCGCATCTTCTTTCCAGGGCCTGCCACATATCATATGCGATGTCATGATGTTTAAACATTTTGAGTACATCAGAAGATAAGCTCATAACAAGAGATGAATGGACTTTCCTTTCCATATCCCAAGATTTCTTTTCATCCGCATTCAACGCACGAATAGACTTAGGAGGTGCAATTCCCTCAAATACCCCCTCTTGCCTCGGATGTTCATACCTTTCAAGCAAAGGAATCATCATATCCGGTTCATTATAAGAAATAAAAGCTTCAAATTTTTTTCTCCACTCAACATAATTTGTATTAGCTGTAAAAATTGGAGCCTTATTTGTACTACCAGCTTCATTACTGGTTTTAAGCATTTGAGCAAAAGCTTGCATCGACATTGTAAATTAAACCCTTTTTTAAAATAAAAAAAAAATCTGATTTAAAATGTTTAAGCGACACTAAGGAAGTGTCGCAATCTAACAAGCGACACTAAGACAAGTGTCGCAGAGAGTGTAAAATTAAACCACAGGCGACACTAAAAGTAAGTGTCGCAAAGAAGTGTCGCTAGCTAAACAGGAGTTACTGTTGCAGTAAGTGTCGCTAAACTCTTAAGGCGACACTGAGGTAAGTGTCGCTTGAAGTGTCGCAAGATAGTGTTGCAAAACCCTAGAGGTGACACTGAGAAAAGTGTCGCTAGAAGTGTCGCAACGAGTGTCGCAGAAACGCGCAGCAACAAACCCAAAACCCTAAAAACCGAATTTTCGTAAACCTAACGAAAATTCTCTTTCCCAGATGAACAAGACCTTCAAAAACACGTAATAACAAGAATTTGAAGACCAAACACTCTTTAATCAATAAAATAAGCTAGTAATTTCCCGATTTCAACCGAAACAAACTCGAAAGTTGATCAAATCTATCACAAACAGCCCAACGGCTCTGATACCATTTGTTGTCCCTTAACCTAGGATCTAGAACAGATCACTTGAATCAATTGTGTGGCGGAATCACACAATTGAAGTAACAAGCATGAAATCTAAATCAATACAATGAGATATTGAATAAGAATGCTTTGTATTTCAATTACCAATGAATACTAGCTTGTTACATGTGTTTTAGTCGACAAGTTGTGCATAGGTTTTGTCCAACCTTTGCAATGAGCCGTGATGACTCTATATATACAAACAGATCGATCCTGCGACACTTGCTATGTGTCGCAGATCATAACCCTAGTGCGACACTTACCAAGTGTCGCCTGAATACGACACTAGACAAGTGTCGCCCAAAATAGAAAATAATCTATTTTCTAATCTAAGCTATTACAGACTCAAGACCAACTGACAGACACACTAATATGACTCAACATTTCCAAAGTGGACTACGCCCTATCACGGTGACACCTTTAGAAGTACTTTGTCACCGATTTGAAACTCTAGAGGTTTCCTACGGTTATCTGCATAGCTTTTCTGACGACTTCTGGCTGTCTTCAGCCTTTCCCTGATGGTTGTGATCTTGTCAGTTGTTTCTTGTATGAGGTCAAGTCTCGTCAATTATCTATCACCTGCCTCTAACCAGCAAAGTGGTGAACGGAATTTATGCCCATATAAGGCTTCAAATGGCGCACACTTAATGCTAGTGTGATAGTTGTTGTTATTATAGAATTCCACCAAAGGCAATTGAGTATCCCAACTTCCTCCAAAGTCGATCATGCAAGCTCGCAACATGTCTTTCAAAGTTTGTATGGTCTGCTCACTTTGTCTGTCTGTTTGGGGGTGATAGGCAGTACTTAGATCCAGTTGAGTACCCAGAGTCTTCTGGAATATTTGCCAAAAGCGCGATGTGAAATGACTATCCCTATTTGAAATGATGGAAAGAGGTATTCCGTGACGTGCAACAATTTCATCTATATAGATCCGTGCGAGCTTTTCCATCTTGTAATCTTCTCGGATCGGGAGAAAATGCGTAGACTTCATCAACCGATCCACTATGACCCAAATCGAGTCATGTCCCCTTGTCGTCCTGGGCAACTTGGTTATAAAATCCATTGATATCTGCTCCCACTTCTATTGGGGAATTTCCGGTTGTAGTAACAAACCGGATGGTTTCTGATACTCTGCTTTGACTTTAGAACATGTCAAACATTTCCCAACATACAGAGCAATATCTTTCTTCATCCCTGGCCACCAATAGTATTCCATTAAATCCTTGTACATCTTATCAGCTCCTGGGTGGATCGAATATCTTGATCTATGGGCTTCATCCATAATGACATCCCCTAGGTTGTCGGTTCTCGGAATCCATGCCCTCTCCTTGAAGTAACGAATTCCATCAGTCTTAATCTCAAATTTCTGCTCTAGGTTATGAAAAGTCTCATTCTTTATATTTTCAGATCTCAATGCTTCCCTTTGGGCGTCAAGAATTCGAGTTTTCAAACTTGTCTGAACCAACATTCCTAATGCTCGTACCCGTGAGGGTCGTAATCTTTCCTTCCTACTTAAAGCATCAGCTACTACGTTTGCCTTGCCCGAATGATACTTGATCTCACAATTGTAATCACTAAGCAATTCTACCCACCTTTTCTGTCTCATGTTGAGCATTTTCTGGTCAAAGATATGTTGAAGACTCTTATGGTCAGTAAACACAATGCACTTTGTACCATACAGATAGTGTCTCCAGATCTTAAGGGGAAAGACTACAACTCCTAGCTCTAAGTCGTGTGTTGTATAATTCATCTCATGCTCCTTGAGCTGCCTCGATGATTAAGCGATGACTTTGTTCTTTTGCATCAGCACACATCCCAATCCCTGGTGTGACGCATCACAGTATACGACAAAATCCTCTGTTCCTTCAGGTAACGCCAAAATTGGTGTGTTGCATAGCCTATGCTTCAGTGTTTGGAATGCTCCCTCCTGCATTTTACCCCAAACAAACTCCTTCGCCTTTTGGGTCAATTCTGTTAATGGCTTAGCGATTTTTGAAAAGTTCCCAATGAATCTTCGGTAGTAACCAGCCAATCCCAGAAATTGACGAATTTCCGTAGGGGTCCTCGGGGCCTCCCACTTCTTAATCGCCTCAATCTTAGTTGGGTCCACCTGGATTCCCTTTTCGTTGACCAAGTGTCCAAGAAGGTGTACCTCCCGAAGCCAAAACTCGCATTTTGAGAACTTAGCATACAATTTCTGGTCCTTGAGTAGTTCCAGTATCAACTTCAAATGATGTTCATGTTCTCTCTTACTTCGTGAGTAAATCAATATGTCATCGATGAACACAATCACGAACTTATCTAGGTGTGGTCTGCATACCCTATTCATCAAGTCCATGAAAACTGCTGGCGCGTTTGTTAATCCGAAGGGCATTACTAGGAATTCGTAGTGCCCATAACGCGTTCTAAAGGCTGTCTTAAGGATGTCTTCCTCGCGTACACTCACGTGATGGTATCCCGACCGTAGATCGATTTTTGAAAAATAGGATGCGCCTAGTAGCTTATCAAATAGGTCATCGATTCGGGGAAGAGGATACCGATTCTTAATAGTCAACTTGTTTAGTTCCCTGTAATCAATACACATCCGAAATGACCCATCTTTCTTTTTGACAAAGAGGACGGGAGCTCCCCTAGGCGATGAGCTTGGCCGAATCAATCCTTTGCTCAAGAGTTCTTGTAATCGTTCGGACAGCTCCTGCATCTCAGCCGGTGCCAAACGATATGGCGCTTTAGCTAACGGTGCTGCCCCGAGAATTAGATCAATTTGAAATTCGACTTGCCTTGGCGGGGGAAGCCCAGACAAATCTTCCGGGAAAACTTCAGGGTGATCTCTAACCACAGGGATATCTTGGATACGCTTCTCCTTCGATTTCTTTTCCACCACGTGAGCCAGAAATGCATGGCACTTTTTCTTCAGATACTTACGCATCTTTATGGTCGACACAATTTTTAGTTCTCGGTCGGGTTTATCCCCTTGCACAACAAGAGTTTCTCCATCTTGAAGAGGTATTCGGATAATCTTTTCAAAACAGACAATCTGTCGCACCCCCAAATTTGGGTTGCGGAAGCGAATCGGGTCGGGGCGCGACTAATCAATATACACAGCACAAAAGATTAATAGTAAACGACCACTACATGCGTCGTTTTACATTTAGATTGATAAAATAAAAGTTTACATCAAAGTATCGTTTACATTAGCTCCTTTTGAAATTGAGAGATTTAAGTACATAATTAAACTTTACAAAATGTAATAATGCAGCTAAATCTCTGATTGTTTGCATGCTGACTCGAGCTAATGGATCTTGATTAAGCAGTCCAACCTACTGCTGGTCACCTGTGATACATGCTAAAATGGGTCAGCGAAATGCTGGTGAGCTCACAGGTTTGTATGTCAACACATATTTGTATGAACCGCAAGATTTTATAATTGAATTTAAAATGCAATTAAGCAAAATAAAAGTTATACAACCATGAGCACATAGTCTGAGCTTAACTTGAGTGTCAGGTCCAATTAAGGAAACCCAACTGTGTTGCCTCCTACGAGTGCCTAATCCACACTCGTCTTCCCAAATGCTAATACGTCCGTTTGACCAGTTAGTGCGTGCTAACCCGGACGAGGATTGTCAATCCTATATGATATCATATACTAACATTCACGCTACAGATGTATTACCAGACTATGCTATGGAGGGCTTTATTGATTAGTTGAAAACAACTCATGTAGTATTTGATTGATTGGTACTTGCGTTCAACTTGTAAAATAAAACGAGCAATAATATCACACCCTTGATTGAAAAAGCAGTAAAATAGGGGCCATGAGACTCACCTGAGCCTTGAGTGTTTATTAAAATAAACTTGAATTGATTAGCTGTGAATTGATGTCCGAAGACTTGTAACCTGTCGGGCGTTTAAAACGCGCAATGTTATATAAGTGAGTAGATGTCTCAACAGACCATCTATGTTTGTTGTCCAACAATTAGTTATGTCCAAATGTTTGATTGTTCAACTTTGTTTATCAAAAACTTGTATGACCCGTTGGTGAAAGTTTGTAATAATAATTCTTTAAGACATTATTATTAAGTTTGTGTCATCATATATATTGTTATAGTATGTATCATGTGTGTTTATAAGTTGTTATCCATGTTCAATACTTGGTGAAGACAAGTCCCATAAATTCTGTCTTTAGCGACACTAGTAGCGACACTAGTGTCAGTGTCGCAAGTCATGCGACACTAGAGTAAGTGTCGCAGTGTATGCGAGTGTCGCAGGTCATGCGACACTAAAGTCAATATCACAGTGAGTTTATGCGACACTAGGGTCAGTGTCGCATTAAGGTTAGTGTCGCAGTGAGGTTATGCAACATTAGGGTCAGTGTCGCATGTTCAAACAAATTTTCAATAAATAGCGACACTATTAGCGACACTATGGTAGTGTCGCAGGTAGTGTCGCAGTTAGTGTCGCAGGTCATGCGACACTAGCGTCTGGCCAAATTTCTATTTTTAGCCCAAGTGTATCCAAGTGTCGGTTTTCGTTCGGGAAACTTTCTAAAATTAGTTTTTGGTCCAAGTTACTTAATTAAGTCAACCAAACCCATTTTTGTTACCATTTTCCAAAAATAGTAAGTTTTTCGAAAACTAGCCACTTTTGTTGACTTGGTCAAACTTACTCGGTTTGACCCGAAACTTTCACCCAACCCAAATATCAGTTTATAGAGTCTAAATAAATTATCGGTTTGTGTCCAAGTTCACCAAGAGTGTCGATTCTTATAAAAGTTCCAAATATTTAAGATTTCACATTTCGACTTTTTGTCGGTTTATTCCACCATGTATCTAACATATTTCTGGTCCCAACCAAGTCTCACCAATTTTTCTAACTGATCTTCTATGTGTTTAGGGTCTAACATATATTTTTCCAAGAGTCTTAAGTCCATGATCATAGAGAAACAATTTAATTAGTCATACATAGTTCAGTTTCTGCTTTTAGTCAGGTCAGTCCCAAAGATTGATAAATAGAGAAGAATACATATGGATCTGGTAAAAACGTAAAACATGAAAGTTGTAGATCTTTTGAATACGCAAATTTTAAAAAAAAATGCATCTTCTAACTCTTCCTAGAACTCAAGTTATGACATTTTTAGTAATATGTGTTTTTCTGGACAGATTGTGTGTTCTTTGTGAAAAATTCATAAAAATGTATTTTAAGTTTATATTTGGACATAATCATGTTAGGTGAGCTTTATAACATGTAATTAAACAATATGGAAGTAAGAAATAGTTTCCTTACAAAGAGTTTGGTGAAGATGAGATAAAGTTATAATGCTTGTGTTCTTGAGTCAAAGAATCCTTGCAAGATGTTAGCTTTTAAAGTGGTGGTGCTATGGTGGATTATGGTGGTGGTTGTGGTGGTGATATAAACTGAATGTCTCTGGAGTTTTTGAGAGAGGAGTGGTAGAGAGAAAGTAGTGGAAATGTGAGAATGGGTGCTAGTGGATATGTCTTGCATGTATGGAAGTGTAGTAGTGGTGTGCATGAGAAATAAGAGGGTGATATGGGAGGTGTGCATGTGGCACATGGGTGCACATGGGGGTTTGAGGGGGGGGGGGGGCGGCCACAAAGGGTATTTTGGTCATTTTTCTTATTTATTCGATTTGTGTTTCGTGCGGTGTTCGTTTTCTCGTTCGGTTTGGTGTTTAAACGTTTATTACGCGTTTTTAAGTAACGATTTAGATTTCAATACTTTCACTTGAAGTGTTCTTTCTAAATACTTGGAAAAACATTTATATAGATGATTCGTTAATTTAGGGATCTCGATTTGCTCGTTCGTTGTACGGATTTTAAATCACGTAACCGTTGTTTGTACGACACGAATTCATTACAAAGTATTATTATCAAGATAATATTTTGGGAAAGATAGTGTTATTAAATAATGTTATATTATTTAATAAAATTGTTTCACCAACGTCCGTATTTAATTGAACCGAAATACATTCGATTTGAAACTTGTACGATTTAATCGAATCGCATAATTGTATATATTCAATAATTTATATATCGGTACATTAATTAGCCTAACACAGAACTAATTACATGTATTAATAATTGATTAGGCACTAATTACTAGCCCTAATTTGACAGGTGTCACATTCTCCCCCTGTTAGGAGAATTTCGTCCCGAAGTTTTGTTTGAAGTTGTGTTTGAAGTAGCGTCAGCAAATAACTGAGGGTACTTGAGTCGCATCTGGTCCTCCCGCTCCCAGGTGAATTCCGGCCCACGTCGCGAATTCCACCTGACTTTGACAATGGGAATACGACTTTGTTTGAGTTGTTTGACCTCACGGTCCATGATTTCGGCGGGTTCTTCAACAAAATGAAGCTTGTCGTCAACTCGAATTTCATCGAGTGGAATGATAAGTGTCTCATCAGACAGACACTTCTTTAAATTTGAAATGTGAAAAGTGGAATGCACACTGCTGAGCTCGGATGGCAGTTGCAGTCGATATGCCACTGGACCTATCCTCTCGAGGATCTCGAATGGTCCAATGTATCTGGGATTCAATTTCCTGCGTTTACCGAATCGGATAACACCTTTCCAAGGTGAAACCTTGAGTAGTACTCGATCCCCAACCTGGAATTCGAGTGGTTTGCGTCTCACGTCAGCATAGCTTTTCTGACGATCACGTGCGGCTTTGAGTTTGTTTTGAATCTCGAAGATTTTCTCATTTGTTTCGTGAATGATCTCAGGACCAGTGAGTTGACTGTCTCCCACTTCGGTCCAACAGATAGGTGATCGGCACTTACGACCGTAGAGTGCCTCGAAAGGTGCAGCCTTAATGCTGGTGTGATAGCTGTTGTTGTACGAAAATTCGCACAATGATAGATGTTTTTCCCAATTTACACCGAAGTAAACTACACAGGCCCGTAGCATGTCTTCCAGTGTTTGAATTGTTCGTTCACTTTGGCCATCAGTTTGAGGATGGTATGCGGTACTCATATCCAGACGGGTACCCAATGATTTTTGAAGTGATTGCCAAAAGTGAGAGGTGAAATGACTATCCCTATCAGAGATAATTGAGATTGGAATACCGTGTCGAGAAACAACCTCTTTGATGTAGATTTGTGTGAGGCGTTCCATTTTGTCGGTTTCCTTGATTGCCAGAAAATGGGCAGATTTTGTGAGACGATCGACGATCACCCAAATGGTATCGCAACCGCTCGATGACTTTGGTAGTTTGGTTATGAAATCCATGGCAATTTGTTCCCATTTCCATTCAGGAATGCTGGGTTGTTGGAGTAAACCAGAAGGTTTTTGGTATTCAGCTTTGACTTTCGAGCAAGTAAGACACTTGCTGACGTATGTAGCGATTTCAGCCTTCATATTCGGCCACCAATAAAATTCCTTGATGCCGTGATACATTTTGTCGGATCCAGGATGGATAGAATATTTGGACTTGTGAGCTTCATCCATCACCAAGTCTCGTAGGTTTCCAAAACTGGGTAACCAGATTCGGTTTGAGAAATACCTAATACCGTTAGGCTTGATTTCAAATTGTTTGTCCATGCCTCGCAAGGCTTCATTTTTGATATTATCATGTTTCAGAGCTTCGAGTTGAGTAGTGAGAATCTGAATGTTTAGATCATTGTGAATAGTCATGCTGAGGGCTCAGACTCGAAGTGGTTTCGTTCGTTCTTTTCGACTGAGGGCATCGGCAACAACATTTGCCTTACCCGGATTGTATTTGATCTCACAATCGTAGTCGGTAAGCAATTCGACCCACCGACGTTGTCTCATGTTGAGATCCTTCTGATCGAAGATGTGTTGGAGACTCTTGTGGTCGGTAAAGATTGTGCACTTAGTGCCATAGAGGTAATGTCTTCAGATTTTGAGGGCAAAGACGACAGCTCCTAGTTCGAGATCGTGGGTGGTGTAGTTCTTTTCATGAATTTTGAGCTGTCGCGAAGCATAAGCAATAACTTTGTCTCGTTGCATCAACACGCAACCGAGACCTTGATGAGAAGCATCGCAGTATACCGCGAAGTCATCGGTGCCTTCGGGTAATGATAGAATCGGAGCACTGAAAAGCTTTTGTTTTAGAAGTTGAAATGCTGACTCTTGTTTATTAGTCCAATCGAACTTTTTGTCTTTCTGAGTCAGGGTTGTGAGTGGTTGAGCTATTTTTGAGAAATTTTCAATGAATCGCCGATAGTATCCGGCAAGACCCAAGAATTGACGTACTTCGGTTGGAGATGTGGGTGCTTGCCAGCATTTGATGGCTTCGATTTTTGATGGATCGACATGGATTCCTTGACTATTAACAACATGTCCAAGGAATTGAACGGATTGTATCCAAAACTCACACTTGGAGAATTTGGCATATAACTCCTCGTGTCTGAGTAGTTCTAGAATGGTTTTGAGGTGTTGCGCGTGTTCTCGTTCATTTCGTGAGTATATGAGAATGTCATCAATGAAGACAATGACAAACTTGTCGAGATACGGTTTGCACACCCGATTCATAAGATCCATGAATACAGCCGGTGCGTTGGTTAGGCCGAATGGCATTACTTGAAATTCATAATGCCCGTAACGAGTTCGGAAAGCAGTTTTCGGGATATCGATGTCGCGAACTCGAAGTTGATGGTAACCAGACCGAAGATCGATCTTTGAATAAATACTTGACCCTTGTAGTTGGTCAAACAGGTCATCAATACGAGGAAGTGGATAACGGTTCTTGACGGTTAGTTTGTTCAACTCTCGATAATCGATGCACATTCGGAAAGAACCGTCTTTCTTTTTGACAAATAGGACCGGAGCTCCCCAAGGTGAAGAACTCGGTCGAATAAATCCTATATCCAGGAGTTCCTGTAACTCGGTGGACAGTTCCTGAAGTTCGGATGGGGCTAATCGGTATGGTGCTCGAGCCACGGGTGCGGCACCTGGCACGAGATCGATTGAGAACTCGACCTGTCTTGGCGGTGGCAGACCAGGCAGTTCTTCGGGAAAGACTTCTGGAAAGTCTCAAACGATGGGTACATCCTCAAGTCGCTTCTCCTCCGACTTTTTCTCCATGATGTGTGCGAGGATTGCTGGATAACCTTTTCTCAAGAATTTCCGAGTTTTTAAGCAAGATATGATGTTTAGTCTCGTCCCACCGGTCTCCCCCTGTATGACCAAGGTTCTACCGACAGCGAGAGGAATACGAACGAGTTTATCATAACAAATGATTTCAGCGCGATGTTTGGACAACCAGTCCATTCCAATGATGACGTCGAAACTTCCAATTTCAACAGGCATAAGATCGATTGAAAAGATTTCGTTGGCTAGGTTTAAAGTGCAATTAGGTATCACACTATTGGTTTCTATGAGTTTACCATTTGCAAGTTCTACGGTGTACTTAACATCTAAGGCAATTGGGGTGATGTCAAGTAGTGGGCAAAACTCATCAGAAATAAAGCTTCTATCGGCACCAGTATCAAATAGAACAGAAGCAGTTAAGTTGTTGAGGAGGAACATACCCGTGACCACATTCGGGTATTGACGGGCATCCCCGGAATTGAGTACGAACGCTCTTCCCCTTGCGTTGTTGTTATTTGTGTTGTTGTTATTGTTGCCCTTGTTCTTGTTTTTAGGACATTCGTTCTTGAAGTGTCCTGTTTCTCCACACCCAAAGCAGGATTTGGGTTGGTTGGAATTGTTGCGAGAGGTGTTGTTGTTGGATTTAGGGGCTCGGCAATCTCGGGTCAAGTGCCCGTACTTCTTGCAGTTGTTGCAGGGAGTACTGCATGGACCATCGTGGTGGTAGTTGCACTTGGAACAATATGGCCTGTCCCCAGTGTAAGCGCGTTTGGTTTCGGAATTGGTGTTGTAGACTTGAATGGTGTTGGATTTCTTGTTCTGGTTGTTTTGGTGTTCGGAAGATTTGCGTTTGTTGTTGTTGGAGGAGGATGTATTGGATTTCTCACGACTGATAACCATTGCCATGAGTTCATGTGCTAGCCGGATAGCACTTTCAGTAGTGGTTGGCTTGGATGAAGCGACGTTCCCTTGGATATTTTCCGGGAGGCCGCGGATGTATCTTTTGATGCTCTTCTCCTCCGGATCAACCAAACCCGGGCATAACAGCGCAAATTGCTGGAATTTGGTGGTATATCCAGCAATGTCAGTTCCCTGCACAGTTAGGTGCCAGAACTCTTCCTCCAACCGATGCAGTTCTTCTTCAGGGCAGTATTTTTCCCTTAGCTTCTTCTTCAATTCAGCCCAGGGGAGTTGATTTGCTATTTCGATGCCTACAGAATTGGCGTGGGTGTTCCACCACGTAAGTGCACCTTCCTGAAAGGTGTAAGCAGAGAATTTGACCTTGTTTTCCTCAGCACAGTTGCAGAGGTTGAAGACGGATTCCATACGCTCAATCCATCGGATCAGACCAATGGCACCTTCCGTGCCCTTGAAGTAGAGTGGTTTACAGCTGAGAAAATCCTTATAGGAACAAGGCTTGATGACTGGGGTATTGACTGGGGTTTCGTCATTGTTTCGTGAGTTTCGGGGTGAATCCCGAGCAGCCAAAGCATCAGCCACAGCTCGAGATACGATAGCAGCAAGTTCGGCATCACTGTAACTTTTCCTCTTTGGCGGCATGATTCTTCAAGAAAGAATGAGAGGTACATAAGAAATTGCACCAGGATGATAATTACGATAGATGTATATATATTTAAGCGGTAATATACAACATCACACAGTGAAACATTAACAATGTAAGATAGTCGAGAGAAATTGCTGATTGATATTACGATGTTAAATGATTACAGACAATTCCGAATCATAAGTTTCAAAAGTTACAGACTTAGAAGTTTTACAAAAGTTCCGGGAATTATTACATCCGGTCGAATTACATAGTTCCTATGAAAGCATAATAAAGTACAGGTTCAGCCTAAGCTAATCCTAACGTAGATTGAGTTGTGGCAGTAGTGTGGTGAGACGGTCCACAGATTCTGTGAGTCTGCTAACCAGGCGGAGGGCATCCTCGGTTTCCCTTAGACGTGTCTCACACTGGTTCAGCCTTGATTGTAGGACAAAAATTTCGTTTCGGTTGCCAATCACTTGATTGTGGACAACCTCCATGGTTTCGACGGTTTCACCCAGACGATTATCAAGGGTGTTCACGTGGTTGATTGTATGTTCGTGATCCTCGGAGACTTGATTGATGCGTTCAAGTGATGTGAGTCTCCAGTTTTCGTTGGTTTCTTGGAGTTTGATATCCATAGTATCAAGTCGTTGTTCGTGTCGGTGCAGCCTAGTGGCTAAGTCCGACAAAGTGAAGTGAATGGGGTATGGGTCAACTCGAGGCAACCAGGTGTTCCTCCTAGCTACCCTTGGATTACGCGATCCATACGGATGAGAGCGTGATGAATTGGGTGGTGTGTTTGCCATTCTGAGACAAAGCGTTAGAAAGAATGAGGCCTATATTCATATAATACATATATAATATAGCCTAAGATATTGAGCGTGAGAGAGGCCTATTTATGTATATATATATCTATCACACAATAGCCTAAAGTGTCTAACACAGACATGTTTGAGTCCCGGTTTCTCTCGTGGTCAGAGTCAACTAATGTATCCTGTTCAGTCATGACTCTTTTCAGATCTCACATCATATTCTTTTAATTGTACATAGTTGATCAGGCTATGTTAAATTAAACCAATACAATGCAGTCACTGAACCTAATCATACTTAATAAGGAATACTGCCTAATGGTCATAGTCTAGGCCCACTAAATGCAACCTAGTTCACTATAACCTTAGGCTCTGATACCAATCTGTCGCACCCCCAAATTTGGGTTGCGGAAGCGAATCGGGTCGGGGTGCGACTAATCAATATACACAGCACAAAAGATTAATAGTAAACGACCACTACATGCGTCGTTTTACATTTAGATTGATAAAATAAAAGTTTACATCAAAGTATCGTTTACATTAGCTCCTTTTGAAATTGAGAGATTTAAGTACATAATTAAACTATACAAAATGTAATAATGCAGCTAAATCTCTGATTGTTTGCATGCTGACTCGAGCTAATGGATCTTGATTAAGCAGTTCAACCTACTGCTGGTCACCTGTGATACATGCTAAAATGGGCAGCGAAATGCTGGTGAGCTCACAGGTTTGTATGTCAACACATATTTGTATGAACCGCAAGATTTTATAATTGAATTTAAAATGCAATTAAGCAAAATAAAAGTTATACAACCATGAGCACATAGTCTGAGCTTAACTTGAGTGTCAGGTCCAATTAAGGAAACCCAACTGTGTTGCCTCCTACGAGTGCCTAATCCACACTCGTCTTCCCAAATGCTAATACGTCCGTTTGACCAGTTAGTGCGTGCTAACCCGGACAAGGATTGTCAATCCTATATGATATAATATACTAACATTCACGCTACAGATGTATTACCAGACTATGCTATGGAGGGCTTTATTGATTAGTTGAAAACAACTCATGTAGTATTTGATTGATTGGTACTTGCGTTCAACTTGTAAAATAAAGCGAGCAATAATATCACACCCCTGATTGAAAAAGCAGTAAAATAGGGGCCATGAGACTCACCTGAGCCTTGAGTGTTTATTAAAATAAACTTGAATTGATTAGCTGTGAATTGATGTCCGAAGACTTGTAACCTGTCGGGCGTTTAAAACGCGCAATGTTATATGAGTGAGTAGATGTCTCAACAGACCATCTATGTTTGTTGTCCAACAATTAGTTATGTCCAAATGTTTGATTGTTCAACTTTGTTTATCAAAAACTTGTACGACCCGTTGGTGAAAGTTTGTAATAATAATTCTTTAAGACATTATTATTAAGTTTGTGTCATCATATATATTGTTACAGTATGTATCATGTGTGTTTATAAGTTGTTATCCATGTTCAATACTTGGTGAAGACAAGTCCCATAAATTCTGTCTTTAGCGACACTAGTAGCGACACTAGTGTCAGTGTCGCAAGTCATGCGACACTAGAGTAAGTGTCACAGTGTATGCGAGTGTCGCAAGTCATGCGACACTAAGGTCAATATCACAGTGAGTTTATGCGACACTAGGGTCAGTGTCGCATTAAGGTTAGTGTCGCAGTGAGGTTATGCGACATTAGGGTCAGTGTCGCATGTTCAAACAAATTTTCAATAAGTAGCGACACTATTAGCGACACTATGGTAGTGTCGCAGGTAGTGTCGCAGTTAGTGTCGCAGGTCATGCGACACTAGCGTCTGGCCAAATTTCTATTTTTAGCCCAAGTGTATCCAAGTGTCGGTTTTCGTTCGGGAAACTTTCTAAAATTAGTTTTTGGTCCAAGTTACTTAATTAAGTCAACCAAACCCATTTTTGTTACCATTTTCCAAAAATAGTAAGTTTTTCGAAAACTAGCCACTTTTGTTGACTTGGTCAAACTTACTCGGTTTGACCCGAAACTTTCACCCAACCCAAATATCAGTTTATAGAGTCTAAATAAATTGTCGGTTTGTGTCCAATTTCACCAAGAGTGTCGATTCTTATAAAAGTTCCAAATATTTAAGATTTCACATTTCGACTTTTTGTCGGTTTATTCCACCATGTATCTAACATATTTCTGGTCCCAACCAAGTCTCACCAATTTTTCTAACTGATCTTCTATGTGTTTAGGGTCTAACATATATTTTTCCAAGAGTCTTAAGTCCATGATCATAGAGAAACAATTTAATTAGTCATACATAGTTCAGTTTCTGCTTTTAGTCAGGTCATTCCCAAAGATTGATAAATAGAGAAAAATACGTTCGGATCTGGTAAAAAAGCGTAAAACATGAAAGTTGTAGATCTTTTGAATACGCAAATTTAAAAAAAATGCATCTTCTAACTCTTCCTAGAACTCAAGTTATGACATTTTTAGTAATCTGTGTTTTTCTGGACAGATTGTGTGTTCTTTGTGAAAAATTCATAAAAACGTATTTTAAATTTATATTTGGACATAATCTTGTTAGGTGAGCTTTATAACATGTAATTAAACAATATGGAAGTAAGAAATAGTTTCCTTACAAAGAGTTTGGTGAAGATGAGATGAAGTTATAATGCTTGTGTTCTTGAGTCAAAGAATCCTTGCAAGATGTTAGCTTTTAAAGTGGTGGTGCTATGGTGGATTATGGTGGTGGTTGTGGTGGTGATATAAACTGAATTTCTCTGGAGTTTTTGAGAGAGGAGTGTTAGAGAGAAAGTAGTGGAAATGTGAGAATGGGTGCTAGTGGATATGTCTTGCATGTATGGAAGTGTAGTAGTGGTGTGCATGAGAAATGAGAGGGTGATATGGGAGGTGTGCATGTGGCACATGGGTGCACATGGGGGTTTGAGGGGGGGGGGGCGGCCATGGGGGGCCCACAAAGGGTATTTTGGTCATTTTTCTTATTTATTCGATTTGTGTTTCGTGCGGTGTTCGTTTTCTCGTTCGGTTTGGTGTTTAAACGTTTATTACGCGTTTTTAAGTAACGATTTAGATTTCAATACTTTCGCTTGAAGTGTTCTTTCTAAATACTTGGAAAAACATTTATATAGATGATTCGTTAATTTAGGGATCTCGATTTGCTCGTTCGTTGTACAGATTTTAAATCACGTAACCGTTGTTTGTACGACACGAATTCATTACAAAGTATTATTATCAAGATAATATTTTGGGAAAGATAGTGTTATTAATTAATATTATATTATTTAATAAAATTGTTTCATCAACGTCCGTATTTAATTGAACCGAAATACATTCGATTTGAAACTTGTACGATTTAATCGAATCGCATAATTGTATATATTCAATAATTTATATATCGGTACATTAATTAGCCTAACACAGAACTAATTACATGTATTAATAATTGATTAGGCACTAATTACTAGCCTTAATTTGACAGGTGTCACACAATCTCTGCTCGAACCTTAATGAGCCAGTCCATACCCACCACTACATCAAAACTTTTCATCTCAATCGGAATTAGATCGACATTAAATGACTTACTAGCTAGGTCCAAGGTACAACCTAAAATTATGTCCCTAGCCTCAAATTCATGACCATTAGCATACTCGATAATATAGATCTCCTTTAGTTTGTTGGATCTTAAGTTAATCAGTGGCCTAAACTCTATTGAGACAAAACTTCTTTCTGCTCCAGAGTCAAATAGTACAGACGCGAAGTGATTGTTTAAGAGGAATGTACCTGTCACAGCATTCGGATCCTGCCTCGCTTCCTCAGTTCCAATGACAAACGCCCGTCCTCGCGCTGGCCCTCTTTGATTTCCAGCATTGTTATTAGGAGCCCTATTCAGCCTTGGGCAAGTGTTTTTGAGATGGTCCTGGCTTCCACACTCAAAGCATGCTGCTTTTTGCTCATTATTCCCATTACCATTCTTACAATACTTGGCATAGTGGCCTGCCCGTTTACACTTGTTGCACACCGGACAATTTCCTGAGTGATGAAAGTTGCACTTGTTGCATTTTGGATGCGGATCGTTATATTGCTTCGGTCCTTGGGCAACTACACCATAGTTTTTCGCCACCACTTGCTTCTTATCCGGGTTACCACCGCCCCTGTTCCTTTGTTGGTTTTCCAGCTTCCTTTTTCCACCATCTTTCCCTTTCGACGATACGCCTGATCTAATCACATCATTGGTCAGGCGGTTAGCCAAGACCACAGCTGACTAAATGGTTGATGGATTTGCCGAGGTAACCATCCCTCGAATTTTTAGGGCCAAACCCCATATGTACCGGTCCACTCTTTTCTCCTCTGGGGTAACCATGTGGGGTACTAGCCTTGCAAGCTCATGAAATCGGGCAGTGTACTTATCGATGTCAGTCCCAACCATGGCAGTACTCTGGAGCGCATCTTTTGGACAGTACTCTTCTATCAACAACTTCTTCAATTCCTCCCATGAAAGGTTATACGCAGCTACGCGACCACGGGTCTGAATCTGGTTATTCCACCATGTCAAAGCTCTTCCTTGAAACATGCACGACGCATATTCAACTTGGTTTACAGGTGAGCATTTGCTGATGTGGAGCACCGACTCTATGCTTTCAATCCAGGATAACAACCCAACAGCACCTTCTGTCCCGAAGAATTCCTTGGGACGACATGACATGAAGGATTTGTAGTTGCATCCTTGATTGTTGTTGGTAGGTTATCCTCCCGGGTTCCCTTGAGCTGCATTGATACCCGCAGCGATTTGAGCAATGACGTTAGGTAGTGCCGCGTTGAGTTCTCGAGTTACTTGTTCAGCTACATTATCTGTGTTTCTCCTTGGAGGCATGATTCTAAGTCAGGTAAAGACTATTGGTTAGTGTTTGTATTGTATAATTGTATAGTTACAACTTTAATATTTTAGTAATTATTCAAAACTAAGCTACAGTAAAAGTTTTACATTCAAGTAAGTGTGTAAGTAATTGCCATAGTCATATAAATAAGCAAAGTTAGGTTTTTCCATTAATAAACCAGAATTTCAAAATTTGGATCAACCATTACATTACAATCCTTCATAAATAACTGAACTAAAAGACATTCACTAAATTTTAAAAGTTGACGCATGCTAAAAGCACTACACCCTAAACCAAACTACCCAAATAAGCATCGCAGCCAAAAGAAACGTGAGCCCTGCTAACACTATGCACCAAAATATCGCTGTACTCGCTGTGTCCCGAGCATCACTCACATGATAAATTAATCGCTCGGTTAAGTCTATAGTATCACCCAACATCTGTCCATGATGGGCAATGCTAGCCCTATGAGCCTGAAGCTCGTGACTCATATCGTCTACCCTGCGTGCTAACCAGAAAGTCATGTTGGGATCTTGTGAAATCGGGATCCCATAAACAGTCTCAGGAGGTACATTTCCTGAAGGTCGGGAAGGTCCTGTTCCTGGAGGGAAATCTCTGACTGCAAACCTAACAGGAGGGGCAACGCTCATACGAGCAGTGGCCCTCGAGCGCACACCATTCTGAGGTGGCTGGGGTGAGACGGGTGTCTGGGTCATCCTAGTATTTACCCTGGTGACCTCTTGGCTACTAACTTCATTTTTTGACTCTGGATCCTTAGAGGGGTCCTCCTCGGAGGGTTCCTCCTCAGAGGGGTCCTCCTCTGGCTCGTATCTCGGTGGGTTGTCGCGGGGGCAACCAGTGTAATAACTAGAATCATCAGCTGATCCTAGAGGGTGCAGTGAGGAGTGTGACATGGTAAGTCTGTACAAAAAGAGGCTTAGTTCCTAAAGATGTACTTAGTTACTAATAGTGCTACTATGGATGCCTACAATATGCAATGCACACACACAACGTTTGCTTTTCATCGTTTTAAACAGGAAAGAAAATCAAACATAATCATAGTACACCCATTCCGTGTCTCGCATAATCTTACCTAAATTAAACATAGGTGATCAGGCTATGTCTAATTGAGGTCTAATAATGCAACACATGGGTTAGTTATACTAGTTATATGCTCGGTTTAGTTAAACTGGTAATACTTTTGGTGTTTTAAGAAAATATTATTTAAAAATGTTGGCTATAGTTGGGGGTTTTGTTTGGAAAAACCGGCATTCTCTATAACCTTAGGCTCTGATACCAAACCTGTCACACCCCGCTAAAGCGGAAACACAAGATGTAACAGTACCGGGTAACAATGCATAAGATATAGAAGCAACACCATACATAATTTGTAGAAAGTATTACAAGTTATTACAAGTTCAACCCATAGTTTCAAAAGAGATTACACCAAGTTCCTAAAAGTTTCCAAAAGATAATCATAATTCAACATAAAGCAAACACATATGAGTATGCATCCATGCAAAAGTACTCCTAGAATGCACCTTACTGTCGCTCACCTGAAAAGCATGATAAAACAAAAGGGTCAACTATGGTCATAGTTGGTGAGTTCACAGGTTTAATGTCACAAATAATTGAACTAAAAGTTTTGTTCATAAGAGACATAAATAAAAATGATTGGTTGTAATAGTTACGAATATGAAAGGTAGTATACAAAAGGGTTAATGCAATTGAGACCACTACTAAACCGATTCAACCGACACACGCCCTAAGCTCCATGTTCTATCGCTAACATGAGTAAGGTGATACTATGCACTCACGACCAGTGTGAGTGAGGAGTGGTTTCCCCCTAAAAAGCGCTATCCATAAGTATCAACGGCTCGTCTGGCTCTCGGACGAGTTAATAAGTAGTGTAAAAGGGTATTTCCGGGGACTTAGCACGATAGTACTCAAACATAACAATAGTATAA
The DNA here is from genome assembly GCA_963422505.1 of Pseudognaphalium luteoalbum. Classification (NCBI taxonomy): domain Eukaryota; kingdom Viridiplantae; phylum Streptophyta; class Magnoliopsida; order Asterales; family Asteraceae; genus Pseudognaphalium; species Pseudognaphalium luteoalbum. The sequence continues at coordinate 62,205,727 of OY730194.1, forward strand.
ACCAATTCGCATAAATAGTATAACAAAAATTTAACAAGTTCATAAAGAGTACAACCAATTTAGTTAAAGTTCGAGATCATGCTTTTCACCCCTGATAACACGTAAAAAGTCATGTTTTTACGTACGTTATCTTCCACATTTTAGGCACAAAGTTAACAAAAACATACTTAAAAGGACATTATTCATAAAGTTTTGTTAACTAAGTCAAAACGGAGTCGATGTTTGTAAAATCACTAAAAATGGCATGAAAAACGTAAGAAATCGGGCAAAACTGCTTTATCGCACCTCCATTCATTCATTTCAATGCATTTTGAGCTACACAAAGAATTATGACCTCTAACCTATGTCATTTTCTTTGTTAGGAAAATACGAACGCGTGGATATAAAGAACGCTCAAAACGGATAAACGACGAAGAAGTTACGCTCGAACGAAGAAACCAAGAACTGAAGGGCCAGGATATGGCTGAACACAGCCGTATACAGCTGAGCCAGACCGTATACGGCTGGACACAGACCGTATACGGCCTGTGCAGACCGTATACGGCCTGTGCTCAGCCGTATTCACCCTATGCATAGCCGTATACGGTCCAGTTCAGTCGTATTCACCCTAGCTCAGCTGTATCGTGCATTTGGGTGATAAAAATCTGATTTTTATTCGCCATTTCAATATGGTTGTGTGTTTCATGGTTAGGATACGGTCTACGGATACGGTTGTGCGATCTCTATATATAAAAGCCTCATTTCATCATTTGAAGACATCTCTCACACATATCACACTTCACATCTCAACAATTTTCGTTTTCTTACATTTTTATATTTTTACTCTCTCTCTAGATTAGTTTAGATAGTTTCTCTCTCTAGAGTTTTCTCTATCTAGAGAGATAGATAGTTAGTTGGTTAGCAGTAGAGAGAAGGAAAACTGGTATTGTAATCACGGTGTAATAAGAAACATTCTTGGTGCAAGACTCTGCCTTTCTTTTCAGCTGTTACTCTGCTCAATTTTACTGGTGATATCTTTCTTTTCATACTTATACTATGTCCGAATTATTTCTGCCTGTTTGTATGATGTATGTTACTGTTATTGCCATGCTTATTGAGTAAGTGTGCTGTTGTGGTTGTTGAAATGTAGATAGTTAGAAGTAGGGATGATGTTGAATTAATCTTCAAATCTATATAATTGGGGATTGTTATATTTGTTATGTCTAACTTATCATGCATCTAGACTTAGCTATGGATCACCCTTTCCAGTCCTTCGCGTGACTACTACTTTAGGCTTAGAATCTGATCAACTCTAGGTACAGTAGGAAGTTATCTGTGTTATAGTAAAGAAGCCGTGTGTGTCACTGTAATCTAGCTGTAATACTGGGCAAATGCCCCGGAAAGAGCCATCTGTGCCGACACTGTGGATTACCTAGAGACCCTAGAATATGGCCTAGAAACTGATATAGCTGTGGAAATGTTACAGTACACAGTCTGTCTACCCCTGTAACTGAAGTTGTGGAAACACTTTAACATTGTACACCGTATCTGTACCTAGGGATGAAAAGCTGTGGAAACACCATAGTACACCACAAGTACATCCTTGGTTACATAAATCTGTGAAACTATTTAAGTGCAGTACATCGTGAACGGTTCCTAGGTTGGTACGCTGTGGAAAGAGTATGCATTGTACACCGCTGGTGTTCCTAGGGCTGAATGACTGACTGCAAAGGAGAGACTAGATCATGACAGAAGTAGTTGAACTAATCAAACGTAAGGAATGAGTCTGGAGATGAAAGTCAAGCCCAGCAGTGGTTCAGGATTCTTAAAACCCCTAGACTCTACAAAACTGATAGTTTAGAATAGCAAGTTAAATAATCTGAACATGTTTAGGAAATGGCATTTACATTTAGATGTTAAGAACGGTCAGAATTACCTGCGTGGCAGTCTGTTACCTTATTCCTGCACCCTTCAAGGGTCATTTGTCCACAAAGACAGTGTGGGGGGTTGAGCAGCCTGTTCTGATCAGATTCACGATAGTCTAGGTCTCGTGACATACTAATTCTGGTACATAACTAGAATGAATAGGGTCCTAGTGTTTACACCCATAATGCATCTGTTTATTAACTAAAAATGTCCCCAATTATCCTTATAATAAGCATCATCCCCGTAACTGATTATTGAAGTTTCAACCACCGTAATTCTCTATCTGTCTACCTAGCTACCGATTCTTCTCTATCTTATTTACTTTTCCTGTCTTTAGTTAATTAGTTAATTAAATTAGAAAACCCCCAAAACCTACCTATTTGCACAAAACCCCCCAAAATTATTAAAAATATCAAATGAACTCAAACAAATACGAGGCTTATGGGGTTTGAAAGCTAACATCTTGATTTTTGGCTCATAAAACGTCCATTTTGGTTATGTTAAGTGGTAGAAACACCTTGGTGAATCTCGTACTCAAATCTGGACAGAAACCAAACAAGCCCTAAAATGATGAATTGTTCATGATGAGAAACATTAAACATTAAGTAGAAGTGGTTCTTGGTTCTTTGACATTTAATCCACTCTCTAACACATGCATGGTGTTGGATTACATCCAAGATGTGTTAGAAATGATTTTTTTAACATATAATGAAGAATTTACATAAAGATGAACAAGATTTTTAAGATGAAGATGAGCAAGCTTTAAAACAAAACGTATTTCACACTTGATTTTCGGTTTGATCATGGATTATCACTTCCTTTTAACACAATAACATGTGAGAGTGATAATCTACAAACATCAAGTTTCATATGGGGATTTTAGCCATAGTAAGGGCTAAAATCCGAATTTATGAAGATAATACAAGAAGAAAATGGTAGATGACAAACATAAGTGATGTAGATTACCTTTCTTGTTCTTATTTGGTGATGAACACTCTTAAAAATATGGGTTTAGGGCTTGAATATGACTGATTTTTGAGAGAAAAATTGAGAGTGTTTGTGTGTGTTTTTGAGAGAGTGAAAAGTGTGAGTAGGTGTTTTGGGAAAATGGAAGTAGTAATGAGTGTTTAGGGAAAATAAAAGGGATTTTGAAATGAAAAGAGGGGGGGGGGGGGGAGTATGGACGGTTGTAGGTGGGGGGGGGGGGGGGTTTAATTAATTTTTTTTGTTGTCAAAATGTATATAAATGTTGTATAATTAGTTTATAATAAAGGTGTGTAAGTATTTGTATGTTAAGAGGTTTATTTTGTGATGTTTTGGTGATTAATATTTGAGTTATAAAAGTTTATGTTCTTTAGTTTATAAAAGTAATTTATTTTATAATTGAATTGCTTATAATAGGTATTAGAGTGTTAATTTCTTATATTCGAGTTTCATTTACCTATTTACGGAATTTTAACAAATCTTGATTTTGAAATTTGATAGATATATTTGTGACAAGTATGGAATTTAGTTTTTATATTTCTAATTTCTTGAATTAAATTAATAGACATCTAATTTTTCTAAGTTTGATATTCACAAATTATTTATCGGATTAAATTTTACGTTGTCGAATCACGGGAATTTCGATTTTGCAAATCGTTAAGGATTTTGTGACACCTGCCAAGCTAGGACTAGTAATTAGTTCCTACTTAACTGTTAATACATGTAATTAGTGTGGTACTAGGCTAATTAATGTATCAAAATGTATATTAATATGCGATTTGGTTTAAATCGTACGAATTTCAAATCGAATGTAATTCGATTCAAATCATAGGGACGTTGGTGAACATTTATATCAAGCAATGTAATATTAATTAAGGACACTTTTATGTCACAAATATTATTTTGATAATATTTCAATTACATTTTGTATCGCATAATAAACATCTACGCGACTTAAACATTTAAAAACACAAACAAACGAAACCAATTGAATTAGTAAGTATTAGTAAAATACTCTAATAAATGAATTTAATGAACTCCCGTATTTTAAAACTTACATTGTAAACAGTCAAAATAATGATTTAATGTTTAACGACTGGGGAAGACGAACACCGCACGGAGCACAATTATTGGGGCTGGAAAGGTAAGGCTTTCACCAAAACCCCACCTCCCTCCTTTCTTCCCCCTCATTTCCACCACTTACTTTCTCTTTCTTCCTTCCATTTTCTCTCAACTTTCACCACCACCACCATCATCTAAAACCACCAAATAACACCAACAAACCACCATAAATCGTCACACCCATTTAGAGAAAAACGATCACCACGCCACGATCTACACTCCTACCTTTTCGGAATTTCGATTCATCACTTTGTAAGTTTCCGACAAAACTCGAAACCTTTCGATTTCAAGTGTTTTTAAGTTCTAGTTGTTTCTTTAAGCTTAAAATGTCCAAATATGGGTTGGGTAAAAGTCACAGGTCGAACGGATGCCGGAAAACACCTTTTCGGCTCATTTTCCGGCCAACAGCTCGTTGTGTCGCAGAGGCTCCAGGCCACCTGCGACACAAGCCTTTGTGTCGCATAATTTGATTTATGTCGCACTTAGCGACACAAGCCCTTATGTCGCAGAGGTGATCTGCGACACAACAGACTATGTCGCACTTAGCGACACAAGCCCTTATGTCGCAGAGGTGATCTGCGACACAACAGACTATGTCGCACCTAGCGACACAAGCCTTATGTCGCATGCTATGTCGCATGAAACAGAACCAAGAAAACACAAATTTTACTAAGTGTCGAGACCTTAAATTTTATCACTCGATTTCACCCAAATTCAAGTCCAGATGCGTTTTTCACCAAAGCAATTTAGTAGAAATAAAAATTTTCCAAGCTGACCTACGGTCAGGTTACCACCAACTCCGGGTTCGTGACAACGATATTCCAAAAACAGCTTTTCGAACACGCTATGGGCATTACGAATTCCAAGTGATGCCATTCGGCTTAACCAACGCACCGGTAGTATTCATGGACCTTATGAATCGGGTGTGCAAACCATATCTTGACAAGTTTGTTATTGTGTTCATTAATGACATCCTGATCTACTCGCGCAATGAGCAGGAACATGCTCAGCATTTGAAAACCGTTCTGGAACTTCTCAAACACGAAGAGCTATATGCCAAATTCTCTAAGTGCGAGTTCTGGATCCAAACCGTTTAATTCCTTGGGCACGTCATTGATCACCAGGGAATCCATGTTGATCCCGCCAAGATTGAAGCAATCAAGGGCTGGGAGTCACCGACCACTCCAACCGAAGTGAGACAATTCTGAGGTCTCGCTGGGTATTACCGTCGATTCATTGAGAACTTTTCAAAAATAGCTGTCCCTTTAACGACACTGACTCAGAAAGATAAGAAATTCGACTGGACCGACAAGCAAGAGTCAGCCTTCCAGCTACTGAAACACAAACTCTGCAGTGCACTGATCCTGTCCTTACCCGAAGGTACCGATGACTTCGTAGTTTACTGCGATGCCTCAAACCAAGGACTTGGTTGTGTGTTAATGCAACGAGAAAAAGTCATTGCTTATGCCTCACGACAACTGAAAATCCATGAGAAAAATTATACGACACACGACCTAGAATTAGGTGCCGTGGTTTTCGCGTTGAAAATCTGGAGACATTACCTCTACGGTACGAAAAGTACTATCTTTACCGACCACAAAAGCCTCCAACACATATTCGATCAGAAGGATCTAAACATGAGGCAACGTCGTTGGGTCGAGTTACTTAGTGACTACGACTGCGAAATCAAATACCATCCAGGCAAGGCGAACGTAGTTGCCGATGCCTTGAGCCGAAAAGAACGAGTGAAACCCCTTCGAGTCCGAGCTCTCAGTATTACCATCCATAACGACCTTATCACCCAAGTTCTTGCCGCACAACTCGAAGCACTCAAACCTGAAAACATCATCCCTGAAGCCTTGCGGGGCATGGATAAACAATTTGAAATCAAACCTGACGAAACTCGGTACTTCTCTAACCGGGTATGGTTGCCCAAATTCGGAAACTTGCGAGATTTGGTAATGGCTGAAGCTCACAAATCTCGATACTCTATACATCCTGGTTCTGACAAGATGTATCACGACATTAAAGAATTGTATTGGTGGCCTGACATGAAAGCTGACATCGCCTTGTACATCAGTAAATGCTTAACTTGTTCCAAGGTCAAGGCCGAACACCAAAGACCCTCAGGATTGCTCCAACAACCTGAAATTCCTCAATGGAAATGGGAGCAAATCTCCATGGACTTTATTACCAAACTACAGAAAACTTCAAACGGTTGCGACACCATTTGGGTGATTGTGGACCGTCTCACGAAATCTGCCCATTTCCTCGCCATCAAAGAAACTGACAAGATGGAGCGTCTGGCTCGCATCTACATCAAAGAAATTGTTTCACGACACGGTGTACCTATCTCAATTATCTCGGATAGGGACAGTCGTTTTACTTCCAACTTCTGGCAATCATTACAAAAATCTCTCGGTACTCGTCTGGATATGAGTACTGTTTACCACCCGCAAACTGATGGCCAGAGCGAACGAACTATTCAAACCCTGGAGGATATGTTAAGTGCATGCGTAATTGACTTTGGTAATTCTTGGGAAAACCACTTACCACTGTGTGAGTTCTCATACAATAACAGCTACCACACCAGCATTAAGGCTGCAACTTTCGAGGCACTCTACGGACGTAAGTGTCGATCACCTATCTGCTGGACTGAGGTGGGAGATACCCAACTCACTGGTCCAGAAATCATTCACGAAACCACCGAGAAGGTCGTTGGTATCCAAAACCGGCTGAAAACTGCACATGATCGTCAGAAAAGTTACGCTGACGTGAGACGAAAACACCTTGAGTTCCAGGTTGGGGACAAGGTACTTCTTAAAGTGGCACCATGGAAGGGTGTTATTCGGTTCGGAAAACGAGGTAAACTAAACCCTAGGTACATTGGACCGTTTGAAATTCTCGAGAGAATTGGTCCAGTGGCGTATCGATTGCAGCTACCTACCGAACTTAGTAGCGTGCATCCTACCTTTCACATTTCTAACTTAAAGAAATGTCAGTCTGATGAGACACTGATAATACCACTCGACGAAATACAAATCGATGATAAACTTCATTTTGTCGAGAAACCTATGGATATCATGGACCGTGAGGTCAAATGACTAAAACTGAGTCATATCCCCATCGTGAAAGTCAAGTGGAATTCTAGACGTGGTCCTGAATTTACTTGAGAACGGGAGGACCAAATGAGATGGAAATACCCACACCTGTTCACAGACCCTACACATACGACTTGAGCTCAATTTCGGGATGAAATTCTCGTAACAAGGGGAGAATGTGACACATGTCAAGCTAGGACTAGTAATTAGTTCCTACTTAACTGTTAATACATGTAATTAGTGTGGTACTAGGCTAATTAATGTATCAAAATGTATATTAATATGCGATTTGGTTTAAATCGTACGAATTTTAAATCGAATGTAATTCGATTCAAATCATAGGGACGTTGGTGAACATTTATATCAAGCAATGTAATATTAATTAAGGACACTTTTATGTCACAAATATTATTTTGATAATATTTCAATTACATTTTGTATCGCATAATAAACATCTACGCGACTTAAACATTTAAAAACACAAACAAACGAAACCAATTGAATTAGTAAGTATTAGTAAAATACTCTAATAAATGAATTTAATGAACTCCCGTATTTTAAAACTTACATTGTAAACAGTCAAAATAATGATTTAATGTTTAACGACTGGGGAAGACGAACACCGCACGGAGCACAATTACTGGGGCTGGAAAGGTGAGGCTTTCACCAAAACCCCACCTCCCTCCTTTCTTCCCCCTCATTTCCACCACTTACTTTCTCTTTCTTCCTTCCATTTTCTCTCAACTTTCACCACCACCACCATCATCTAAAACCACCAAATAACACCAACAAACCACCATAAATCGTCACACCCATTTAGAGAAAAACGATCACCACGCCACGATCTACACTCCTACCTTTTCGGAATTTCGATTCATCACTTTGTAAGTTTCCGACAAAACTCGAAACCTTTCGATTTCAAGTGTTTTTAAGTTCTAGTTGTTTCTTTAAGCTTAAAATGTCCAAATATGGGTTGGGTAAAAGTCACAGGTCGAACGGAGGCCGGAAAACACCTTTTCGGCTCATTTTCCGGCCAACAGCTCGTTGTGTCGCAGAGGCTCCAGGCCACCTGCGACACAAGCCTTTGTGTCGCATAATTTGATTTATGTCGCACTTAGCGACACAAGCCCTTATGTCGCAGAGGTGATCTGCGACACAACAGACTATGTCGCACTTAGCGACACAAGCCCTTATGTCGCAGAGGTGATCTGCGACACAACAGACTATGTCGCACCTAGCGACACAAGCCTTATGTCGCATGCTATGTCGCATGAAACAGAACCAAGAAAACACAAATTTTACTAAGTGTCGAGACCTTAAATTTTATCACTCGATTTCACCCAAATTCAAGTCCAGATGCGTTTTTCACCAAAGCAATTTAGTAGAAATAAAAATTTTCCAAGCTGACCTACGGTCAGGTTACCACCAACTCCGGGTTCGTGACAACGATATTCCAAAAACAGCTTTTCGAACACGCTATGGGCATTACGAATTCCAAGTGATGCCATTTGGCTTAACCAACGCACCGGCAGTATTCATGGACCTTATGAATCGGGTGTGCAAACCATATCTTGACAAGTTTATTATTGTGTTCATTAATGACATCCTGATCTACTCGCGCAATGAGCAGGAACATGCTCAGCATCTGAAAACCGTTCTGGAACTTCTCAAACACGAAGAGCTATATGCCAAATTCTCTAAGTGCGAGTTCTGGATCCAAACCGTTCAATTCCTTGGGCACGTCATTGATCACCAGGGAATCCATGTTGATCCCGCCAAGATTGAAGCAATCAAGGGCTGGGAGTCACCGACCACTCCAACCGAAGTGAGACAATTCTTAGGTCTCGCTGGGTATTACCGTCGATTCATTGAGAACTTTTCAAAAATAGCTGTCCCTTTAACGACACTGACTCAGAAAGATAAGAAATTCGACTGGACCGACAAGCAAGAGTCAGCCTTCCAGCTACTGAAACACAAACTCTGCAGTGCACTGATCCTGTCCTTACCCGAAGGTACCGATGACTTCGTAGTTTACTGCGATGCCTCAAACCAAGGACTTGGTTGTGTGTTAATGCAACGAGAAAAAGTCATTGCTTATGCCTCACGACAACTGAAAATCCATGAGAAAAATTATACGACACACGACCTAGAATTAGGTGTCGTGGTTTTCGCGTTGAAAATCTGGAGACATTACCTCTACGGTACGAAAAGTACTATCTTTACCGACCACAAAAGCCTCCAACACATATTCGATCAGAAGGATCTAAACATGAGGCAATGTCGTTGGGTCGAGTTACTTAGTGACTACGACTGCGAAATCAAATACCATCCAGGCAAGGCGAACGTAGTTGCCGATGCCTTGAGCCGAAAAGAACGAGTGAAACCCCTTCGAGTCCGAGCTCTCAGTATTACCATCCATAACGACCTTATCACCCAAGTTCTTGCCGCACAACTCGAAGCACTCAAACCTGAAAACATCATCCCTGAAGCCTTGCGGGGCATGGATAAACAATTTGAAATCAAACCTGACGAAACTCGGTACTTCTCTAACCGGGTATGGTTGCCCAAATTCGGAAACTTGCGAGATTTGGTAATGGCTGAAGCTCACAAATCTCGATACTCTATACATCCTGGTTCTGACAAGATGTATCACGACATTAAAGAATTGTATTGGTGGCCTGACATGAAAGCTGACATCGCCTTGTACATCAGTAAATGCTTAACTTGTTCCAAGGTCAAGGCCGAACACCAAAGACCCTCAGGATTGCTCCAACAACCTGAAATTCCTCAATGGAAATGGGAGCAAATCTCCATGGACTTTATTACCAAACTACAGAAAACTTCAAACGGTTGCGACACCATTTGGGTGATTGTGGACCGTCTCACGAAATCTGCCCATTTCCTCGCCATCAAAGAAACTGACAAGATGGAGCGTCTGGCTCGCATCTACATCAAAGAAATTGTTTCACGACACGGTGTACCTATCTCAATTATCTCGGATAGGGACAGTCGTTTTACTTCCAACTTCTGGCAATCATTACAAAAATCTCTCGGTACTCGTCTGGATATGAGTACTGTTTACCACCCGCAAACTGATGGCCAGAGCGAACGAACTATTCAAACCCTGGAGGATATGTTAAGTGCATGCGTAATTGACTTTGGTAATTCTTGGGAAAACCACTTACCACTGTGTGAGTTCTCATACAATAACAGCTACCACACCAGCATTAAGGCTGCAACTTTCGAGGCACTCTACGGACGTAAGTGTCGATCACCTATCTGCTGGACTGAGGTGGGAGATACCCAACTCACTGGTCCAGAAATCATTCACGAAACCACCGAGAAGGTCGTTGGTATCCAAAACCGGCTGAAAACTGCACATGATCGTCAGAAAAGTTACGCTGACGTGAGACGAAAACACCTTGAGTTCCAGGTTGGGGACAAGGTACTTCTTAAAGTGGCACCATGGAAGGGTGTTATTCGGTTCGGAAAACGAGGTAAACTAAACCCTAGGTACATTGGACCGTTTGAAATTCTCGAGAGAATTGGTCCAGTGGCGTATCGATTGCAGCTACCTACCGAACTTAGTAGCGTGCATCCTACCTTTCACATTTCTAACTTAAAGAAATGTCAGTCTGATGAGACACTGATAATACCACTCGACGAAATACAAATCGATGATAAACTTCATTTTGTCGAGAAACCTATGGATATCATGGACCGTGAGGTCAAATGACTAAAACTGAGTCATATCCCCATCGTGAAAGTCAAGTGGAATTCTAGACGTGGTCCTGAATTTACTTGAGAACGGGAGGACCAAATGAGATGGAAATACCCACACCTGTTCACAGACCCTACACATACGACTTGAGCTCAATTTCGGGATGAAATTCTCGTAACAAGGGGAGAATGTGACACATGTCAAGCTAGGACTAGTAATTAGTTCCTACTTAACTGTTAATACATGTAATTAGTGTGGTACTAGGCTAATTAATGTATCAAAATGTATATTAATATGCGATTTGGTTTAAATCGTACGAATTTTAAATCGAATGTAATTCGATTCAAATCATAGGGACGTTGGTGAACATTTATATCAAGCAATGTAATATTAATTAAGGACACTTTTATGTCACAAATATTATTTTGATAATATTTCAATTACATTTTGTATCGCATAATAAACATCTACGCACTTAAACATTTAAAAACACAAACAAACGAAACCAATTGAATTAGTAAGTATTAGTAAAATACTCTAATAAATGAATTTAATGAACTCCCGTATTTTAAAACTTACATTGTAAACAGTCAAAATAATGATTTAATGTTTAACGACTGGGGAAGACGAACACCGCACGGAGCACAATTACTGGGGCTGGAAAGGTGAGGCTTTCACCAAAACCCCACCTCCCTCCTTTCTTCCCCCTCATTTCCACCACTTACTTTCTCTTTCTTCCTTCCATTTTCTCTCAACTTTCACCACCACCACCATCATCTAAAACCACCAAATAACACCAACAAACCACCATAAATCGTCACACCCATTTAGAGAAAAACGATCACCACGCCACGATCTACACTCCTACCTTTTCGGAATTTCGATTCATCACTTTGTAAGTTTCCGACAAAACTCGAAACCTTTCGATTTCAAGTGTTTTTAAGTTCTAGTTGTTTCTTTAAGCTTAAAATGTCCAAATATGGGTTGGGTAAAAGTCACAGGTCGAACGGAGGCCGGAAAACACCTTTTCGGCTCATTTTCCGGCCAACAGCTCGTTGTGTCGCAGAGGCTCCAGGCCACCTGCGACACAAGCCTTTGTGTCGCATAATTTGAATTATGTCGCACTTAGCGACACAAGCCCTTATGTCGCAGAGGTGATCTGCGACACAACAGACTATGTCGCACTTAGCGACACAAGCCCTTATGTCGCAGAGGTGATCTGCGACACAACAGACTATGTCGCACCTAGCGACACAAGCCTTATGTCGCATGCTATGTCGCATGAAACAGAACCAAGAAAACACAAATTTTACTAAGTGTCGAGACCTTAAATTTTATCACTCGATTTCACCCAAATTCAAGTCCAGATGCGTTTTTCACCAAAGCAATTTAGTAGAAATAAAAATTTTCCAAGCTGACCTACGGTCAGGTTACCACCAACTCCGGGTTCGTGACAACGATATTCCAAAAACAGCTTTTCGAACACGCTATGGGCATTACGAATTCCAAGTGATGCCATTTGGCTTAACCAACGCACCGGCAGTATTCATGGACCTTATGAATCGGGTGTGCAAACCATATCTTGACAAGTTTATTATTGTGTTCATTAATGACATCCTGATCTACTCGCGCAATGAGCAGGAACATGCTCAGCATCTGAAAACCGTTCTGGAACTTCTCAAACACGAAGAGCTATATGCCAAATTCTTTAAGTGCGAGTTCTGGATCCAAACCGTTCAATTCCTTGGGCACGTCATTGATCACCAGGGAATCCATGTTGATCCCGCCAAGATTGAAGCAATCAAGGGCTGGGAGTCACCGACCACTCCAACCGAAGTGAGACAATTCTTAGGTCTCGCTGGGTATTACCGTCGATTCATTGAGAACTTTTCAAAAATAGCTGTCCCTTTAACGACACTGACTCAGAAAGATAAGAAATTCGACTGGACCGACAAGCAAGAGTCAGCCTTCCAGCTACTGAAACACAAACTCTGCAGTGCACTGATCCTGTCCTTACCCGAAGGTACCGATGACTTCGTAGTTTACTGCGATGCCTCACACCAAGGACTTGGTTGTGTGTTAATGCAACGAGAAAAAGTCATTGCTTATGCCTCACGACAACTGAAAATCCATGAGAAAAATTATACGACACACGACCTAGAATTAGGTGCCGTGGTTTTCGCGTTGAAAATCTGGAGACATTACCTCTACGGTACGAAAAGTACTATCTTTACCGACCACAAAAGCCTCCAACACATATTCGATCAGAAGGATCTAAACATGAGGCAACGTCGTTGGGTCGAGTTACTTAGTGACTACGACTGCGAAATCAAATACCATCCAGGCAAGGCGAACGTAGTTGCCGATGCCTTGAGCGAAAAAGTACGAGTGAAACCCCTTCGAGTCCGAGCTCTCAGTATTACCATCCATAACGACCTTATCACCCAAGTTCTTGCCGCACAACTCGAAGCACTCAAACCTGAAAACATCATCCCTGAAGCCTTGCGGGGCATGGATAAACAATTTGAAATCAAACCTGACGAAACTCGGTACTTCTCTAACCGGGTATGGTTGCCCAAATTCGGAAACTTGCGAGATTTGGTAATGGCTGAAGCTCACAAATCTCGATACTCTGGTTCTGACAAGATGTATCACGACATTAAAGAATTGTATTGGTGGCCTGACATGAAAGCTGACATCGCCTTGTACGTCAGTAAATGCTTAACTTGTTCCAAGGTCAAGGCCGAACACCAAAGACCCTCAGGATTGCTCCAACAACCTGAAATTCCTCAATGGAAATGGGAGCAAATCTCCATGGACTTTATTACCAAACTACAGAAAACTTCAAACGGTTGCGACACCATTTGGGTGATTGTGGACCGTCTCACGAAATCTGCCCATTTCCTCGCCATCAAAGAAACTGACAAGATGGAGCGTCTGGCTCTATTCTACATCAAAGAAATTGTTTCACGACACGGTGTACCTATCTCAATTATCTCGGATAGGGACAGTCGTTTTACTTCCAACTTCTGGCAATCATTACAAAAATCTCTCGGTACTCGTCTGGATATGAGTACTGTTTACCACCCACAAACTGATGGCCAGAGCGAACGAACTATTCAAACCCTGGAGGATATGTTAAGTGCATGCGTAATTGACTTTGGTAATTCTTGGGAAAACCACTTACCACTGTGTGAGTTCTCATACAATAACAGCTACCACACCAGCATTAAGGCTGCAACTTTCGAGGCACTCTACGGACGTAAGTGTCGATCACCTATCTGCTGGACTGAGGTGGGAGATACCCAACTCACTGGTCCAGAAATCATTCACGAAACCACCGAGAAGGTCGTTGGTATCCAAAACCGGCTGAAAACTGCACGTGATCGTCAGAAAAGTTACGCTGACGTGAGACGAAAACACCTTGAGTTCCATGTTGGGGACAAGGTACTTCTTAAAGTGGCACCATGGAAGGGTGTTATTCGGTTCGGAAAACGAGGTAAACTAAACCCTAGGTACATTGGACCGTTTGAAATTCTCGAGAGAATTGGTCCAGTGGCGTATCGATTGCAGCTACCTACCGAACTTAGTAGCGTGCATCCTACCTTTCACATTTCTAACTTAAAGAAATGTCAGTCTGATGAGACACTGATAATACCACTCGACGAAATACAAATCGATGATAAACTTCATTTTGTCGAGAAACCTATGGATATCATGGACCGTGAGGTCAAATGACTAAAACTGAGTCATATCCCCATCGTGAAAGTCAAGTGGAATTCTAGACGTGGTCCTGAATTTACTTGAGAACGGGAGGACCAAATGAGACGGAAATACCCACACCTGTTCACAGACCCTACACATACGACTTGAGCTCAATTTCGGGATGAAATTCTCGTAACAAGGGGAGAATGTGACACCTGCCAAGCTAGGACTAGTAATTAGTTCCTACTTAACTGTTAATACATGTAATTAGTGTGGTACTAGGCTAATTAATGTATCAAAATGTATATTAATATGCGATTTGGTTTAAATCGTACGAATTTCAAATCGAATGTAATTCGATTCAAATCATAGGGACGTTGGTGAACATTTATATCAAGCAATGTAATATTAATTAAGGACACTTTTATGTCACAAATATTATTTTGATAATATTTCAATTACATTTTGTATCGCATAATAAACATCTACGCGACTTAAACATTTAAAAACACAAACAAACGAAACCAATTGAATTAGTAAGTATTAGTAAAATACTCTAATAAATGAATTTAATTAACTCCCGTATTTTAAAACTTACATTGTAAACAGTCAAAATAATGATTTAATGTTTAACGACTGGGGAAGACGAACACCGCACGGAGCACAATTACTGGGGCTGGAAAGGTGAGGCTTTCACCAAAACCCCACCTCCCTCCTTTCTTCCCCCTCATTTCCACCACTTACTTTCTCTTTCTTCCTTCCATTTTCTCTCAACTTTCACCACCACCACCATCATCTAAAACCACCAAATAACACCAACAAACCACCATAAATCGTCACACCCATTTAGAGAAAAACGATCACCACGCCACGATCTACACTCCTACCTTTTCGGAATTTCGATTCATCACTTTGTAAGTTTCCGACAAAACTCGAAACCTTTCGATTTCAAGTGTTTTTAAGTTCTAGTTGTTTCTTTAAGCTTAAAATGTCCAAATATGGGTTGGGTAAAAGTCACAGGTCGAACGGAGGCCGGAAAACACCTTTTCGGCTCATTTTCCGGCCAACAGCTCGTTGTGTCGCAGAGGCTCCAGGCCACCTGCGACACAAGCCTTTGTGTCGCATAATTTGAATTATGTCGCACTTAGCGACACAAGCCCTTATGTCGCAGAGGTGATCTGCGACACAACAGACTATGTCGCACTTAGCGACACAAGCCCTTATGTCGCATAGGTGATCTGCGACACAACAGACTATGTCGCACCTAGCGACACAAGCCTTATGTCGCATGCTATGTCGCATGAAACAGAACCAAGAAAACACAAATTTTACTAAGTGTCGAGACCTTAAATTTTATCACTCGATTTCACCCAAATTCAAGTCCAGATGCGTTTTTCACCAAAGCAATTTAGTAGAAATAAAAATTTTCCAAGCTGACCTACGGTCAGGTTACCACCAACTCCGGGTTCGTGACAACGATATTCCAAAAACAGCTTTTCGAACACGCTATGGGCATTACGAATTCCAAGTGATGCCATTCGGCTTAACCAACGCACCGGCAGTATTCATGGACCTTATGAATCGGGTGTGCAAACCATATCTTGACAAGTTTGTTATTGTGTTCATTAATGACATCCTGATCTACTCGCGCAATGAGCAGGAACATGCTCAGCATCTGAAAACCGTTCTGGAACTTCTCAAACACGAAGAGCTATATGCCAAATTCTCTAAGTGCGAGTTCTGGATCCAAACCGTTCAATTCCTTGGGCACGTCATTGATCACCAGGGAATCCATGTTGATCCCGCCAAGATTGAAGCAATCAAGGGCTGGGAGTCACCGACCACTCCAACCGAAGTTAGACAATTCTTAGGTCTCGCTGGGTATTACCGTCGATTCATTGAGAACTTTTCAAAAATAGCTGTCCCTTTAACGACACTGACTCAGAAAGATAAGAAATTCGACTGGACCGACAAGCAAGAGTCAGCCTTCCAGCTACTGAAACACAAACTCTGCAGTGCACTGATCCTGTCCTTACCCGAAGGTACCGATGACTTCGTAGTTTACTGCGATGCCTCACACCAAGGACTTGGTTGTGTGTTAATGCAACGAGAAAAAGTCATTGCTTATGCCTCACGACAACTGAAAATCCATGAGAAAAATTATACGACACACGACCTAGAATTAGGTGCCGTGGTTTTCGCGTTGAAAATCTGGAGACATTACCTCTACGGTACGAAAAGTACTATCTTTACCGACCACAAAAGCCTCCAACACATATTCGATCAGAAGGATCTAAACATGAGGCAACGTCGTTGGGTCGAGTTACTTAGTGACTACGACTGCGAAATCAAATACCATCCAGGCAAGGCGAACGTAGTTGCCGATGCCTTGAGCCGAAAAGAACGAGTGAAACCCCTTCGAGTCCGAGGTCTCAGTATTACCATCCATAACGATCTTATCACCCAAGTTCTTGCCGCACAACTCGAAGCACTCAAACCTGAAAACATCATCCCTGAAGCCTTGCGGGGCATGGATAAACAATTTGAAATCAAACCTGACGAAACTCGGTACTTCTCTAACCGGGTATGGTTGCCCAAATTCGGAAACTTGCGAGATTTGGTAATGGCTGAAGCTCACAAATCTCGATACTCTATACATCCTGGTTCTGACAAGATGTATCACGACATTAAAGAATTGTATTGGTGGCCTGACATGAAAGCTGACATCGCCTTGTACGTCAGTAAATGCTTAACTTGTTCCAAGGTCAAGGCCGAACACCAAAGACCCTCAGGATTGCTCCAACAACCTGAAATTCCTCAATGGAAATGGGAGCAAATCTTCATGGACTTTATTACCAAACTACAGAAAACTTCAAACGGTTGCGACACCATTTGGGTGATTATGGACCGTCTCACGAAATCTGCCCATTTCCTCGCCATCAAAGAAACTGACAAGATGGAGCGTCTGGCTCGCATCTACATCAAAGAAATTGTTTCACGACACGGTGTACCTATCTCAATTATCTCGGATAGGGACAGTCGTTTTACTTCCAACTTCTGGCAATCATTACAAAAATCTCTCGGTACTCGTCTGGATATGAGTACTGCTTACCACCCGCAAACTGATGGCCAGAGTGAACGAACTATTCAAACCCTGGAGGATATGTTAAGTGCATGCGTAATTGACTTTGGTAATTCTTGGGAAAACCACTTACCACTGTGTGAGTTCTCATACAATAACAGCTACCACACCAGCATTAAGGCTGCAACTTTCGAGGCACTCTACGGACGTAAGTGTCAATCACCTATCTGCTGGACTGAGGTGGGAGATACCCAACTCACTGGTCCAGAAATCATTCACGAAACCACCGAGAAGGTCGTTGGTATCCAAAACCGGCTGAAAGCTGCACGTGATCGTCAGAAAAGTTACGCTGACGTGAGACGAAAACACCTTGAGTTCCAGGTTGGGGACAAGGTACTTCTTAAAGTGGCACCATGGAAGGGTGTTATTCGGTTCGGAAAACGAGGTAAACTAAACCCTAGGTACATTGGACCGTTTGAAATTCTCGAGAGAATTGGTCCAGTGGCGTATCGATTGCAGCTACCTACCGAACTTAGTAGCGTGCATCCTACCTTTCACATTTCTAACTTAAAGAAATGTCAGTCTGATGAGACACTGATAATACCACTCGACGAAATACAAATCGATGATAAACTTCATTTTGTCGAGAAACCTATGGATATCATGGACCGTGAGGTCAAATGACTAAAACTGAGTCATATCCCCATCGTGAAAGTCAAGTGGAATTCTAGACGTGGTCCTGAATTTACTTGAGAACGGGAGGACCAAATGAGACGGAAATACCCACACCTGCTCACAGACCCTACACATACGACTTGAGCTCAATTTCGGGATGAAATTCTCGTAACAAGGGGAGAATGTGACACCTGCCAAGCTAGGACTAGTAATTAGTTCCTACTTAACTGTTAATACATGTAATTAGTGTGGTACTAGGCTAATTAATGTATCAAAATGTATATTAATATGCGATTTGGTTTAAAACGTACGAATTTCAAATCGAATGTAATTCGATTCAAATCATAGGGACGTTGGTGAACATTTATATCAAGCAATGTAATATTAATTAAGGACACTTTTATGTCACAAATATTATTTTGATAATATTTCAATTACATTTTGTATCGCATAATAAACATCTACGCGACTTAAACATTTAAAAACACAAACAAACGAAACCAATTGAATTAGTAAGTATTAGTAAAATACTCTAATAAATGAATTTAATGAACTCCCGTATTTTAAAACTTACATTGTAAACAGTCAAAATAATGATTTAATGTTTAACGACTGGGGAAGACGAACACCGCACGGAGCACAATTATTGGGGCTGGAAAGGTAAGGCTTTCACCAAAACCCCACCTCCCTCCTTTCTTCCCCCTCATTTCCACCACTTACTTTCTCTTTCTTCCTTCCATTTTCTCTCAACTTTCACCACCACCACCATCATCTAAAACCACCAAATAACACCAACAAACCACCATAAATCGTCACACCCATTTAGAGAAAAACGATCACCACGCCACGATCTACACTCCTACCTTTTCGGAATTTCGATTCATCACTTTGTAAGTTTCCGACAAAACTCGAAACCTTTCGATTTCAAGTGTTTTTAAGTTCTAGTTGTTTCTTTAAGCTTAAAATGTCCAAATATGGGTTGGGTAAAAGTCACAGGTCGAACGGAGGCCGGAAAACACCTTTTCGGCTCATTTTCCGGCCAACAGCTCGTTGTGTCGCAGAGGCTCCAGGCCACCTGCGACACAAGCCTTTGTGTCGCATAATTTGAATTATGTCGCACTTAGCGACACAAGCCCTTATGTCGCAGAGGTGATCTGCGACACAACAGACTATGTCGCACTTAGCGACACAAGCCCTTATGTCGCAGAGGTGATCTGCGACACAACAGACTATGTCGCACCTAGCGACACAAGCCTTATGTCGCATGCTATGTCGCATGAAACAGAACCAAGAAAACACAAATTTTACTAAGTGTCGAGACCTTAAATTTTATCACTCGATTTCACCCAAATTCAAGTCCAGATGCGTTTTTCACCAAAGCAATTTAGTAGAAATAAAAATTTTCCAAGCTGACCTACGGTCAGGTTACCACCAACTCCGGGTTCGTGACAACGATATTCCAAAAACAGCTTTTCGAACACGCTATGGGCATTACGAATTCCAAGTGATGCCATTCGGCTTAACCAACGCACCGGCAGTATTCATGGACCTTATGAATCGGGTGTGCAAACCATATCTTGACAAGTTTGTTATTGTGTTCATTAATGACATCCTGATCTACTCGCGCAATGAGCAGGAACATGCTCAGCATCTGAAAACCGTTCTGGAACTTCTCAAACACGAAGAGCTATATGCCAAATTCTCTAAGTGCGAGTTCTGGATCCAAACCGTTCAATTCCTTGGGCACGTCATTGATCACCAGGGAATCCATGTTGATCCCGCCAAGATTGAAGCAATCAAGGGCTGGGAGTCACCGACCACTCCAACCGAAGTTAGACAATTCTTAGGTCTCGCTGGGTATTACCGTCGATTCATTGAGAACTTTTCAAAAATAGCTGTCCCTTTAACGACACTGACTCAGAAAGATAAGAAATTCGACTGGACCGACAAGCAAGAGTCAGCCTTCCAGCTACTGAAACACAAACTCTGCAGTGCACTGATCCTGTCCTTACCCGAAGGTACCGATGACTTCGTAGTTTACTGCGATGCCTCACACCAAGGACTTGGTTGTGTGTTAATGCAACGAGAAAAAGTCATTGCTTATGCCTCACGACAACTGAAAATCCATGAGAAAAATTATACGACACACGACCTAGAATTAGGTGCCGTGGTTTTCGCGTTGAAAATCTGGAGACATTACCTCTACGGTACGAAAAGTACTATCTTTACCGACCACAAAAGCCTCCAACACATATTCGATCAGAAGGATCTAAACATGAGGCAACGTCGTTGGGTCGAGTTACTTAGTGACTACGACTGCGAAATCAAATACCATCCAGGCAAGGCGAACGTAGTTGCCGATGCCTTGAGCCGAAAAGAACGAGTGAAACCCCTTCGAGTCCGAGCTCTCAATATTACCATCCATAACGACCTTATCACCCAAGTTCTTGCCGCACAACTCGAAGCACTCAAACCTGAAAACATCATCCCTGAAGCCTTGCGGGGCATGGATAAACAATTTGAAATCAAACCTGACGAAACTTGGTACTTCTCTAACTGGGTATGGTTGCCCAAATTCGGAAACTTGCGAGATTTGGTAATGGCTGAAGCTCACAAATCTCGATACTCTATACATCCTGGTTCTGACAAGATGTATCACGACATTAAAGAATTGTATTGGTGGCCTGACATGAAAGCTGACATCGCCTTGTACGTCAGTAAATGCTTAACTTGTTCCAAGGTCAAGGCCGAACACCAAAGACCCTCAGGATTGCTCCAACAACCTGAAATTCCTCAATGGAAATGGGAGCAAATCTCCATGGACTTTATTACCAAACTACAGAAAACTTCAAACGGTTGCGACACCATTTGGGTGATTGTGGACCGTCTCACGAAATCTACCCATTTCCTCACCATCAAAGAAACTGACAAGCCCTTATGTCGCAGAGGTGATCTGCGACACAACAGACTATGTCGCACTTAGCGACACAAGCCCTTATGTCGCAGAGGTGATCTGCGACACAACAGACTATGTCGCACCTAGCGACACAAGCCTTATGTCGCATGCTATGTCGCATGAAACAGAACCAAGAAAACACAAATTTTACTAAGTGTCGAGACCTTAAATTTTATCACTCGATTTCACCCAAATTCAAGTCCAGATGCGTTTTTCACCAAAGCTCGACCCCAGCCAGGGGCTCTTCCCCTTGAACCCTGCCAGGGGCTGCCGCCCCTTGGACCCCGCTACCAGGGGCGCTGCCCCCGGACCCCCGTCATCCAGGAACTTATAAATACTTTTCATACTAAGTGTCAAACACTTACAGATAATGAAATCTGATACAACGATATATAAAATAATAACACTTTTGTATTATTATTACAAACCATCACCAACGGGCCATATTTAGTTTCAAAATACAAACGGATTACTAAATGAACATTTGGACATTTCCTAGTTGAGTGGACAACTAGCATGGGTGATCTTTTAAGACACCAACTCGTTTACTTACAACCTTGTGCGTTTCGGACGCCAGAAGGTTGCAGGGTTCGGAGAACCACGTACGGACTTACATCCGCCTTACTTGATTACACCTTCATACTTGCTAGACTCAGGTGAGTCTTACAGCCCCACTTTTACTGTTTTACTTACGGGGTGAGATACATTGCTTACTTTTATTGAACACAAGTACGAACAACTTATTTTACTATACGGGATTGCATGAGTTACTTACTTTTACTGAAGTCTCTCCATCATATATCGTTTGTTATGGACTTAAGGGTGAACACTAGTTAATGGATCCATTAGGGAAATGACCCTCCCTGCCCGGGGTAGTAGCACTACCACGAACCGTTCTGTATAAACGGGCGACTATTATTCGTTACTTAGCTTGCTCAGGTTCGAGCATGTCTCGGGGGCAACTTACTACTTACGGGTTAAGCTTTGATTATGAGCCTTATGTCAACGGTATAACTTACTTACTTTACATTTGCTGGAGTGCAAATACTTGATTTACGCCTGCGAGCATTACTAATGAAATCTTGTGTTCAAATACTAGTACTATTTACAAACCTGTGAGATTCACCAACATTCGTGTTGACCTTTTTTGCTTTGTATCTCAGGTACACATACGGAGTAGGATTCCCTCAGGATACTAGCTAGAGTCGCATGATAACTACAACTGCATTTAACGGAGATTCTTAGCATTATCTTTTGTATTTATTATGATGATGTAATAGAATCTCCCGCTATACGCGCGGACTCTAGGGAACTTCATTTTGTAACCAAAAACCCTATGTTTTCAAACATTTTATGTATGGAAATGTAACCATTTTACAAATGTTACATATAGATGTCGTTTGCTTTACTTTTGTGCTGTGATATTTGATTAGTAGCACCCCAAAGCTTGCTTCCGCTGAACAGTGATTTTGGGGGTGTTACAGATTTTGTTAAGGTATAAAGAGGTAAATTTTTCTTTGTTTAAATTGGCAGTTAGTAATCTACTTTAACATGTTTGTATGAACTTATGGTTCATTAACAATCACTAAGACGTTCTACGACTTTAGTAGACCTAAGGAGTAATAACCTTAAGTTTCACAAGGATTGAAGGAATGCTGTAAATTTAAAATTCGAGTGCGGTAATGACTTGAGATTTTGACGGATGTCACACATAAATACTTGTAAAAAATATACTAATGCAAGGAAATCTCTGTTGTTTGCATGCTGACTCGGGTTATGGTTTTCCTGAGGGCAGTCCAAATCTAATGCTGAGTACATGTGATACATGCTAAATGGGTTAGCTAACGCTGGTGAGTTCACAGGTTTGAATATCAAATAATATCGTATGAACCGCGAGATTTAAGTACCGATTTGCATCCATCAAATAAAGATAATGATAATGTATACAACCATGAGCACATAGTCTGAGCTTAACTCGAGGGGTCAGGATCCACCTTTAAGGACCTGATCGAGGTGCCTTTACGAGTGCCTAATCAACACTCGTCTAAAAAAATATTAGTACGTCCTTTTACCCAGTTAGTGCATGCTAACCCGGACGAGGAGGGTTAATCCTATATGATATCATATACTAATATTCACGCTACAACGTATTACCAAACTATGCTGATGGAGGACTTTGAAATGATTAGTTGTATGAAAATCATGTAGTATAAGAAAATGTTTGTACTTGCGTTCACATGTTAAAAACGAGCAATGAATCACACCCCTGAGTAAAAACTGTAAAAGAGGGGCCATGAGACTCACATGAGTCTTGAAGCGTTTAATCAATAAACGTGAGTTGATTAGTCGATTAGTGATGGTCCGAAGACTCGTAACCTGAGGGTGTTCACGACACGCGATGGTTATAAACATGATTGGGTATCTCAAAGATCACCCTTATAGTTGTTTGTCCAACTAGAATGTCCAAATTACTACGATTTGGTTGATTTGTTTAAGTATTTGAAAGTGCGTACGGCCCGTTGGTGATTGTTTGTAATAATAATCTTATCCTTATCATTATGATTTCGAAGTGTTATGCTTGAAAACATGTTCCAATGTGTTTTAGAAGTCGTATCGTATAAAGGTTTGAGGTTATAGAAGTTCGATACTTAGTGTGAAAAAGAGTTGCAAACAGTCTGTTTTTAGCGTCACTTGATGCGACACTTAGGGGTTTAGGCGACACTTAGGAAGTGTCACATGAAATGGAAAAATCTGAGTTTAAGGCGTCACATAGGGAAGTGACGCATTACGAGGCGTCACTAAGGCAGTGTCTGTTATCAGTGTCGGGTAAGGGTTCTATGCATCACTAGTGTCGGGTGGAATTAGGGTTCAATTGTATGCGACACTTAGACAAGTGTCGATGGAAGTGTCGGTAAGTAACGTTAGGCGTCACTGGACAAGTGACGGTTGTAAGTGTCGGGAAAAAGGAGTTTTATGCGGCACTTAGGCAAGTAACGCAAATTTAGGGTTTTATGCGTCACTTAATGCAGTACTTAAGTGACGGACGAAGTGACGCTATACTGGTCCGACCTATTCGACACTTAGGTCTGTTCGAGCCAAAAATGTGTTTTCCGGTTTCCGTTTGGTCCGATTCTTTTACCCAACCCTTAGATGGACATTTTAAAGCTAAATAAACAACTTTTAAGTAAAAATATACAAAATCGAAGAGTTTCGAGATTTGTCGGGAATCTTACAAGTTCACGCGAGATTTTGAAAAGATGGAAATGTAGATCGTGACTCCGTGAATCTT
This sequence comes from Pseudognaphalium luteoalbum, assembly GCA_963422505.1. Taxonomy (NCBI): domain Eukaryota; kingdom Viridiplantae; phylum Streptophyta; class Magnoliopsida; order Asterales; family Asteraceae; genus Pseudognaphalium; species Pseudognaphalium luteoalbum. The sequence continues at coordinate 62,230,267 of OY730194.1, forward strand.
TTCTTCCAAACGAGCGAGACGATCCGAGTACGTGTGGTGGTATTATTTTGATGATTGAAGAGATGGTGGTGGTGGTTTTTGCTTGAAAGAAAAGAGAGAAAAATGAGTGAGGAGAGAGGGAAAGTTGGGTGGAAATGAGGGGGGAAAGAGGGAGGTGGGGGTTTTGGTGGAAGCCTCCCCTCTTCAGTCTCCGCCTTTTGCTCCGTGTGGTGTTCGTTTTTCCGATTGTTTAAACGTTAAATATTTACTTTGTACTTTTAAATATACTTTTTAAAATACGATTATTTATTCAATATTTTTAGCGGAGTATTACACCAAATACCTAATAATTGAGTTACAAGTTATGACTTACTTGTTTCGTTTTGTTGCGCATTATAAATTTTAAATCGCGTAGGTCTTCTTTGTACTATACGGAACAATTAGAAATATTATAAAAATAATATTTTTGGGTGTAATAGGATTATCAAATGTCGTCGTGTTCTTTAATAGTTTTGTTACCAACGTCCATATTAACCGAATCGAACTACGTTCGATTTAAATTGAGTACAACTTAATCAAATTGCATAATTTTATATATTCATCAATATATATTCGATACATTAATTAGCCTAACATAGAACTAATTACATGTATTAACAAAGAATTAGGCACTAATCACTAGTCCTAATTTGACGGGTGTTACACACTCCATAGGTAGGGAAATGGCACGGGTATCGGAGGAACCAAAACGTACATATCAAATAATAATCTCCAATCAAAGCTAATGCAATTCCAACATAAGCCAACTCAACAGATCGCATAAAGAAACAAATGGGGTCAAATGGATAAGAATCAAAGCATACTGGAATCCTTACATAAAGGATAGATATCGAAACGAACATATAACGAAATCAAATAAGATCATATATAAAGGACGAGAAACCCGTACATAGCATAAGAACTAAACGAATCAAGAAGCAAATGAACCAAGAGCCGACAAAGCAACAAATCAATAGCAAACGAAGCAAATGAACTAAGAAGTAAACAAATCAAAAGGTATCAAATCAAAGGAGCAAATGAGTCAAGAGATAACGAAGCAAACCAATCAAGCACAAACGAAGCGACTTAATTAAGAACCAACGAATCAAACGGATCAAAGAAGTAATGAGGCAACTGAATCAAGAATAACAAAGTAGCCGAATCAAGAGCTAATCACAATAATTAATCACGAGGCAAGCGAATTAAGAACCATAACGGCAAACGAATCAAGAGCTAACGAAGCAAATGAATCAAGAACTAACCAGGCAATCAAATTAAGGACCAATGAATCAAATGAATAATGAGCTGATGAAACAAACGAACATGCGAATTTTAAATAGCAAGGTAATGTCAATAGACCCGAATGATTCAGAGTATGATGTCAAAGGTAACAGAATCGTATACATGGCAATCGAAGGTTCACATCAAAGCATATGCAACATGATGATATACAAGAAGTATAATACATATCATAAGAATTCTGAAGTAAAGGATGGATATCCGTACCTTAAGTCGTCACCAATATTTTAGAGAAAAACCCGAATCTACTAATTCCTTGAAACGATCAGATCCGTCGGTTTCTGCTTCAAATTCTGATGTCACTTCGTTTATTGAGCTCACATAACAATGAAGAAATTATTGTTCTTTTGTTCTAATACTTTTTTTTTCCTTTCGTTTTACGTTGTCAGTCGAGAACATCTAGAGGGTGGATTTCATTGAGTTTTAGCTTTATTATTTACTTTGTAACTGACATCGGAAAGACTATAAGTTTACTTAATTGTAATTGATGTTTTCTTCTCCACTTGAAAGTCAAAGATGACTACAAGTACTTAATATTATATTTATATATTATAGTATTTTACTCACTTAACTGGAAGTATATTTGGTTATTACACAATAATAATAAAATTACTTCATAACCATCATAGTATATTAGATTATAACTGTTACCATACGTATCTTAATAGATAAAATTATTTTCTAAATTAAATTATTAGGGTAGTACACTTGTTCTGAGAGTAATTAATTATCTGTGCTATCTATGCATGGTCTGATTTCGAAGCTTTGAAAATACCGTCAAACTAATTTATAGTACAACATGAATTAATCAGAGATTTATTGGGTAATATTAAGTGAGAGCTGGTTTATATCATATATGGTAGAGTTTAATACAAACTTAGTTAAAACGGGTTCAGAGTGACCTGAATGTGCAATACACGTGGAACACCGTAAAATGTCCTATTACTTAGTATAGTGCTGGAACCACCTCTGGAGTAGTACAAACGTATGGAAGCTACGCAACGGCCGTTGGTGTATACACTCTAACTTGCATTAGTGCGAAAGGCATGGAATGCCGTAAAAAGTCCTAGTACCTCGTTTAGTGTCGGAACCATCCTGCTGGAACGGTTCCCGTACACCAAAGCTATGGAACGGCCATCGGTGTATACATTCTCCGGTGAAAGAAGAATCTCCTATCCCGAAGACAATTGAGACCCCATCCATACCCACTTCGATAAGAGAAGTGAAAATCCCATTTCCTAATCATCTAAAGCAAAAGTACAAGGTCAATTCCTTCAAACTCGACTCAAAATTCTTAGACACCGTGTTTAGAATTCCTACCAGTACCAAGTACATTAGATGAATGCTTTCCACCAAAGATAAGATACCCGATGTATCTAAAATTCCTCTGAACGCGGAATGTGCAGCCGTCATGTGACAACTCTCCAAATTAGGTATTAATTAAACTTAAGCATGTGCATTCTTACGCTAATTTCCTGACAAAAGTTATAAACAAAATCTTCCGATGTGAAATAAGCCTAGCAAGCCCAAAATAATAATACGAAAAATATTACAAAAGTTGTAATTATTATAATTACAAACAAAACAATCTTAAATTGTACGATAGTCAATGAAACGCGAGTCTGAAAAACGTCTTTGAAATGTTCCCAAAACTATTTCGAAATATTATTTAACTAAAATAATGTGCGGGAAAATTTTTAAACTAAAATAATATTGCGTTATAAATACATATTGAACACTCGCAATATTAATAATGTACAACATGTACAACTGTCAAAAATAATGAAAATTTTATATAATGCATTTGGAGAACATCTACAAAATAAAAATATAAAATGTTAAATTTTATATTGCTGTAATTGGACCCGTACCCGAAATTAACGGGTCAAAAATTCACAACTTATCTCAATTATTTGAGACAAGCTGACAGGTATCATCTACTGACGCAGGGTATTGCATTGGTTTGTTAACATCAAACACTACTTCTTCATCACCTACCCTTAATGTGATCCTTCGGTCAAAAACATCAATCAATGCCCTTGTGGCTAAAAAAGGTCTTCCCAAAATGATAGGTACCTTTGAATCTTCTACCATGTCAAGAATCACAAAATCGCACGGGAAAACAAAATTATCCACCTTAACCAAAACATTCTCGATCACACCCTTAGGATATTGAATGGAACGATCCACTAACTCAATGCACATTCTGATTGGTTTAGGCTCTCCTAACTTGAGTCTAACATGCATAGTGTAAGGCATTATCGATTTACCCAATTTTCGATAGCCCCTGGATAAGCCCCATACATGTTGTGCCAAAGAAGGGAGGTATGACAGTGGTTGCTAATGAGAAGAATGAATTAATCCCCATGAGAACTGTCACCGGATGGAGAGTCTGTATCGATTATAGGAAGTTGAATGATGCTACGCGCAAGGATCACTTTCCTTTGCCATTCATCTATCAAATGCTCGAACGTTTAGCTGGAAAAGAATACTTTCTTTTTAAATGGGTTTTCTAGTTACTTGAAAATTCTGATAGATGCACATGATCAAGACAAGACCACGTTCACATGCCCATTCGGAACTTTTGCTTATCGGAGAATGCCTTTCGGTTTGTGCAATGCACCCACAACATTTCATCGGTGCATGATGGCGATTTTTGATGACATGGTGGAGGATAGCATGGAGATATTCATGGATGATTTCTCCATTTTCGGAAATTCTTTTGACAAGTGCTTAGCAAATCTGAAAAAGATGTTGCAAAGGTACAAGAGTTTGAATCTTGTTCTAAATTGGGAGAAGTGCCATTTTATGGTATGTGAAGGAATCGTATTAGGACACAAGATTTCAAGTGTTGGGATTGAAGTAGACCAAGACAAAATTGAGGCAATAGCAAAGCTGCCACCCCCAACAAATGTCAAGGGAATACGAAGTTTCTTAGGACATGCTGGGTTCTACAGACGATTCATTAAGGATTTTTCAAAGATAGCACGTCCGATGAACAAGTTACTGGAGAAGGAAGCTAAGTTTGAGTTTTCTAAGGAATGTCAAAATGCATTCAATCTGTTAAAGGAGAAGCTAGTATTTGCACCTATCATGATTAGTCCAAATTGCAATCTTCCATTTGAATTGATGTGTGATGCCAGCGATTATGCAGTTGGGGCAGTATTAGGTCAGCGAGTTGATAAGAAGTTTCAACCGATTTATTACGCAAGCAAGACTTTGACAAACGCACAGGAGAATTACACTACGACTGAGAAGGAATTGCTCGCTGTTGTTTTTGCGTTTGACAAATTTCGCTCTTACTTGGTTTTGTCAAAAATAGTGGTGTTTACCGATCATTCAGCATTAAGATATTTGTTTAGCAAGCAAGATGCGAAGCCACGGTTGCTGCGATGAGGAATTTCTACAAAGTCTCATGGAAGATGAAGATATTGATCCAATGATTTTGGAAGGTTGGACAGGAAGTCTTGAAGCTATTCGAGAGATTGAGGAGCTCGATAAATTGCTCGAGGAAGAGAGTGAAACAACATGCAAAGATGAATTAGAGACTGAGGGAGTCAAACTGAAGAAGAGTAAAAAGTCCATTTTGGAAAATGGAGTGTCGATCATCACAGAGACACGAATTACTATGTGTGGTATTCCTTGTTCGAGGGAAGAGGTATCGATGGTTAAATCTTCATTCGAAGAACCACCAAAGTTAGAATTGAAGAATTTACCGACCCATTTGGAATATGCGTACTTGCAAGGAAAGTCGGACCTACCGGTAATTATTTCATCTCAGCTGTCAACCAACGAGAAAGAAAGATTATTGAAGGTTCTTAAGGAGCACAAGCATGTTATCGCTTGGACGATTAGTGATATCAAAGGAATAACCCCCTCTTACTGCACGCACAAGATCCTCATGGAATTTGACTTCAAACCAGTGGTGCAACCGTTGAGGCGTTTAAATCCTAAAGTGACTGATGTGGTAAGGAAGGAGATCATTAAGTTGCTTGACTCTGGGGTTGTTGCAAGAGTTCGGTATCGAGATTCGCGATAAGAAGGGAGCTGAAAATCTAGCTGCCGATCATTTATCAAGATTAGAGAATCCAGAACTGGATAAGTTAGATGAATCGGAAATTCAGGATAAATTTCCTGATGAAAGTTTGATGAAGGCAATTTTGAATGAATTTCCATGGTTCGCTGATTATGCAAACTCTCTAGTTACAAACACTCTTCCGTCTGGAATGGATTTCATCCAAAGAAAGAGATTTTTCTCATCTTTACGTCATTATTTCTTGGAAGACCCGTACTAGTTTAGAGAATGTGCTGATGGAATTGTTCGGAGGTGCGTAGCTGGAGAAGAATGTACCCGAATTTTAAGGCATTTTCATGATGGTCCGGCAGGAGGACATCATGGTCCTAATTATACCGCGCGAAAGGTGTTTGAGGCAGGTTTCTATTGGCCAACAGTTTACAAGGACGCATTCGAGTATGTGAAGGAGTGTGATGCCTATCAACGCGCTGGGAGAATTTCTAAAAGAGATGAGATGCTGCAAAATCCAATCATGGTTAGTGAGATTTTTAATGCTTGGGGAATAGATTTTATGGGCCCATTTCCACCTAGCAATGGAAATAAATACATCATTGTGGCTGTGGATTATGTTTCTAAGTGGGCCGAAGCAAAAGCGCTACCTACAAATGATGCTATGGTAGTGGTGAGATTCTTTAAGCAGTTGTTTTCGCGGTATGGAGCACCAAAAGCTTTGATAAGTGAACGTGGGACGCATTTTTAACACCCATAATATTTGTTCCCTCCATCTTTATTTCTCGGCACACACACAAACCATTCACCAAACTTCAATTATTGGATATTTTGCTCTGGAGCTGAAGCCGAGAGAGAAGTAGGAGCAGAAGCTGGGTCTCTTCCTCTTAATTATCTCCATCAAAACATCTTCATCTCATCACTATTAACAAACTACAAAGCATACTCTATAATTATTATCACCTACAACATCACAACAACTTCATCATACTCATCATCATCCTGTCATCATCATCATCCGAATCATCAACATTATCACCAAAGTAAGGAAACCTTCCATCTCTAAATTCCTTACATAGATTTCATCATATATGGTGTTTTTGCAACATAACTCATGTATATAACTTGTTAATTTGATGATTGATGATTTTGATCTTGAAATTAAGTTTAAGAAAACCAAACCTTTAAATGTCAAATTTGAAGAAATTAAACTTGTTATGATGTAATAATCCATGTAATTATGTTATAATTTGTTGTTTTAAGACATTGGGATTGTATTATACAAGATTGAAACAACAACTAAACAAACATATATATGCTCTGTAACTAACAACTTCTGAAAAACTGATCTGCTACGGATTACCCACGGATCCGGCGGATCACCCACGGATTACCAACGGATCCGGAGAATTACCCACGGATCTGGCGGATCACCCACGGATTTCCCACGGATCCGCCATGGATCCGGCGGATCCTAAGATAAAACGAGGTGCATAATGGCTAAAACGGGTGCAGAACACATAATAACAAACTATAATCCGGCGGATCACTTATGGATCAAGCGGATCCTCAAGTATTTGACACGATCCGACATTTTGAGATTTGATCCGGAAGATCCTAAAACTTTGATTCGAATCCGGCGGATCCCAACCCATTCCAGTGATTTTTTTTTTCGAATTAAAAATAAAACAAACACTTAACAATTGTAATACATGGGTATATTTGAGACGGGCAACTATACATGAAACGGATATTTAACTCTAAAACAGTTTGACAAATAATGATCCTTTTATAAACTCACATATAAATATAAATATATATATATATATATATAGACAATCGATTGAGTTATATATATATATATATATATATATATATATATATATACACGTATTTTACAAACATTATTTTATAAATAACATTATATGCATATATAACGAACACCAAACTTATATATATATATATATATATATATATATATATACCTACACATACGTGGACTATAAATTTAATATTAGATTATATTCACAAATACGGATTTTCATTAACAAAGGAAAATTGAGATTTTGTTGACAAACGAAAACATGCCTATTCTTATACGTAAACAAAGTATTTAAAACTTATATATATATATATATATATATATATATATATATATAGAGAGAGAGAGAGAGAGAGTTTGAATCAAATGAGAACACTTCAAAAATAAGAACGGTGAGAACACCTCATAAATGCACAACTACCTAACAAAAATCATTAGATTCACAGTCATACATCTCAAATATGCAAAGAAAAACAAATGCACACTTCTAAAAATATACAAAAATCGAAAAAGACGATTGATGCACGATTATCTCTTTAATTGTGCATCAATCGTTTTTTCGATTTTTGTGTATTTCTGAAAGTTCGCATATATTCCAATCAATTTTTCTACACATATTTGAGATGTATGAGTGTGAATCAAATGATTTTGTTGGCTAGTTGTGCATATATGAAGTGTTCTTACCGTTCTTATTTTTAAAGTGTTCTCATTGGAACCTTACCATATATATATATATATATATATATATATATATATATATGTATATATATACATACGACAATTGTTAAACATATATTTTGACACACAAATGGAATATACGATTAACAAACGTACGATTTTGTAATATGCAACAAGTATACTTATGTAAATATATATATAGAACAAGTATATATATGTACAATGGGAATAGGACGACACACACATATATATAAAACTACATATATGTATATATATATATACACACTTAGCGAGAAACACGATTCAAGAAATATTATTCATATTTCAACATATGTTCACCGACAACTTATACGATTAAGAAATCAACAATTTCTTCAAACAAACGAACCATTAACATAATTTGATGAACAAATCAAAGTACTTATGTTAATACAATTATTGTGTATAGGTCAACATACCTTGGGCGACGCAACACACATCTGCTAGCATTCCCTATTTTTAAATGTTTTCTGCTTTTAAACACAGGGGTGTTAAATATAGAAATTGCATGCCAAAACATGCAATCAAATTATAAATTGCTTTATTTCTTTTATACAACTGTTTATTGATGAAATTACATTTTCACAAACTGTTTTGGGAATTAGACAACGTATCCTAGTACGGACCCAGACTTGCAATGTATGCATAAAAAGACCTTATGACATACATACTGTAACCATTAGCTAGGTGACTCTAGCCACTGAGTATACGGATAGTACTATCATCGTGACGACCCTCCTACAGATAGGAGCGTATACTTACATGTCCTTCAGGCAAACAACATAAGTGTTGGTCGTTGTTTGGTTATAGGGTTAGGTCGCGTTACTTTAACTTGTAAGGTTTAGCTCACCTTGCAGGGGATCATAGTCTAAGTAATTCTCACACATATGTATAGGAAGAACGAAACCTACAACTGTTACACACCGGAAAACATACCGGTTACTTATTTTATGCTGGCAGACAACCAGTATTATACTTTGGGATAACATCCCACATAAAGCTTGATAATTTAGGGTAACAGCCCTACAAAACTTATATTTTGTAAATGAATAACATTTCATTAATACAAACAAACTTGGTTAAACAAACCACATACTCATATAAACCTGTAAATTCACTCAATATATTTGTTGACGATTTCTCTATGTTTTTCAGGAAATTAGTTGTGTTAGTAAGAATCGCATGCATTCAGGATGGACAACCCTGGACTAAAAGGATGCCACATATTTTGGGACGCTTTTGGAGATTTCCTCGGTATGACTGCAGACATTGCAGTCATACCCATGAAATCTTACTTTATCTATATGTAATGCGAAACTTAATGTTTTAAACACTACTACTACTGTTATGACTTACCTGGTCATAATCTTTTGTAATAACCGTTAAACTTTGCATCCTAACTTATTATGTTGTGCAATAACCATATGCTCTGAGTTTGTATGTACTATTTGGTTGCATTACTGTTCGCATCCTCGTCACATCACCAAAGCATCCGCACACGTAATTAGTACTGATTGTAACTACCATTTGGCGGGGTGTGACACGTCATAAGCAACCTACCCGAAAAACTAGGAGACACTGATCGCTTTACTCTGCCCTGTTCTATCTATCAGTTAGGCATGATCCGCTCCTTGGCCGATCTTGGAGCCAGCATCAACCTCATGCCTTATTCTCTATATGTCATATTAGAATTAGGAGACCTTAAGCCTACAAAGATGAGCGTACAGCTAGTCGATCAATCAATTCGATATCCACGAGGAATAGCCGAAAACATAATAGTTAAGGTTGATAAATTCTTTTTTCCGACTGACTTTGTTGTGATGGATATACAGGAAGATATCAATGTACCAATCATCCTAGGCAGGCCTTTCATGAACTCTGCTTGCGCTATCATTGATGTATACTCGCAGACTATAAGCCTTCGAGCACACGGGGAAACCATTTCTTTCCAAGTTGACTGGGCTTATAGTTCTCTATTAGAGCATGCTGAGATATACACAATCTCTACTAGAAGAATCACCTCCGACGATGATACATCCGAATCAGAGCCTTCAGACTCATACGTACCCGATGATCATACCTGTCTCATCTCTGCAACTGAAGAATCGGACTCAGAAGAAGATGAGATGGAAGACTCAGAGACAGAAGAGGAAATGGAGGAATCCGAAGAAGAGCAAGAAGAGGATGAGCAAGAAGAAGAGCCAGAAGAAGAGGACGTATATCAATCTACACCACCTCAGTACTTCCCTGATTCTCACTCTCCGACAGAAAACATCATGCAACTCGAGTACATCCAAAATCTAATCATCCTGTCAGATAATGACTCAGAAGAAGACCACTCTCACTGCAATTCTGACAAACAGAAAGAAAGAGACATAGAGATGGACTCTTCTAAGCCAACATCACAAATCATCAACGCAACCCAGCCACCATCCGATACTGTTGAGTTCCCTGATTCTCAGGATTCTGATACTCCAGCAAAGGTCAGTGACGACGATGACATCGTCTTCATGGATATTCTGACAGATAGTTGCTCTATCCACCTTCATGCATCTCCTGCCATTCCTGACCTTCCTCTCGAGATCATCCAAGTTCAGGTCGTCTCTAATCATGAAGAGATGATCAGTGCCCTCGAAAGATTTGAAGATGATTTTTGAATGATAATGATTGTCATCAGAGACTTAACCAGTGAGTACACTCCATGACAGAGAGAGTTAATCGAAGAAATCAAGGATGAATACACGTTCTATTATGCTAGTCACTCTCAAAGTCCTCAATTCCTACAAAACCGCATTCATGCCTTCGCCGAAGATCTAGCAAATCAGCTTTTGCAAGAACATCATATTGATAACACACCTGCTACAGATGAGTTAGAGTTCTTCGAGGGACAGATAGTCATATATGGCAAGGTTTATGAAGCCCTAATCAGGTCTGCATTTCTGTATTCTAACCATCAAATCGAATTTCTACACTCTTACAAGTATAATTTGGACTATGCTTCTGGAAACCCTGATGAGGAAGTTGACATTCAGATGATGAATGATCTCAAAGGATTGATGGATTCCATAGCCGATAACGACCACATTGATGACACCACATCACATAGGTTTTACATCGACTGCACCATCGAACACCACGCACAAAAGATTATCGAAAAGCTTGAGTACGTGGTTTTGATGAAAGGACGTGTGCCATCCCATCTTCCATACCAGATGGAATGATGATTAACACCGCAAACTTTATCACGGACTGAATTACATAAATCTTTGGCACTGTTCCCTCAGAAGAACCCAGACAACTATTTCATGATGGTCTACGTGAAGTCTACTACAGATGCTTAAATATCTTTCAGAATTCTGACCTCACTTATTCCGATCATCAAAGACAGCTTCTCCAGGGTATTCAAGGATCCATCCATGCATTAAGAAGAGACCCCAGCACAACCGATCACGAAGATATAGTGTGGTAAGCAAAGGAAAGTGTTGAGGTTTCTTGCGTACCTTACTTTATATTTCATAAGTTAAGGAAAAGTATCGATTTAAATTGGATTTTAAACTTGCCTTTCTCAATACAATTAACAAATCCCTAGGTTTTCGTAAATGGTTATTTAGCCTATAGCCTACCTAATCTAATCTAAACTAATCTAATTAAAGCAATAATTAAAATGCTGACGGCTTTTTGCATAGAGTTAAACCCAGACCATGTAAGAAAATGCAATGGTAGTCCACAATGTATTTAATCGTTTACCGATGTTTCCATTGAGGATTCAATTGCTTCACGATGTTTACATGATAAGTACATTGTGATTCTAAGTGTACAATACTCATGGAACTTCCACGTAATCACATTGTGTTTTATGATGCACGCATAATGTTACAATTGAAACCATAGTTTTACACAGATAACTATTGACCAAGTAGTGAGGTTCGCGACTCCTCTTTACAAGGTTACAATCACGTTTGTTAATTGAAAGGCGAATGTAAGTTTTAGTTTTAAAATCATAAGATAAGTCCGTTCATAAAGTTTCCATTTTATAATGTCGATCCATAATATAACTACCTTCGGTCGTTCTGACTTCCATACATTTGTACTCCGCCATAAGCGTTTCCAGTACTATATCAAAGAACAGTCGAATAGGGGCCGTCATATTATTTCACGACCTATTTAAAGTCATCCCACAATTATATATACTAACTACATCACAACAAATACAATAGTAATCTACTCGCTAATCATGGCATAAACTATCTCTAGCATAATTAAAGTATACATATTTAATCAAGATAGATAAGGATAGAAATAACCGAGATTAATATGCGAGAAGGAGTAGACTTGAATTAGTAAGAGTTGCTCCAAGCATACACCAACGATTACAATTGCGTTCCTCACCGAGGATTACAAACACATTCCTTGCTACTAGCCTAATACTAATTTAAAACAAAGAAAGAAAGAAAAGAAAGCTAGAAGAAAGTGTGTGTTGGTGTGTGTTTCTTCCAAGGTGTAAGGTGTGTCTTACAAATGAACTCAGGCCTCCTATTTATAGAGGAGTTTTGGTGCATTTTAGCCAAAGATAGCACACATTAGCAAAAGGTGGAAAAGGTAGTAGCACCAGGTACAAAAGGCGAAAAAGGTAGTGGCACCAGGTACGAAAAGTAGGAAAAGGTCTAGCACCGGGTACGCAGAAGTACGAAAAAGTGCGATCCGTGCGGGTGGCGGGCAGCAGGCGGCAGCTGGCTGCCAGCAGCCAGCGGCTGGCAGGCTGGCGGTGGCGGTTGGCTGCCAGCAGCACCAGTCCGCTGCCGGTTGCTGCATTTCTCGATTCGTGCGTGTTTTCTTTGTTATGCGTCCGTTTGCGTTGATTCTTTTTGCGTTGAATTCGTAATTCAAAAATGAAGCTTTTGATGAAAAGAAATCCCAAAAATATCTCTCTGGACTTTAGATGTGTGACGAATCGTTTGGATCTTCCGGAGTGCGTAGAATCTTCGTTCTTCGCCCGTTTTAGTTGATTCTTCTTCTGTTGGATTCATAATTCGAAAATGAACATCTTGGGTCAAATAGATGTTGGTGATGGGCTCTTTTGTTCTGAAACCTCGTTTCGGTGTCTGGAATCTTCAAATGTGCGTGGAATCTTCGTTTTTCATCCGTTTTGCTTGATTTTTATCGTGCGACCTTGTTTTGACTATCTTGGCATAATGCTATTGATTTGTAATGTTTTTGAATTAAAATGCCAAGAATCGTTCTAGAATGAGAGAGATATCAGTAGTAAAAACGTGACTTTTTACGCGATATCACACACCACATGGGGTGGGACCCTTCTGATTCCTGTATAAAAATGGCAAGAGTTTGGCTTTCCATACCCTTCCCATCCTTCCTTAAATTATACTCAACATTACCACCATCACTCCTTCACACACCATACTTCCTCTATCACTCTCTACTCCTTCTCTCTCTCTATCTCGTCTCTCTCTCTCTCTCTCTCTCTCTCTCTCTCTCTCTTTTCACAGAGTTCCAGCCCAAAAACAACCACCACATTCCACCATTAAGCCACCACAATCAGCCATATCACCGCGACGAAGATTTTCAAGAATACACGCGGAATCGAGCACTCTACTCCTTCTTTCTTTTTCTTCTACTAAACAACCATTGTAAGAACTTCATTTCTCTTCTAAAGTACTTGCTTTATGTTTATTTACATGTTCTAGTACTCCCTCGACTTGGATATGTCCAAAACATAAATCGAAACGCATTTTACAACTTGAAATGCTACTTTAACTTTCTGTCCAGAAAAAGGGTCAAATTCCGTGATTTTTATAAAATTCATCTCTTAACTAAAATGGTCGCTTCTTAAGCCTAAAATGTAGCTCGTGGTGTTAGCTTCCAACGACATCTATTTCGTGACATGTCGATTTCGTTTACTATTTTAAAATAATATTTCCGTTAATGTGCGCATTACTGTTCCGGCGGATAGAAACATTCATCCCCTTCTCGAGACCATATCTTGAGTTCTAGACCACTAAAACATATGAGACCAGTGCCAAAACCTCACATATTTTGTCAACTTTAAAAAGTTCTTGTATGACCATTTCCAGAAATGTCCGTATTTTCGTGTATAACTCGATCTTTGAACATATAACCGTTTTGGACCAAGTCTGACCACACCTTGAAACTATTTTTTAAAAAAATAGTAAATGAACATATAAAAATACCATAAAGTGCAGAAATGAACTATACATATATGAGAACATGTGTGATTTTTGGTTAGGTATAAATCGGACTAGAAATACTCCAAATCGAAAGGCTTATCGAGGTTGTAAACTAACGGTGGTAACGAGATTATAACAAACAGTGGTAACGAGTTAATAAGCTAACAGTGGTAACGAGGTTATAAACTAACAGTGGTAACGAGTTTATAACAAACAGTGGTAACAATTTAATAAACTAACAGTGGTAACGAGTTAATTAACTAACAGTGGTAACGAGTTTATAACGAACAGTGATAACGAGTTTAGTAAACAGTGGGAACAAAGTATAACACTTGTATTCTAGAAAATCATTGGTCCGTCAATCCTCATTATTATCGCATGAAATCTCAACTCCGTGCATACCATTGTCTCATAAACAAAAGCCGTGAATATCATTCACGCATAAACACAATCCGTGAATATCATTCACGCATAAACAAAAACCCGTGAATATCATTAACGCATAAACAAAGTCCGTGAATTACTAATCTCGCATGAACAGTACCCGTGAATCCCCATTCTCGCATAAACAGTGTCCGAGAATCCTATTGACACAGTACCCTATTGTCGGATAAATTGTGGCCTTTGACTTTCTTTGACTCACGGACCAAATGTATTGTCGCATGAAACAAAAACTTGAAGATACTTTTTATACCAAGCCTTGAATACATACAATATCACGACATGCTCGATTTAACGTTAATAGCAAATAACTAACTTATGTATATGCTTTACAAGGTATACAAACACGGTGAATTACATAATAATAATATGTAAATTATTATTACCCCTCCGTCACCAATGGGCCACACTTACTTACAAGATAATTTCAAACGTACAAACAAATGCTTGGACATTTCCTAGTTGAGTGGACAACTAGCATGAACGATCTTTTGAGACATTCACTTATACATACAACCTTATATGCTTAGGGCATTAGAAGGTTGCGGGTTCGCGGAACCTACGGATTACTACTGCTTTCAGAATTTACGTTTATTAAGTTAAACGCTTGCTTGCTTGACTCAGGTGAGTCTTACAGCCCCACTTTTACTGTTTTACTTATGGGGTGAGATGCATTGCTTACGTTTTCTTGAACACAAGTGCTAAATTAGTTACTTTTCATATACGGGCTTGCATGAGTTACTTACTAATCCACTGAAGTCCCTCCATCATAGTTTCGTTAGTTATGTACTTAAGCGCGAATATTAGTTAATGGATCCATTAGGGACTGACCCTCCCCGCCCGGGGTAGTAGCGCTACCACGAACCGTTATGTATAAACGGGCGACTTTTATTTGTTTCGTACGAGTGTTTGGATTGGGCACTCACGGGGGCACTATACGGTACTTGGCTGTACCACTGATTTACGGGTTAAGCTTCGACTATGAGCTCATGGCAACGGTATATACATATTTACTTATTATTTGCTTGGTTGCAGATACTTGATTTCGCCTGCGGGCACAACTGATAAAAATCTTGTGTTCAAACTATTACTTACTTACAAACCTGTGAGATTCACCAACATTCGTGTTGACCCTTTTTAGCATGTATTCTCAGGTACACGTACGGAGTAGGATTACTCCAGGATTACTAGCTAGAGTCGCATGATATCCAAACTGCATTTAACGGAGATTCTTTAGCATTATCTTTTGTAACTATGGTTATGTACTAGAATCTCCCGCTACGTACGTGGACTCTAGGGGACCTTATTTTGTAACGAAAACATTATGTTTTCAAACATTATTTCATATGGGAATATAACTATTTTACAAACGTCTCATTTAGAGGTCGTTTGCCATACTTGGGTGCTTGATTATTGATTAGTAACACCCAAAGCTTGCTTCCGCGCAACATTAAATTTGGGGGTGTTACAGATTGGTATCAGAGCCTAAGGTTATAGCAAACTAGATTGCATTTAGTGGGCCTAGACTATGACCGTTAGGCAGTATCTTCCTATTAGTTATGACTGGTTCAGGAATTTCATCATACGACTTTAATTTAACATAGCCTGATCAACTATGTACAATTAAAGAAAGATGATGTGAGGTCTGAAATGGTTATAATGAACAGGGATACACTAGTTGACTCTGACCACGAGAGAAACCGGGACTCAAACATGTCTGTGATTAGACACTTTAGGCTATTATGTGATATATATACATGTATACATAGATAGGCCTCACTCTCGCTCAATATCTTAGGCTATATTATATATGTATTATATGAATATAGGCCTCATTCTTTCTAATGCTCTATCTCAGAATGGCAAACACACCACCCAATTCGTCACGCTCCCAACCGTATGGATCACAAAATCCACGGATTTTTAGGAGGACCACAATGTCACCTCGAACTAACCCCTATTCCATAGCAGCTTTAGCCGCCAGGCTAAACCACCATGAGCGACGACTTCGCGAAATGGACATAGAACTGCAGGAGACTCGTGAGAACTGGAGACTCACAGCCCTTGAACGTATCAACTAAGTCTCCGAAGATCACGAGAACACTGTGGATAACATAGACACACTTCACGACCAGCTGGGAGAAACTATCAAAACCATGGGAACTATTCACAATCAAGTGATCAGTAACCAAAATGAAATCTCTATTCTGCAAACAAGGCTGCAAGAATACGAGACGCGTCTACAGGAAACCGAGGATGCTCTTAGAATGGTTAGCAGGCTTGCAGAATCTGTTAACCATCTCACTTCTCTGTTGTCACGACTCAACCTACATCAAGATTAGTGCAGTGGTTATCATGTAACCTATTAGCTAGCTATGTAAACTCTTGTAACCCGACTGTATGTAATATTCCTGGCATCTTTTGTGAACTTAGAATTCTGAAATCTTTTGAACTCGCACCTTGAGTGGTTGCAAATATATCTATCTTATGTTATTGATTATCCTATAGTGATATCGTATATTACCTCTTTATGGATATGCATCCGTGATAATCATACTCCTTGCACAAAATCTCACATACCTCCTAACTTTTTATTAAAGGAACATGCCGCCAAGGAAACAGACTTTCACCGCTGCTGAACTTGCCCAGTTCGTTGCCCAAGGAGTAGCCGATGCCCTGGCTGCTCAAGAGGCACAGCGAAACAGTGGTTCAAATCCGAACCAGGGCAGCGAAAATACCACCAACACAGTATCAACTGCCAAACCTTGTACATACAAGGATTTCCTGAACTGCAAACCATTAAACTTCAAGGGAACTGAAGGAGCCATTGGCTTACTGAGATGGATTGAGAAACTGGAATCTGTTTTTCGAATCTGCAACTGCACCGAGGATTGCAAGGTTAAGTACTCTACCTGCACCTTTATGGATGGTGCCCTTACCTGGTGGAATACCTACGCCCAAACTTTGGGGATTGATGTCGCTTATCAACTCCCTTGGGAAGATATAAAGAAGATGCTGACAGATGAGTACTGTCCAAGAGAAGAGCTACAACAGCTTGAGGTTGAATTCTGGAACCTCACAGTGAGAGGTGATGATATCACCGGTTACACTACCCGCTTCCACCAGCTGGCACTTTTGTGCCCAACAATGGTCGAGACTGAATACAAGAGGATCGAAAGGTATATCTGGGGTCTCCCAGCCAAGATTTAGGGGATGGTAACTGCGTCCAACCCGGGGACTATTCAGAGTGCCGTCCGTATGGCACATAACTTAATGGTTCAGGTAGTCCGTCGTGGAACATCCGCTGGAAAGGATACTGGAAACCGATCTAGGGATAACAAACGGAAATGGAATCCCAACCACAACCAAAACCAAAGTCAACACCAAAACAAGAGGCCAGATACTACAAAGGCATATGCTGCTGGTACCGACGAAAACAAAGGATACAGTGGGAGCAAACCCTATTGCTCCAAATGCAACCGTCACCACGATGGTTCTTGCCCTTGTAGCAAGTGCAAACGTTTCGGGCACTTAGCTAAAGATTGTCGAACCAACACCACAATCCCAAACTCTAACACACCAAAGGCCTGCTTTGAGTGTGGAAACACCGGACATTTCAGGAATGATTGTCCAAAGCCGAGAAGTAATAACAGGAACAACAACACCAACGCTCGCGGCAGAGCTTTTGTGTTGAACTCGGGGGAAGCCCGCCAAGACCCGAACGTTGTTATGGGTATGTTTCTTCTCAATGACTTAACCTCTTCAGTCTTATTTGATATTGGTGCCGATAAAAGTTTCATATCTGATGAATTTAGCCCATTGCTCAATGCTACCCCCATTGCCTTAGATGCTAAGTACATCGTAGAATTAGCAAATGGCAAATTAATTGAAGCCGATAGTATAATATGCAATTGCACCCTAAACCTAGCAAGCGAACTTTTCTCTATAGACCTGATAACCGTTGAAATCGGAAGCTTTGATATTATCGTTGGTATGGACTGGTTGTCCAAACACCACGCCGAAATTGTTTGTTACGAGAAACTCATCCGTATTCCTCTCGTCATCTGTAGAACTTTGATCATACAAGGGGAGACTGGTGGAACGAGAATAAACATCATATCCTGCATGAAAACTTGAAAATATCTGAGAAAAGGATATCAGGCAATCCTCGCACACGTAACAGAAAAGAAGTTGGAGGAAAAGCGGCTCGAGGATGTGCCTATTGTACGAGACTTCCCTGAAGTCTTTCCTGAAGACTTGCCTGGCCTTCCACCGCCTAGACAAGTCGAATTTCAAATTGACCTTGTGCCTGGAGCTGCACCCGTGGCATGAGCCCCTTACCGATTAGCACCGTCCGAGTTGCAGGAGTTGTCCACTCAGTTACAGGAACTCCTGGACAAGGGATTCTTTCGACCAAGTTCCTCACCGTGGGGAGCTCCGGTCCTCTTTGTGAAAAAGAAAGATGGATCTTTCAGGATGTGTATCGATTACCGGGAACTGAACAAACTGACTGTGAAAAATCGATACCCACTTCCCCGAATCGATGACTTATTCGACCAACTTCAAGGGTCAAGCTGTTATTCAAAAATCGACATGCGTTCAGGTTACCATCAATTGAGGGTTCGAGATGCCGACATTCCGAAAACCTTATTCCGAACCCGTTACGGACACTACGAATTCCAAGTTATGCCATTCGGCTTGACCAACGCACCGGCAGTATTCATGGACCTTATGAATCGGGTGTGTAAGCCTTACCTTGACAAGTTTGTCATCGTCTTCATTGACAACATTCTGATTTACTCGCACAATGAACAAGAACACACGCAACACCTGATAACCGTTCTAGAACTACTCAAGCACGAGGAGTTATATGCCAAATTCTCCAAGTGTGAGTTCTGGATGCAAACTGTACAATTCCTTGGACACGTGATTGACAGTCAAGGAATTCGTGTTGATCCTTCAAAAATCGAAGCCATCAAGGGTTGGCAAGCACCTACTACACCCACCGAGGTACGACAATTCTTAGGACTCGCCGGATACTATAGGCGATTCATTGAGAACTTTTCAAAAATAGCTCAACCCCTCACTGCACTGACCCAAAAGGAAAAGAAATTCGATTGGACTGATAAGCAGGAGTCAGCCTTCCAGCTGCTCAAACAAAAACTTTGCAGTGCACCTATCTTATCTTTACCCGAAGGCAACGATGACTTCAAGGTATATTGTGATGCTTCACACCAAGGTCTCGATTTTGTGCTGATGCAACGAGACAAAGTCATTGCTTACGCCTCACGACAACTCAAGGTCCACGAAAAGAATTACACCACTCATGACCTAGAGTTGGGGGAAGTGGTATTCGCCCTAAAGATCTGGAGACACTACTTATACAATACCAAGTGTACAATTTTAACCGACCACAAAAGTCTCCAACACATCTTCGACCAAAAAGACCTAAACATGAGACAACGCCGTTGGGTCGAACTACTTACTGATTACGACTGCGAAATACGTTACCATCCAGGCAAGGCAAACGTTGTTGCTGATGCCTTAAGTCGTAAGGAACGAGTGAAACCCCTTCGAGTCCGAGCACTTAGTATGACTATACACAACGACCTGATAACCCAAATTCTTACCGCTCAACTCGAAGCACTCAAAGCTGAAAATGTGAAACACGAGGCCTTGCGAGGCATGGACAAACAACTGGAAACCAAACCAAACGGGGCCAAGTACTTCTTTGACCGACTCTGGTTGCCCAACTACGGGAACTTACGAGACTTGGTGATGGACGAGGCACACAAGTCTAAATACTCTATACATCCTGGTGTCGACAAAATGTACCATGGCATCAAGGAGTTGTATTGGTGGCCCAACATGAAAGCTGACATTGCTACCTACGTTGGCAAGTGTCTCACTTGTTCTAAGGTTAAAGCCGAACATCAGAAACCTTCTGGTTTACTACATCAATCGGAAATCCCCGAATGGAAATGGGAGCAAATCACCATGGATTTCATTACCAAACTCCCAAAAACCTCTAGTGGTTGCGATACCATTTGGGTGATCGTAGACCGACTCACTAAATCTGCTCATTTCCTAGCCATAAGGGAAACTGACAAGATGGAACGTTTGACACGGATTTACCTGAAAGAGATCGTGTCAAGACACGGTGTGCCCATCTCGATTATCTCTAACCGAGATGCTCGATTTACTTCTCGCTTCTGGCAATCACTACAAAAATCTCTTGGTACTCGTCTAGATATGAGTACAGCTTATCATCCTCAAACTGACGGCCAGAGCGAACGAACTATACAAACACTGGAGGATATGCTACGAGCTTGCGTAGTTGACTTCGGTAACAACTGGGAAAATCACTTACCGTTGTGTGAGTTTTCATACAATAACAGCTACTACACCAGCATCAAAGCTGCACCCTTCGAGGCACTTTACGGTCGTAAGTGCCGATCACCCGTTTATTGGACTGAGGTGGGGGATACATAACTCACTGGTCCAGAAATCATTCACGAAACCACTGAAAAGATCGTCGGCATACAAAACCGACTGAAAGCTGCGCGTGATCGTCAGAAAAACTATGCTGACGTGAGACGCAAACACCTCGAATTCCAGGTTGGAGATCGAGTACTTCTGAAAGTCTCGCCTTGGAAAGGCGTTATTCGTTTTGGCAAACGTGGGAAACTGAATCCCAGGTACATTGGACCGTTCGAAATCCTTGAAAGAATTAGTGCTAGATTAGGCTACTTGTATGTATCAATATATATATATATATATATATATATATATATATTGGAATATATATACACATACGCGATTATGTTCAATCGTGCATTTTCATATCGGGCGGATCCCGATACATTAATACGGACGTCGGTGAACTCAATTTATTAAATAATACGAAATTATTTAATAAACATATCTATTTCCAAACATTATTGCGATAATATTTCACAAGCATTTCGTATCATATATAATGCTCAGAAACGACCAAAAACGCGTGAAACGCGCCTGACACGCAAAGATAAACTCAAGTTATATTTTTATAACTCAAAACTAAGTATTTTAATAAAATACTTCAAGTAAAAATATCGCGATACACGCGTACAATTATAACATTTAAAAACGTTATACGGTTAATTAACACGTAAAACGAACGGGTAAAAGGGCACCGCACACAATACAACTTTGGGGAGTCTCATGGCCCCTCTTTTTACTGTTTTACTAGGGGTGCGATACATTGCTCTGTTTTTAACACGTGAACGTGAGTACATATTTCAATATACTACATGAGTTGTATTCAACTAATCAAATCAAAGCCCTCCATCAGTATAGTCTGGTAATACGAAAGTAGCGTGAATATTAGTATATAGTACCATATAGGATTGACCCACCTCATCCTGGTTAGTCGCGCTAACCTCTACAACGGACGTACTAATATTTGGGAAAACGAGTGTAGATTAGGCACTCGTGGAGGCACCTCGCTCGGAATTCTCTATATGGGACCTGACCCTCGAGTTAAGCTCAGACTATGCGCTCATGGTTGTATACACTATTATTATCATTTGCTGGATGCAAATCAACATTTAAATCTTGCGGTTCACACAATATTATTTGACATCTAAACCTGTGAGCTCACCAACGTTAGCTGACCCATTTTAGCATGTATCACAGGTACTCAGCAGTAGATTTGGACTGCCCATCAGGATGCATCTTAGCTCGAGTCTCCATGCAAACTTCAGAGATTTCATTGCATTATTAGATTTTGTATAACTAATTATGTACTTAAATCTCTCATATTACGAACATGAG
The DNA here is from genome assembly GCA_963422505.1 of Pseudognaphalium luteoalbum. NCBI lineage: Eukaryota > Viridiplantae > Streptophyta > Magnoliopsida > Asterales > Asteraceae > Pseudognaphalium > Pseudognaphalium luteoalbum. Next base: position 62,252,606 of record OY730194.1, read on the forward strand.
CGATGTAAGGAGTTCAAACTGTTGTAAACCTTTTAATATCAATATATTTTGTTAAAATGACGCATATAGAGTCGTTTGCTATATATCTGTATGCTTTCATTATTGATTAGTAACACCCAAATTATGCTTCCGCAAAACATTAAATTTGGGGGTGTTACACATTATCAGCTAGTGTAATTTAATTCCCTTCTAAACCTATTGTCTGGAACCTAAAAAACCATTTGCGAGAATAATTCTTTTATTTAATCGACCTCTATAGTAATTTAAAACAAGTAATAATTTATTAATCACAATAAGTTATTTAATCAATTGACCTATTTGTGACACCCGAAAAATTAGGGTTAGTTATAAGTTCATAACCATCTGCTAATACATGTAATTAGTGCTAGATTAGGCTAATTGTATGTATCAATATATATATATATTGGAATATATATACACGTACGCGATTATGTTCAATCGTGCATTTTCATATCGGGCGGATCCCGATACATTAATACGGACGTCGGTGAACTCAATTTATTAAATAATACGAAATTATTTAATAAACATATCTATTTCCAAACATTATTGCGATAATATTTCACAAGCATTTCGTATCATATATAATGCTCAGAAACGACCAAAAACGCGTGAAACGCGCCCGACACGCAAAGATAAACTCAAGTTATATTTTTATAACTCAAAACTAAGTATTTTAATAAAATACTTCAAGTAAAAATATCGCGATACACACGTACAATTATAACATTTAAAAACGTTATACGGTTAATTAAAACGTAAAATGAACGGGTAAAAGGGCACCGCACGCAACACAACTTTGGGGAAACAAATTTACACACCACATGGGGTGGGACCCCTCTGATTCCTGCAGAAAAATGGCAAGAGTATGGCTTGCCATACCCTTCCCATCCTTCCTTGAATTATACTCAACATTACCACCATCACTCCTTCACACACCATACTTCCTCTATCACTCTCTACTCCTTCTCTCTCTCTATCTCGGCTCTCTCTCTCTCTCTCTCTCTCTATCTCTCTCTCTCTCTCTCTCTCTCTCTCTCTTTTCACAGAGTTCTAGCCCAAAAACAACCACCACATTCCACCATTAAGCCACCACAATCAGCCATATCACCGCGACGAAGATTTTCAAGAATACACGCGGAATCGAGCACTCTACTCCTTCTTTCTTTTTCTTCTACTAAACAACCATTGTAAGAACTTCATTTCTCTTCTAAAGTACGTGCTTTATGTTTATTTACATGTTCTAGTACTCCCTCGACTTGGATATGTCCAAAACATAAATCGAAACGCATTTTACAACTTGAAATGCTACTTTAACTTTCTGTCCAGAAAAAGGGTCAAATTCCGTGATTTTTATAAAATTCATCTCTTAACTAAAATGGTCACTTCTTAAGCCTAAAATGTAGCTCGTGGTGTTAGCTTTCCAACGACATCTATTTCGTGACATGTCGATTTCGTTTACTATTTTAAAATAATATTTCTGTTAAGGTGCGCATTACTGTTCCGGCGGACAGAAACATTCATCCCGTTCTCGAGACCATATCTTGAGTTCTTGACCACTAAAACGTATGAGACCAGTGCCAAAACCTCACATATTTTGTCAACTTTAAAAAGTTCTTCTATGACCATTTCCAGAAATGTCCGTATTTTCTTGTATAACTCGATCTTTGAACATATAACCGTTTTGGACCAAGTCTGACCACACCTTGAAACTATTTTTGTTTAAAATAGTAAATGAACATATAAAAATACCATAAAGTTCAGAAATGAACTATACATATACGAGAACATGTGTGATTTTTGGTTAGGTATAAATCGGAATAGAAATGCTCCAAATCGAAAGGCTTATCGAGGTTATAAACTAACAGTGGTAACGAGATTATAACAAACAGTGGTAACAAGTTAATAAGCTAACAGTGGTAACGAGGTTATAAACTAACAGTGGTAACGAGTTTATAACAAACGGTGGTAACAAGTTAATAAACTAACAGTGGTAACGAGTTAATAAGCTAACAGTGGTAACGAGGTTATAAACTAACAGTGGTAACGAGTTTATAACAAACAGTGGTAACAAGTTAATAAACTAACAGTGGTAACGAGTTAATTAACTAACAGTGGTAACGAGTTTATAATGAACAGTGATAACGAGTTTAGTAAACAGTGGGAACAAAGTATAACACTTGTATTCTAGAAAATCATTGGTCCGTCAATCCTCATTATTATCGCATGAAATCTCAACTCCGTGAATACCATTGTCTCATAAACAAAAGCCGTGAATATCATTCACGCATAAACACAATCCGTGAATATCATTCACGCATAAACAAAAACCCGTGAATATCATTAACGCATAAACAAGTCCGTGAATTACTAATCTCGCATGAACAGTACTCGTGAATCCCCATTCTCGCATAAACAGTGTCCGAGAATCCTATTGACACAGTACCCTATTGTCGGATAAATTGTGGCCTTTGACTTTCTTTGACTCACGGACCAAATCTATTGTCGCATGAAACAAAAACTTGAAGATACTTTTTATACCAAGCCTTGAATACATACAATATCAGGACATGCTCGATTTAACGTTAATAGCAAATAACTAACTTATGTATATGCTTTACAAGGTATACAAACACGATGAATTACATAATAATAATATGTAAATTATTATTACCCCTCCGTCACCAACGGGCCACACTTACTTACAAGATAATTTCAAACGTACAAACAAATGCTTGGACATTTCCTAGTTGAGTGGACAACTAGCATGAATGATCTTTTGAGACATTCACTTATACATACAACCTTATATGCTTAGGGCATTAGAAGGTTGCGGGTTCGCGGAACCTACGGATTACTACTGCTTTCAGAATTTACGTTTATTAAGTTAAACGCTTGCTTGCTTGACTCAGGTGAGTCTTACAGCCCCACTTTTACTGTTTTACTTATGGGGTGAGATGCATTGCTTACGTTTTCTTGAACACAAGTGCTAAATTACTTACTTTTCATATACGGGCTTGCATGAGTTACTTACTAATCCACTGAAGTCCCTCCATCATAGTTTCGTTAGTTATGGACTTAAGCGCGAATATTAGTTAATGGATCCATTAGGGACTGACCCTCCCCGCCCGGGGTAGTAGCGCTACCACGAACCGTTATGTATAAACGGGCGACTTTTATTTGTTTCGTACGAGTGTTTGGATTGGGCACTCGCGGGGGCACTATACGGTACTTGGCTGTACCACTGATTTACGGGTTAAGCTTCAACTATGAGCTCATGGCAACGGTATATACATATTTACTTATTATTTGCTTGGTTGCAGATACTTGATTTCGCCTGCGGGCACAACTGATAAAAATCTTGTGTTCAAACTATTACTTACTTACAAACCTGTGAGATTCACCAACATTCGTGTTGACCCTTTTTAGCATGTATTCTCAGGTACACGTACGGAGTAGGATTACTCCAGGATTACTAGCTAGAGTCGCATGATTTCCAAACTGCATTTAACGGAGATTCTTTAGCATTATCTATTGTAACTATGGTTATGTACTAGAATCTCCCGCAACGTACGTGGACTCTAGGGGACCTTATTTTGTAACGAAAACATTATGTTTTCAAACATTATTTCATATGGGAATATAACTATTTTACAAACGTCTCATTTAGAGGTCGTTTGCCATACTTGGGTGCTTGATTATTGATTAGTAACACCCAAAGCTTGCTTCCGCGCAACATTAAATTTGGGGGTGTTACACTATTTATTTCAATTATCCAATATTATCAATTATTTCTAAACATAATTAAATAATCAATGAAAATAAGGAAATACCGTAATTCTCCTAGGCCCAAAACGAGGATATTACAAATCTTTGCTCCTTAAGGAGATTTCGTCCCCGAAATCTTTCCATGCCCAAAGAGACTAGGATAACGCGTCCTCATGCTAGACTCGGTCTCCCACGTAAGGTTTGGCCCTAAACTATGATTCCACTTAGCTAGCACCATTGGAATATCCTTTTTTCGAAGTTTAGTCACCTTACGGTCAAAAAGCTTTACAGGTTCCTCTATAAGTCTCTGACTTTGGTCAACACGTAAATCTTGCAATGGAAGAACTTGGGATTGGTCCTCCACATTGCATTTCCTTAAGTAGCACACATTAAACGTATTATGAATACCCGCTAATTCAGGAGGAAGATCTAAGGATATGGTTTGATCATTAACTACTTGTCGAATTTTAAACGACCCAATATACCTAGGAGCAAGTTTAACACGTTTACCAAACCGAATCACAACCTTCCAAGGTGAAACTTTCAAGTGAACCAATTCACCTACAACAAAAGTAACTGGGCGACAACGTGGATCGGCATACTGTTTTTGTCTATCACGGGCAACCTTCAATTTCTCACGAGCAATGGCCACCTTATCTACAGTAATCTGAACAATATCCGGACCCGCAAACTATTCCTCACCCGATTCTAACCAACAAGTAGGTGTTCTACAACGACGCCCATATAACATCTCATACGGAGGCATACCAATACTCGAGTGATAAGAATTATTATACGCAAATTCAATCAACGGTATGTGTGAATCCCAAGACCTACCATATTCCAACACACTAGCACGCAACATGTCCTCCAAAGTTTGAATGGTGCGTTCAGACTGACCATCTGTCTGAGGGTGATAAGTCGTACTCATGTTGATTCTGGTACCCAATACACGCTGCAAGCTCTGCCAAAAACCAGACACAAATCAAGAATCTCTGTCTGAAATGATAGACAATGGAATTACATGCCTCGAAACAATCTCATTGATGTACAATTGTGCCAATTTACTCAAAGATGCCATCTCACAAGTGGCAATAAAGTGAGCACTTTTAGTTAATCGGTCCACGATCACCCAAATCATATCATTACCCTTAACTGTCCGCGGAAATTTAGTTACAAAATCCATAGTGATGTGTTCCAATTTCCACTCGGGTATCTCAAGTTGTTTCAAAGATCCATAAGGTTTCTGGTGCTCGGCTTTAACTTGAGAACATATGTGACAAGATTCTACAAATCGAGCAACATCCATTTTCGGAGTAGGCCACTGATACAACGGTTTCAAGTCGCTATACATCTTCGTACTACTCGGATGAATCGATAACCTAGATTTATGAGCTTCCATTAAAATCACATCTCGAAGTCCACCAAGCAAAGGAACCCAAACTCGAGATTGAAAAGTCTTTAATCCACGAGAATCGTCACATAACAAATCCTTTATTTTCAATAAAATCTCGGATTTCAAATTATGATCCATCAATGCCTCTAACTGTGCGGTATTTAATTGGTCGATCATATCCGATGAAACCTCTAATCGCATGAAACAAACCATTTCAGATTTTCCTTTCCAACTTAACGCATCCGCCACAACATTGGCTTTACCCAGGTGGTAACGAATCTCACAATCATAGTCCTTGATTAATTCTAACCATTGCCTTTGACGCATATTGAGCTCTTTTTGGGAGAACATATATTGTATATATTTATGATCCGTACAAATAACACATTTAGTGCCATAAAGGTAGTGTCTCCAAATTTTCAAGGCGAAAACCACAACTGCAAGTTCCAAATCTTGGGTGGGGTAATTTTTCTAATGAGGTTTCAATTTATGTGAAGCATATGCAATGACACAGTCACGTTGCATCAATACACAACCTAAACCTGCAGAAGAAGCATCGCAATAAACAATAAAATCCTCGGATCCTTCAGGTAATGCTAAAACTGGAGCCTGACATAACAGTTGTTTCAATGTTTGAAAAGCCAAATCCTTTTGATCACTCCACTGAAATCTCATATCCTTTCTAGTTAGCATAGTCAATGGGCCTGTAATCTTAGAAAATTTCTGTATAAACTTTATGTAATAGCCTGCTAACCCAAGGAAACTCTTAATTTTGGAAGCATTCTTAGGAGCATCCCAATTCATAACGGCCTCAATCTTAGATGGATCAACCTTAACCCCATCTTTGCAAATGATGTGTCCCAAAAACTGTACCTCCCGAAGCCAAAACTCGCATTTAGAAAATTTAGCATACAATTTTTCCTTTCTCAAAATGTCAAGAACCAAATGCAAGTGTATTTCATGATCAGATTCAGCTTTAGAATACACCAAAATATCATCAATAAACACAATAACAAACTTATCAAGAAAAGGTCGGCATACTCTATTCATCAAATCCATAAAAACCGCAGGAGCATTAGTCAATCCAAATGGCATAACAAGAAACTCGTGGTGACCATATCTAGTGCGAAAAGCAATCTTAGGGATGTCCATCTCACAAACCCGCACTTGGTGATAACCCGACCTCAAATCAATCTTAGAGAAATAAGAAGATCCTTGTAATTGATCAAATAAATCATCTATTCGAGGCAAATGGTACTTATTCTTAATGGTTCTCTTATTCAACTCCTTATAGTCAATACACATACAAAAGGTGTCATCCTTCTTTTTAACAAACAACACAGGTGCACCCCACGGAGAAGAGTTGGGCCTAACCAAACCCTTATCTAACAACTCTTGAATTTGACTCATCATTTCACGAATTTCTGAGGCAGCTAATCTATAAGGATCCTTAGCTACAGGATTAGAACAGGGATTAAATCGATTTTATATTCTACTTCTCTAATAGGAGGTAAGCCAGGCAACTCGTCAGGAAAGACATCCGAGTATTCAGAAACTATCCGAATACCAGAAAGAGTTTTCTTTTCTAATTTAGCATCAATAACATAAGTGAAGTACGATTCACACCCTTTAGCTAGAGATTTTCTAGCTTTCATCATCGTAGTCAAAGGAATACAAACCTTCTCCCCGAGCCACAACATATGACTCATTCGAGATTGGAATTTTTACCAACTTCTTATGGCATTCTATATGGGCTTTATTCTTACTAAACCAATCCATGCCCAAAACCGCATCAAAACCCGGAATGGGCATTAATAGAAAAGAAACACGGAAATTATGCCCCTTAATCAATAAGCTAGCTCTAGTCACCGATATGGTAACCGGAACCATTTTACCATCCGCTACCTCAACCTCAATAGGATTTGTAATACAAGTAGGAGTCAATTTCAGTCTATCATAGAAAAACATAGATATAAAAGAACAATTGGCTCCTGAATCAAATAGAACACTTGCTGGTACAAAATTAATAAGAAAAGTACCAGTTATGACATCCTCTATTCTGACAGCTTCATCAGCTGTCATTTGAAAAGCCTTGCCAGTCGCTGATGGTGGATTCTTTCTTTTCAGGCCAGAAGATGAAGACCCTCCGACCGTACCCGTTCTTTGCTTACTCGCCTCAATACATTGACCCGATCGGTGACCTTCCTTGTGGAAATTCCAACACACATGCTTTGGGAAAGTACAATCTTTGACATCATGCCCAAACTGACCACACTTGACACATCTAGCCATTTGTGGAGTACATGGCCCGGTATGCTTAGCCTTACAAGTATGGCACCAATTCGCTTTGTCCACAATACCACCACTTTGTTTCTTTCTTTGGGGAGACCCATGTCATCTTTTCTTTCCTTGATTCGCAGAGGAATCACCTTTGGATTTCGAAGAAGATCTATCTTTGTTTTCCAAATCATGAGCTTGAATAACACTATCCATAGAACGGGCTAATTCAAAAGCTTGGGTAAGAGAACCCGCTAATCTCACAGTTGTCTGATAGATATGTGGCAACATCCTAACGAAATGGTCAATCTTAGTCCTTTCATCCGGAACCCATAGTTTCACAAACCTTAACTTTTCAGAAAATTGAGAAATAAGTTCATCCATGGTCATATTATCCGTCAAATGCTTATCCATAAACTCACGACGAATACGAGTCATATCAAATTCTAAACAGTATTTCTTGCAAACCTCATTGTAAAAATCAGGCCATCTAATAGATTCCTTCTGCTGTGGTTTCAAATGTGATGTAATAGAATCCCACCAATCCATTGTCGGACCCTTCTAAAGTTGAACAACATAAGGAACTTTGATCTCATCCTCACATCGACATACCTCAAATTTCCTTTCCACATCCCTTAACAAATCGAATGTGACTGAAGGATTGGTGCTACCACAATATTTGGATGGTTCACTAGATTTGAAAGTCTAAAAAAAGCATAATTTAGGTTGTTGTTGTTGTTGGGATGACCGGACTTGTTGATCAAGCAAGGATTATTGTTGTAAACCTCTAAGTTTCAGTACTTCCTCCTCTAATTGTAAAACATAATCATCTCGATCTAAATCACTCGCTAAAAAAGAAGTACTAGACTGACCTCATCCATCAATAAGGTTTTCTAGAGGAGTAACTTCCACTCTAGAAACGTTGTTGGGAGTATCGGTCGAATGTTCATTATCTGCCACATCTGCAACAACATCACATCTCACAACTCGTTAATTGTTAGTACCTACATACTAACTAATTCCCCTATAATAGCTAAATCCCACACCCTGGAATGTTTGACTAACACAAATAGGTTTGGGATTGAACACCTAACACATGCTCAATTCACCCAAACCTAGGTTCTAATAATAATTTATGTTACAATTTCAAGACCTTTTTTTTTTAAATACCAGAAGCGCATATTTAATAAACACATCGTAAAATGCATATAATATAAGAAAAGCTTCAATCCAGTGTACAAGATCTTTAAAGTTAATTTACCATAATAATTACAACATTATGTTTAAGTGTTATATAAATGCAAAACATATTGTTCCACCATTAACATGATTTTTTAGATTCAGAGTGAGCCATCAAACATTCCATCAACCCAAACTTCTTGAGATCCACAATCAAAAGCTTAACCTGCTAGAAGTAATGAGGGGGATTAGCACAAAGCCAAGTGAATAGATCTCTAACTATCAACCTAACTCAGAATAATAATTGTTTACAGCTAAGCATCATAAACAATTAACTTCAAAGAGGATCGGTGGTCCCTGAGGTACCCTACTGCCGCGGTGGCCCCCAAGTAACACTTGCAACCACTGAAGGCCAATTCATTGATCTAACCGATAGTCTAGTACTATTACTTCTTACAACACAATTTCAATAAACAACACACGTACAAAGAATTTATGTTGTCCAAGTAATAGTACCAAAACCTAATCCATGTTGACCTCCGAACAATTCACATAATCCACAATCATCATGGCAATATGTAAACAAAGCAGAATAAACAATAAACCAAGTTTACCCATTGTAACCATGTTGTTACAACTAATTTAGACTGAAAGTCCAAGATCCACTCACCCTTGTTGATCATAGTCACCACTCAATGGTCTTATATTACCGAGTCTTCATTTTATCTGAGAACACAACCAAAACCCGAGTTAGATTCTCATGTTAAGATTCATAGTATTCTATTTAATTATATACTATCAAATAAACGCACATAATATACATTCAATACTATTTATATAAGATAAGTACACAAGTCACAAGTTAACATATTCATTCATTTTATATTGACAAACGCGATCCAGGAAAGAAGGTGGGATCGCGTTCCCAAGAAGAAAACCATTATGTAACCAATTAACACTGAGAAACACGATCCGAAGAAGAGATCTGGATCGCGTTCCCATGACCAAGACCTTCTGTAACCGAAAAGCGCTTGATAACGCGATCCAAACATAGGGGTGGGATCGCGTTCCCAAGAGTAAAATCGACTAAAACAAAAACAAACTGAGTAACGTGATCCGGGTAAAGAGGTTAGGTTCGCGTTCACACGACCAAAACCTTCTCAAACCAATTTTCACTATGGAACGCGATCCGGGCTAGGGTGCTGGATCGCGTTCACACGTTTAAACAGAGTCTCAAACATGAAATTGTACATCACGAACACCAACTCGAGTTTTTACAAAACCAAACTCCACAAACTCGGTTTTTATCAATCTAATACATCACAATACCTATAATCATCATATATCAACACAATATCAACATGCAATACTCAATTTTCTTTTTACCTAACATAATCCACCCAATTTAATCAAAACCCATTTATACATTGGTAATTCACACATTTAAGATCAAAGAAGAACCAGAAGATGAAGTAACAATTCAATCATTCAAGTATCAATTATTGACCTAATTTCATCAAGTAGCTCATAGAGAACAAAACAAGCAAACTTACAATTAATAATGAGGAAAAAGAATGAACAAGATGATGAATTCAATATAATCACAAAATCACAGCTTCAAAATGAATACAATTAGCTTTCTTCTTTGATTTCCTTTGATTTCAAAGTGTAGGTGGAAGTATTGAAATGCATGAACAAAAATGGTAAGTGGAGGGAGTTAGGTCGACTCATCAAGTAATGACCCATTATCGGCTAGTGTAATTTAATTCCCTTCTTAATCTATTGTCTGAAACCTAAAAAACCATTTGCGATAATAATTCTTTTATTTAATCGATCTCTATAGTAATTTAAAACAAATAATAATTTATTAATCACAATAAGTTATTTAATCAATTAATCAATTGACCTATTTATTTCAATTATCCAATATTATCAATTATTTCTAAACACAATTAAATAATCAATTAATATAAGGAAATACTATAATTCTCCTAGGCCCTAAACGGGGATGTTACATAACAAACATGCTAATTAGTAAAAACCATTTATAATTGAGCTTTTTGATTTTGTTTGAATGTTTATATTATAAATATATGAAGCATAAACCGAATAGTAAATATCGAATAAACCAAATAGTACTTAGGTTCGGTTCGATTTGGTTTGATTTTTTACTTGTTCGGTTCGGTTTCAATTTGTCAAAACCGAAAATCGATCGGTTTCATTTATTAGGTTCGGTTTTTACCGAATTAACCGAATGAACGCCCCTAGTAATCTACTCGCTAAGCATGACAATAATTGTATCTAGCATAATTAAAGAAAGCATTTTTAATTAAGATAGATAAGAATGTAAATAACCGGGATTAAATGCGAGAAGGAATAAACTTGAATTAAATATCGCAATTTCAAGTGTACATGAAAAGATTACAATTAATGCGTTCTAATCTTTCGTTCTATTTTAATTGCGCCCTTGAGTTAATATCATAGTGGGACAATGGTGGTGTTAGTGTGGTGGGGTAGATGGGAAGTGTGATGGTTTGTTGTGTCGTCAGAGAAAAAGAGATAAATTATACTAATGTGTTGGGGTTAAGAAAGAGATGTGATTTATGTTATATTTGGATAAAATAAGAAAAGACCATATCTCTTTTTGTTTCATTTTTTTTGTTTTGTTTTTGTTTTATAATCTTTTACAACGACATTAATAATATGTCGTTGCTGAAAGTCATAGCTTAAAAGAAAAATGGGAACCAAATTATTTTAGAGGGAATTTCAATTTTTTATTCATAGCTAAAAGCAAGGTTGTCAAAATCAGGATCTTACGTAGGATCGTTTTTGCTTTTGCAAGATCAAGATCGTATGATCGAGATCAGGATCGTAGATCCTATCAAAATATGATTTTTTATACAAAGATATCTAAATGCTTGTAGTTTACTACTAATAGAGAAATTAATCTAGTATTCAAACTTATATAATACTGAAGTGATGCAATCTGTCAACATATATTTCTCGAACGATAAACTTACTAAAACAAAAGATAGCGGCATAGTACAATCACATCAAAGTTTGAGAGCATATTACAAATGAAAATTTCTAATCGTCGTTTTAGATGTTCTAGATTTTTTCTTAAGTTAATTTGATAATAAATGAGGAAATTGAACTTGGGAACATGAAATAGAATTTGGACTACTTATGAGCCTTACAAGTCCAATTGTAAAAAAAAAAAAAAAAAAGCCATTTGTAGGATTGGATCGGTCAATGATCCTACGATCTTACGATCGATCATACGATCCTACCTCTTGACCGAGCCTACTCCGATCCTGCACGTTTCCCTTGGTAGGATCGTAAGATCATACGATCAGGATCGCGATCTTGACAACTTTGGCTAAAGGTAATATAGCTAAAGGTCTAGATGTCCTCCCAAAAAGTAATTTTTATATATTTAAAACATAAATTAACAAAAATATAAAGTATGCTATATAACAAAATTATAAGGTAATATAAACTTTTTAAAACTTGTTTATATTTAATCAATCCATAAAAATCTACACATTTAAATATAAAGTAGAGTTTAAAACATTAATATCAAGACTTTATTTATTAATAATTTTGTATTCGTATTTAGTAACCAATTATATGTCATCCAAATTTCTTATCAAGTACCAACAGTATTTCTTATTATTAATAATCGTGAAATATCATGTGAACTATTATTTTGGGTGTGACGATAATGTGAAATATGTAATCAATGTGTCAGTATCTTTAAATAAATGTAATTTTCCCTAAAGTAGAAGTCTCTTTGAAGAGGTTATAAGTTAGGGGGTTGATGGGGTCTAGAAGGCAGAGAATTGAAAGTTCTGCAACACTATAGAAGGAATAAATTATAGAAATTGAAGAAAACTCTTACCAGCAGATTCAATTCATATTCAAACTTGACAGCTGATTACAAAACATCAAATAAAAATTTTCTCTGCCTTCTAATTACATTAATAGACATCGATCGGTAATACTGTTATTATTAAGTATTTATAGTTAATACAGGTTGTTTATCATAAATGACGGGTGTGTTCTCCTATATATATTGAAAAATCATGCATCTCTTCAGCAATTTGAGTCACCCCAGCAGCCCCAACCGCGCCATTGTGGCGGTGGTGGTGGCGGTGGTCGTACCGGCATTGTTGTTGGTGTCGCTGCTACTCCTTGTGCTTGAACAATAGTCAACGTAAAAGAAATGAGAGTAAAAGCAAATAAGATGGTAGAGAAGATAACTGTAACTCTATTTGGTCTCATCTTCGTAAATTGCTTAAAAGGAGCTGAGCTGTTTGTGGGATTATATACACAACAAAAGTCAGATTGTTTGGTAGATAAATTCTTAGTCGTTATAAAGGTCTCTGATTAATATTTTGTTTACACGTATGCATGTTCACATAATCAGAATAATTGAATACAATTAACTTGAACCAAACTTTCAATAAATAAAATATTTAATTTTATTTATATATGCGTAGCTACGTACGTAAGTGTTTACCAAAGCTAGGCATCATAAACGTATATATGTATATACATATAAATATTGATAGCAATATATGAGGTTCCTATTCACATATATATAATCAAAATATGTGTAATTTGGACACATATCATCATGATCAATGATAATTTTGATTAGATAAATATATAAATTATTAACTTCTAATCGAGATACGTTATAATTTGATTTTTTATTGTTTTTTTGTTCACACGTACGCCGAAGTCCATCATGAACACTTTTAATAAGTCATGGTCATCTTATCTCTCATTTCGATTACATGTATGTGGACTGTAGACACGCTTTTAATTAAGACCTTGTCTATTTGATTAATTCAAATTTCTTTATGTACGTACATGCATACCAAATTCATTATAATACTACCCCGTCTCAAAATTATAGTCCATCTTTTGTTTTTGGGATGTACCAAAATAATTGTCAACTTCTCATTTCAACCAATAAGAAGAGAGATTAGTGGGTGCAGATTCTATTTGAGTGGTTGAAAATTGTTGTGGTTCCACTTTTATTAAACTGTGTACTTTTTCTTAGTGGACAATAATTGATATTGAGTACGTACCACGCAGTTATGTGCAGGGCAGAGTTACCTTAAAACATTTGGGGGCAAAAAGGATTTTATTTTTATTTTTGGAAGAGCAGAATTTATAATATATCAATAATAGCTTCAATATTTTTTTATTGATAGTTTTAGAGGGCAGCCGCCTCTCTGCCCCTTCTATATCCGTCTCTGATTTTTGCATATATTATTAGCAATACCCACCTTCATTACATAGCAATACAGACATTAAATGTCAACATTTTAATTGTAACACATACAATGCAACATCTGCAGCTGAGCATGCTTAAGTTGGAGTAGTACACCTCCCACGAAGTCCTCGTGTGGTCGATAAGAAAAATAAATATTGTGTATGCTACCAAAAGTAGCAATTTCGTAGGTGTGGCATAACGGGGTTAAAAAAAAGGTATAGATCAGACTCTTGCAATGGTCAAGATGTTAGGACAAACCTTATCGAATCCCAAGGGAGTGTTTGTAACACATTAGATGAATCTCACATATAACTGTCCCGCATATGATAAGTACATATGATACGTAGTTTTTCTACGTACAAACCATCATATGTTTTGAAGTCAAAAGCACACTAAACCTCGTGAGAACTTTGTAGTTGTGTGTGCTCCAATGGTAGTTTTATTTAAGAAAGACGACTCTACACTACATATCCCACATGTAATTTATGCAACCACCACGAATATTTATAAATTCTTTTCTAGAAGGCTTGAACTCCCTACTATTAGATTGATAAGTTCCTCCAATATGGCTGAGATACGCCATTTGTTTGCTAAGTAGCAGTAGTACATTGTTAAGACGTGATATGTCAGGACCATACAGGAACAAAGTGTATTCCCTTATAATTATTGCTATCATTATTTCATACAATTGATAAACATATTTGGACATTTTCATTTTCATTTTTTGTCTTTTCTTTTGTAAACGCATTGAATAAAATTAAAAACCCTTTTTAGGATACGTAAAGGAGTCAAATAAATACAACACGTGCCAGCTCACTTCAAAAAGGATATGAAAGAATAAGTTCAAAGAGAGAATCTCAAATAAAAGCCAGCAAATACACACTATTATCAAAATAAGATAGTACACAATAAAAATAAAATAAGACAAAACACTACTAAAAAAGAAGTATAGACCAGAGAAACAAGCGGACAGATTGGGCCGGACAGCCGGACCGGCGTGTTAAACCGGTTTCAAGTTTTTAATTTTATTTTTTAACTTATTAAATTAATTTTTAAATTTAAAGGTTTTTAAAGCCCCTTAAATTGGATAGTAAGTTGGAATGTGAACTTTGTTAACATTTTATATAAGGTGATTCTTATATTTGGATTGTTTTTCACTTTTTGGCATATATGGGACAAATTATAGTTTAATTTTTAAACAGATAAAAACTATAATAAAATTTAAAAGTATTATTGTGATAAGTGAATAATTGTTGTAAGAAAAATAAAAGGGTAGAAATCGTAAATGGTTGTTAAGTTTCAGACATAAGGTGTTAAAAGGGGAACAAATTAATATGCACGTACATATATATATTTCCTCCGTTTCTCATTTGTTCTGGAAAAATTAAACAGAAAGAAAAGCTAGGTCCTAGAGAACAAGAACCATTTTAATCCCAATCCCTATCTCCAATTTAATTCATACAGAAGTCAGAGTCATCATCTTTATCATATTTCCAATCTAAGGTAAGTTTGATTATTCCATTGAGTTAACCTAAGAAATTTGATTATGGTGGTATTGATTTTGGATTAATGATTTTGTTACGAAATTAGAACATGAAAGATGTTTTGTTTGATGTTATTAGTTGTTATTGGTGATATGTGACTTGGATTTGAGGTTGTTTATGGAGAAAATCATTTTCTCATGTTTAAGTAAGAAGTGCAGGTCGCTGGGGACGGGGGTGTACTCGGCGGGTACATCATTTACCCGGTGGGTATCAGAGTAAAATAAAAGTACGCGATTGCGTGGATTAAAAGGGAGGATCGGTGTTAATTTATAGTACGCGATCGCGTATAGTTAAGCAGGATAATGTATTATGGCTAGTACTTGTTGGTAATTTTTGTTGTTTTGGGAATTTTTGGTTTTAATATATGTTCAAGTGATCAGGTTCAGAACAAGTTAATATATACAAAATTATATGTAAAAGAGTTGTAAAATGTAATGATTATTCCGAAATAGGTTCAAGTATTAATCAAGGTAATTAATGACTAAAAGTTATTATAAAAAGTGTAATTATGTAATTTAGATTAGAAGGTTAAGTTTAAGAGTTTCATGGGAGTCATTGATTGACAATCATGACTAGTGAATTTTGATGATTATTAGAAACTAAAGGTATTGTTACATTACGTGTTATGTGATAGGTGATCCAAGATTTCAAGATGTGGCATTCTCACATTATATTAAGTTGCATGATCATTTAATAGCTCAATGTGAGTGATATGGGGGTTAAACGAGTAATGTAATGATTGTGTAATTCCGGATTGCTTCCGAATAAGAGGTTTACATAACCAGGTGAAGAATTATTTGTATGTTATTGTGTTTCAGTTTGTTATATGGTTATAAAGTTGTTATGATATGGCTTGCGGATAATCTAGTGGAAATTGATTAGATATGGAAGATAGTGTGATATGTGAATTATGTGTATTGAGCATAGTAGAGATCAGTTGTATGACATGTACAAATTTGCTAACTATGTTAGCTATGATAGATGACAGATATGCAGATACAGACATGCTTTGCACGAGATTATGTTATGTTAGCCGAGTAATGATTAGGGCATTAGCCTGATGCTAGCCAAGTAATGTTCATGTTATTAGCTCGATGATGTTGATTCTTATGAGTTAACATGTTTAGATGGGTGAGGATCCTTTACAGTAGAGGTGATGCCTTAGTATGCATACCACCTAGAGGTATGGTACTAATTGGAAAGTGTGATAATCCTCCAATTAGGGTATAATCATTTACCTAATTTCATGCATACTTAAAGCTAATTTCCTGATTTATGAATTCAAAACTATTTTATGAGACGTGTTTAGTAAAACACAATGTTTTAATACGTGATGTATTATAAGTTATGTACTTATTTATAATTACGCGCAAAACAAAAGGAACGAGTCTGACAAAGAAACGTATACAATAGTTGGTGATACAAATAATTAATAATATGAAATTGTTAATTACGAATATTGTCTAATTTATATTATTGTTATAATATAAAATATTATACGTTTTATATAAAACGTATTAAACAAGAATGAGACAATACAGAAACGTACCCAACAACCAAAAATAATAAAATTTATACTTTTATTATTACAGTTAAAGTATTTAGGATAATACTTCGAAATAAAATTTACAATTATTAAGTGTAAATCTGCACCTAATTGGACCCGTACCTGAAATTAACGAGTTAAATACCTAATATTTAACCACAATAAAAATATATAGTCGACACTTACTGCTCAAAGCCATACTCCGGTGTTAAAAAATTTGAACCCTTATATTATTATATACTCCCTCCTCTCATTTCATTGATACACCAAACAACAATAATGCAATTCACCCAACTCTTTTCTCTATGAGTTTCATTCCATCGATAGAAGGCAGCAAGCAAGGGAACTTTATCTTCTTCCTCAAACATCTCCAATTCACAATCATCTACTAACAACAACCAAAAACATTTACACAATAATCATCATCATCGTTCCATCATCATCAATCCGAATCATCATTTTCATCAAAGTGAGGAAACGTTCTATCCTTAAATTCTTTGTTCACATTTCGTTATATATATTGTTAATACAACCTAATTTATGTATATAACCAGATAATTTGATGATTGATTGATTGATTAAATTCTTAAAATGAATTTTGAGAAAAACCAAAACCATGAACACTAA
Source organism: Pseudognaphalium luteoalbum (assembly GCA_963422505.1). Taxonomy (NCBI): domain Eukaryota; kingdom Viridiplantae; phylum Streptophyta; class Magnoliopsida; order Asterales; family Asteraceae; genus Pseudognaphalium; species Pseudognaphalium luteoalbum. Next base: position 62,270,251 of record OY730194.1, read on the forward strand.
AATTTGGTACGTATGAACATGATATTAGGTAGTAATTCTTTGCTCACATTTCGTTATATATAGTAATTCACATTTCGTTATATATAGACGTTGAGAAATTTGTTTGAAACTAAACCAAACATGTATATGTGTAATCTGTTGCAAACTTGTTCTGTAAAACAAATGGATCTGGCGGATCCCTTATGGATCCGGCGGATCCCAAATAAAAATCACACACTTTGCCTTAAAATGAAATGACGGATCAAGTAAAAAACATACGGATACGGCGGATCCCCGATGGATCCGACGGATCCCAAGCAAAATCAACATGAAACATTGAAATCGCGTAAAAAGTCACATTTTTACTACCGATATCTCTCTCATTCTGGAACAATACTTGGCAAATAAACTCAAATAATGTTTAAATCAATGAAACTTTGTCAAGAAGGTCAAAATAGAGTTTGAAGATTCCACAACACGTTTGAAGATTCAGGACATCAAGACAAGATTTAAGGAAAAAGTGCTCATCACTGAGATTTCTCTTATCCAAGATATTCATTTTTAAAACACGAATCTAACAGAAGAAGAATCAACAAAAACGGATGAAGAATGAAGATTCTACGTACGCTAGAAGATTCAAATGATTCGAACAAGACAACCAAAGACCAGAGACATATTTTTGGGATTTCTTTTCATCAAAGTCTTCATTTTTGAAAAACGAATCCAACGCAAAAATAATCAATGCAATCGAATGCATAATGAAAGAGATACACACAAATCAAGAAACGAGGCGAAAGACGGCGAACCGGGGCGGGGGAGAGGCAGCCACTACCTCACCGCCGCCGACCACCAGGGTGGCGGTGCCAGCTGGCCTCCCCCTATCTCCCGTGTGCTTTTTTTTCCTCGTCCGTACTCGCAGGGTATATGTGCTAGGCCTTTTCCACGACTCTAGGGTACATGTGCTAGACCTTTACACGCATTAGCGTACATGTGCTAGCAACTTTCTCACCAATAACATGTGCCCCAAGTTGCTAGAATGCACCAATTTCCCCCTATAAATAGGGTGCCCATGGTTCATTTGTAGACACACCATCACACACCTCAAAATACACTTTCACACATCTTTTCACACACTTACACCTTCCATATCTTTCTCGTTTTTCTAGTTTTACTTTCTAAATTAGTATAAGTTTAGGAAGTGTTGTTAGAATAAAACGGAAGCAAGGAACGTGCTTGTAATATTTGGTGTAAGCTTGGAGTTATTCTTATTAATTCAAGTCTATTCATTCTCGCGCATTTATATCGGTTATTTCTATCCTTATCTATCTTAATTAAATATGTATACTTTAATTATGCTAGAGATAGTTTGTGCCATAATTAGCGAGTAGATTACTATTGTATTTGTTGTGATGTACTTAGCATAAATAATTATGGGATGATCTTAAATATGTCGTGAAGTAATATGACGGCCCCTATTCGACTGTTTACCTGATATAGTATTGGAAACGCTGTTAAGCGAAGTACAAATGTATGGAAGTCGGTAAACGACCGAAGGTAGTTGTATTATGGATCGACATTATAAAAATGGAAACTTTATGAATGGACTTATCTTGTGATTTTATACATAAAATTTATATTCGCCTTTCGATTAACAAACGTGATTGTAACCTTGTAAAAAGGAGTCACGAACCTTAATACTCGGTCAATAATTATCTGTGTCAAAACTACAGTTTAATTGTAACGTCATGCAATCATCATAAAATGCAATGTGATTACGTGGAATTGCCATGAGTATAGTACACCTCCAATCACAATGTACTTATCATGAAAACATTGCGAAGCAATTAAATTCACAACGGAAACATCGGTAAACGATTAAATATGTTGTGAACTACTGTAGTATTTTCCGATATGGTCTGGGTTTAACTTTATGCAAAAGCCGCCAACATTTTAATTAGATTAGTTTAGATTAGAGTAGAGTAGGTAGGCTATAGGATAAATAATCATTCATGAAAACCTAGGGATTTCTTAATTGTATTGAGAAAGGCAAGTTTAAAATCCAATTTAAAACGATATATTTCCTTAAACCATAAAACCTAAAGTAAGGTACGCAAGAAACCTAAACATTTTCCCTCGCTTACCATGCTCGAGTTTCATTAATAGGAATTAATCAAATAAGTCCGAACATATTTTCTAAGTTAGTTGTTTGCCGGATTTATAGTCCTTGTGGTATTAAGAACGGTTAGACTTGTTATAGACTTGCTACTCTTTTCCTTTGCCCATGAGCGAACACGTTCAATAATAAGGGCCACTGACTCCCTCGCAGGAGAGTGTGTAGAGTTGAGCATTTTCTGTCTAATCAAAATCATAATACCCTAGTTCCTTGTGACATATCAGTTGATAACCGACTGATAAGGAATCTACGGGTTATACCATAAGCTATCAAATCTAGTAAACATTCCCAATTTAGATAAATGTTTTCTCTAAGAAGTCATCATCCCATATTATGAGCTAATGAAATCACAACAAATACTACTTTCCATCATCTGATTTATTATTATCTTTGATTTACTTTATTTAATCTATTTAGTTGACTGAACCAAAACCCCCAACGCACTTTTATAAAAAACTATACTAGAAAGTAACGATTGATTGGATCACCTCCGTTTCAATTCAGTTTCTCTTTAAGAATGACTCTAGGTCATACTTACCATCTACTAGCCTTTGGTTCAGTAGTAATAAGTCACACTTAGACCCCAGCATTTACAAATTTAAAACACTAACCAATAGGCGTTGTGATCACTCGCGTTTGCGACGGTCGGAACACCATCAAGTTTTTGGCGCTGCTGCTAGGGACACTAACTGTCCGATAAATAGGCCCAACCAATCCTGTTTTCTAGTATACCCTTAGGATAAAACCTTAAAAAATATATATTTTCTTTATTGTGTTTTTTCCTTTAGTGTATGACCTGTTCCCCTAGATCTGCACCGCTTTTTAACTTTCCTAATCCAGAACTTATAATACGCACTATTCGACGAGAAAAGAAGCAATCTACATTTAGACAAGCATTGGCTGATCGCATCACTCTCGCTTACAACAGCAAGCCCTCTATTGAAGGAAGAGGAGGCCCAATTGTCTACCCAGAAACCCCAGGACCATCATTCGAGCTTAAACACCACATCATCCAACTAATCTAAAACCACTGTCAATATCATGGATTACCAAGTGATGATCCAAACTCTCACCTCGACAAGTTCATATCTCTTTCAAACTCCTATGGAATTAGCCAAGATACAATCCGCTTGTATCTCTTCCTTTATTCGCTCACACATCATGCGCAAACATGGTTTGAAGGTTTAGAAACCGGCTCTATCCCTTCATGGACAGTGATGGCGACAAACTTTCTAATCATGTACTTTCCGTCCTCTAAACAAACCAAACTCCGAAATGACATCATGAACTTTCACCAAGCTTTTGATGAGTATTGTACACCGCATGGGAACGATTCAAAGGAGAACTGAAGAAATGCCCCAATCACCGACTCGACAAATCTGCATAATTGTGTATCTTCTATAACGGTTTAGACCCTAACCACCGAACTACCCTCGATGCTGCCGTACAAGGAAGCTTTATGACGAAGACGAACGAAGAAGGATGGAACCTTATAGAAAACATGACTATGCATCACCATGATTGGAACTCTAGAGATCACTCAACATCTTCAACACCTCTCATTGCAACGAATCCAATTCCAGTCGAAGCAATTAAGGTATTAACGGAGAAGATGGACACACTTGTCAAACAGTTTGGAGAACTTAAAAAAGCAACAGAACCAAGTACACCAAGTGCAAGCCTGTCAAAACTGCACCAACTCGCAACCACCCGGTAAATATCAAGTTGAATATGAAGGGACAGATGGCACCGTATACTATGCTCAATATCCCGCTCGACCACAAAATTTTCCACCCAGTTTTAACCAAAACAACAACCAACCTAGAGGACCTCCATTCCCACAAAGAAACAACCAACCTTTCCAACACCGATACCCACCTAGATACCCACCTTACCCACAACAACAACAACTTGCCTACAACCAACCCCTCGCACTTCCTGGATCCACTTCCGACACAAATCAAACTAATGAGCAACCCAACAAGACAAATGCCCCAGCTTCAAGTTTAGAAGACGCTTTCACCCAGTTCATGCAAGGCCAAAACATACTCAACCAAAAGATATCCGCTAGGCAAGATAAAGCCGATCTCTTCATGAGAAATCAATTGGCCGTACTGAAGAAATTGGAAGCTCAAATTGGACAATTGGCACAACGTCTTGAGAATAGACCCAGAGGAAGTTTACCTAGTAACACATTTCACAACCCACATGTTGAGGAGGAAAAGCAAGTTACCACCATTGATGGGTGTCCGACTGTCGCAAACGTAAGTGACGACAACGCCTATCGGTGGGTGTTTTAAATTTGTAAATGCTGGGGTCTAAGTGTGACTTATTACTACTGAACCAAAGGCTAGTAGATGGTAAGTGTGACATAGAGTCATTCTTAAAGAGAAACTGAATTGAAACGGAGGTGATCCAATCAATCATTACTTTCTAGTATAGGTTTTTATAAAAGTGCATTGGGGGTTTTGGTTCAGTTAACTAAATAGACTAAATAAAGCAAATAAAAGATAATAATAAATCAGATGATGGAAAGTAGTATTTGTTGTGATTTCATTAGCTCATAATATGGGATGATGAGTTCTTAGAGAAAACGTTTATCTAAATTGGGAATGTTTACTAGATTTGATAGCTTATGGTATAACCTATACATTCCTTATCAGTCGGTTATCAACTGATATGTCACGAGGAACTAGGGTATCGTGATTCTGATCAGACAGATAATGCTCAACTCTCCACACTCTCCTGCGAGGGAGTCAGTGGCCCTGGTTATTGAACGCATTTGCTCATGGGTGAAGGAAAATAGTACCAAGTACATAACAGGTCTAACCGTTCTTAAGACCATAAAGATTACAAATCCGGCAAACAACTAACTTAGAAAATATGTTCGGACTTATTTGATTAATTCCTATTAGTTAAACTCAAGCATGGTAAACGAGGGAAAGTGTTTAGGTTTCTTGTGTACCTTACTTTAGGTTTCACGGTTTAAAGAATTATATCATTTTTAAATTGGATTTTAAACTTGCCTTTCTTAATACAATTAAAAAATCCCTAGGTTTTTGTAAATGGTTATTTAGCCTATACCCTACCTACTCTAATCTAATTAAAATGCAGACGGCTTTTGCATAAAGTTAAACCCAGACCATGTCGAAAAATACTACAGTAGTTCACAACGAATTTAATCGTTTACCGACGTTTCTGTTGTGAATTTATTTGCTTCGCAATGTTTTCATGATAAGTACATTGTGATTGGAGGTGTACTACACTCATGGCAATTCCACGTAATCACATTGCATTTTATGATGATTGCATGACATTGCAGTTAAGCCGTAGTCTTGACACATATAATTATTGACCAAGTATTAAGGATCGCGACTCCTCTTTACAAGGTTTCAATCACGTTTGTTAATCGAAAGGCGAATATAAGTTTTATGTTTAAAATCACAAGATAAGTCCGTTCATAAAGTTTCCATTTTTATAATGTCGATTCATAATACAACTACCTTCGGTCGTTTACCGACTTCCATACATTTGTACCCCGCTTAACAGCGTTTCCAGTACTATATCAGGTAAATAGTCGAATAGGGGCCGTCATATTACTTCACGACATGTTAAAGGTCATCCCATAATTATTTATGCTAATTACATCACAACAAATACAATAGTAATCTACTCGCTAATCATGGCACAAACTATCTCTAGCATAACTAAAGTATACATATTTAATTAAAATAGATAAGGATAGAAATAACTGATATAGATATGCGAGAAGGAATAGACTTGAATTAATAAGAATAACTCCAAGCTTACACCAAAGATTACAAGCACGTTCCTTGCTTTCGTTTTATTCTAACAACACTTCCTAAACTTATATTAATTTAGAAAGTAAAACTAGAGAAATGAGAAAGATATGGAAGGTGTAAGTGTGTGAAAAGATGCGTGAAAGTGTATTTTTAAGGTGTAGGAAAGGTGTGTTTTCAAATGAACCATGGGCTCCATATTTATAGGGGAAAATTTCAACTCCAGATCAATGCAAAAGAAAGCATCTAAAGAGGAAGGCTCCTTGTAGAGCTAGAAAGCTGCTACTTTCTAAAAGAATCTCAATCGGTCAGAGCACCACCCTGTCAAGGTGGAAGCTGCGGGTTCCTTGACACCTATCGTAATGATAAGCGGCTCGTCACGCCAACGAGATTCAAGCTGGGGAAATGGTTGAATTTGCCAGGGCGAACTTTATGACAACAGAAGTGTACGCTTTAGGTCAACAGATTGCAGGATGTTCATGACGTGTACGTGTCGGATTGGTGCATTATAGCAACTTGGGGCACATGTTAGCAAAAGGTGGGAAAGTTGCTAGCACATGTACCTTAAAGCGCGTAAAGGTCTAGCACGTGTACCCTAAAGTTGCAGAAAAGGTCTAGCACGTGTACCCTGCGAGTACGAGCGAGGATGAAAAAGCACACGGGAGACGGGGATAGTTCAGCCAGCGCCGCCACCATGGTGGCCGGCGGCGGTGGGGTGGTGGTCGGCGGCTGCTGCCTCTCCCCCGCCCCGGTTCGCCGTCTATCATCTCGTTTCTTGATTCGTGCGTATCTCCTTCATTATGCGTCCGTATGCGTCGAGTCTTTTTGCGTTGGATTTGTTTTTCAAAAATGAAGACTTTGATGAAAAGAAATCCCAAAAATATGTCTCTGATCTTTGGATGTCTCGCTCGAATCATTTGAATCTTCCGACGTACGTAGAATCTTCATTCTTCATCCGTTTTTGTTGATTCTTCTTCTGTTAGATTCGTATTTTGAAAACGAACATCTTGGATAAGAGAAATCTCAGTGATGGGAACTTTTGCCTTTAAATCTTGTCTCGATGTCTTGAATCTTCAAACGTGTGCGAAATCTTCGTTTTTTGTCCGCTTTGCTTGATTTTTCTCGTGCAGCTCTGTTTTGACCTTCTTTATAAAGTTTCATTGATTTGAACATTATTTGAGTTTATTTGCCAAGTATTGTTCCAGAATGAGAGAGATATCGGTGGTAAAAACGTGACTTTTTACGCGATATCAAGTATCCCACACTTAGAACTTTGCTTGTCCTCAAGCAAACTCGAATTTCAAGCATGGTTAGAAATAAGTAGATAATGAAATATTTCAAGGTGGAACTTTTTACTACGGGGGTTTTGGAAAAATAAAATATTTGTGCTTTTGAAAAAGTGGCATTGTAATCTTTGGGAGCATACTTTTGATCTTTTGATCTTGGATACATGACTAGGCGATCCTCTCACGATGGTCACTCCAATCACTCAAAGTGTTTAGGGTTTCCTATTCTAATTTTATCAATCACTCAGGACGCCAGTCATGTATCGTTTATCGTCATAGGCTTGATCGAGAATCAAATCGTTACCTTTTAAGTGAGCGCGAAGTCGATCTAGCCACAATCATTCTAGGAGAAGTGGTGTAGGGTTTTTGGAGTGGAGTGTTGGTGATATGAGAGGGGCTTGTGTTGGTTTTTCATTGGTTTATATATATATTTTTTTGTGTGAAGAGGAAAGCTAGAATTTTTGGGAGGATTGATGCTCTTTTCTCATGATTTCTAGGAGTCTTTTTTCTCCATTCGCCTTTCTTTTCATCGAAATTTTTTTCTTTTGATTTTTTTTTCTCAGCGTCATATCATTGTAGCTTCTCTTCTTTCATCTTTGGAACTTTCTATGAAGTTTGAATGATGTCTTTGAGAGAGTAGGGATAACGTATTTTCATTTGTTGGGTGTATGGATGGGTTCAAGAATGATGTGATTCGATCTCCTTTTCATTCACCAATTCGGATTCGAAATGCATAACAGGAGCAAGTTCTGATTCTAAACGCATACATCGGCACACTCAAGAATTGAAAAAGTGAAGCATTAAAAATGAATTCTTTATATGGCTCAAGATACCTCACGAATCAAAAGTTGGTTTGTTGTGTGCCTAGTTATGCGATGCTCTTTATGGGATTACTAAACTAATTTTTCAAAGGAATTCATATTTTATTTATCCTTCTTCCCAAAGTAAATCATTCTTTGTCTAAAATTTTTCATTATCAACATATTTTTAACTCAATTTTGAAAAATTTTGTTTACCTATTGGAGAAGGATGGTCTAAAGAGCAACGAGCTTAGAATCAAGCATTTATCATTATCCATTTTATAGTAGTATAACTACTGCTATCACACACTTAAAGAAACATCGTCCTCGATGTTATTCTAAGCTCTGGTTGGGGTAAAATCCCATACTTAAGAATTGAAACATCTAAGACGTATTCTTTTAGCGATGTGTGTTGGGTTTGAATCCCACACTTAGTGATAAGCATAGTGGATATGGTATATTTATAACGAAGGAAAAAGATTGGTAGAGAGGTACTCCCTAGTGGATGCAGTTTTCCTTGGTACGTGTGTGCCGAACTTTGTCTTGTTGGGTTCATTCTTGATCAAGTCTTCTTGTGATTTGTCTCGTAGGTGTGAACATGTTAGATATAAGATATGTTGGATGCCTCTACTTCCTTGAAAGAGGAGGTATTCTTTGCATATCCGAGTGTGTAAGATAGTTAGAGATTTTATCACTTCTTGGAAAGTAAAATTTGCAGAAATGTAAAACAGGGGTTGCCTTCCGAGAAGCGCTCTTTTAAAGTCAAGAGCTCGACTTAGTCCTTTTCTTCAGATGATGATGTTGGATGCGTCCCAGGTGCTGGAGTTGTTATCGTAGCTTCTAGGTAAGCTGTAACGTGGAGGAAAGTACTGAAGGAATTGCTCTATCATGTCAACAATTAGGGTTGGTGGATTGGTGGATTCCATCCTAAAGCTTTTGAAGTGATCAGTGGCTAATCGATCGAGGATTGCCATCTCGTAGCTGATGTATCTAACTGATCGTGTGACTGGTCCATTAGGGTAAACTCTTGTGCAGGTGTGAGTTCGAACAATCTCATTCTGGGGGTGGTTTCGGCCTATTGAAGCGATTAGGGCCATGAACTGAGTTTTCACTTCTTCAAAGTCACTAGCCAAAAGGTCTCCTCCAAATGATCTGGTTGCTTGGCATACTTGTCTGATGAGTAGATGTTGCTCATGGTTGAAGGGGAAATCCAAGTCCGTGAAAACATAGACTAGCTTGCTGAATATTTCATTGTACCCGTTGCGATAGACATCAAGCTCTACATCTTCTTCGGTATACATTCCGCGTAGTCGAGTCATCACATATGTTGCTAAGTTGATTTGCGAGAAGTGCGGAATGAATCTTAGTAGTTCATGAACTTCTTCTTCATAAACTGAGTCGTTTAGTTCATCAATTATTAGCTCAACATGATAACTAATAGTGGAATGAATGACGATTCTGAAATTCTCTAAAGCTGTGAGGTGTTCTCCGGTTTCGATGAGATCTAGAAGTGTTCTAAGATCTTCCATCATTCTAAGATCGGCATAATACCGTGGGTTTCCAGTAGCTCTTTCCAGATGGGTTCTCATTGATGCTAGTGTAGCCTTCTGACTCGATGAGTAGGGGAAAGCTGATCCGGGTAGGGCACAATATACTTTTTGGTATATTTTCCTCTGGTTGCTGTAGAACTCGATTTCTCCCATTGGGTAGTAGGGTCTTTCTGGCTGTTGAGCTTCTCTTGTGAGTTGGGCTTGAAGGGAATCTGATAGTTCTTGGATATATTTGCGTAGAGCGCGAGGTTCTTGCGATCCATAATTGGCAAGGTATGAATCGTATTCTCGTTCGATTTCCCTTATCAGGTGCCTTTGAGCGGTGGTGTAGTCATTGGTTGATTCTCTGATAGCTTCTACGATAATGCGAACATCGTCGTTTTCATCAATCATGTTAATCATCTCTTGGTGGGTATCTAAGAAGGGGATTTCCAATATCTCGGTTGTGGAGATAGGAGAATTTGTTGGAGCAGGTGGAATAGAGCATTCGTCGAGAGTGACGTCTATACAATCGTTGTCATACTCGATTTCTTCTTCAGAATCTTCATCACGGGAATATGGAAATTGGTGGAATTCTTCATCTGAGGGTGCGTTATTGAAAGGTTGGGAGCTATCGATTTCAATGGTCCTGACTTCCGTGACTGAATCTTAAAGGTTTTCTTCCATAAAGCCATTTGTTTGACTTGCCTTATACGCAACGATTCTTTGTAAGAGCTTGTCATATATTTATGATTGGCTTGAGGATTGGAACTCTTCTTCAATTGCATCTATATCTCGGAGTCGGTTTCGGGTGAATGGTTTCGAAGGAGCGAGATAAGGGTCGAGCATGTTTTCCATTCTCCTTAGATGACCAGATTTGAAGGATTGACGGATGGATTCATAATCAATGGATTCGTCTGATGATTTGTTATCTTCGGAGCATTGTATCCTTTCTCCATTTCTTCAGATCTTTCTTCTTCGGTCTCTTCGTCCATTTCTTCTTTTTCCTCTTCAGTTTCTTCTTCTTCTTCCACATTGGGTTCTTCCTCTTCTTCTTCAGGTTCTTCTTCTTCTTCAGATTCCATGTCTTCTTTCGCAGGTTGATACTCCTCTTCCTCTCTAGGGTCAGTTTCAGCATCAGAGATGAAGGCTGATGATCGGGTGAAAGGTTGTTCTTCTTCGGGCTCTGATTCATCATTATAGGTAATTCTGCCTGTTGATATAGCATAACATTCTTCTTGTTCTGGAGTGCATTCTGGTTGGTCGATCTTGTAAGTGATGCTTTCGCCATGCTAGCATAGGACAATAGTGTGGTTATACACATCAATTACTGCTCGGGTTGTATTCATGAATGGTCTTTCAAGGATAATTGGGATGTTTATGTCCTCGTGGATGTCCATTACCACGAAATCCGTAGGAAAAAAGAATTTGTTAACTTGAACTAAGACATTTTCAGCTATTCCCTTTGGGTATCTAACGGATTGGTCAGCTAGCTGGACAGTCATCTTAGTGGGTTTCAAATTTTTAAGTTTAAGCCTCTTAAACAGGGAGTAGGGCATGAGGTTAATGCTAGCTCCTAGGTCGGCTAAGGCGCTTATATCTCCGAATTGGTAAATAGAACAAGGGAGTGTAAATCTACCGGTGTCTCCTAGTTTTTCAGGAAGGCTATTTTTAAGTAGGGCTGAGCTTTCAGGACTAAGAGGAATGTTGTTTACTTCGGGAAGTTTATCCTTAGTAGATAGCAATTTCCTAATATATTTATTATGACTGGGAACTCTAGACATAGTATCGAGGAATTTTCCGTCTAACTTAAAGGAAGATAATTTCTTAGGTTGGACCTTAAGTCTAGTGGGGTAAGGGATTCTAACCTCCTTGTTCATGGTCGGGGTGGTTTCCACAGCTGGTATCTTGATATCTGGTTCTTCCTTGACTAGGACAACAGCAGGGGGTGGTGTGGCTGCTTCCTTGGTGGTGGTAACTTGCTTTTCCTCCTCAACATGTGGGTTGTGAACTGTGTTGCTAGGTAAACTTCCACTGGGTCTATTCTCAAGACGTTGTGCCAATTGTCCAATTTGAGCTTCCAAGTTCTTTAGTATGGCCAATTGATTTCTCATGAAGAGATCGGCTTGATCTTGTCTAGCGGATGTCTTTTGGTTGAATATGTGTTGGCTTTGCATGAACTGGGTGAAGGCGTCGTCTGAACTTGAAGCTGGGGTATTTGTCTTGTTGGGTTGTTCAGTGGTTTGGTTTGTGTCGGAAGTGGGTCCAGGAAGTGAGAAGGGTTGGTTATAGGCAACTTGTTGTTGTTGTGGGTAAGGTGGATTTCTAGGTGGGTATCGGGGTTGGAAATGTTGGTTGTTTCTTTGTAGGAAGTGAGGTCCTCTAGGTTGGTTGTTGTTTTGGTTGAAACCGGGTGGAAAATTCTGTGGTCGAGCGGGATATTTAGCATAGTAAACAGTGCCAGTGCCATCTGTCTCTTCATATTCAACTTGATATTCACCGGGTGGTTGCGAGTTGGTGCAGTTTTGACAGGATTGCACTTGGTGTACTTGGTGCTGTTGTTTCTTAAGTTTTCCGAACTGTTTGACAAGTGTGTCCATCTTCTCCGTTAATACCTTAATTGCTTCGACTCGAATTGGATTCGATGCAGCGAGAGGTGCTGAAGATGTTGAGTGATCTCCAGAGTTCCAATCATGGTGATGCATAGTATTGTTTTCTATAGGGTTCCATCCTTCTTCGTCCGTCTTCATCATAAAGCTTCCTTGTGCGGCAGCGTCGAGGGTGGTTCGGTGGTTAGGGTCTAAACCATTATAGAAGGTACACAATTGTGCAGATTTGTCGATCCGGTGATTTGGGCATTTCTTCAGTGCTCCTTTGAATCGTTCCCATGCGGTGTATAATGACTCATCAAAAGCTTGGTGAAATTTCATGATATCATTTTGGAGTTTGGTTTGTTTAGAGGGCGGAAAGTACTTGGTTAGAAACTTTGTCGCCATCACTGTCAATGAAGGGATAGAGCCGGTTTCTAAACCTTCAAACCATGTTTGCGCATGATGTGTGAGCGAATAAGGGAAGAGATACAAGCGGATTGTATCTTGGCTAACTCCATTTTGTTTGTAGGAGTTTGAAAGAGATATGAACTTGTCGAGGTGAGAGTTTGGATCATCACTTGGTAATCCATGGAATTGACAGTGGTCTTGGATTAGTTGGATGATGTGGTGTTTAAGCTCGAATGATTGTCCTAGAGTTTCTGGGTAGACAATTGGGCCTCCTCTTCCTTCAATAGAGGGCTTGTTGTTGTCAGCGAGAGTGATGCGATCAGCCATTGCATGTCTGAATTCGGATTGCTATTTTTCTCGTCGAATAGTGCGTATTATAAGTTCTGGATCAGGAAAGTTAAAAAGCGGTGCAGATCTAGGGGAATAGGTCATACACTAAAGGAAAATAGACAATAAAGAAAATGTTTTGTTTTTTTCTTTTTATAAGGTTTTATCCCAAGGGTATACTAGAAAGCAGGATTGGTTAGGCCTCTGTATCGGACAGTTAGTCTCTCCGGCAGCGGCGCCAAAAACTTAATGGGTGTCCGACCGTCGCAAACGCGAGTGATCACAACGCCTATCGGTGGGTGTTTTAAATTTGTAAATGCTGGGGTCTAAGTGTGACTTATTACTACTGAACCAAAGGCTAGTAGATGGTACGTGTGACCTAGATTCGTTCTTAAAGAGAAACTGAATTGAAACGGAGGTGATCCAATCAATCGTTACTTTCTAGTATAGGTTTTTATAAAAGTGCGTTGGGGGTTTTGGTTCAGTTAACTAAATAGACTAAATAAAGCAAATAAAAGATAATAATAAATCAGATGATGGAAAGTAGTATTTGTTGTGATTTCATTAGCTCATAATATGGGATGATGAGTTCTTAGAGTAAACGTTTATCTAAATTGGGAATGTTTACTAGATTTGATAGCTTATGGTATAACCCATAGATTCCATATCAGTCAGTTATCAACTGATATGTCACGAGGAACTAGGGTATCGTGATTCTGATCAGACAGACAATGCTCAACTCTCCACTCTCTCCTGCGAGGGAGTCAGTGGCCCTTGTTATTGAACGCATTTGCTCATGGGCGAAGGAAAAGAGTAGTAAGTCCATAATAGGTCTAACCGTTCTTAATACCATAAAGATTACAAATCTGGCAAACAACTAACTTAGAAAATAAGTTCGGACTTACTTGATTAATTCCTATTAGTGAAACTCAAGCATGGTAAACGAGGGAAAGTGTTTAGGTTTCTTGCGTACCTTATTTTAGGTTTCACGGTTTAAAGAAATAAATCATTTTTAAATTGGATTTTAAACTTACCTTTCTTAATAGAATTAACAAATCCCTAAGTTTTTGTAAATGGTTATCTAGCCTATAACCTACCTACTCGAATCTAATCTAAACTAATCTAAATAAAATGCTGACGGCTTTTGCATAAAGTTAAACCCAGACTATGTCATAAAATACTACAGTTGTTCACAATGTATCTAATCGTTTACCGATGTTTCCGTTGTGAATTTAATTGCTTCGCAGTGTTTTCATGATAAGTACATTGTGATTGGAGGTGTACTATACTCATGGAAATTCCTGGTAATCACATTGCATTTTATGATGATTGCATGACGTTGCAATTAAGCCGTAGTTTTGACACAGATAATTATTGACCAAGTATGAAGGTTCGCGACTCCTCTTTACAAGGTTACAATCACGTTTGTTAATCGAAAGGCGAATATAAGTTTTATGTTTAAAATCACAAGATAAGTCCGTTCATAAAGTTTCCATTTTTATAATGTCGATCCATTATACAACTACCTTCGGTCGTTTACCGACTTCCATACATTTGTACTCCGCTTAATAGCGTTTCCAGTACTATATCATGTAAACAGTCGAATAGGGGCCATCATATTACTTCACGACATGTTAAAGGTCATCCCATAATTATTAATGCTAATTACATCACAACAAATACAATAGTAATCTACTCGCTAATCATGGTACAAATTAATAAAAATAACTTCAAGCATACACCAAAGATTACAAGCACGTTCCTTGTTTTCGTTCTATTCTAACAACACTTCCTATAATTATATTAATTTAGAAAGTAAAACTAGAGAAATGAGTGTGACAATCGTTAAAATCTCATGTCATTACCGCACTCGAATCTTAAACTACGCTTACAATATTCTTTAAATCCTAGTGAAAATTATAGGTTATGACTCCGTAGGCTTACTAAAGTCGTAGAACGTCTAGGAGATTGCTTAGTGAATCTTAAATTCCTATAGACTTCCTAAATTTGGTACTAAGTGCCAAACTAAACAAAGAAAAATCTACCTCTTTATGTCTTCACAAAATCTTTATCGAATCGCAAAACCGAAATTTCAGTGACTCGACAAGTAAATTCAATCGGACGGTACCCGACTTAACACGAACGTTGGTGAAAACATTTCTAAAATAACTTAAAACTATTTTTAGAAGTTATTTATCATATATTATTATCATTTTATAATAATACCCGAAAAACCTAGACGTTTCGATTAAAACGTCTCAAACGCAACGAAAACGCGCTGAACGCGCCCGATAATCGAACGAAAGTCAAAATACACTTTTGAATCTAAAATATATTAATTAGTGAAAGGTTATCAATTAATATATCGTGTCTTTAAACGATAACAAAAAAAAAGATGCCCAAATAAAACGTTACGCGATTTAGAGTCCGTACAACGAACGTGCAAATCGAGATCACTAAATTAACGAATCATTTTTGTAAATGTTTTTCAAGTAATTAGAATAAATACTTCAATTGGAAATATTGAAACTTAAATTGATACTTAAAAACGCGTATTAAACATTTAACACCAAACCGAGCGAGTAAACGAACGTAAAACGCAACAAATTAAGCTAGGAATGAAAAATGACCATAATGCCCTTGGTGGGGCCCATGAGAACGACCAGCCACCCCCTCCCCCACTTAGATTTCATGCAAAAATCAATTATTGCTTTTACTTACAACCTCCATACATTAGCCATGCATGTCCCATTTCCAACTTTACACTCAAACACTTCACACCTTTTCTCTCTACAATCCCCTCTCATTCTCTCTCTAATTGCTGAAGATTTCCAGCCTTTCAACCCCTAAAAACCACTATTCAATCACCATCATTCATCATCTTAAAGTTTAGAAGAAGGAAGGAAGCTCAAGACATCATCATCTTCATCTCTCTCATTTGTTCTTCATCTTGTTGGTATAAATCACACTAACTCTTCAATAATTTACTTATTTGCTACTGATTTAGATGTTATAATGCTCATCTAACTTGGATATGTCCAAATCTAAGATCAAAAATCATTTTTATAACCCATATGTGAATATGCATAATCTGTCTAAGAAAAGTCAGTTTACTAAAACACTCATAACTTGAGTTCTACAAAGAATTAGAAGATGTATTTTTTTTAAAAGTTCCGTATTGAAAAGATCTACAAAAAGTTCTTCTATGGCTCTTTCCAGAAATCTACGGATTTTCATATAAATACGAATCTATGCGACTGGTCTGCATGTGCTTAAAAACTGAGAATGGTTCTACCCATAAATTTTATACCTATCAAGATGGACACTATAATTACTGGAAAAATTAAGTTAACCTCTAGACACATGGTAGAACAACTGGTAAAAATTGTGGACTCTAACTCAGAATATAACTAGTTAAGAAAAATAGAGGAAGTGAACCGACAAAACCGAAAAACATAAATATGGACTGTTTTTGGACTTTTATAAAAACCAAGACTATTGGTGAACTCCGACATGAACCGACAACATATTTAGACCCTATAAACTGATATTTGGGTTGGGTGAAAGTTTCGGGTCAAACCGAGTAAGTTTGACCAAGTCAACAAAAGCGGCTCGTTTTCGAAAAACTTACTATTTTTGGAAAGAATTGTAAACAAAGATGGATTTGGGTGACTTATTAACTAACTTAGACAAAAAACGAGACTTGTAAATATAACCCGAACGAAAAATGACACTTAGAACTTTCGGACCAAAGATTGAAATTCTAATTTCACTTAGTATCCAATTCGCGTAACAACAATAACTACAAACGAGGACAACTTAGACACACGCGACATATACTATTACAAAGTGTATAATGAACCGTATATAATAATAATGTCTTTGAGAATTATTATTACAAACTTTCACCAACGGGTCACACACGTTTTCTAAAACAAAATATATATGGACATACTAGTTGAGTGAACAATTAGCATAAGTAAACATTAACTCCCACTTACACCCGACCTTATGCGTTTAGGGTGCTAGAAGGTTGCATTTGGAACACACATACTTGCTAATTGCTATATTTGCTTGCTAAACTCAGGTGAGTATTCACAGCCTCATTTTTTTATTGTTTTCATAAACTTTTTGGGGTGAAAAGCATGACTACTTGTTTACTAAACTGTTCTTTAATGTGTACTCTTAGTAAAACTGTTCTTGAAAGAAATACACAGTTTGTATTTTACTGCGAAACCGATCTTGTTAATTGAAACTGCTCTTGAACTTGTGCACTAGTTAAACTTGTTCTTGAACGTGCACACAAACTATATCTTACAGCGACATCGTTCTTATTGAATCTGACTACGAAACTATTCTGATTGCGAAATTGTTCAGGATTAAACATTTACTATTTTGATACTAAAAACTGTTATGGAAATGTACACATCCTATATATCCTTTGTGCTAAAAATGTTTTATGTGTGTACATATACTATTTATACGCTCTTATTGTATGCTTGTGACTCTATCGCATCTTAAGTCCCCGGGTTCTTTTACACAACCTATTAACTCATTATTGAGCCGATGGTTGATATGGATAGTACTATTTGGAAGGAGGCCACCTTCCCACTCTCTCGTGCATGTGAGTGCATACCACCAACTTTAAATGTTCGCGATAGGATATGTCTTTGGGGCGTTGTTCTCGGGCCAGTAGGTTTGGTTGTGGACTCAAGCTATACATGTCGTTCTTAAATGAATTCTAATTCGCGTATAAACAATTAGTTACGTAGCAACGTAAATCTTTCAAACGTGGTTTTGATCACTTCTAGATGAATTTCGCATTTATACACTAAACAACTATTTACGTAGCAACGTAAATCTTTCAAATGTGATTTTGAATACTTTTAAATGGCATTCTCACTTATTCTAAAACCTGTGAACTCACCAACTATCTTTGTAGTTGACCCTCATTTTTACATGCTTTTCAGGAAACAATCAGTAGTTGGGAAAATGAAGCTACGATTAACCTTATGAATGTTGAAGTCATTAGTGGAGCCTTGTGCTGTGGAACCATTGTGCTGTTACATCTCGTGTTTCCGCTTTAGCGGGGTGTGACAAATTTGGTATCAGAGCCTAAGGTTATAGGGAACTAGGATTGTAGTGACCTAGACTATAACCATTAGGGTAGTATTCCTTACTAGGTATGACTGGTTCAGCAATTGCATCATTTGAATTTAATTTAACATAGCCTGATCAACTATGTACAATTAAAGGTGAAGCGATGCAAGACCTGAAATAGTCATAGTGAACGGGAATGCCTTAGCATACGTAGACCTATGATAGTAACAAGATTATCCCTTATACGTGCTTATGTGCGAGGTTTTTATGTGTATATACATATATATATAGCTTTACTTACTACTGTGGAGCCTTCCATGGTACCCGCTCGCCTAACCGCATTGGGCAACGACATATTCGAAGAGGACTCACTTGAGGAGAATCCACCTATGGATTCGCCACTGAAACAAGAGACACCCGCTTCACCCTCTTCCTCCCACTCCCAACCTAATCATTCGGGAACACGTATAGAACTAGAATCTAAAGAGAATTCATCACCTAGGCGCGTTACGTTTACTTTTTCTGTTCCACGCTCTTTTTCCCCCGCTTATCGTAGACCAAATTGATTGTGTGTGTTATACACAACTAGAAGGACTGATAGACCATCACGAACTAGACCTTTCGCTAACTACTACTACTACTACTGATACTCCACCCACTAGGATCCGTCATTGTACAGAGGTCTGTCGGTGAAATTAGTCAACCACGACACCTACATATGGGAAACGTTTTCCAACAATTGGATGGATTCCAACAACTTGTCCATAACTTTGGTTGCGACCTCAACCACCCCGAACATAAACTATTTCGACAATGATCTGGTCATTTTAATCACTACTTCAAGGGGAAATTGCAACTACGGGATTACCAACTATATTTACCAAACAATCTTTATCAAACATTTGTTTACTTCGAAACAATGACATAGTCCTGATCGACTACTTTGAGAACCCCACTCGGTCATTGTTATGACTACCTTTTGAACCTACGATACTCACTAAACCCTTGTGTTATCAAATTCACCGTCTTAATAAAACTTTATCTCGAAGAAAATGGAAAGCTCCACTATGGAAGACTACTCGTCAGACGACGACCTGAATCTGGAATAAAATAAAAGTAGAAGGACGTGCCTATGTCATGTTATATTAAAACCTTCTATCTCTAGAGATATACAAGAACCCCGTCACATTTAGTATAAGATTTTCGTAATTCATCCGGAGGTAACAGTGCCCGGCATATTTTGTAAACGCCAATCATGTAATCTATTAATCTTGTGCTTCGGTTAACCTCAACGTATTATTTCTAGCTTTCAACGAGTTACCTCTGACATTTACCCTAAATTTTTACACAACTTCTAATTTTCTAATTCTATTACTAAACAAAGTTTCAAAGTGCTGTCAAGAGTTTTCAACGTATTTTGATTGACTCGCACCTTTCAATGGCCCATGCGATTTCAAACAGATTTCATCGTAAAATTTTCAACAAGATTTTACAACATAAACCCCTACATGAAATGTTCTATTAAACTTTCAAAATCCATAGGTGTATAAACTCATTTATACAAAACATATCATTTGATCAAGGTTTTATCACTATTGATACCTACAACAACTGATTTACAAACAAGTTTACCAACTGTTTCAACAACTACTTAGTAATGATTAGACGACTTTGTAAACGACTCCTCTGTAACATTTTGACTACGATTTGAACAACAAAACGATCATGAATTTAACTGCTTTTAAACATGACTTAGACATTGTTATGTCTACTTTTAAATCAACGATTTGATTACAACTAATTTTTAATACAAGACATACTTGCAAAGAACTTTTTTCCCATAGACTTCATACCCGTCAAAATCGGAAGCATTAATATCATAGTAGGCATGGATTGGTTATCCAAGAATCATGCCGAAATCATCTGTTTTGAAAAACTCATTCATATTCCCCTTGTTACCGGTGGAAGTTTGATCCTACAGGGAGAGACCGGTAAACTGAGCTTGAACATTGTTTCCTTCATGAAAACCCAAAAGTACGTAAGAAAAGAGTACCAAGCAATCTTTGCACTCATGACCGAATAGAAGTCGGAGGAGAAGCGACTTAAGGACGTACCCCTTCATGCAGAATTTTCCGGAAATCTTTCCCCGAAGACTTGCCTGGCCTTTACCCGCCTAGACAAATCAAATTCCAAATCAACCCTGTGCCCGACACAGCACCCATGGCACGAGCCAGATACAGATTAGCCTCTTCCGAGTTGCAGGAGTGTCCACCCAATTACAAAAACCCCTGGACAAGGGATTTATACGACCAAGTTCCTCACCCTGGGTAGCTCCGTACCTATTCGTGAAAAAGAAAGATGGATCTTTTCGAATGTGTTTCGATTACCGACGACTGAACAAACTAACCATTAAGAATCGATACCCACTTCCAAGAATCAATGACCTGCTGGACCAACTTCAAGGGTCGAGGTTTTACTCAAAGATAGATCTACGGTCTGGTTATTATCAATTATGAATTCGAGACTCTGACATTCCTAAAACAACCTTTAGAACCCGCTACGGGCATTACGACTTCCAAGTGATGCCATTTGACTAAACCAACGTACCGACAGTATTCATGGACCTTATGAATCGGGTGTGCAAGCCATATCTAGAAAAAATTGTTATTGTGTTTATCGACGACACCTTAATCTACTCTCACACCGAAACCGAACATGGCCAACACCTAAAAACTATCTTGGAATTACTCAAGCACAAGGAGTTATATGCCAAATTCTCTAAGTATGAGTTCTGGATGTGAACAGTACAGTTCCTAGGGCACGTCATTGACAGTCAAGGGATACATGTTGATCCAGCCAAGATCGAGGCACTCAAGTGTTGGAAAGCACCAACTACTCCAACTGAGGTATGACAATTCTTAGGTCTGTTGGATATTATCGACAATTCATTGAGAATTTCCCCAAAATAGACCAACCTTTAACCTCACTGACTCAGAAAGAGAAGAAATTCGATTGAATCGACAAACAAGAGTCAGATTTCCAACTGTTGAAACAAAAACTCCGCAGTGCACCAATCATTTCCTTACCCGAAGGCAACGATGATTTAGTAGTTACTGCGATGCCTTACACCAAAGACTTGGTTGCGTGTTGATGCAACGGAATAAAGTCATCGTCTACACCTCTCGACAACTGATAATCCACGAAAAGAACTATACAACTCATGACTTAGAGTTAGGAGCCATTATTTTCGAGCTTAAACTCTAGAGAGCTACTTGTACGGTACAAAGGATACTATTTTCACCGACCACAAAAGTCTCCAACACATCTTCGACCAAAAAGACCAAAACATGAGACAGCGCCGATGGGTCGAATTACTTAACGACTATGACTTCGAAGTTAAGTACAGAACGTCGTCAGGGTTATTACAATAACCCGAATACCCCAATGGAAATGGGAATAGATAGCAATAGACTTCGTCACTAAGTCACCTCGAACTTCCAAGGGTCACAACTCCATTTGAGTTATTGTCGACCTACCGACAAAATCTGTGCGTTTTCTACCTATCCGAGAGGATTACATAATGGAGAGACTTGCTCAAATCTATATTGAAGAAATTATGCCGCGTTACGGAGTGCCCATGTCAATTATCTCTTATAGAGATTGTCATTTTACACTACGAATTTGGCTATCAATGCAGAAGGCGTTGGATACCTAACTAAATCTGAGTACTACTTATCACCCTCAAACAAACGGACAAGTGAGCGAACAATTTAAACCTTAGAACATATGATGCAAGACTGTGTACTAGACTTCGGAGGAAGTTGGGATGTACACTTACCCCTGATAGAGTTCTCTTACAATAACAGTTACCACACTAGCATCTAGTGTGCATCATTTGAGGCCTTGTATGGACAGAAATGCCAATCACCGTTAAGTTGGCACAAAGTCAGTGAGAAGCACTTGATGAGGCCAGACATCTTTCAGGAAACTATGGACTAAATCACAACCATAAGAGAACACACAAGGCAACCCAAGGTATACATAAAAGCTACGCTTACAATCGCAAAAAGCCCCTTGAATTCCAAATGGGTTATAGAGTGTTCATGAGAGTATCACCTTGGAAAGAACTTGTGCCCAAAGCCCACGCTACATTGGACCATACAAAATCTTAAACGAATAGGCCCGGTGGCTTACAAACTAGAATTGCCCAAGAGTTGAGTGGCATTCATGAAGTATTTCATGTCTCAAACCTTAAGGAGTGTATAGTCGACAACTCTTAGATCTTGACCTTAGAATGGATTCGAATGGATGATTGACTTCATTTTACCGAGGAACCCACAGAAATCCTTGATAAAGGTGCCAAACACTTGAGACGTGACAAAATTTCCTTAGTTAAGGCTCACTGGAATTCTAAACATAGACCTGAGTTCACATAGGAATGTGAGGATTTCATGAAACGAAAATACCCTCATCCATTCACTAGCTGAATCTAGACAGTGCCACCAGTGGAATTTCGGGACGAAATTCTTCTAACTGGGGGAGACTGTGACAATCGTTAAAATCTTATGTCATTACCGCACTCGAATCTTAAACTACGCTTACAATATTCTTTAAATCCTAGTGAAAATTATAAGTTATGACTTCGTAGGCTTACTAAAGTCGTAGAACGTCTAGGAGATTGCTTAGTGAATCTTAAATTCCTATAGACTTCCTAAATTTGGTACTAAGAGCCAAACTAAACAAAGAAAAATCTACCTCTTTATGTCTTCACAAAATCTTTATCGAATCGCAAAACCGAAATTTCAGTGACTCGACAAGTAAATTCAATCGGACGGTACCCGACTTAACACGAACGTTGGTGAAAACATTTCTAAAATAACTTAAAACTATTTTTAGAAGTTATTTATCATATATTATTATCATTTTATAATAATACCCGAAAAACCTAGACGTTTCGATTAAAACGTCTCAAACGCAACGAAAACGCGCTGAACGCGCCCGATAATCGAACGAAAGTCAAAATACACTTTTGAATCTAAAATATATTAATTAGTGAAAGGTTATCAATTAATATATCGTGTCTTTAAACGATAACAAAAAAAAAGATGCCCAAATAAAACGTTACGCGATTTAGAGTCCGTACAACGAACGTGCAAATCGAGATCACTAAATTAACGAATCATTTTTGTAAATGTTTTTCAAGTAATTAGAATAAATACTTCAATTGGAAATATTGAAACTTAAATTGATACTTAAAAACGCGTATTAAACATTTAACACCAAACCGAGCGAGTAAACGAACGTAAAACGCAACAAATTAAGCTAGGAATGAAAAATGACCATAATGCCCTTGGTGGGGCCCATGAGAACGACCAGCCACCCCCTCCCCCACTTAGATTTCATGCAAAAATCAATTATTGCTTTTACTTACAACCTCCATACATTAGCCATGCATGTCCCATTTCCAACTTTACACTCAAACACTTCACACCTTTTCTCTCTACAATCCCCTCTCATTCTCTCTCTAATTGCTGAAGATTTCCAGCCTTTCAACCCCTAAAAACCACTATTCAATCACCATCATTCATCATCTTAAAGTTTAGAAGAAGGAAGGAAGCTCAAGACATCATCATCTTCATCTCTCTCATTTGTTCTTCATCTTGTTGGTATAAATCACACTAACTCTTCAATAATTTACTTATTTGCTACTGATTTAGATGTTATAATGCTCATCTAACTTGGATATGTCCAAATCTAAGATCAAAAATCATTTTTATAACCCATATGTGAATATGCATAATCTGTCTAAGAAAAGTCAGTTTACTAAAACACTCATAACTTGAGTTCTACAAAGAATTAGAAGATGTATTTTTTTTAAAAGTTCCGTATTGAAAAGATCTACAAAAAGTTCTTCTATGGCTCTTTCCAGAAATCTACGGATTTTCATATAAATACGAATCTATGCGACTGGTCTGCATGTGCTTAAAAACTGAGAATGGTTCTACCCATAAATTTTATACCTATCAAGATGGACACTATAATTACTGGAAAAATTAAGTTAACCTCTAGACACATGGTAGAACAACTGGTAAAAATTGTGGACTCTAACTCAGAATATAACTAGTTAAGAAAAATAGAGGAAGTGAACCGACAAAACCGAAAAACATAAATATGGACTGTTTTTGGACTTTTATAAAAACCAAGACTATTGGTGAACTCCGACATGAACCGACAACATATTTAGACCCTATAAACTGATATTTGGGTTGGGTGAAAGTTTCGGGTCAAACCGAGTAAGTTTGACCAAGTCAACAAAAGCGGCTCGTTTTCGAAAAACTTACTATTTTTGGAAAGAATTGTAAACAAAGATGGATTTGGGTGACTTATTAACTAACTTAGACAAAAAACGAGACTTGTAAATATAACCCGAACGAAAAATGACACTTAGAACTTTCGGACCAAAGATTGAAATTCTAATTTCACTTAGTATCCAATTCGCGTAACAACAATAACTACAAACGAGGACAACTTAGACACACGCGACATATACTATTACAAAGTGTATAATGAACCGTATATAATAATAATGTCTTTGAGAATTATTATTACAAACTTTCACCAACGGGTCACACACGTTTTCTAAAACAAAATATATATGGACATACTAGTTGAGTGAACAATTAGCATAAGTAAACATTAACTCCCACTTACACCCGACCTTATGCGTTTAGGGTGCTAGAAGGTTGCATTTGGAACACACATACTTGCTAATTGCTATATTTGCTTGCTAAACTCAGGTGAGTATTCACAGCCTCATTTTTTTATTGTTTTCATAAACTTTTTGGGGTGAAAAGCATGACTACTTGTTTACTAAACTGTTCTTTAATGTGTACTCTTAGTAAAACTGTTCTTGAAAGAAATACACAGTTTGTATTTTACTGCGAAACCGATCTTGTTAATTGAAACTGCTCTTGAACTTGTGCACTAGTTAAACTTGTTCTTGAACGTGCACACAAACTATATCTTACAGCGACATCGTTCTTATTGAATCTGACTACGAAACTATTCTGATTGCGAAATTGTTCAGGATTAAACATTTACTATTTTGATACTAAAAACTGTTATGGAAATGTACACATCCTATATATCCTTTGTGCTAAAAATGTTTTATGTGTGTACATATACTATTTATATGCTCTTATTGTATGCTTGTGACTCTATCGCATCTTAAGTCCCCGGGTTCTTTTACACAACCTATTAACTCATTATTGAGCCGATGGTTGATATGGATAGTACTATTTGGAAGGAGGCCACCTTCCCACTCTCTCGTGCATGTGAGTGCATACCACCAACTTTAAATGTTCGCGATAGGATATGTCTTTGGGGCGTTGTTCTCGGGCCAGTAGGTTTGGTTGTGGACTCAAGCTATACATGTCGTTCTTAAATGAATTCTAATTCGCGTATAAACAATTAGTTACGTAGCAACGTAAATCTTTCAAACGTGGTTTTGATCACTTCTAGATGAATTTCGCATTTATACACTAAACAACTATTTACGTAGCAACGTAAATCTTTCAAATGTGATTTTGAATACTTTTAAATGGCATTCTCACTTATTCTAAAACCTGTGAACTCACCAACTATCTTTGTAGTTGACCCTCATTTTTACATGCTTTTCAGGAAACAATCAGTAGTTGGGAAAATGAAGCTACGATTAACCTTATGAATGTTGAAGTCATTAGTGGAGCCTTGTGCTGTGGAACCATTGTGCTGTTACATCTCGTGTTTCCGCTTTAGCGGGGTGTGACAAATTTGGTATCAGAGCCTAAGGTTATAGGGAACTAGGATTGTAGTGACCTAGACTATAACCATTAGGGTAGTATTCCTTACTAGGTATGACTGGTTCAGCAATTGCATCATTTGAATTTAATTTAACATAGCCTGATCAACTATGTACAATTAAAGGTGAAGCGATGCAAGACCTGAAATAGTCATAGTGAACGGGAATGCCTTAGCATACGTAGACCTATGATAGTAACAAGATTATCCCTTATACGTGCTTATGTGCGAGGTTTTTATGTGTATATACATATATATATAGCTTTACTTACTACTGTGGAGCCTTCCATGGTACCCGCTCGCCTAACCGCATTGGGCAACGACATATTCGAAGAGGACTCACTTGAGGAGAATCCACCTATGGATTCGCCACTGAAACAAGAGACACCCGCTTCACCCTCTTCCTCCCACTCCCAACCTAATCATTCGGGAACACGTATAGAACTAGAATCTAAAGAGAATTCATCACCTAGGCGCGTTACGTTTACTTTTTCTGTTCCACGCTCTTTTTCCCCCGCTTATCGTAGACCAAATTGATTGTGTGTGTTATACACAACTAGAAGGACTGATAGACCATCACGAACTAGACCTTTCGCTAACTACTACTACTACTACTGATACTCCACCCACTAGGATCCGTCATTGTACAGAGGTCTGTCGGTGAAATTAGTCAACCACGACACCTACATATGGGAAACGTTTTCCAACAATTGGATGGATTCCAACAACTTGTCCATAACTTTGGTTGCGACCTCAACCACCCCGAACATAAACTATTTCGACAATGATCTGGTCATTTTAATCACTACTTCAAGGGGAAATTGCAACTACGGGATTACCAACTATATTTACCAAACAATCTTTATCAAACATTTGTTTACTTCGAAACAATGACATAGTCCTGATCGACTACTTTGAGAACCCCACTCGGTCATTGTTATGACTACCTTTTGAACCTACGATACTCACTAAACCCTTGTGTTATCAAATTCACCGTCTTAATAAAACTTTATCTCGAAGAAAATGGAAAGCTCCACTATGGAAGACTACTCGTCAGACGACGACCTGAATCTGGAATAAAATAAAAGTAGAAGGACGTGCCTATGTCATGTTATATTAAAACCTTCTATCTCTAGAGATATACAAGAACCCCGTCACATTTAGTATAAGATTTTCGTAATTCATCCGGAGGTAACAGTGCCCGGCATATTTTGTAAACGCCAATCATGTAATCTATTAATCTTGTGCTTCGGTTAACCTCAACGTATTATTTCTAGCTTTCAACGAGTTACCTCTGACATTTACCCTAAATTTTTACACAACTTCTAATTTTCTAATTCTATTACTAAACAAAGTTTCAAAGTGCTGTCAAGAGTTTTCAACGTATTTTGATTGACTCGCACCTTTCAATGGCCCATGCGATTTCAAACAGATTTCATCGTAAAATTTTCAACAAGATTTTACAACATAAACCCCTACATGAAATGTTCTATTAAACTTTCAAAATCCATAGGTGTATAAACTCATTTATACAAAACATATCATTTGATCAAGGTTTTATCACTATTGATACCTACAACAACTGATTTACAAACAAGTTTACCAACTGTTTCAACAACTACTTAGTAATGATTAGACGACTTTGTAAACGACTCCTCTGTAACATTTTGACTACGATTTGAACAACAAAACGATCATGAATTTAACTGCTTTTAAACATGACTTAGACATTGTTATGTCTACTTTTAAATCAACGATTTGATTACAACTAATTTTTAATACAAGACATACTTGCAAAGAACTTTTTTCCCATAGACTTCATACCCGTCAAAATCGGAAGCATTAATATCATAGTAGGCATGGATTGGTTATCCAAGAATCATGCCGAAATCATCTGTTTTGAAAAACTCATTCATATTCCCCTTGTTACCGGTGGAAGTTTGATCCTACAGGGAGAGACCGGTAAACTGAGCTTGAACATTGTTTCCTTCATGAAAACCCAAAAGTACGTAAGAAAAGAGTACCAAGCAATCTTTGCACTCATGACCGAATAGAAGTCGGAGGAGAAGCGACTTAAGGACGTACCCCTTCATGCAGAATTTTCCGGAAATCTTTCCCCGAAGACTTGCCTGGCCTTTACCCGCCTAGACAAATCAAATTCCAAATCAACCCTGTGCCCGACACAGCACCCATGGCACGAGCCAGATACAGATTAGCCTCTTCCGAGTTGCAGGAGTGTCCACCCAATTACAAAAACCCCTGGACAAGGGATTTATACGACCAAGTTCCTCACCCTGGGTAGCTCCGTACCTATTCGTGAAAAAGAAAGATGGATCTTTTCGAATGTGTTTCGATTACCGACGACTGAACAAACTAACCATTAAGAATCGATACCCACTTCCAAGAATCAATGACCTGCTGGACCAACTTCAAGGGTCGAGGTTTTACTCAAAGATAGATCTACGGTCTGGTTATTATCAATTATGAATTCGAGACTCTGACATTCCTAAAACAACCTTTAGAACCCGCTACGGGCATTACGACTTCCAAGTGATGCCATTTGACTAAACCAACGTACCGACAGTATTCATGGACCTTATGAATCGGGTGTGCAAGCCATATCTAGAAAAAATTGTTATTGTGTTTATCGACGACACCTTAATCTACTCTCACACCGAAACCGAACATGGCCAACACCTAAAAACTATCTTGGAATTACTCAAGCACAAGGAGTTATATGCCAAATTCTCTAAGTATGAGTTCTGGATGTGAACAGTACAGTTCCTAGGGCACGTCATTGACAGTCAAGGGATACATGTTGATCCAGCCAAGATCGAGGCACTCAAGTGTTGGAAAGCACCAACTACTCCAACTGAGGTATGACAATTCTTAGGTCTGTTGGATATTATCGACAATTCATTGAGAATTTCCCCAAAATAGACCAACCTTTAACCTCACTGACTCAGAAAGAGAAGAAATTCGATTGAATCGACAAACAAGAGTCAGATTTCCAACTGTTGAAACAAAAACTCCGCAGTGCACCAATCATTTCCTTACCCGAAGGCAACGATGATTTAGTAGTTACTGCGATGCCTTACACCAAAGACTTGGTTGCGTGTTGATGCAACGGAATAAAGTCATCGTCTACACCTCTCGACAACTGATAATCCACGAAAAGAACTATACAACTCATGACTTAGAGTTAGGAGCCATTATTTTCGAGCTTAAACTCTAGAGAGCTACTTGTACGGTACAAAGGATACTATTTTCACCGACCACAAAAGTCTCCAACACATCTTCGACCAAAAAGACCAAAACATGAGACAGCGCCGATGGGTCGAATTACTTAACGACTATGACTTCGAAGTTAAGTACAGAACGTCGTCAGGGTTATTACAATAACCCGAATACCCCAATGGAAATGGGAATAGATAGCAATAGACTTCGTCACTAAGTCACCTCGAACTTCCAAGGGTCACAACTCCATTTGAGTTATTGTCGACCTACCGACAAAATCTGTGCGTTTTCTACCTATCCGAGAGGATTACATAATGGAGAGACTTGCTCAAATCTATATTGAAGAAATTATGCCGCGTTACGGAGTGCCCATGTCAATTATCTCTTATAGAGATTGTCATTTTACACTACGAATTTGGCTATCAATGCAGAAGGCGTTGGATACCTAACTAAATCTGAGTACTACTTATCACCCTCAAACAAACGGACAAGTGAGCGAACAATTTAAACCTTAGAACATATGATGCAAGACTGTGTACTAGACTTCGGAGGAAGTTGGGATGTACACTTACCCCTGATAGAGTTCTCTTACAATAACAGTTACCACACTAGCATCTAGTGTGCATCATTTGAGGCCTTGTATGGACAGAAATGCCAATCACCGTTAAGTTGGCACAAAGTCAGTGAGAAGCACTTGATGAGGCCAGACATCTTTCAGGAAACTATGGACTAAATCACAACCATAAGAGAACACACAAGGCAACCCAAGGTATACATAAAAGCTACGCTTACAATCGCAAAAAGCCCCTTGAATTCCAAATGGGTTATAGAGTGTTCATGAGAGTATCACCTTGGAAAGAACTTGTGCCCAAAGCCCACGCTACATTGGACCATACAAAATCTTAAACGAATAGGCCCGGTGGCTTACAAACTAGAATTGCCCAAGAGTTGAGTGGCATTCATGAAGTATTTCATGTCTCAAACCTTAAGGAGTGTATAGTCGACAACTCTTAGATCTTGACCTTAGAATGGATTCGAATGGATGATTGACTTCATTTTACCGAGGAACCCACAGAAATCCTTGATAAAGGTGCCAAACACTTGAGACGTGACAAAATTTCCTTAGTTAAGGCTCACTGGAATTCTAAACATAGACCTGAGTTCACATAGGAATGTGAGGATTTCATGAAACGAAAATACCCTCATCCATTCACTAGCTGAATCTAGACAGTGCCACCAGTGGAATTTCGGGACGAAATTCTTCTAACTGGGGGAGACTGTGACAATCGTTAAAATCTTATGTCATTACCGCACTCGAATCTTAAACTACGCTTACAATATTCTTTAAATCCTAGTGAAAATTATAAGTTATGACTTCGTAGGCTTACTAAAGTCGTAGAACGTCTAGGAGATTGCTTAGTGAATCTTAAATTCCTATAGACTTCCTAAATTTGGTACTAAGAGCCAAACTAAACAAAGAAAAATCTACCTCTTTATGTCTTCACAAAATCTTTATCGAATCGCAAAACCGAAATTTCAGTGACTCGACAAGTAAATTCAATCGGACGGTACCCGACTTAACACGAACGTTGGTGAAAACATTTCTAAAATAACTTAAAACTATTTTTAGAAGTTATTTATCATATATTATTATCATTTTATAATAATACCCGAAAAACCTAGACGTTTCGATTAAAACGTCTCAAACGCAACGAAAACGCGCTGAACGCGCCTGATAATCGAACGAAAGTCAAAATACACTTTTGAATCTAAAATATATTAATTAGTGAAAGGTTATCAATTAATATATCGTGTCTTTAAACGATAACAAAAAAAAAGATGCCCAAATAAAACGTTACGCGATTTAGAGTCCGTACAACGAACGTGCAAATCGAGATCACTAAATTAACGAATCATTTTTGTAAATGTTTTTCAAGTAATTAGAATAAATACTTCAATTGGAAATATTGAAACTTAAATTGATACTTAAAAACGCGTATTAAACATTTAACACCAAACCGAGCGAGTAAACGAACGTAAAACGCAACAAATTAAGCTAGGAATGAAAAATGACCATAATGCCCTTGGTGGGGCCCATGAGAACGACCAGCCACCCCCTCCCCCACTTAGATTTCATGCAAAAATCAATTATTGCTTTTACTTACAACCTCCATACATTAGCCATGCATGTCCCATTTCCAACTTTACACTCAAACACTTCACACCTTTTCTCTCTACAATCCCCTCTCATTCTCTCTCTAATTGCTGAAGATTTCCAGCCTTTCAACCCCTAAAAACCACTATTCAATCACCATCATTCATCATCTTAAAGTTTAGAAGAAGGAAGGAAGCTCAAGACATCATCATCTTCATCTCTCTCATTTGTTCTTCATCTTGTTGGTATAAATCACACTAACTCTTCAATAATTTACTTATTTGCTACTGATTTAGATGTTATAATGCTCATCTAACTTGGATATGTCCAAATCTAAGATCAAAAATCATTTTTATAACCCATATGTGAATATGCATAATCTGTCTAAGAAAAGTCAGTTTACTAAAACACTCATAACTTGAGTTCTACAAAGAATTAGAAGATGTATTTTTTTTAAAAGTTCCGTATTGAAAAGATCTACAAAAAGTTCTTCTATGGCTCTTTCCAGAAATCTACGGATTTTCATATAAATACGAATCTATGCGACTGGTCTGCATGTGCTTAAAAACTGAGAATGGTTCTACCCATAAATTTTATACCTATCAAGATGGACACTATAATTACTGGAAAAATTAAGTTAACCTCTAGACACATGGTAGAACAACTGGTAAAAATTGTGGACTCTAACTCAGAATATAACTAGTTAAGAAAAATAGAGGAAGTGAACCGACAAAACCGAAAAACATAAATATGGACTGTTTTTGGACTTTTATAAAAACCAAGACTATTGGTGAACTCCGACATGAACCGACAACATATTTAGACCCTATAAACTGATATTTGGGTTGGGTGAAAGTTTCGGGTCAAACCGAGTAAGTTTGACCAAGTCAACAAAAGCGGCTCGTTTTCGAAAAACTTACTATTTTTGGAAAGAATTGTAAACAAAGATGGATTTGGGTGACTTATTAACTAACTTAGACAAAAAACGAGACTTGTAAATATAACCCGAACGAAAAATGACACTTAGAACTTTCGGACCAAAGATTGAAATTCTAATTTCACTTAGTATCCAATTCGCGTAACAACAATAACTACAAACGAGGACAACTTAGACACACGCGACATATACTATTACAAAGTGTATAATGAACCGTATATAATAATAATGTCTTTGAGAATTATTATTACAAACTTTCACCAACGGGTCACACACGTTTTCTAAAACAAAATATATATGGACATACTAGTTGAGTGAACAATTAGCATAAGTAAACATTAACTCCCACTTACACCCGACCTTATGCGTTTAGGGTGCTAGAAGGTTGCATTTGGAACACACATACTTGCTAATTGCTATATTTGCTTGCTAAACTCAGGTGAGTATTCACAGCCTCATTTTTTTATTGTTTTCATAAACTTTTTGGGGTGAAAAGCATGACTACTTGTTTACTAAACTGTTCTTTAATGTGTACTCTTAGTAAAACTGTTCTTGAAAGAAATACACAGTTTGTATTTTACTGCGAAACCGATCTTGTTAATTGAAACTGCTCTTGAACTTGTGCACTAGTTAAACTTGTTCTTGAACGTGCACACAAACTATATCTTACAGCGACATCGTTCTTATTGAATCTGACTACGAAACTATTCTGATTGCGAAATTGTTCAGGATTAAACATTTACTATTTTGATACTAAAAACTGTTATGGAAATGTACACATCCTATATATCCTTTGTGCTAAAAATGTTTTATGTGTGTACATATACTATTTATACGCTCTTATTGTATGCTTGTGACTCTATCGCATCTTAAGTCCCCGGGTTCTTTTACACAACCTATTAACTCATTATTGAGCCGATGGTTGATATGGATAGTACTATTTGGAAGGAGGCCACCTTCCCACTCTCTCGTGCATGTGAGTGCATACCACCAACTTTAAATGTTCGCGATAGGATATGTCTTTGGGGCGTTGTTCTCGGGCCAGTAGGTTTGGTTGTGGACTCAAGCTATACATGTCGTTCTTAAATGAATTCTAATTCGCGTATAAACAATTAGTTACGTAGCAACGTAAATCTTTCAAACGTGGTTTTGATCACTTCTAGATGAATTTCGCATTTATACACTAAACAACTATTTACGTAGCAACGTAAATCTTTCAAATGTGATTTTGAATACTTTTAAATGGCATTCTCACTTATTCTAAAACCTGTGAACTCACCAACTATCTTTGTAGTTGACCCTCATTTTTACATGCTTTTCAGGAAACAATCAGTAGTTGGGAAAATGAAGCTACGATTAACCTTATGAATGTTGAAGTCATTAGTGGAGCCTTGTGCTGTGGAACCATTGTGCTGTTACATCTCGTGTTTCCGCTTTAGCGGGGTGTGACAAATTTGGTATCAGAGCCTAAGGTTATAGGGAACTAGGATTGTAGTGACCTAGACTATAACCATTAGGGTAGTATTCCTTACTAGGTATGACTGGTTCAGCAATTGCATCATTTGAATTTAATTTAACATAGCCTGATCAACTATGTACAATTAAAGGTGAAGCGATGCAAGACCTGAAATAGTCATAGTGAACGGGAATGCCTTAGCATACGTAGACCTATGATAGTAACAAGATTATCCCTTATACGTGCTTATGTGCGAGGTTTTTATGTGTATATACATATATATATAGCTTTACTTACTACTGTGGAGCCTTCCATGGTACCCGCTCGCCTAACCGCATTGGGCAACGACATATTCGAAGAGGACTCACTTGAGGAGAATCCACCTATGGATTCGCCACTGAAACAAGAGACACCCGCTTCACCCTCTTCCTCCCACTCCCAACCTAATCATTCGGGAACACGTATAGAACTAGAATCTAAAGAGAATTCATCACCTAGGCGCGTTACGTTTACTTTTTCTGTTCCACGCTCTTTTTCCCCCGCTTATCGTAGACCAAATTGATTGTGTGTGTTATACACAACTAGAAGGACTGATAGACCATCACGAACTAGACCTTTCGCTAACTACTACTACTACTACTGATACTCCACCCACTAGGATCCGTCATTGTACAGAGGTCTGTCGGTGAAATTAGTCAACCACGACACCTACATATGGGAAACGTTTTCCAACAATTGGATGGATTCCAACAACTTGTCCATAACTTTGGTTGCGACCTCAACCACCCCGAACATAAACTATTTCGACAATGATCTGGTCATTTTAATCACTACTTCAAGGGGAAATTGCAACTACGGGATTACCAACTATATTTACCAAACAATCTTTATCAAACATTTGTTTACTTCGAAACAATGACATAGTCCTGATCGACTACTTTGAGAACCCCACTCGGTCATTGTTATGACTACCTTTTGAACCTACGATACTCACTAAACCCTTGTGTTATCAAATTCACCGTCTTAATAAAACTTTATCTCGAAGAAAATGGAAAGCTCCACTATGGAAGACTACTCGTCAGACGACGACCTGAATCTGGAATAAAATAAAAGTAGAAGGACGTGCCTATGTCATGTTATATTAAAACCTTCTATCTCTAGAGATATACAAGAACCCCGTCACATTTAGTATAAGATTTTCGTAATTCATCCGGAGGTAACAGTGCCCGGCATATTTTGTAAACGCCAATCATGTAATCTATTAATCTTGTGCTTCGGTTAACCTCAACGTATTATTTCTAGCTTTCAACGAGTTACCTCTGACATTTACCCTAAATTTTTACACAACTTCTAATTTTCTAATTCTATTACTAAACAAAGTTTCAAAGTGCTGTCAAGAGTTTTCAACGTATTTTGATTGACTCGCACCTTTCAATGGCCCATGCGATTTCAAACAGATTTCATCGTAAAATTTTCAACAAGATTTTACAACATAAACCCCTACATGAAATGTTCTATTAAACTTTCAAAATCCATAGGTGTATAAACTCATTTATACAAAACATATCATTTGATCAAGGTTTTATCACTATTGATACCTACAACAACTGATTTACAAACAAGTTTACCAACTGTTTCAACAACTACTTAGTAATGATTAGACGACTTTGTAAACGACTCCTCTGTAACATTTTGACTACGATTTGAACAACAAAACGATCATGAATTTAACTGCTTTTAAACATGACTTAGACATTGTTATGTCTACTTTTAAATCAACGATTTGATTACAACTAATTTTTAATACAAGACATACTTGCAAAGAACTTTTTTCCCATAGACTTCATACCCGTCAAAATCGGAAGCATTAATATCATAGTAGGCATGGATTGGTTATCCAAGAATCATGCCGAAATCATCTGTTTTGAAAAACTCATTCATATTCCCCTTGTTACCGGTGGAAGTTTGATCCTACAGGGAGAGACCGGTAAACTGAGCTTGAACATTGTTTCCTTCATGAAAACCCAAAAGTACGTAAGAAAAGAGTACCAAGCAATCTTTGCACTCATGACCGAATAGAAGTCGGAGGAGAAGCGACTTAAGGACGTACCCCTTCATGCAGAATTTTCCGGAAATCTTTCCCCGAAGACTTGCCTGGCCTTTACCCGCCTAGACAAATCAAATTCCAAATCAACCCTGTGCCCGACACAGCACCCATGGCACGAGCCAGATACAGATTAGCCTCTTCCGAGTTGCAGGAGTGTCCACCCAATTACAAAAACCCCTGGACAAGGGATTTATACGACCAAGTTCCTCACCCTGGGTAGCTCCGTACCTATTCGTGAAAAAGAAAGATGGATCTTTTCGAATGTGTTTCGATTACCGACGACTGAACAAACTAACCATTAAGAATCGATACCCACTTCCAAGAATCAATGACCTGCTGGACCAACTTCAAGGGTCGAGGTTTTACTCAAAGATAGATCTACGGTCTGGTTATTATCAATTATGAATTCGAGACTCTGACATTCCTAAAACAACCTTTAGAACCCGCTACGGGCATTACGACTTCCAAGTGATGCCATTTGACTAAACCAACGTACCGACAGTATTCATGGACCTTATGAATCGGGTGTGCAAGCCATATCTAGAAAAAATTGTTATTGTGTTTATCGACGACACCTTAATCTACTCTCACACCGAAACCGAACATGGCCAACACCTAAAAACTATCTTGGAATTACTCAAGCACAAGGAGTTATATGCCAAATTCTCTAAGTATGAGTTCTGGATGTGAACAGTACAGTTCCTAGGGCACGTCATTGACAGTCAAGGGATACATGTTGATCCAGCCAAGATCGAGGCACTCAAGTGTTGGAAAGCACCAACTACTCCAACTGAGGTATGACAATTCTTAGGTCTGTTGGATATTATCGACAATTCATTGAGAATTTCCCCAAAATAGACCAACCTTTAACCTCACTGACTCAGAAAGAGAAGAAATTCGATTGAATCGACAAACAAGAGTCAGATTTCCAACTGTTGAAACAAAAACTCCGCAGTGCACCAATCATTTCCTTACCCGAAGGCAACGATGATTTAGTAGTTACTGCGATGCCTTACACCAAAGACTTGGTTGCGTGTTGATGCAACGGAATAAAGTCATCGTCTACACCTCTCGACAACTGATAATCCACGAAAAGAACTATACAACTCATGACTTAGAGTTAGGAGCCATTATTTTCGAGCTTAAACTCTAGAGAGCTACTTGTACGGTACAAAGGATACTATTTTCACCGACCACAAAAGTCTCCAACACATCTTCGACCAAAAAGACCAAAACATGAGACAGCGCCGATGGGTCGAATTACTTAACGACTATGACTTCGAAGTTAAGTACAGAACGTCGTCAGGGTTATTACAATAACCCGAATACCCCAATGGAAATGGGAATAGATAGCAATAGACTTCGTCACTAAGTCACCTCGAACTTCCAAGGGTCACAACTCCATTTGAGTTATTGTCGACCTACCGACAAAATCTGTGCGTTTTCTACCTATCCGAGAGGATTACATAATGGAGAGACTTGCTCAAATCTATATTGAAGAAATTATGCCGCGTTACGGAGTGCCCATGTCAATTATCTCTTATAGAGATTGTCATTTTACACTACGAATTTGGCTATCAATGCAGAAGGCGTTGGATACCTAACTAAATCTGAGTACTACTTATCACCCTCAAACAAACGGACAAGTGAGCGAACAATTTAAACCTTAGAACATATGATGCAAGACTGTGTACTAGACTTCGGAGGAAGTTGGGATGTACACTTACCCCTGATAGAGTTCTCTTACAATAACAGTTACCACACTAGCATCTAGTGTGCATCATTTGAGGCCTTGTATGGACAGAAATGCCAATCACCGTTAAGTTGGCACAAAGTCAGTGAGAAGCACTTGATGAGGCCAGACATCTTTCAGGAAACTATGGACTAAATCACAACCATAAGAGAACACACAAGGCAACCCAAGGTATACATAAAAGCTACGCTTACAATCGCAAAAAGCCCCTTGAATTCCAAATGGGTTATAGAGTGTTCATGAGAGTATCACCTTGGAAAGAACTTGTGCCCAAAGCCCACGCTACATTGGACCATACAAAATCTTAAACGAATAGGCCCGGTGGCTTACAAACTAGAATTGCCCAAGAGTTGAGTGGCATTCATGAAGTATTTCATGTCTCAAACCTTAAGGAGTGTATAGTCGACAACTCTTAGATCTTGACCTTAGAATGGATTCGAATGGATGATTGACTTCATTTTACCGAGGAACCCACAGAAATCCTTGATAAAGGTGCCAAACACTTGAGACGTGACAAAATTTCCTTAGTTAAGGCTCACTGGAATTCTAAACATAGACCTGAGTTCACATAGGAATGTGAGGATTTCATGAAACGAAAATACCCTCATCCATTCACTAGCTGAATCTAGACAGTGCCACCAGTGGAATTTCGGGACGAAATTCTTCTAACTGGGGGAGACTGTGACAATCGTTAAAATCTTATGTCATTACCGCACTCGAATCTTAAACTACGCTTACAATATTCTTTAAATCCTAGTGAAAATTATAAGTTATGACTTCGTAGGCTTACTAAAGTCGTAGAACGTCTAGGAGATTGCTTAGTGAATCTTAAATTCCTATAGACTTCCTAAATTTGGTACTAAGAGCCAAACTAAACAAAGAAAAATCTACCTCTTTATGTCTTCACAAAATCTTTATCGAATCGCAAAACCGAAATTTCAGTGACTCGACAAGTAAATTCAATCGGACGGTACCCGACTTAACACGAACGTTGGTGAAAACATTTCTAAAATAACTTAAAACTATTTTTAGAAGTTATTTATCATATATTATTATCATTTTATAATAATACCCGAAAAACCTAGACGTTTCGATTAAAACGTCTCAAACGCAACGAAAACGCGCTGAACGCGCCCGATAATCGAACGAAAGTCAAAATACACTTTTGAATCTAAAATATATTAATTAGTGAAAGGTTATCAATTAATATATCGTGTCTTTAAACGATAACAAAAAAAAAGATGCCCAAATAAAACGTTACGCGATTTAGAGTCCGTACAACGAACGTGCAAATCGAGATCACTAAATTAACGAATCATTTTTGTAAATGTTTTTCAAGTAATTAGAATAAATACTTCAATTGGAAATATTGAAACTTAAATTGATACTTAAAAACGCGTATTAAACATTTAACACCAAACCGAGCGAGTAAACGAACGTAAAACGCAACAAATTAAGCTAGGAATGAAAAATGACCATAATGCCCTTGGTGGGGCCCATGAGAACGACCAGCCACCCCCTCCCCCACTTAGATTTCATGCAAAAATCAATTATTGCTTTTACTTACAACCTCCATACATTAGCCATGCATGTCCCATTTCCAACTTTACACTCAAACACTTCACACCTTTTCTCTCTACAATCCCCTCTCATTCTCTCTCTAATTGCTGAAGATTTCCAGCCTTTCAACCCCTAAAAACCACTATTCAATCACCATCATTCATCATCTTAAAGTTTAGAAGAAGGAAGGAAGCTCAAGACATCATCATCTTCATCTCTCTCATTTGTTCTTCATCTTGTTGGTATAAATCACACTAACTCTTCAATAATTTACTTATTTGCTACTGATTTAGATGTTATAATGCTCATCTAACTTGGATATGTCCAAATCTAAGATCAAAAATCATTTTTATAACCCATATGTGAATATGCATAATCTGTCTAAGAAAAGTCAGTTTACTAAAACACTCATAACTTGAGTTCTACAAAGAATTAGAAGATGTATTTTTTTTAAAAGTTCCGTATTGAAAAGATCTACAAAAAGTTCTTCTATGGCTCTTTCCAGAAATCTACGGATTTTCATATAAATACGAATCTATGCGACTGGTCTGCATGTGCTTAAAAACTGAGAATGGTTCTACCCATAAATTTTATACCTATCAAGATGGACACTATAATTACTGGAAAAATTAAGTTAACCTCTAGACACATGGTAGAACAACTGGTAAAAATTGTGGACTCTAACTCAGAATATAACTAGTTAAGAAAAATAGAGGAAGTGAACCGACAAAACCGAAAAACATAAATATGGACTGTTTTTGGACTTTTATAAAAACCAAGACTATTGGTGAACTCCGACATGAACCGACAACATATTTAGACCCTATAAACTGATATTTGGGTTGGGTGAAAGTTTCGGGTCAAACCGAGTAAGTTTGACCAAGTCAACAAAAGCGGCTCGTTTTCGAAAAACTTACTATTTTTGGAAAGAATTGTAAACAAAGATGGATTTGGGTGACTTATTAACTAACTTAGACAAAAAACGAGACTTGTAAATATAACCCGAACGAAAAATGACACTTAGAACTTTCGGACCAAAGATTGAAATTCTAATTTCACTTAGTATCCAATTCGCGTAACAACAATAACTACAAACGAGGACAACTTAGACACACGCGACATATACTATTACAAAGTGTATAATGAACCGTATATAATAATAATGTCTTTGAGAATTATTATTACAAACTTTCACCAACGGGTCACACACGTTTTCTAAAACAAAATATATATGGACATACTAGTTGAGTGAACAATTAGCATAAGTAAACATTAACTCCCACTTACACCCGACCTTATGCGTTTAGGGTGCTAGAAGGTTGCATTTGGAACACACATACTTGCTAATTGCTATAGTTGCTTGCTAAACTCAGGTGAGTATTCACAGCCCCATTTTTTTATTGTTTTCATAAACTTTTTGGGGTGAAAAGCATGACTACTTGTTTACTAAACTGTTCTTTAATGTGTACTCTTAGTAAAATTGTTCTTGAAAGAAATACACAGTTTGTATTTTACTGCGAAACCGATCTTGTTAATTGAAACTGCTCTTGAACTTGTGCACTAGTTAAACTTGTTCTTGAACGTGCACACAAACTATATCTTACAGCGACACCGTTCTTATTGAATCTGACTACGAAACTATTCTGATTGCGAAATTGTTCAGGATTAAACATTTACTATTTTGATACTAAAAACTGTTATGGAAATGTACACATCCTATATATCCTTTGTGCTAAAAATGTTTTATGTGTGTACATATACTATTTATACGCTCTTATTGTATGCTTGTGACTCTACCGCATCTTAAGTCCCCGGGTTCTTTTACACAACCTATTAACTCATTATTGAGGCGATGATTGATATGGATAGTACTATTTGGAAGGAGGCCACCTTCCCACTCTCTCGTGCATGTGAGTGCATACCACCAACTTTAAATGTTCGCGATAGGACATGTCTTTGGGGCGTTGTTCTCGGGCCAGTAGGTTTGGTTGTGGACTCAAGCTATACATGTCGTTCTTAAATGAATTCTAATTCGCGTATAAACAATTAGTTACGTAGCAACGTAAATCTTTCAAACGTGGTTTTGATCACTTCTAGATGACTTTCGCATTTATACACTAAACAACTATTTACGTAGCAACGTAAATCTTTCAAATGT
The DNA here is from genome assembly GCA_963422505.1 of Pseudognaphalium luteoalbum. NCBI lineage: Eukaryota > Viridiplantae > Streptophyta > Magnoliopsida > Asterales > Asteraceae > Pseudognaphalium > Pseudognaphalium luteoalbum. The sequence continues at coordinate 62,311,446 of OY730194.1, forward strand.
GATTTTGAATACTTTTAAATGGCATTCTCACTTATTCTAAAACCTGTGAACTCACCAACTATCTTTGTAGTTGACCCTCATTTTTACATACTTTTCAGGAAACAATCAGTAGTTGGGAAAATGAACCTACGATTAACCTTATGAATGTTGAAGTCATTAGTGGAGCCTTGTGCTGTGGAACCATTGTGCTGTTACATCTCGTGTTTCCGCTTTAGCGGGGTGTGACAATCAGAAAGATATGGAAGGTGTAAGTGTGTGAAAAGATGTGTGAAAGGTTATTTTCAAATGAAACATGGGCTCCCTATTTATAGGGGAAAATTGGTGTATTCTAGTAACTTGGGGCACATGTTAGCAAAAGGTGGGAAAGTTGCTAGCACATGTACCCTAAAGCGCGTAAAGGTCTAGCACGTGTACCCTAAAGTTGCGGAAAAGATCTAGCACGTGTACCCTGCGAGTACGGACGAGGACGAAAAAATGCACGGGAGACGGGGACAGGCCAGCCGGTGCTGCCACCATGATGGCCAGCGGCGGTGGGGTGGTGGCCGGCGGCGGCTGCCTCTCCCCCGCCCAGGTTCACCGTCTTTCATCTCGTTTCTTGATTCGTGCGTATCTCCTTCGTTATGCGTCCGTTTGTGTCGATTATTTTTGCATTGGATTCGTTTTTCAAAAATGAAGACTTTGATGAAAAGAAATCCCAAAAATATGTCTCTAATCTTTGGATGTCTTGCTCGAATCATTTAAATATTCCGGCGTATGTAGAATCTTCATTCTTCATCCGTTTTTGTTGATTCTTCTTCTGTTAGATTCGTATTTTGTAAACGAACATCTTGGATAAGAAAAATCTCAGTGATGGGAACTTTTGCCTTTAAATCTTGTCTCGATGTCTTGAATCTTCAAACGTGTGTGGAATCTTCGTTTTTCGTCCCCTTTGCTTTTTCTTGACAAATTTTCATTGATTTGAACATTATTTGAGTTTATTTTCAAAGTATTGTTCCAGAATGAGAGAGATATCGGTGGTAAAAACGTGACCTTTTACACGATATAAACCACCAAGGAAGCAGCAACTACACCCCCTGCTGCTGTCCCAGTCAAGGAAGAACCAGAGATCAAGATACCAGTTGTGGAAACCACCCCGACCATGAACAAGGAGGTTAGAATCCCTTACCCCGCTAGACTTAAGGTCCAACCTAAGAAATTATCTTCCTTTAAGTTAGACGGAAAATTCCTTGATACTATGTCTAGAGTTCCCGTTCATAATAAATATATTAGGAAATTGTAGAATTACACTCCCTTGTTCTATTTACCAATCCGGAGATATAAGCGCCTTAGCCGACCTAGGAGCTAGCATTAACCTCATGCCCTACTCCCTGTTTAAGAGGCTAGAACTTGAAAATTTGAAACCCACTAAGATGACTGTCCAGCTAGCTGACCAATCCGTTAGATACCCAAAGGGAATATCTGAAAATGTCTTAGTTCAAGTTAACAAATTCTTCTTTCCTATGGAATTCGTGGTAATGGACATCCATGAGGACATAAACATCTCGATTATCCTTGGAAGACCATTCATGAATACAGCCCGAGCAGTAATTGATGTGTATAACCACATGATTGTCCTACGCTCGCATGGCGAAAGCATCACTTACAAGATCGACCAACCAGAATGCACTCCAGAACAAGAAGAATGTTATGCTATATATCAATAGGAAGAATTACCTATAATGATGAATCAGATCCCAAAAAGAACAACCTTTCACCCGACCGTCAGCCTTCATCTCTGACACTGAAACTGACCCAGAAGAGGAAGAGGAGTATCATCCTGCAGAGGAAGACGTGGAATCTGAAGAAGAAGAAGAAGAAGAAGAAGAAGAAGAAGAAGAAGAAGAAGAAGAAGAAGAAGAAGAAGAAGAAGAAGAAGAAGAAGAAGAAGAAGAAGAAGAAGAAGAAGAAGAAGAAGAAGAAGAAGAAGAAGAAGAAGAAGAAGAAGAAGAAGAAGAAGAAGAAGAAGAAGAAGAAGAAGAAGAAGAAGAAGAAGAAGAAGAAGAAGAAGAAGAAGAAGAAGAAGAAGAAGAAGAAGAAGAAGAAGAAGAAGAAGAAGAAGAGGAAGAACCCACTGAGAAAAGAGAAGAAACTAAAGAGGAAAAAGAAGAAATGGACGAAGAGACCGAAGAAGAAGAAGAAAGATCTGAAGAAATGGAGGAAGATGAGGATCAAATTGATTCACCCCAAATGGCTGAAGTCAAAAGGATACAATGCTTTAAAGACAACAATTCATCAGACGAATCCGTTGATTATGCATCCGTCGGTCAATACTTCAGATCCACTCATCTCAAGAGAATGGAAACCATGCTCGACTCTCATCTCGACCCTTCGAAACCATTCACCCGAACCCGACTCCGAGATATAGATACAATTGAAGAAGAGTTCTGATCCTCAAGCAAATCGGAAATATATGTCAAGCTCTTACAAAGAATCATTGCGTATAAGGCAAGTCAAACGAATGGCTTTGTGGAAGAAAACCTTTCAAAATTAAGACACGGAAGTCAGGACCATCGAAGTTGATAGTTCCAAACCTTTCAATAACGCACCCTCAGATGAAGAATTCCACCAATTTCCAGATTCCCGTGATGAAGATTCTGAAGAAGAAATCGAGTATGATGACGATTGTATTGACGTCACTCTCGACGAACACTCTATTCCCCATGCTCCAGCAAATTCTCCTATGTGACACCCGACGATTTAGGGTTTCTGATTAACCCTTTAGAAACCCTAATTACGTGTGTTTAGTTTAGTTTTAGGCTAAATACTTGTAATTACTTGTAACTATTTGCATATTTTATGTGAATATACACCTCCGTAATTGATTTATATTACGCTACGTAATTAGTTGTAATTACGCTTACGCAATTTGGTGAAATTGTGCAAAACAACCGGACGGAGTCTGACACAGTATAAATACGACGTTGGTAAAAACATCCATATAAATAACTCGAACCTATTTTTAGAAGTTATTTATCATATATTATTATTTTAATATAATAATACCCGAAAAACCTAGACGTTTCGATTAAAACGTCTCAAACGTAACGAAAACGCGCAGAACGTGCCCGACAATCGAACGAAGGTCAAAATAAATTTTTGAATCTAAAATATATTATTTAGTGTAACTATCAATTAATATATCGTGTCTTTAAACGATAACGAAAAACGTCCAAATAAAATGTCACGCGATTTAGAATCCGTACGACGAACGCGTAAATCGAGATCACTAAATTAACGAGTAAATGTTTTTCAAGTATTTAGAATAAACACTTCAAGTGAAAATATTGAAACTAAATCGATACTTAAAAACGCGTATTAAACGTTTAACATCAAACCGAACGAGAAAACGAACACCACGTGAAGCACAAATCGGATAAAACAAGAAATGACCAAAATACCCTTGAGAGCCCCCCCCCCTTTGGCCGGCCCTCTCCACCCTTTTTTGCTGCCCATTCCACTCCCCTTTGTTGCTTTTGAATTACACCACCTCCAAACCCATTCCACTCCCCACACTCCTTCCATTTCACTCTACACACAATCTCTCCTCCTTCTCTCTAAAATCTGCCTCTCTCTCTCTCTAAAAAACCCTCATAAACTCAGTTTCTTTTTCATCATACATCATCAAATCATCATTATCTCACTCAAGAAATCAAGAACAAGAATAAGGAAGGAACAAGAATCAAGCTTCTCTTCACCATCTCCATCATTTCTCACCATTTCTCTTTGTAAGAAATCACATAAACTCTTCATAAATGTACTTGCATGCTACTGATTTCAATGTCTAGTTGCTCATCTAACATGCTTATGTCCAAATATAAGATCAAAAATCGTTTTTACATAACATATGTTAACATGCACAAATCTGCCCAGAAAAGTCAGACTCAAAGAAAAATTCGTATAAAATCGTATACTAAGAGTTAGAAGATGCATTTTTTTAAAAATTTGCGTATTGAAAAGAGCTACAACTTTCGTGTTTTATACTTTTTCCAGATCTGTACGTAATTTTGTGTATAAGCCGATCTTTGAGCCTGGTCTGAGATTTGTCGAAAACCAAGTTCGGTTCTTACACAGAATTTTCTACCTATCTTGATGGACTCTATAATTACCGGAAAAATCAGGTTAATAACTAGACACATAGGAGAACAACTGGTAAAAATTTTGGACTCTAATTCGAATCATAACTAGTTAAGAAAAATTGGCGAAATGAACCAACAAAAACCGCAATCATGAAACTTTGAAGTTTGACATGCATTTTAAAACCGACACCTCGGAATGACTCCGACATGAACCAAAAATTTCTGGAGACTCTATGTACTAATCTAAGGCTTCCTTAAAAATTTTGGTTCAAACCGAGCCCGTTTGACCATGTTATCAAGACAAAAACACAACTGTTGACTTTGCCAGTTGACTTTGACTTGCGAACTGAAAGTCTTGCGAGTTGAGTTTGACTTGCGAACTGAAAGTGTTGCGAGTTGAGTTTGACTTGCGAACTGAAAGTCTTGCGAGTTGAGTTGACTTGCAAACTGAAAGACTTGCGAGTTGAGTTTGGCTTGCGAACTTAAAGTCTTGCGAGTTGAGTTGACTTGCGAACTGAAAGACTTGCGAGTTGAGTTTGACTTGCGAACTGAAAGACTTGCGAGTTGAGTTTGACTTTCGAACTGAAGACTTGCGAGTTGAGTTTGACTTGCGAATTGAAGACTTGCGAGTTGACTTCACGAGTTGACTTTTTGACTTCGCGAGTTGACTTTTCAAGTTGACTTTTTGATCTTGAGAGTTGACTTTTTGACCCTTAATTAATTTTCAGAAAACCACATTTTAGACTCTAAATTCCGAGTCTTAACACGTCGGAGATATATATAACCATATATATAAAAGCAATAAACACCTACAAAGATCAAACCTTTATGATGTAAAAATCATATATGAAAATCAAATGCTTCGAGAAGTATACAACACGATGAACATAATAATAATACTTTAAATTATTATTGCATAACCACACCAACGGGCCGTACCTATTTTCCAAAACTCAAACAAAACAATCAACTTATTTGGACATACTAGTTGATGAACTAGCTTTAGGTGGACATAAAACCCCCACCTACCTGATTGGCTTAAGTGGACATTAACCCCCACTTATACAATCGCTATAGATGGTCTTTTGTTACATCTACTTATACAACCTCATACGTTTAGGGCGTTAGGAGGTTGCACACGGGAACGAGAACACCCACTACTTGCTAATATTTGATATTGCTTGCTACCTGCTCAACTCTGGTGAGTTTCATAGCACCTTTTTATAGACTGCTTTATGATCACAAGTACTGGAAACAACTTTTTGTACGGATTACATGAGACCTGAATAATCCACTAAAGTCCTCTACTTATCATAGTCATTAAAATTTGTGCGTGAGTATTATTGGGTGGTACCATCAGGGTTTGACAAACCTCGTCCAGGCTAGTCGCGCTAGCCAACCCACGTGCGCAGTATTACTTGTGATTTAGAAGTGTATCGGATTAGTACACTTACCGGAGGCAAACAACGTTAAGCTTGACTATGAGACTCATGCAAATGGTATACTTATATTGTTGTATGAAATACTTTTACTTGTCGTTGGCTAACGATACTTTTACTTATCATTGACGAATGATGCAAAACTTGTGAAATCTTGTAGATCATTTTAGCAACTGATTACTTAACAAACCTATGAACTCACCAACTTTATGTTGACCCTTTTAGTACGTATTTCCCAGGTAACCCGCCGCAATAGGAAGCTTATGGATAGCTTAGCTCGAGTCGCATCGTTTTTAAACATCAAGGAACTAGATTGCATTTACTATAATTTAGAATCATAGTTATGTAATTCTACTTTTGTCATGCGAACTCCTATAACTTTTGTAAACATTTGAATTATTGTAATGTAACTATTTTTCAAACGTCTCATATAGAGGTCGTTTGCTTTAATTTTTGTGTTGTGATATTTGAGTTTTTCGGCGCCCCCATGACACCTCCTACTTCCGCTGCCACGTGTTTTGGGGGTGCGACATCCTATCTCCACAACCGAGATGTTGGAAATCCCTCTCTTAGATACCCACCAAGAGATGATTGACTTGATTGATGAATACGACGACGTCCACATCATCGTAGAAGCTATTAGAGAATCAACTAATGACTACACCACCGCTCAAAGGCACCTGATAAGGGAAATCAAATGAGAATATGATTCATACCTTGCCAATTATGGATCGCAAGAACCTAGCGCTCTACGCAGGTATATCCAAGAACTATCAGATTCCCTTCAAGCTCAACTCACAAGAGAAGCTCAACAGCCAGAAGGACCTCACTACCCGATGGGAGAAATCGAGTTCTGCAGCAACCAGAGGCAAATATACCAAAAAGTATATTGTGCCCTAGCCGAATCAGCTTTCCCCTACTCATCGAGTCAGAAGGCTAACTAGCATCAATGAGAACCCATCTGGAAAGAGCTACTGGAAACGTGCGGAATTATGTCGATCTCAGGATGGTGGGAGATCTTAGAACCCTTATAGATCTCATCGAAACCGGAGAACACCTCACAGCTTCAAAAAATTTCAGAATCGTCATTCATTCCACTATCGGTCATCACGTTGAGCTAATAATTGATGAACTAAATGACTCAGTATATGAAGAAGAAGTTCCTGAAGTACCAAGATTCATTCCGCACTTGTCACAAATCAACTTAGCAACATATGTGACAACTAGACTACGCGGAATGTATACTGAAGAAGATGTGGAGCTTGATGTCTATCGCAACGGGTACAATGAAATATTCAGCAAGCTAATATATGTTTTCACAGACTTGGATTTCCCCTTTAACCGTGAGCAACATCAACTCATCAGACTAGTACGCCATGCAACCAGGTCCTTTGGAGGAGACCCTTTGGCCAGTGACTTTGAAGAAGTTAAAACTCAGTTCATGGCCCTAATCGCTTCAATAGACCGAAACCACCCCCAGCGTGAAATTGTTCGAACTCACACCTGCACAAGAGTTGAACCTAATGGACCAGTCACACGGTCAGTTAGATACATCAGCTACGGGATGGCAATCCTCGATCGATTAGCAACTGATCACTTCAAAAGCTTCAGGATGAAATCCACCGATCCACCAACCCTAATTGCTGACATGATAGAGCAATTCCTTCAGTACTTTCCTCCACGTTATAGCTTACCTACAAGCCACGGTAACAACTCCAGCACCTGGGACGCATCCAACATAATCATCTGAAGAAAAGGACTAAGTCGAGCTCTCGACTTTAAAAGAGCACTTCTCGGGAGGCAACCTGTGTTTTACATTTATGCAAATTTTACTTTCCAAGAAATGATGAAATCTCCGACTATCTTTCACACTCGGATATGCAAAGAATACCTCCTCCTTCAAGGAAGTAGCAACATATCTTATATCCGACGTGTTCACACCTACGAGACCAATCACAAGAAGACTTGACCAAGAATGAACCCAGCAAGACAAAGTTCGGCACACACGTACCAAGGAAAACTGCAACCACTAGGGAGTACCTCTCTAACAATCTTTTTCCTTCATTATAAATATACCATATCCACTATGCTTATTACTAAGTGTGGGATTCAAACCCAACACACACCGCTAAAAGAATACATCTTAGATATTTCAATTCTTAAGTGTGGGATTTTACCCTAACCAGAGCTTAGAATAACATCGAGGACGATGTTCCTTTAAGTGTGGGATAACAGTAGTTATACTACTGTAAAATGGATAATGGTATATGCTTGATTCTAAGCTCGTTGCTCTTTAGACCATCCTTCTCCAATAAGTAAACAAAAATTTTCAAAATTGAGTTAAAAATATGTTGAAAATGAAAATTTTTAGACAAAGAATGATTTACTTTGGGGGAGAAGGATAAATAAAATATGTATTCCTTTGAAAAATTAGTTTAGTAATCCCATAAAGAGCATCGCATGACAAGGCACACGACAAACCAATTTTCGATTCGTGAGGTATCTTGAGCCATATAAAGCATTCATTTTTAATGCTTCACTTTTTCAATTCTTGAGTGTGTCGATGTATGCGTTTAGAATCAGAACTTGCTCCTGTTATGCCTTTCAAATCCGAATTAGTGAATGAAAAGGAGATCGAATCACATCATTCTTGAACCCATCCATACACCCAACAAATGAAAATACGTTATCCCTACTCTCTCAAAAACATCCCTCAAACTTCATAAAAAGTTTCAAAGATGAAAGAAGAGAAGCTACAAGGATATGACATCGAAAAAAAAAGAATTTGAAGAAAAGAAAGTCAAATGGAGAAAAAGACTCCTAAAATCATGAGAAAAGAGCGTCAATCCTCCCAAAAATTCCAGTTTTCCTCTTCACAAAAAAAAAATATACACAACCAACACAACCCCCTCTCATATCACCAACACTCCACTCAAAAACCCTACACCACTTCTCCTAGAATGATTGTGGCTAGATCGACTTTGTACTTTCTTAAAAGGTAACGATTTGATTCTCGATCAAGCCTATGATGATAAACGATACATGACTGGCATTCTTAGTGATTGATAAAATTAGAATAGGAAACCCTAAACACTTTGAGTGATTGGAGTGACCACCGTGAGAGGATCGCCTAGTCATGTATCCAAGATCAAAGATCAAAAGTATGCTCCCAAAGATTACAACGCCACTTTTTCAAAAGCACAAATTTTTATATTTTTCCAAAACCCCCGTAGTAAAAGTTCCGCCTCGAAATATTTCATTATCTACTAATTTCTAACCATGCTTGAAATTCGAGTTTGCTTGTGGACAAGCAAAGTTCTAAGTGTCGGATACTTGATATCGCGTAAAAAGTCACGTTTTTACTACCGATATCTCTCTCATTCTGTAACAATACTTGGCAAATAAACTCAAATAATGTTCAAATCAATGAAACTTTGTCAAGAAGGTCAAAATAGAGTTGCACGAGAAAAATCAAGCAAAACGGACGAAAAACGAAGATTCCACACACGTTTGAAGATTCAAGACATCAAGACAAGATTTAAAAGCAAAATTGCCCATCACTGAGATTTCTCTTATCCAAGATATTCATTTTCAAAATATGAATCTAACATGTAATACCCCAAAATTCGTTGATTTTGTTTAGTGGAAGCATTTAGTTAAGTATGGGGAGTGCCATAATACATAGTACATGCATACGTATCAGAGCTTATGATTACACATAACATAATATATTGAGATGCCAAAAGTAATTGTTACAAAGTTTACGATTCATCAAATCATATAAGTTGAAAAGTAATTAAGTTACAAAAGTAGATTTCGTAAATATGACTAAACAGTTTAGTTATATAAAAGAAATCCAGTTGTCAAAAGTTGGCATCCTATTCCTTCGTGGGTCGCCTATGTTCCATGTATGCTGGAGGTTCTTACGTGCAGCTAATTCCCTGAAAAACATAGTAAAAGTCAACAATGAGGTTCAGTGAATTCACAGGTTTTATGTTTGCAATAGTTAAATCAAGTTTGTAAGCACGGTTATTGAGAAAAATACGTTCACAAATAGTTATTACCATAATAGTTAAGTAAACGTTTTGTGGAATGTTATCCAAATATATTTCGATTGGGATGTTGCCCAAAATACAGTTTGCGTGGGATGTTACCCAAAATACCGTTTACGTGGGATGTTACCCAAAATTCCGTTTACATGGGATGTTACCCAAAATATAGGTTGCAATACGTTGCTGGTCATTCTCCAGCATTTTCAAAACAGTACCGGTCATTCTCCGGTCAAAAGACGCACGGGTCGTTCTCCCGTCCAACTCGGCCAGTCGTGCTCTGGCAATAAATACTGTTGGTCGTTCTCCAGTGAAACACAATACCGGTCGTTCTCCGGTCAAAAGACGCACGGGTCGTTCTCCCATCCACTTGGCCAGTCGTTCTCTGGCACTAAAATACGTTGCTGGTCGTTCTCCAGCATTTACATAAAAGTACCGGTCGTTCTCCAGTTTACCAAACAAGTTTAACAAGTTTATCGTATGAAAATGTAATTTCATAAATACCAGTTTTGTGTAAGAGTTCAACAGCTTACAGTACTCTAATTGTTCGAGTAAAACAAGTATACAATCATGTAAGTAAAAGTAGTTATGGCAATCAATAAAGCAGTTGGCTATGTTTCTCACCCCAAGTTGAAAGCAGTAAAACAGTTAAAAGTGGGGCTGTGAACTCACCTGTTGAGCTAAGTAAAGTTGCGAGCGCTAGCAAAGCCTAAATCCAAGTAGGTCACTAACGTCCTAAATGTATGAATAATCATATAAGCGGTTGGCTAACAGTCTAACCATGTTACTCGTTTATTCATGAAAGATCCTTGTTTATTTTGTAAGTTCGACACGAGATGTTGGTGATATTTTGTGAAACGTTTCAAGGTGTAATTTATTGTTTCATAAGGTATGAAATTGTTTACGGGGGTCCGGGGGCAGCGCCCCTGGTAGCGGTGTCCAAGGGGGTGGCAACCCCTGGCGGGGTCCAAGGGTCAGAACCCCTGGCTGGGGTCGAGCTGCCAGGTCAGCTTGGAAAATTTTTATTCCTACTATGTTGTTGTAGTGAAAACGCATCCAAATTCCAAATTCAGAGTAAAATCAAGTGGTAAAATCCGGTTCCGACACTTAGTGAAAAACATGTATTTTTAAGGTTCTTAGTTTTGCGACATAAATACTGTGTCGCTAAAAGGTTCTGCGACACAAGGGTTTGTGTCGCATTCCTGCGACATCCGCAAATACATGCGAAATAAGCATTTGTGTCGCAAATGCTGCGACATAAGTAGTTGTGTCGCAAGTATGCGACGTAGGATGATTTATGCGACACAAGGCGTTGTGTCGCATAATGCGATGTAAAAATGGTACTGCGACACAAAAGCTTGTGTCCCACTACTGTTTTTGGTCCCGTGCGACACAACGCGTTGTTTGACGAAAATCTTAATTTTTCAACCCAAAAACGTTTAGATCTTTCATATAATGACTTGTAACATGTCTGTATACTATAATAACAAAGGAAAAGTGAAAGGAAAATGATTTTTCATACCAAATCGAGTGAAATCCGAAAGTTAGGTGAGTAGATGAAGATGGTGATGAAAATAGCGTTCTTGAGCTTGGATCTTGAAGATGAAGTTGATGATGAGTTTTGTTGTTGTTGTTATTCCGAAAATCCAACGAAAATGGTGGTGATTTGGTGATTTTTGGTGAGTTTTTAGAGAGAGAATTGAGAGAGAATGGGGCTGGAGTGAGAGAAAGGGAAGATGAAAATGAAAATGAGGGTGGGGTGGTGTGGGGGTGGTGTTGGTAGATTTTTGGGGCCAAAAGTGAGGGGATTTTTGTCCCAAATTTGCGGTATTTAGCCCGTGTTCGTTTACCCGATCGTTAAATGTTAAAATGTTTTTAAATGATAGGTTTTTAAATATGTTTTCGATTATACTTTTAGTTGAAATATTTTATTTTAAATAATTTAGTTGAGTTATAAAATTATAACTTTGTTTTATTTTAGTTTTTACTTATATAGTTCAAGTCGTTTTAGTTTATGAAATAAACATTATTTGACACAAAATGCTTCGTAAATATTATCAACATAATATTATAAACGTTAATGTTAATTAATAATTTCATTTTATTAATTAATTTTGTTCACCAACAGTCGTATTATCTTTGTCACGTTGTTTAGATTGCTCTGTACATAATTACAACTAATTATGAATAAGTAATACTATGTGTATTAACTAATTGGGTTTTGCTAGACTAATCTCTAAAATGTGTTGTGAATTCACTCTAAGTTAGGGAATTAGCCTAAAATGCAAATGTTTAATGTACGTAATTATGTCAAAACCCCTGGTGTCACATAACAGAAGAAGAATCAACAAAAACGGATGAAGAATGAAGATTCTACGTACGTCGGAAGATTTAAATGATTCGAACAAGACATCCAAAGATCAGAGACATATTTTTGGGATTTCTTTTCATCAAAGTCTTCGTCTTTGAAAAACGAATCCAACGCAAAAAGAATCAACACAAACGGACGCATAACGAAGAAGATACGCACGAATCAAACGGGGCGAAAAACGGCAAACCGGGGTGGGGAGGGGCAGCCGCCGCAGGCCACCACCTCACCGCCGCTGGCCACCATGGTGGCGGCGCCGGCTGGCCTCCCCCTATCTCCCATGTGCTTTTTTGTCCTCGCCCATACACGCAGGGTACATGTGCTAGGCCTTTTCCGCGACTCTAGGGTACACGTGCTAGACCTTTACGCGCTTTAGGGTACATGTGCTAGCAACTTTCCCACCTTTTCCTAACATGTGCCCCAAGTTGCTAGAATATACCAATTTCCCCCTATATATAGGGATCCCATGGTTCATTTGAAGACACACCATCGCACACCTCAAAATACACTTTCACACATCTTTACAAACACTTACACCTTCCATATCTTTCTCATTTTTCTAGTTTTACTTTCTAAATTAATATAAGTTTAGGAAGTGTTGTTATAATAAAACGAAAGCAAGGAACGTGCTTGTAATCTAGGGTGTAAGCTTGGAGTTATTCTTATTAATTCAAGTCTATTCCTTCTCGTGCATTTATGTCGGTTATTTCTATCCTTATCTATCTTAATTTTAAATGTATACTTTAATTATGCTAAAGATAGTTTGTGCCATGATTAGCGAGTAGATTACTATTGTATTTTTTGTGATGTAATTAGCATAAATAATTATGGGATGATCTTAAATATGTCGTGAAGTAATATGACGGCCCCTATTCGACTGTTTATAGTACTGGAAACGCTGTTAAGCGGAGTACAAATGTATGGAAGTCGGTTAACGACCGAAGGTAGTTGTATTATGGATCGACATGATAAAAATGGAAACTTTATGAATGGACTTATCTTGTGATTTTCAACATAACACTTATATTCGCCTTTCGATTAACCTTGTAAAAAGGACTCGCGAACCTTAATACTCGGTCAATAATTATCCGTGTCAAAACTACAGTTTATTTGTAACGTCATGCAATCATCATAAAATGCAATGTGATTACATGGAATTGCCATGAGTATAGTAAACCTCCAATCACAATGTACTTATCATGAAAACATTGCAAAGCAATTAAATTCACAACTGAAACATCGGTAAATGATTAAATACGTTGTGAACTATTGTAGTATTTTTCGATATGGTCTTGGTTTAACTTTATGCAAAAGCCGCTAGCATTTTAATTAGATTAGTTTAGATTAGATTGGAGTAGGTAGGAAATAGGCTAAATAATCATTCATGAAAACCTAGGGATTTGTTAATTGTATTGAGAAAGGCAAGTTTAAAATCCAATTTAAAACGATATATTTCCTTAAATCATAAAACCTAAAGTAAGGTACGCAAGAAACCTAAACACTTTCCCTCGCTTACCATGCTCGAGTTTCATTAATAAAAATTAATCAAATAAGTCCGAACATATTTTCTAAGTTAGTTGTTTGCCGGATTTGTAGTCCTTGTGGTATTAAGAACGGTTAGACTTGTTATGGACTTGCTACTCTTTTCCTTCGCCCATGAGAGAACGCGTTCAATAATAAGGGCCACTGACTCCCTCACAGGAGAGTGTGGAGAGTTGAGCATTGTCTGTCTAATCAGAATCATGATACCCTAGTTCCTCAGGACATATCAGTTGATTAACGACTGATAAGGAATCTACGGGTTATACCATAAGCTATCAAATCTAGTAAACATTCCTAATTTAGATAAACGTTTTCTCTAAGAAGTCATCATCCCATATTATGAGCTAATGAAATCACAACAAATACTACTTTCATCATCTGATTTATTATTATCTTTTATTTGCTTTATTTAATCTATTTATTTGACTGAACCAAAACCCCCAACGCACTTTTATAAAAACCTATACTAGAAAGTAACGACTGATTGGATCACCTCCGTTTCAATTCAGTTTCTCTTTAAGAATGACTCTAGTTCATACTTACCATCTACTAGCCTTTGGTTCAGTAGTAATAAGTCACACTTTGACCCCAACATTTACAAATTTAAAACACCCACTGATAGGCGTTGTGATCACTCGCGTTTGTGACGGTCGCAACACCATCAAACATCGATCTAGATCTGGTGGATCATACAACAATCCGGCAGATACTAAAGGTTAAGACCCAGAACACGCAAAAACCAAATAAATCCAGCGGATCGTATTTGGATCCGACGGATCCTTAAGATTTGATCATGATCCGATGGACTGTAATTGGATCCGGTGAATCCTAAACTTTTGAAGGCTATCCGGCGGATCCTCCACGGATCCGGCGGATCCCAAGCCCAAAACAGAGACTATCTTTCATTGTGGATACGTATACAAATATTTAAATTGGACACGACAATTTTAGAACGATAATATTTATTTATTCTATAAATGGAAATAACTACGACAAGTGTATTCATATTTTATATGTATGACGATTTGATATATATATATATATATATATATATATATATATATATGTACTTATGTACGACGACAACTTAAATATTTATATATATGTACGGAAATTTGACAAGCATATTGATATACATACACAATGGGACAAAACGAAATTTATTTTACAACAAATAAAATTATGTTTTTTTAAAACATATTCGAAAAACTATATATATATATATATATACACTGACAAACTATGTATATATATAGACGTGATGAAAAATTATATATACGAATATATATATTCAACTAATAAGTATATATATATATATATATATATATATGTATATACTTACATGCAATGAAGGTTTAAACAATAAACATAATTCGAAAAATAATATTTATTTTTCAACGTATAATCACCAACAAAATTGTACAATCATTTAAAAACAATGAACAGTCAAAACAATCAAATTTATAGCATAATTTGACAAACGTCAATACTTATGTTAATACATTTCTTGCGTCTAGGACTTTGAGGGATGCCGTTGGATGATATACCACTACTTTTGACTATCGCTCATGCTACATCTTACACTGTGAGTTCACAACCCCATTTTTACTCGTTTTACTGCTTTTAAAATTATGGGGTGGAAAACATAGAACTGTTTTACTATAACATGCAACTTACATATATAAATGCTTTATTATTTTATACTCAACTACTTAATATGAAGTGCTATTTCATAGTGTTTTGGGAATTAGACAACGCATCTTGGTACGAACCTAGGTTTACTTGAGGTAGTTATAGTGCACATAAGTCCCTGTGCTTGCAACCTATAACCATTAGCTAGGTGACTCTAGCCACTGAGTATATGGATAGTACTATCGATTTGACAACTCTCCCACTAGTATAAATTGTTGGTCATTCCAACCACACGACGGCAGTCGTAATGAGAAGCGTATACTTACATTGTTACTAAGGCAACAACACTAAACTAGTCGTGGTTTGGTTATAGTACTAGGGGTCGTTACTTTAACCCTAAAGGTTTAGCTCACCTCAGGGGGGTCACCATCTATATTTCCCACAAAACTATTCAACTACTTTATAGGAAAAGGTGTTCCTACACATAACCTTTTATAGGAAACGTTTACCTTGATTGGATAAACCTAGATTTCCTACAACTTCTTTATAGGAAATGTTTTTGGATAAACTTGTATTTCCTACACAACGAATAACTTGTATTAAGAATGAGATTTCATACAAACTATATTGGAAATGTTATCCTAAATAAGATTAACTTGTGTTTCCTACAAAACTCTTAATTGTGTTTAACAATGAATTTCTTACTATTTATATACAAAGTGTTATCTAAAATTGGAATAACTTGTTCTTTCTACAAAATGAATAAACATCATGAATTGTTATGTATAATGGTTTATACTTAACTTGGTTTACTACTCATATACAAAACCTGTGAATTTACTCAACAATCATTGTTGACCCTTTACCATGTTTTTCAGGGAATTAGGGCTCAAGTACTGATGCATGCATATTAGACGTAAGCTACCCTTGACGAGTTTAGGATGCCACTTTTGGGATAAATGGATTTCCTTTGTATTACTAATATTTTTAGTTATACTTATGAAATCTACTTTTAAAACTTGTATTATTATGATACTTGTGGTTTTCGACAACGTAACTACTAATACAATGAATGCTCTGTATTATTATGGAATCTACTCTTAAAGTCGTATCTTTTGTATTAACTTTTAAACTATGGCATCTTAAAAATTATGTTCTGTAATGAACATATGCTCTAATACAATGAATGCATATTTCTAACGTCAGCACCCCGCTGTGTATATTATAAGGCTTCCGCTAATTATTTGATAAACGCGATTACCGCCTTTTGGGGTGTGACAGACTTGGTATCAGAGCCATTGGTTATAGCAAACTAGAAGTCTTTAAGTGACCTAAAACCTTAGAGACCTAGACTATAGCCTTGGCTAGAACATTCATGTATTCATGCATACATACCTTTGCATACATCTAACATACGGCTGACACGTCACACGCAATTTCTTCTGTCTCAGCATGTCGAGACAATACCCGATTCACGTGATCGACTTTGATGAGGACCCATCTGAGGGTGACTATGAGAGTGACGCTATTTCAGTCCATGAGGACCCACCGATTCATCCCAGAGAGACTTTAGATGACAATACTATTGATACACCCCCTACACCACCGACAGTACCCGTGACCACACCTGCCACAGCACCTACTGCGGTTGACACTCATTAGTTTGCGAAGACTTCACACAGATGGGTGATGAGGAGGACACCGAGGATGTGTGTCCGAGACTTTCCCAGAGGCTCCGACCAACTCATTTGGATTGGATACCTCCTATCATGAGACGATGGAGACCACTTGAGGGTATCCCGTCTACTTATGAGACTGGGGAGTCTTCCCACACACTATCTCCTGTTCATCTCACTGGCGAGCCTCTAGAGCTCTATCTCCCTACTTTGGTAGATGTGATCCATGCTATCTTTGGATTGCATTATGGTACCAAGGGTTATATCAGGGGGTTGCAGAGTGACACATCCCGTCTGGATGAGGATGTGGCCTCTATTTATGGACGTCTGGGTTCTATAGAGACTCACTTAGATGTTTACCACGAGTCAGCTGACGCTACCCGTGCACGTGTGGATATGCTAGAGAGACGTGCGACGGTAGCAAGGATTGTGGCAGGGGTTAGTTTGATGATGACGGTGTTGATGATGACAGTGGGAATGTATTTACCTTATTTCCACTAGGCTTATGTATGGCGGTCTGTGCCTACTTAGTATTAGGCTAAATACTGTTGACGGATGGGTATATGCATAGGAAATCCATCACATTTTGTATAGTGATAAACGCTTATAAGTACTATATTATGTAGTATTTCGCCATTATTCTTGTATGTTTCTATTGCAATTAATTAAGTTTAGGTACTTATTTCATTTATATTTGTAATTAGATGTGGAAATGAAGCTGTGTAGAGAAAAGGACAGAAAATAGTCAATAAATAAGTTAAATGATAAATTTTAGAGGAAACGAGCGGAGCCGAAGGATTAAAAGAAGAAAAGATTAAATTTCGGCTGGAATTTCATTCCGTACGCCGTATGGAATATCCATACGCTGTATGGAATGAGGCGGTGGAGGCCCAGTATACGTGATGTTGGGCTGGGCTTATTTGCAATCCATACGCCGTATGGATCTATTTCCAGAAACTATATAAACGCGTTAAAAACCCTAAAAAGAGAGATTCGACTGTGGTTTCTTTGGTTCGACTACATGAGATTTTCTAAGACTTTTAGGGATATTTTGGAGGCATGAGAAGTAAAGGTTTAACTTATTTTAACTTATCTTCGAGTGATTCATTATTTCGGTTTACAATTACTTTTATCTATTTCGATTATATGATGTTTTTGACATTGATATTCAGAATTTTGTTAAACCTTATGATGAATTGATACGTTAGTAGTTATGTAATAATGAATCTTTGATAATGATTGTTGAATGATTATTATTTGCACGTTTATTAAGTTGTTGATTGAAGATGATTATGTTACCCGTTGAACCTTAGTTATTGGAGATTGTTTAGTTATTTCTTAACGTGATTGATTGTGTCATTGAGATTGATGTCCCTTGAGACTATTAATTATTGATGATTAGAATTTAGGTTTTGATCATTGCTGGATATATTGAGTTTGACAGGTTAAGAGTGTAATAATTAACCCGTTTAAAATGAATAAGCTAATAAGTAACTATTAGTAGGTATTGTTGACTCATACCATTAGGATTAAACATAATCAATCGTGAATATTTAATGCATAATTTAGGGCAAAGCACACAATATAAAGATACAATTCTTGTGACATTGGATCGATGTTTAATGTGGAACCCTAAGTTATAGAAATTAGTTGGACCCAAATAGTTGGCTAATTTATCTTCAATTTAGATTCTTTGATTAGTATTTAAGTTGATATAAAGAGATCACAATCAACAATGAATGTGCAATAAATCAGGATACTTGAGTCTCAGTGACGTTAATTACATAATTACTTGTTTCTTCCTATTATTTTCTATCTGTTATTTAATTTAAGTTATTTATCTGTTTTAATTATTATTTCAATTAAAATGTTCGCACGGAACTAAAACGCCCCCCTATTTACTGTTTGTCTAGTTAATTAGTAATTTCTATTTTTATAAATAACCACCATTCCCTGTGATCGACTCGGACTTACCAAGTCTATACCAACATTCAATTAGGTATTCTTGTCTGGTTGTGTGAAAAGTATTTCCTTTTATAAATTGTTAAACTAGACTCGTCCACACGACATCATATAGGATGGCCATCAGATGGGTATATAGGCGATCCCATCCCTTTTTGTACTAAACTTTTGTATAACCGATGTAACTTATGAGATAATATAACATATGTTTTGTTTACTTCTCGTGTTCTTTATAGTTGATATCAACTAGTGTAACTTATTTATACGTAATTACATGTGATAGAACGAAAACCAACCGACTATCTTTTGTGATCACTTCTAGTACTCTTTGAAACCTATTGCATCTTGATCGTAAATTCTTATCTTGAACTCATTTAAACATGATAATGTTAACGATAATGAAAAGAAGTATGTATTTAACATCATGTAATGACGCCTGACCAACGTAATTATATTTTACTAAGTACATATGGGCGTTAAAGTCATACGATGCGTAGTGGGGATAACGTAAACCCTTCATATCATTTATTAACCAAACAATGTGAAACCTTGTTCTTCACATTCATTATCTGGGCATTGACTTCTATGTTTTATCCATCGCAGAACGGAATCATGCCACCTAAGCAACAAACTACTAGGAATAGACGACGAATGACTACACCACCCAACAATGAGGAGACCACTGAACAGATCATCGCATGTTGGGTAGCTGAAGGTATTGCTCAATATGAGGCTACTCGCAACCGTGATGGAAGTGGTAGCAGAAATATTGAACCAGTAATCACTGTCAGCGACCCTAAGAATACTCAATGAGGGTGTTCGTATATGACTTTTTTCGCTTTCAAACCAAGAAACTTTCGTGGTACTGAAGGTGCGATTGGAATCCTTCACTGGATTGAGATAATGAAGTTAGTACTAGATATTAGCAACTGTGCACGCGACTGTATGGTGAAATATTGCACATGCACATTATCTGACAAGGCATTGACATGGTGGAACGGCCAAGTTCGAGCACTTGGATGAACAACCGCCTATTCACTCACTTGAGAATATCTGAGGGTGAAGATAATGGAAGAGTTTTGTCCTCGTAGTGAACTACTGAAAATGGAGACTGAGTTGTGGAACATTAATATGGCTGGTGCTGATGTCACAAGCTATACCACCAGATTTCAAGAACTAGCTCGTCTTGTGCCAAACATGGTGACACCAGAGTACAAGTGTGTTGAACGGTACATATATGGTTTAGCACCACAGATTCGAAGCTTGGTGACTTCATCTCGTCCTACCACATTTAAAAGTGCAATCGAACTAGCTCAAAGCTTGACTGACGAGGCGGTAAGGATGGGGACACTCACAAACAAAGTTGTTTCGGTAAAGGTGAGCCGAACAGTACTGATGCTGGTAGTTCTTGGAATGCGAAGAGGAAGTGGAACAATGGGGGTACTGACCGTCAGGGTCAACAAAACAAGAAAAATGGGGGAAACCTAAAAGCGTACGCTGCCACCACTACTAAATCGAAACCATATCTAGGTAACAAGCCTAAGTGCTGAAAATGTGAAAGGCACCATGAGGGTGAGTGTACTGTAACACCCGCCAAATTAGAACTAGTGATTAGTACCTAATCAATTGTTAATACATGTAATTAGTCCTTAGATTAGGATAATTAATGTATCTTAATATATATTATTGAATATATATGAATATGCGATTTGATTAAATCGTACGCTCTTTAAATCGAATGTAATTCGGTTCAATTAAATACGGACATTGGTGAACAACTGTATTAATTAATATAAAACTATGTAATAATGCCTTTATATCCAAAATATTATTTTGATACTATTTTCTATTTATTTCGTATCGTACAAATAAATGCCTACGCGACTTAAAACATTAAACAAGCAAACAATCAAAGCAAAGTTAAGTTATATTTTATATAACTCAATTATAAAGTATCGGATAAAATACTTCAACAAAAATATTGGATAAACATCCATATTTTTAAAACATATATTTAAACGTAGAAAATACTTATTTAACGTTTAAACGCTCGGGAAAACGAACACCGCACGGAGCGCATGTACACGGGATTAATAATGGAGACCCACACCATGGTGGGCCACCACCGAATCAGCCACAAAGGGGAGGGACCCTATCCCCTCACCCTCATTTCTCACCTCACTCTCTCTCTCTCTCTTCACTCTCTTTTCTCTCTTTTATTTCATAAACCACCAAAACCACAACCACCTTTAAACCACCAAATACTACTACTAAACGACCCTAAATCTCGAAGCTCATTTGGAGAAAAAGATTCACCACGAGATGATCTACATTTCCGTCTTTCAGAATTCTCACACGCTAACTTGTAAGTTTCCGACAAAGCCTGCAACTCCTCGATTTTTAGCGTTTTCAAGTAATAATTGTTTATTTAAGCTTGAAATGTCCAAATATGGGTTGGGTAAAAGTATCGGACCAAACGGTCGCCGGAAAACATGTTCTTGGCTCAAATTCCGGCCAACAGAGCGTTATGTCGCAGAGGCTCCAGGCCACCTGCGACATAAGCTTTTATGTCGCTAATTCAGGCCTTACGTCACATATAGCAACATAAGCCACTATTTGGCACTAATTATGGACGTCGCATATAGCGACATAAAACAATATGTCGCAAAACCTATTTCCGTCGCATATAGCGACACAAAATTTTATGTCGCATCTAGCGACACAAGCCTTATGTCGCACGTAGTGTCGCATGAAACAGAACCAAGAAAACACAGATTTTACTAAGTGTCGAGACCTAAAAATTTAGTAAATGATTTCACCCAAATTCGAGTCCAGGTGCGTTTTTCACCAAAACAATGTAGTAGAAATAAAAATTGAATGGACAACTAGCATGGGTGATCTTTTAAGACACCAACTTATTTACTTGTTTGATTTCTCAAACATACTTGAATGGACAACTAGCATGGGTGGTCTTTTAAGACACCAACTAGCATGTTGCAGGGTTCGGAGAAGCAAAATACGGGATTACATCCGACACCCTTACGGACTCACATCCGCTCTACTTATTTGATTTCCCAAACATACTTTCTAGACTCAGGTGAGTCTTACAGCCCCACTTTTACTGTTTTACTTACGGGGTGAGATACATTGCTTACTTTTCATGAACACAAGTACTGAACTACTCATTTTACTATACGGGATTGCATGAGTTACTTACCATTTACTGAAGTCCCTCCATCATACATAGTTAGTTATGGACTTAAGCACGAACACTAGTTAATGGATCCATTAGGGAAATGACCCTCCCCGCCCGGGGTAGTAGCGCTACCACGAACCGTTCTGTATAAACGGGCAACTATTATTCGTTACTTACGCTTGCTCAGTTTCGAGCATGTCGTGGGGGCAACTTAACACTTACGGGTTAAGCTTCGATTATGAGCCTCATGGCAACGGTATAAACTTACATACATTTGCAGGATTTCATATACTTGATTTACGCCTACGGGCACCACTGATAAAAACCTTGTGTTCAAATCTGATATTACTTACAAACCTGTAAGATTCACCAACATTCGTGTTGACCTTTTTAGCATGTATTCTCAGGTACGCATACGGAGAGGATTACTCCCGGACCTAGCTAGAGTCGCATGATTTCAACATAACTACATTAACGGAGATTCTTAGCATTATCTTTTGTATATTTCGATTATGTAATAGAATCTCCCGCCTTACGCGTGGACTCTAGGAAATTACAACTTTTGTATCGAAAAAAATATGTTTCGAAATGATTTGCTATGAAATGTAACTATTTTCTATAAACGTCTCATTTAGAGGTCGTTTGCTTGTGATTATGTGTTATGATATTTGATTAGTAGCGCCCCGTGTTGACTTCCGTTGCATTATAAATTTGGGGGTGCTATAGATTGGTATTAGAGCCAGGTTACTGCGAACTAGGATTGCATTAGTAACCCTAGACTATAACCCATAAGTTGTATACTTGTTCGTTGAAATTGGTTTGGGAGTTTCATCATTTAATCTTAATTTAACATAGCCTGATCAACTATGTACAATTAAGGAGAAATCGATGAAAAGTCCGAAATGGTTGTAACAGAATGAGTGTACGGTAGCAGACTTGGAATGTGATAAAACGGGACCAACGCTTAGGCGTTCTTTATATGTTAGGTTACTATATATAAGACCTTATATATACTAAGCCTTACACATACGTACTTTCTTACCACAGAAAATGACATCCACTCTTCGAATACCTTACCTACCTTTTTCCGCCGCCGTCCGGGAATGCGCGCGCCATGAGTGGCCCGGAGAACCACTAGCTCGCCTAGAGCTAACCCCTACTCCAACCACACCACGGGAAACAATTCGCGCATCTCCCTAAATCGTTCGTGTAGGACTCTGTAATTCGACCGGACGTAACAACCCTTGGGAAATCTTTTGTAAAAATTCTAACTATGTAACATTTCGAATCAGTATCGAATTCAACCATCTAATCCTATCGTTCTACCTTGTCGACAATTATATTGTGATGTAGTATATTATCGCCATTTTATACTTACATTTGCAATGATAAGAATTATCATATTAGAGACCTTACACATTCTTCAACCTCTTTTATGAGAAAACCATGCCGCCAAGGAAGCAAACATACACTGATGCCGAGATCAACCGACTTGTATCTCGAAGGGTGGCTGAAGCTTTAGCCGCTGAACAATCACGAAGAAGTGATGATACTGATATCGCGTAAAAAGTCACGTTTTTACTACCGATATCTCTCTCATTCTGGAACAATTCTTGGCACTTTAACTCAAAAACATTACAAATCTATAATATTATGTCAAGATGGTAAAAACAAGGTTGCATGATGAAAATCAAGCAAAACGGGCAGAAAACGAAGATTCCACGCACGTTTGAAGATTCCAGACATCAAAACGAGGTTTCAAGACCAAAGAGCCCATCACCAACATCTATCTGACCCAAGATGTTCGTTTTCAAATTACGAATCCAACAGAAGAAGAATCAACTAAAACGGACAAAGAACGAAGATTCTACGCACTCCGAAAGATCCAAACGATTCGTACGACACATCTAAAGTTCAGAGACATATTTTTTGGATTTCTTTTCATCAAAAGCTTCGTTTTTGAATTACGAATCCAACGCAAAAAGAATCAATGCAAACGGATGCGTAACGAAGAAAACACACACGAATCGAGAAACGAAGCAACCGGCAGCAGACTGGTGCAGCTGGCAGCCAGCCGCCGCCGGCAGCCACCCAGCCGCCGCTGGCTGGCAGCCAGCCGACGGCTGCTGCCAGTTACCCACACGGGTTGCCCTTTTTCGTCCTTTTTTATACCCGGTGCTAGACCCTTTCCTACTTTTCGTACCTGATGCCACTACCTTTTTCGCCTTTTGTACCTGGTGCCACTACCTTTTCCACCTTTTGCTATCATGAGCTTTGGGGTGCTAACTTGAGCCAAATTTTCTCTATAAAAGGCAGCCCCTAGCTCTCATTTCAACACACCAACTCACACACTCATATACTCTCTCATATTTACACTCCCATTCTTCCATTTTCACTTTCTCACTCTAAAAGTCTCTTATATTTTAGTCTAGGGTTATTGTAATTAATCTACGGATTAACATAGAGGTTAGAGCGAACGTTAGGAGTTTGGAGATTCATCTTTTTACGTGTGAACGAGTTGTCTGACATAATAATACGCTGCTGCGCATTTATTTCCGGGTGATATCGAAACCTTTATCATACTTGCTTTATTTCATATTCTAACTATCTATTATTGCCTTGTATGTGATTTGTCTATTGCCATGAATTGCGAGTAGTTTATTATTGTGATTGTTGATGATGTAGATAACTATAAGTAAGGATGACGTTATATAATTAAGTGTACGACAATTGTAAACGTGATGTAACGGCCCCTATTCGACAGTTTATCTAATATAGTACTGGAAACGTTTTATACGGAGTACAAATGTATGGAAGTCGATAAACGACCGAAGGTAGTTACATCACTGAAATCAGCTTTGGTTTAACAGTTGGAATTCCGAAAGGATAATAGGAATTAATGACCTTTGTATCGTTAAGACTTTATGAACTTGAGTTTAATTTATAGAGTACCCTTTCTAGTTATCCACGTGACTGCAACCTAGTAATTAGGACTTGATAAACCTTAATTATGGTAAGTAGTTATTTGTGCCCATGACATGCAACAAGTAAGACACAGTGAACCCACTCGTTGTACATATTAGGTTTACATTTCTGCATCGCTTTTTATTTAGTTAGTTTAGAGTGTCACATTCACCGTCAATTACCCCTGACCGCATGTCTGATGTAAGAAGCAGTCGAACTACCATGTAAAGTACACTGTCTGATTACTGAAAGGCATGGCCTGCATATGAAACACGTTTTTATAAACTGCGAATAATCTAGGGATGTATAACTGTTTGAAAAGGAGAACTCAAGTCATAAGTTGAAGTAACCAAGCCTTAATGCATAAAACAAGACTTAGGAATAAGGATAACATCCTCGTGATTTAAATACCTTAAAACACTATGCCTTACACAATCAGCGGTCAAAACATACAAAGTTATTAATCTGCATGCTAATAAAATACTAAGCTATTTTAGGGGTTAAGAAAGGTCGGACCTATGAGATGATACGTTACTGATTCATGTACCTCGGCATCAAGGCAAAATAGGTTGTTTATCTTTCAACTAGATAAGTATTGGAAGTTTACGTATTGCTCCGATCAGAATCACTATAACCTAGTTCCTAGTGACATGCCAATGGGAAATTTAGTTGGTAGGGTTCTAGAGTTTACACCTGATAGTTTAAACCATTACATTTAGCATTGTCCCTGTTTAATCTGTCATCCTGAAACATTAATTATCGAAATCTCAGCAATCACATGTTTATCTTTATCTGCTTTCCTGTAATTTACTTTTCTGCATTTTAATTACCTGTCTTTAGTTTAAAACCCCCAAACCTACCTACTTTGTTCCATCCTAAATATCTCCTACCGAAAGCCCCATTTTTAATCGCTCACACGTTTGGATTCATAGAACGATCTTAGGTCATACTTACCGCTTACTAACCAGAGTAGGTAGTACGTATAATTTAAGCCCAGTAAAATATAAATTGTAAAACCCCTGCTGCGCCCGCATCACCATCAGGAATCGCAACGACACTGAACTGACGGTTACGGGCGCAACAGATACCGTGAACACAAACACCACCCCCACTCTTACTACCAAACCTTGCACCTACAAGGATTTCAGAAGCTGTGGACCCTTGGAGTTTAAGGGTACTGAAGGGGCGATTGGTCTAGTACGTTGGATCGAGAAAATAGAATCTGTATTCCTTATCTGCAACAGCACCGAGGAGGACAAGGTCAAGTTCTCCGCCTGCACTTTTTCCGACAGCGCCCTTACCTGGTGGAACACCTATGCCCAGACTGTGGGCATTGCTACTGCATACAAACTCCTGTGGAAGATGTTAGAAAAGATGTTGAGGAGCGAGTATTGTCCCAGGGAGGAATTGAAACAACTAGAAATAGAGTTTTGGAACCACAAGATGCAAGGTGATGACATCATGGGTTACACCAACCGTTTTCACCAACTGGCACTTCTGTGCCCATCCATGGTTGATCCTGAGTACAAGAGGATCGAGAGATATGTCGTTGGACTCCCCGAAAGGATTCAAGACCTGGTAACTTCATCCCAGCAGGGAACTATTCAGTGCGCCATTCGTATGGCTCATGAACTGACGACAAACTCTATCCGCCGTGGAACCATTTCTCCATCATCTGGAAACAATAAACGCAAGTGGGAAAGAAATCCCAACTCATCCAACCAAACCACCAACAAAAAGCCCGAGTCTGTTAAGGCTTATTCATCGGGGTCTGCAGAAAAGAAAGGGTACAGTGGGAACAAACCTTATTGCTCCAAATGCAACTGTCATCATGATGGTTCTTGCCCTTGCACCAAATGCAAACGGTTCGGACACCTAGCCAATGATTGTCGAGCCAACATTCCTACCCCTAACCCCAACACACCAAAGACCTGCTTTGGGTGCGGAAATTCTGGGCATTTCAAGCTGAAAAACAACAACCCTGCTCGCGGCAGAGCATTCGTTATCAAGGCTGGGGAAGCTAGACAAGACCCGAATGTGGTAACAGGTACGTTCCTTCTCAACAACCTTACTGCTTCGGTATTATTTGATACCGGTGCTGATAGAAGCTTCATTTCTGAGAAATTTAGCCCTTTGCTTGACACCACTCCTACTGCCTTAGATGCTAAGTACATTGTAGAGCTAGCTAACGGCAGTCTGATTGAGACTGATAGCATTATACGTGATTGTACACTAAACCTCTTGAGCGAACTCTTTCCCATTGATTTGATACCTATAGAGATCGACAGCTTTGACATTATCGTCGGTATGGATTGGTTATCTAAGCACCGAGCTGAAATCGTCTGTTATGACAAACTTGTTCGTATACCTCTCGTCTCCGGTGGAACCTTAGTCCTACAAGGGGAGACCGCTAGACAGAACCTGAATATTGTATCGTGCATGAAAACGAGAAAATACCTACGAAAGGGGTATCAAGCCATCCTCACACATGTCACCGAGAAGAAGTCGGAGGAGAAGCGACTTGAGGATGTGCCTATCGTGCGGGATTTCCCGGAAGTCTTTCCTGAGGACTTGCCTGGGATTCCGCCACCCAGACAAATCGAATTCCAAATCGAACTGGTGCCGGGAGGTGCACCCATGGCACGAGCTCCGTATCGTTTAACACCTTCCGAAATGCAGGAATTGTCTAACCAATTACAGGAACTCCTGGATAGAGGATTCATTCGACCAAGTTCCACGCCTTGGGGAGCTCCGATCTTATTCGTGAAAAAGAAAGATGGATTCTTCCGCATGTGTATCGATTGCCGAGAGCTGAATAATCTAACCATAAAGAATCGGTATCCACTTCCTAGAATCGATGACCTATTCGATCAACTTCAGGGGTCGAGTGTTTACTCAAAAATCGACCTACGGCCAGGTTATCACCAACTCTGAGTTCGTGATGACGATATTCCAAAAACAGCTTTTCGAACACGCTATGGACACTACGAATTCCAAGTGATTTCATTCGGTTTAACCAACGCACCCACAGTATTCATGGACCCTATGAATCGGGTGTGCAAACCATATCTTGACAAGTTTGTCATTGTGTTCATTGATGACATCCTGATATACTCGCGCGATGAACAGGAACATGCTTAGCATCTGAAAATCATTCTGGAACTTCTCAAACACGAAGAGTTGTATCCCAAATTCTCTAAGTGTGAGTTCAGGATCCAAACCGTTCAATTCCTTGGGCACGTCATTGACAGCCAGGGAATCCACGTTGATCCTGCCAAGATTGAAGCAATCAAGGGCTGGGAGTCACCGACCACTCCAACCAAAGTGAGACAATTCTTAGGTCTCACTGGGTATTACCGTCAATTCATTGAGAAATTTTCAAAAATAGCTGTTCCGTTAACGACACTGACTCAGAAAGATACGAAATACGATTGGACCGACAAACAATAGTCATCCTTCCAACTACTGAAACACAAACTCTGCAGTGCACCAATCCTGTACTTACCCGAAGGTACCGATGACTTCGGAAACTTGCGAGATTTGGTGATGGCTGAAGCTCACAAATCTCGATACTCTATACATCCTGGTAATGACAAGATGTATGACGACGTCAAGGAATTGTATTGGTGGCCTAACATGAAAGCTGACATCGCCATGTACGTCAGTAAATGCTTAACTTGTTCCAAGGTCAAGGCCGAACACCAAAGACCTTCGGGATTGATCCAACAACCTGAAATCCCTCAATGGAAATGGGAGCAAATTTCCATGGACTTTATTACCAAACTACCAAATACTTCAAGCGGTTGTGATACCATTTGGGTGATTGTAGACCGTCTCACGAAATCTGCCTATTTTCTAGCCATCAAGGAAACTGACAAGATGGAGCGTTTGGCTCGCATCTACATCAAAGAAATTGTTTCATGAAACGGTGTACCTACCTCGATCATCTCGGATAGGGATAGTCGTTTTACTTCCAACTTTTGGCAATCATTACAAAAATCTCTTGGTACTCATTTGGATATGAGTACCGCTTATCACTCGCAAACTGATGGCCAAAGCGAACGAACTATTCAAACACTTGAGGATATGCTACGTGCCTGCGTAGTTGACTTCAGTATTTCTTGGGAAAACCACTTACCATTGTGTGAGTTCTCATACAACAACATCTACCATACCAGCATTAAGGCTGCACCATTCGAGGCACTCTATGGACGGAAGTGCCGATCACCTATCTGCTGGACTGAGGTGGGAGATACCCAACTCACTGGTCCAAAAATCATTTACGAAACCACCAAGAAGATCGTTGGTATCCAAAACCGGCTGAAAGCCGCACGTGATCGTCAGAAAAGTTACGCTGATGTGAGACGCAAACACCTTGAGTTCCAGGTTGGGGACAAGGTACTTCTTAAGGTGGCACCGTGGAAGGGTGTCATTCGATTCAGAAAACAAGGAAAACTGAACCCTAGGTACATTGGACCGTTTGAAATTCTCGAGAGAATTGGTCCAGTGGCGTATTGACTGCAGCTACCTACCAAACTTAGTAGCGTGCATCCTACCTTTCACATTTCTAACTTGAAGAAATGTCTGTCTGATGAGACACTGATTGTACCGCTCGACAAAATACAAATCGATGATAAACTTCATTTTGTCGAGGACCTATGGAAATCATGGACCGTGAGGTCAAACAACTGAAACAGAGTCATATTCCCATCGTAAAGGTCAAGTGGAATTCTAGACGTGGTCCTGAATTTACTTGGGAACGGGAAGACCAAATGAAACTGAAATACCCACACCTGTTCACGGACTCTACTCACACGACTTGAGCATAATTTAGGGACGAAATTCTCTTAACAAGGGGAGAATGTAACACCCGCCAAATTAGGACTAGTGATCAGTACCTAATCAATTTTTAATACATGTAATTAGTCCTTAGATTAGGATAATTAATGTATCTTAATATATACTATTGAATATATATGAATATGCGATTTGATTAAATCGTACCCTCTTTAAATCGAATGTAATTCGGTTCAATTAAATACAGACGTTGGTGAACAACTGTATTAAATAATATAACACTATGTAATAACGCCATTATATCCAAAATATTATTTTGATAATATTTTCTATTTATTTCGTATCGTACAAATAAATGCCTACGCGACTTAAAACATTAAACGCGCAAACAATCAAAGAAAAGTTAAGTTATACTTTATATAACTCAATTATAAAGTATCGGATAAAATACTTCAACAAAAATATTGGATAAACATCCGTATTTTTAAAACATATATTTAAACGTATAAAATACTTATTTAACGTTTAAACGCTCGGGAAAACGAACACCGCACGGAGCGCGTATATACGGGATTAAAAATGGAGACCCACACCATGGTGGGCCCCTACCGAATCAGCCACAAAGGGCAGGGACCCCATCCCCTCACCCTCATTTCTCACCTCACACTCTCTCTCTCTCTTCACTCTCTTTTCTCTCTTTTCTTTCATAAACCACCAACACCACCACCACCTTTAAACCACCAAATACTACTACTAAACGACCCTAAATCTCGATGCTCATTTGGAGAAAAAGATTCACCGCGACACGATCTACATTTTCGTCTTTCTGAAATTCTCACGCGCTAACTTGTAAGTTTTCGACAAAACCCGCAACTCCTCGATTTTTAGTGTTTTCAAGTAATAATTATTTATTTAAGCTTGGAATGTCCAAATATGGGTTGGGTAAAAGTATCGGACCAAACGGTCGCCGGAAAACATGTTCTTGGCTCAAATTCTGGCCAACAGCGCGTTATATCGTAGAGGCTCCAGGCCACCTGCGACATAAGCTTTTATGTCGCTAAATCAGGCCTTACGTCGCATATAGTGACATAAGCCACTATGTCGCACTAATTACGGACGTCGCATATAACGACACAAAACATTATGTCACAAAACCTATTTCCGTCGCATATAGCGACACAACATTTTATGTCGCATAAATTGCGGATGTCGCACTTAGCGACACAAGCCCTTATGTCGCAGATATGATCTGCGACACAATAGACTATGTCGCATCTAGCGACACAAGCCTTATGTAGCACGTAGTGTCGCATGAAACAGAACCAAGAAAACACAGATTTTACTAAGTGTCGAGACCTAAAAATTTAGTACATAATTTCACCCAAATTCGAGTCCAGGTGCGCTTTTCACCAAAACAATGTAGTAAAAATAAAAACTTTCCAAGCTGACTTTGGACCCCGCCAGGGGCTGCCGCCCGTTGGACCCTGCCAGGGGCGCTATCCTCGGACCCCCGTCATCCAGGAACTTGTAAATACTTTTCACACTAAGTGTCGAACACCTACAAATAATGAAACCTGATACAACGATACATATAATAATAACACTTTGGATTATTATTACAAACCGTCACCAACGGGCCATATTTGTTTTCAAATTACAAACAGATTACTAAACATACACTTGGACATTTCCTAGTTGAACGGACAACTAGCATGGGTGATCTTTTAAGACACCAACTTATTTACTTGTTTACTTACAACCTTGTGCGTTTCGGACGCCAGAAGGTTGCAGGGTTCGGAGAACCAACATACGGGATTACACCCGACACCCTACGGACTCACATCTGCTCTACTTATTTGATTTCCCAAACATACTTGCTAGACTCAGGTGAGTCTTACATCCCCACTTTTACTGTTTTACTTACGGGGTTAGATACATTGCTTACTTTTCATGAACACAAGTACTGAACTACTCATTTTACTATACGGGATTGCATGAGTTACTTACCATTTACTGAAGTCCCTCCATCATACATAGTTAGTTATGGACTTAAGCACGAACACTAGTTAATAGATCCATTAGAGAAATGACCCTCCCCGCCCGGGGTAGTAGCGCTACCACGAACCGTTCTGTATAAACGGACGACTATTATTCGTTACTTACGCTTACTCAGTTTCGAGCATGTCGCGGGGGCAACTTATCACTTACGGGTTAAGCTTCGATTATGAGCCTCATGGAAATAGTATAAACTTACATACATTTGCAGGATTGCATATATTTGATTTATGCCTACGGGCACCATTGATAAAAACCTTGTGTTCAAATATGATATTACTTACAAACCTGTAAGATTCACCAACATTCGTGTTGACCTTTTTAACATGTATTCTCAGGTATGCATACGGAGTAGGATTACTCCCGGACCTAGCTAGAGTCGCATGATTTCAACATAACTACATTAACGGACATTCTTAGCATTATCTTTTGTATATTTCGATTATGTAATAGAATCTTCCGCCTTACGTGTAGACTCTAGGAAATTACAACTTTTGTATCGAAAACAATATGTTTCGAAATGATTTGCTATGAAATGTAACTATTTTCTATAAACGTCTCATTTAGAGGTCGTTTGCTTGTGATTATGTGTTATGATATTTGATTAGTAGCGCCCTGTGTTGACTTCCGCTGCATTATTAAATTGGGGGTTCTACATATACTTACTGTGGAAACTGCAAACGTTGGGGCCATCTGACCCAACAATGCAGATGTAGAGACAAAAGTTGATTAATACTTTATTTTGTTCAAAGTATTTCAAGTCCGTGAATATGATAGTGCGTGAATAAAATAACTATCCGTGAATCACAACTGACAATGTGTCCGTGATTAAGTTTGAGTATTCGTGAATGATGAGGTTCGACAATACTTTAGTATCCGTGATTGTATTGGATTCGACATTAAGCATTCCGTGAATGCTTGATTCACGGACAGTGTAATTCCGTGAATAGCTATTCACGGATTACACTTTGAATTGTCGTAGAAGTTGTCTATAAATAGAAATAGTTAAAGTCATTTTTCTAGTTCTGCTCGTGTGATTTTGAGAGCTTTTGAGAGACATTCACTTGTAAATGTTAACCTCTTGTATATGAAAGATTGATTTAGCAATATAATCAAGATTTCCTGATTGAACACTTTGATCTCTTTATTCTTTACTATAATTCACATTGAGATTGTGTGTATTTGTATTCCGCACGAATATACACAAGTTCTAGTTTGCGTATTCTGATCCGAGGTCGCTCACAAGTGGTATCAGAGCTAAAGGATAAGAAATTAGAACATTTCTTTGTGATTTAAAGAGTGAAGATGAAGATTTGAAGAAGTTACGTGATGTCTTTTCTGCATGATTGAAAATTTGACGATCAAAGTTAAAATTGATTGTTTCTGAGTGTCGGAAATCAAATTCCGAGCTCATTGCAACAAGTTTCATCAAAAACAAGCCTGTTTTGAAGAATCTGTATCATTTTGAAAATTCTGGAAATCATTTTCCGTGAATTAACACTTTCCGTGAATTTAGAATTCCGTGAATATATATAATCCGTGAATATTACTATTGTCGCATAAACAGTATCCGTGAATTATACCATTGTCGCATAAATAGTGGTATTATATTCACGGATTAAAATTTTCAAAATATTATTAACTGTTTTTTAATATTCACGGATATTAATTTTTAGTTATTCTCGGATATTGTAATCACGGATAATTGTATTAACGGATACTCATATTCACGGATATTAGTATTCACTTATATTAATATTCACGGATATTAGTATTATCGGATATTAATATTCACGGATATTAGTATTTGGTTAGTATTCACGGATATTGTATTCACAAAGAAAGATTAAAGAATTTTTAGGGTGATTCACTGATTTCATCTTGAAAGATGGCTCATGTTAATTGGCAAACGATGATGAAAAATGATCAAGAGACCGGAACAACTACAAAACCACCCAAGTTTCTTTGTCAAAACGATTACGATGATTGGAGATATCGTTTTGAATCATTTATTACTTTGTACGATCCTGATTTGATGATTCCAATATTGGAACAATATATACATCCAAGAGCAGAAGGCATTTATCGAGATAATCCTCCACCTAAATCATTAAAGATGATGAATTCGGAAGAACGAAAAGAACATGATCGTGATAAGAAGGCCAAATCCATCATTTCAATGAGTCTTCCAAGTGATGTTTTAGCAGGGTGGAAAGATTTGTCTACTGCTTTTGAATTGTACAAAGCAATGGAAAAGCGGTTTGCTGGTAATGATAAATTGAAAAAGAGCAAACGTGATTTACTAAAGAAACAATGGGATGTTTTCACCTGTATTCCCAATGAGTCTTTTAATGATTTAATCGTTAGGTACTCACAGCTTATCAGTGAGTTAAAAAGACATGGAATGATTCTTGAGCGTCTTGAAATCAATGAAAAATTGATTGAAGCCTTGCCTTCTCGATGGGACATCAAAGCAAATATCTTGATGGAAGATGAGTCATTAGGGGAATATGCTTTTGAGGATTTAATCAATAAGCTTCAGGTGTATGATGTGTCTCTCCAGAAAAAGGAGACAGGAAAAATGATGCAGTTTACTCAATTTGGTACTACCAAATCTTCTGAAACAACGGCATTATATTCAGGATCTGAAACTTATTCTGGTGGAAATTCAAGTGGAACCACATCTGGTGGTTATTCAAGTTTTGGTTTTTATGGTTCTGGAAGTTCTTCAACTTCAAGCCATCAACAACAACAGAATTCTAATCCACAAGTTTCAAGAGTGACTGAAGACCATGCAAATGTTGTTACTGCATTCTTGTCTTCATATGAAGCTTTTATTTCTGGAAGAGTTGGAAATGTTGAGTTAGTTGAAGAGGATTATGATCAATTGCATCCAGATGACCTAAAAGAGATGGATTTGCAATGGAATATGGCTATGCTTACTAGGCGGGTTAAAAGGTTTTTACAAAGAACTGGTAAAAATAAATTGGGAGGTAAACCAGGTTTTGACAAATCAAGAGTTCGTTGTTACAATTGTCAAAATCTTGGTCACTTTGCAAGAGAATGTGAGAAGAATAAAGCTCCTACCTCTGGTTTTACCAAGCCATCAACTTCCAAGACATATTCTTCATCTGCTCAACCTCAAACAAAGGAAACATCTGCTACTCCCATGTCTTCTGCACTCATTTCTACTTCTGATGAGTTTTATGATTGGAGCGCACACGTGGATGAGTATTCCCATAATCAACATTTATGGTGAATGTTTCTGAGGTCGATTCTTCTCTTGCTGATCAAATTTGCTCAACTTGCACTGATTTGAATAATCAAATCAGCATGTATCAAACTCAAAATGCTAAACTTTTAACTGACAATGAAAAGTTAAAAATACAGAACAAGGAATTGGTAATAATCTTTTAAATAAACGTTTTGAGTCAACAAATGTTGAAACACATGATTTAAAAGCAAAAATCTTTAATCAGCAATCCATTATTAATAGTTATTTGGTTGAAATGGATTTATTAAAAAAGGAAAAATCTGATGCTGATTCTATGATTTTAGATCTTGAAAGAAAATTATTAAATGTTTCAACATCTGCTGTTGTTTTTGATGAGATAATCAATAATCAACGTTTAGATACTAAATCTAAATCTGGTATTGGATATCAAAATGATTCAAAAACAAAAGACTCAAAAGTTGAATATCATTTTGTTCCTCCACCAATTACTTATTCTGCATTGCCAGTTAAAAATGAAGCAAATGTTGAGTTTGCTTATGGAAAAGGAAAAGTTGATTTGAAAGACACACATGAAAAGGTGTCTTCAAGTGAGACTCTAGAATCATCTGTTAAAAATGATTCCAAAGTTAGTGATTTACTAGCTGATGAATCCAAAGTTGATGCTTTCAAAATGAAGAAGCATGATTGTGAATGTAGTGACAATATTAACGATTGTGTTTTAAAAAATTTAAAAGAAAAATCGAAAGCTTGTGACACACCAACACAAGTTAAACAGATTTTGAAACAACCTTCTTCACCACAAAAATCACAATCATCAACTTCTTTATCAAAAGCTAAACTTC
The DNA here is from genome assembly GCA_963422505.1 of Pseudognaphalium luteoalbum. NCBI lineage: Eukaryota > Viridiplantae > Streptophyta > Magnoliopsida > Asterales > Asteraceae > Pseudognaphalium > Pseudognaphalium luteoalbum. The sequence continues at coordinate 62,347,318 of OY730194.1, forward strand.
CTTCTTCTCACTTTGTTTCTATCAAAAGTGAAGTTTCTACAAGTAGAAAATCACATTCTAAATGTGAGGCTTCTACAAGTAAGACTTCACTTCATGTTTCTGATAAAAGGGTTACTTCTCGGAAACAATATGAAGCAAGAAAATGTTTCTATTGTAGTGTTCGTGGACATCTTATCAATGAGTGTCACAAGCTTGCTAAAAAACGTTCAAGAGATATTTCGAAGCAAGCTAAACATTCTGAAATCAAAGATGATTTAAAAACTGTCCACGACAAATCATCAAAACCGAAAGTAACATCTTTTGTTTCTTCAAAGAAGAAAACAAAATCTCATGATGCGTCAATCAAAAGGAATTTCAAAAGGAATTTGAAACAAATTGACGTTTTCATCATGGATGTCATTACTGGACGACCCATAGCCTCAAAGGCTTGGGTCTCCATTAGCAACTAATCCGTTTTTGATCAAATGTCTTACAGTCTTCCTGAGCTATTGATAACATATGGTACATCGATAGTGGCTGTTCAAGACATATGACAGGGAATCTCTCTCTGCTTGAGGATGTTAAGGTTAAAGACGGAGGATTTGTTGCATTTGCCGTAGACAAAGGTGGCATGATTTCTGGTGAGGGAACTGTTTCAAACGGGGAAATCAGCTTTGACAAAGTAAATTATGTTGAACAACTTCAACATAATCTACTTAGTGTTTCCCAAGTTTGTAACAAGAAACTGTCAACTTGGTTTAACGATGAAGAGTGCCTAATTCTTAAGCCAGGGTTTGTGGTACCTCAAGAGTGGATTCTTATGCGAGCTCGAAGGGTAAAGAATATGTATGTCTTAGACATGCGTACCATTACTCGATCTACAGAGCATACTTGCTTATTGTCAAAAGCTACAGAAAAGGAATCAATTTTGTGGCACAGAAGAATGGGTCATATTAACTTTAGGAAAATGAACTTCTTAGTTAAGAATGATTTAGTGATTGGGGTTCCTAAACAAACCTTTTCACTAAATGATCACTGTATTTCCTGTAAAAAGGGAAAACAAACTAAGAAGTCTCATAAACCTAAATTGATGAATTCGATTAACATTCCTTTGGAACTTCTCCATATGGATTTGTTTGGACCCGTAAGTGTTCGGAGTATTGGGGGTAAATCCTATTGTTTAGTAATCACTGATGATTATTCCAGATTTTCATGGGTTTATTTCCTTAGTACAAAAGATGAGGCTGCTGAGAAAATTAAGTATCTAATTCTGAGATTAGAAACTTTGTTTTCTCTGAAAGTGAAAGGTTTGAGAAGTGATAATGGTACAGAATTCAAGAATTACTTAATGGAAATGTTTTGTCTTCAGCACGGAATTACTCAACAATTTAGTGCACCTCGAACTCCACAACAAAATGGAGTTGCTGAAAGGAAGAACAGAACTTTGATCGAAGCTGCACGAACAATGCTCTCAGATGCAAAGTTGCCAACAACTTTTTGGGCAGAAGCAGTTAATACGGCTTGTTTCGTATTAAATAGAGTTCTTGTGGTCAAAGATAAGCAGAAAACGAGCTATGAATTACTGAATAATCGGAAACCGAATATTCATTTTTTGGAACCTTTTGGATGTCCGTGTTTGTTGTTGAAAACTAAGGATCGCATTCCTAAGTTTGCTGAAAAATCTGAATCTGGATTTTTCTTGGGTTATTCTGCAAATTCTCACAACAAGAGAGTTTATAACACAGCATCACATCGAATAGAGGAATGCTATGAAGTTGAATTTCTTCGGCATTCTCCTTCTTCTAATGGCATAGGTCCAAAATGGTTATTCGATTACGACACATTCTTTAATTCTATTGCTATTTTTCAGCATGACGTGTCTTCTTCTTCTGCTACAGATTTTGATGACTTTGTTATTCCAGTTACATCTGTTCCTACTGAACCGATTATTACTTCACCTCCACCAGTTTCTACTTCTCATCTTACTCCACCACAATCTTCTGATGACTCAATTGCTCATGAGATTTCTTCACCTTTGACAACTGTTGAAGAAGACACAACTTCCAATCCTGACGATACTGACAATTTTCAGGAACCTTCTGCTGAACTAGAAGAACCAATTCTTGATGACTCTAGTGATGAAGTAGTTAGTAATCCTGAAGATTCTAACTTAGGAAATAATTTGCATGTAGATTCGGTTCCTACATTGTGAATTAATTCTAAGTATCGACACCCTCTAAAGAATGTGATTGGAGATGTGTCAGAAGGAATTAAGACTCGGCAGCAACTCAAGTCTGATTCTTCTTCTTGTTTTTTTATCACAAATTGAACCAAAAAATGTTCAAATTGCTTTGACTGAATCCTCTTGGGTTCAAGCAATGCAAGAAGAATTACAACAGTTTGTGAAATTGCAAGTTTGGACTTTAGTGAAACCACCTAAAGATGTGCATCCGATTGGCACACGATGGGTTTTTCGTAATAAGAAAGATGATCGAGGAATCGTGGTCCGCAACAAGGCCCGATTAGTCGTTCAAGGTTTTACTCAGATCGAAGGTTTAGATTATGATGAAATATTTGCACCGGTTGCTAGACTTGAATCAATTCGGATCTTTCTAGCTTATGCTTCCTTCATGAGGTTTAAAGTATATCAATTGGACGTCAAGTGCGCATTTTTATATGGGAAAGTGCATGAAGAAGTGTTTGTCAAACAACCACCGGGTTTTGAAGACTCTAAATTCCCAGATTATGTGTATCGGTTGGATAAAGCTTTATATGGTTTACATCAAGCTCCCAGAGCTTGGTATGAAACTTTATCTCAACATCTGCTTGCAAATGGGTTTTCTAGAGGTCAGATTGACAGCACTCTTTTCATAAGAAAAGTAAAAGGGAATTTGTTGCTTGTTCAAGTGTATGTAGATGACATCATATTTGGGTCGACAAATGAAAGCTTATGCAGAGAGTTTGAGCAGATTATGAAATCAAAATTTGAAATGAGTTCAATGGGTGAAATGGCATTCTTTCTTGGGTTGCAAGTCCAGCAACTTGATTCAGGCATTTTCATACATCAAACAAAGTATGTTACTGAAATTTTAAAGAAATTTCTGATGACAGATGTCAAATCCATTTCTACACCCATTGATCTTGTTGAAAAGATTGGCCCTGCTCTTGATGATCAATCAACCGATGAAAAGGAATATCGGTCCATGATTGGGTCTCTTATGTATTTGACAGCTTCGCGTCCAGATATTATGTTTGCTGTATCCATTTGTTCAAGATATCAGGCAAATCCTAAAGTTTCTCATCTGAAGGCCGTTCAACGTATTTTTCGATACTTGAAAGGAAAGCCTAATTTAGGCATTTGGTATTCACATGATGATGATTTTTCTCTTTCTGCATATTCCGATTCAGACTATGGCGGCTGTGGTATTGACTTCAAATCCACATCGGGTGGATGTCAATTTCTAGGAGAACGTCTTGTGACATGGCAGTGTAAGAAACAGGATACAGTTTCTACCTCTACTGCAGAGGCAGAATATATCTCTGCTGCAAGTTGTTGTTCCCAAATTCTTTGGATTCAACAACAACTTAGAGATTATGGGTTTCTTCTAAACCACACTCCTTTGCCATAAGTATCATACGTAATCCCGTACAGCATTCTAAAACGAAACACATCGAAATTCGTTTTCATTTTATACGGGATTGCTATGAGAAACACTTGATTAACTTAGTCCATATTGATACTTTAAAACAACGAGCTGATCTGTTTACAAAAGCGTTTTCTAAACCTCGTTTTGAAGAATTAATCTTGATGCTCGGAATGAAGCATTTAGATCAACTTAAATAAACTTTGGATCTTTTTGAATTTTCTTTGTTGTTTACTTTCTTACTTTTTCAAAATAAAAAAAAAATTCAAAAACATATGAAAAATAAAAAATAGGGGGAGATTTTTGTGTAAAAAGTTGGGAAATGATAGTACATTGGGAATTGTATTTACATATAAATCTGAAAAAGGAATGTTATGTACTATTTTTGATATGCTAATAGGTTTATATAGCATTTTTAAACCAAATTTTCTACTAATGTAATTTTAAATATGGTTTATTGGTAGGCATTTGTGGGTCTATCATATCTAGTCTAAGAAATGTCTAAATATTTTTGCATATTATTCTATATCTTCCAAAATAATAGTATATGACAATAAAATTATCAAAATGATAATAAAAGTCTTAAATTTTGAAGGATTAATATATTATGATTCATGATTTAGAGTCTTTATATTATGATATCTGGGAAAAATGTATTGACTATTTGTTGTACGGTGTACAGACCTTAGTCGGTATATTTTTTATAAATGGACATACAAATATTGATGAAGATATAAATATCTATCATAATAAACCCTATCACTTTGTTATACGATGTATAGACCTGTGATACCGTTTATTAGTCCAACTCGGAGTATGACATATGTGACTAAAAGTCATTCCAACATATGTATGTACTTCTAAAGATATCACCATATTTTCACTCTCTATATGAAAATATTAATATATTATGAATTTGAAAGTATATTTTTATTTTGATTATATAAAATGATATGCATATTAATAATAAAAAGAAAAAGATATTTTAGATACCAAAGTGTTCAAGTGTATAACACATACCAAAAATCATATATAAAATGATTTTTAGAAAGTATGCTTTATTAATGCTATGTAAATTTAATTTGGTTAAAAATATTAGCAATCAAAATATACTTTCATTTCTAAAAATACAAATTAAATACATTCATTTATCCCAATATGATCCCAAGTCACGAAAATTACTCCAACAAAAAGATTTTATTTTTTTGTTTTTTGTACATATTTTAGTTTATTAATTTTTCATTTTTCATTTTTTATAGGTTACAAAATTTTATCCAAAGTTTGTTTAAATTGATAAAAATGTTTTATTTATAATTTTTGAATTGTCGGATGAATATATATATATATATATATATATATATATATATATATTCACGGAATTATTTGTATTCACGGATGAATTGAAACAGTATAAATAATTTCAAAATTTGAAAAACTTACACTTTTCCTTTTCCGTGATTATTACTCCGACAATTCCAAATATTCCAACAATTACTTTTTCTTCGATTTCTTCCTGATTACTTGGTTTCATTAAAAACCAATCCGACAGACTTACTCGTTTTTGTATTCCGCATCGACTGGTATAAATTTCTTTCATTTTTGTTAAAGATTTCATGCTTAATCGATCACTTCAAATAACGCTTGGTACTGTTCAATAAAATCGTCCGACAATTCGAATTGTCAAACCACCCGACAATACTGTATTGTCGGATGAACAGTGTAATGGTTATCCGTGAATATTGAATTCTCGGATAAACAGTACTCCGTGATTACTTCTTATGTTTGACTATATTGACTTGTTTGACTATTTGACTACGACAATCATATTGTCGTATAAACAGTACTTATTCACGGATGAATAGTACTTCGACAATATTATTCACGGATGAATAGTGTTACGACAATATGAATCACGGATAAAATTTTTGAAATATTATTTTAATTTTGAATTGTCACATGAATATTATTCACGGACAATATGATTCACGGATAAATATATGATTGTCGTATGAATAGTACATCACTAAGTCATATTGTCGCATAAGATTAATCATTGTCGCATGAACAGTACTCATTTTGTTATTGTCGGATACTTGAAAATTTGAAAAATTTTCTAAGTGTTGAAAATATTTCAAATAAACTTTCTGTTTAGTTTGTGTGTCTAATAATCTCTTGGTGCAGATTTTATTTCTAAATGGCAGATTTAGATCCTATTGCTGCTGTTCAACCCGAGGTTCAACGTCGAGCAGTCGTGTTTGAAAAACGACATAATGCAACTGCATATCTTTTGGAACAACCGGATAAACCTGAAAATAGGAAGTTTTTCCCTATGATAAAGTTTCTTTTACGATCACGCATATCATATGCCTTGACTGTATCTGTTCCCAATCTATATGAAAATCACATGATAGACTTCTGGACTTCAGTTGAATATCAAACAGATGTCAATCCTCCATGTATTACAGCTACGGTTGATGGAAAACCGTTGTTGCTGACTGAAGAGCTGATTCGTCATACTCTCCAATTAGGAGATACCTTGAATACATCAAATGATATTCCTCGAAATGTCATTGATCAGTGTCTTCATCAAATGGGGTGTACTAAAGGACCTCATGATGTTCAAATCCTGAAGAATCATTTCTGTCCCCACTGGAAGTTTTTGGCACATATGCTAATTGGATGCATCTCTCCGAGGAAAGCTGGTTTTGATTCGATGAGTTATCAGCTTGCAGGGATCATGACTGCTCTTGTTCTAAATATTCCATTTAACTTTTCGAGATACATCTTTGAGAATATGGCTGGCAATATTAATGATGATGGATTCTTCATGTATCCTAGGTTTCTTCAGCATATTTTTGATAATCATGTCAACGGGATTACTTATCATGGAAGCATTCTACACTACACTCCTATTCCCAAAAGAGTGTTTGCAGACTGTAATGGATATAGGGGCAAACCAGTGCCGCCTACTGTTGATTTATTTGGCCATATCATTGATGCTGACTTCCAACCGCCACAATTCGCATTGCCACAGATTGTACAACCTGCTGATTCTACTACTGATAGTGAATCATCTGAGGGGGAGCAGGAGGTACCTTTAATTGATCATGAAGAAGTGGAATCTTCAAGTTCTGAAGAGGATCAATCTTTTCGTCTACAATCTGTTGAAGAATCTTTAGTTCCTCAAAGACTTATTGCTGAAAATATTGAAAAGGAACGACAGGATTTGAGACGTCAACGTGAAGAGGCACAAGATCCTGAATATATACCTGATATTCGGCCATCTCAAAGACGCAGAATTTCTGAACCCAGTTCATCTGCTGATATTGCTTCTACCTCTATGCCTGTTGTGACATCACAAGGTATTTCTGTCTCTATTCCAGCACCTTCTACAATACCTGTTGCTGCTTCTGTTGCAGCTGGCACATCTTCTTCTTTACCTGGACCAAGTGTTAGCATGGCTAACCTTGATGCATCTTTACAACGTGCTGTAAAACCGTTGATGACTCTTGTTGAAAAGCTTCAAATGGATTTACTAAATGCTTTACAACGAATAAATTCTCAAGACATTCTTCTCAAGGAACAACAACAGCAAATTTTGTCTCAGAATGATCGCATCGAAGAATTGGAACTCGATGTTTTTCTTTTGAAAGAAATGTTGGTTGATCAGGGGGAGAATAATGTTAATGATGATGGTGATGATGGTGATAATGATGGTGATGATGAGGGTGATGATGAGGGTGATGATGGTAATGATGGTGATGATGATGGTGATGAGGGTGATGATGGTAATAATGGTGATGATGGTGATGATGGTGATCATGGTGATGATGTGACTGAAAATGCTGACGATACTGGAAATGATAGTGATCAACCAAATTTCTCACAAGCATTGGTTATATTTCAAGCAACCGAACCATTAGAAGTTGATCCAATTAATGCAATACATGAGTCAAGAGTGTTTGAGTTTGGAGAATCATCTCATACTTTTGAACAGGAGGAATTAATGGATAGCATTGAAGATGAAGAGGTGATTTGTCCAACTCCTTTGAATGTGATCATTGAAGATTTAATACCATTTGTTGAACTTTGCAATGATGGCGATTATGATTTTGAAGATTTCGATCCAGAATATCCTCCGGGATTTGAACCTGATTTCGATTATGTTCACGTTGAAGACTGGGAAGATTCTGAAGATGAACTTCATCCGGAGAATGTTCAGTCAGATATGTGTTCACAAGAAGGGTTATGGAAAGATTCCGATGATGATAAAGAGCCTGAGCAAAAAGTCTCTTGGTGGTTTCCTAAACAACCAACTCCAGTGATTACAATTCGTAAGTTCTTTAAAATACCAAGATATGAATGCGTTGGTAGAATTATCAGATGGAAATATGATAATGACAACAAAGTATTCATCGTTAAAAGGACTGATGGACTTCAATACTTTCACTCAACATTCAAAGCTTTAGAAAAATTACCTAAGTGTGAAATAAATCATTTGGCTTCTGTGGATATAATTAATCGTTCAAGACATGGTTTGATAAATTGGATGGCTGATACATTAACAAGAGAAAGTAATAATGGGAAATTCACATGGGTTAAGGAAACTTTCCCATTGAGAACCGTTGATTATTTTGATATCGATCCAATTTCTAATCAACCAAGAGTTACTTTGACATATCCTCGAGTTAAATGCATGACGAAGATTCCACTTGAGAAATTGCCTGTGAATTTTTCTAAGTTTGTAAGTTATTGGAGATATAACGGATCAACCGGAGAAGCAGAAATTGCTTGTTATGATAGAGACTTGAATGGAGAAGTGATGTGGAATAGAGAGTCGATTGTATATGTATTTGATCCTCTGAGCTTAATTAATCTGTCAAAAGATGATCTTGAAGTCTTGCTCGTGAATCCAATTGTGTATGATGATGCATATGATGACGAAAAGATGGCATTGAAGTTTCAACGGGTTGTAGAAGTGTGTTGCTCAAAAGGTATTTTTGCTGGATGCAATCTTCCTGGATATGTTTGAAGATTTGAAGAAAAGAATCAAGTATTATCAAAGGGGGAGTTTGTAGAGACAAAAGTTGATTAATACTTTATTTTGTTCAAAGTATTTCAAGTCCGTCAATATGATAGTGCGTGAATAAAATAACTATCCGTGAATCACAAGTGACAATGTGTCCGTGATTAAGTTTGAGTATTCGTGAATGATGAGGTTCGACAATACTTTAGTATCCGTGATTGTATTGGATTCGACATTAAGCATTCCGTGAATGCTTGATTCACGGACGGTGTAATTCCGTGAATAGCTATTCACGGATTACACTTTGAATTGTCGTAGAAGTTGTCTATAAATAGAAATAGTTAAAGTCATTTTTCTAGTTCTGCTCGTGTGATTTTGAGAGCTTTTGAGAGACATTCAGTTGTAAATATTAACCTCTTGTATATGAAAGATTGATTTAGCAATATAATCAAGATTTCCTGATTGAACACTTTGATCTCTTTATTCTTTATTATAATTCACATTGAGATTGTGTATATTTGTATTCCGCACGAATATACACAAGTTCTAGTTTGCGTATTCTGATCCGAGGTCGCTCACAGCAGAAGTAACCCTCCCACTAGAGACAACACCGAGCGGAAAAACACAGGTTGTTTTGAATATGGTGAACAGGGGCACTATCGAACAAATGCCCAAAACTTTACCGCAACAACAACAACCAAAACACCAACAACCGTGGTAACAACAACAACAACCGAGCCAACAACAACAATCAACCAGCTCAAGGAAGGGAATTCGTGATCGGAGCATAGGAGGCACGCCAGGACCCTAACATCGTCACTTGTACGTTTCTCGTAAACAACCATTATGCCTCTATGTTAATTGATTTGGGTGCCGATTTATGTTTTGTTTCTACTGAGTTTAGACCACTATTAGAACTTAAATCCCGTAAATTAGATAATAAATACACTATAGAACTAGCCGATGGTGAGTTGATCGAGATAGGAGAAATAGTACCGGGATGCACCTTGGAGTTAGAAGGTCATCTCTTCGAAATAGACTTGCAACCGGTTAAGTTAGGAAGTTTTGACATCGTGGTTGGTATGGATTGTTTGTCAAAGAATCATGCTGAAATTGTTTGTTTCGAGAAGTTGTTACGCCTACCATTACCGACAGGAGAAATGTTGGTAATACAAGGGGAGAAGAATAAAAGTGCCATGAAAACGGTTACTTGCATGAAAGCCAGTAAGTATCTCTGAAAGGGATACCAAGCATTCTAAGCACACGTAGTTGAAAAGAAATCCGAGGAGCAACGCATAGACGATATACCTATCATACGTGACTACCCTGGAGTGTTTCCTGACGACTTACCAGGATTGCCAGCCCCACGAAAAGTCGAGTTTCATACCGATCTGGTGCCAGGAGTTGCACCAATCGCTAGAGCACCTTATCGCTTAGCTCCATCGGAGATGCAGGAGTTGTGTGCGCAACTGCAAGAACTCCTAGACTTAGGATTCATCCGACCGAGCTTTTCAACTTGGGGAGCTCCGTAAACCCCTTGAATTTCAGGTAGGTGGCAAAGTCCTACTCAAAGTATCGCCTTGGAAAGGGATAACAAATTTAGCAAGCAAGGAAAGCTGAACCCATGATATGTCGGACCTTTCGAAATCCTTGTGAGGATTGGCCCTATATAAGCTCAAACTACCGTAAGAGCTCAACAACATTCATGAAACTTTTCATGTGTGCAACTTGAAAAAGTTCCTTTCTGTGACAATCCTCCATTTAGGGTATTAATCCTTTCTTAATTTCATGCATTACCTAGAGTAATTCCCTGATTAGTGAATTCAAAACAATTTCTATATGTTAAGTTTATGAAACTTACTATGTGATACGTGATATATTAAATTCGTAGTTATATGTATATAATTACGGGTGAAATAAACGTACTAGACTTGACAAACTAAAATACAATAAAGTTGGTGATACAAAATAATTAATAATTCAAAAATTATTAATTACTAATATTAGTAACTTATATTATTGAAATAATATAAGATATTATACGAAATTAACATGTTAAAAGCCTACAATTTTAACCCAACTAAAATATCTGGGGAACATTCTCCTGTTGAACCATACTCCCTACGTTGACAATTTAAACCATACACCATCCTTTATACTTCCTTACACTCAATATCAAATACACACACACACAAGTTCCCACCAACTCAAATTATTGGTTTTCTCTGTTTCTTCTTCTTCATCCATCGACTGAAGCAACAACAGGAGATCTGAGCTGAGGCTATTTCTTCTTCTTCTTCACGATAATCAGCAGCACATCTACCATTTTATCATCATCACCATTGTAAGGACTCTTTTATTTTCACAAGTTCTACTTTCTTTATGGTTATATACATGTGTTAGTGTTCACTCAACTTCTACATGTCCAAAACATTAACCGAAACGCAATTTAAATCTAGAAACTAAGAGTTTATGTTCCTGTCCAGATTCTGTTTCCACTTCCACGAATTTTATAAAAATCATTACAACAACAAAATGGACGTTTCTTAAGCCTAGAATGTAGTACAAGAAGTTACCTTTCCAACAAAATTAGTCTCGTGACTTTTTGACTCCGTTTGCTACTCGAAAATATTTTTCTTCAGTGACATAGGTTTACTGTTCCGGCAGACAGGAATTTTCAGTAACTTCTCGAGACCATATCTTGAGTTCTAGACCACTAAAACGTATGATACCAGTGCCAAAACCTCACATATTTTGTTAACTTTAAAAAGTTCTTCTATGACCATTTCCAGAAATGTCCGTAATTTCGTGTATAACTCGATCTTTGAACATATAACTGTTTTGGACCCAGTCTAACCACACCTTGAGACTATTTTTGTTTAAAATAGTAAATGAACATATAAAAATACCATAAAGTGCAGAAATAAACTAGACATATATGAGAACATGCGTGATTTTTGGTTAGGTATAAATCGAAAGAGAAATGCTCCAAATCGAAAAGCTTAACGAGTTATAACTAACAGTGGCAAAGTTATAACTAACAGGGGCAACAAACTATAACTAACAGTGGCAAAGTTATAACTAACAGGGGCAACAAAGTATAACTAACAGTGGCAAAGTTATAACTAACAGGGGCAACAAAATATAACTAACAGTGGCAAAGTTATAAGTGGCAAAGTTATAACTAACGGTGGGAAAGATCACTAACAGGGGCAACAAACTATAACTAACAGTGGGAGGAATATAACTAACAGTGGCAAAGTTATAACTAACAGTGGTAACGAGTTATAACAGTGGGAAAGTTATAACTAACAGGGGCAACAAACTATAACTAACAGTGGAATATAACTAACAGTGGTAACAGACTAACTAACGGTGGGAAGAATATAACTAATAGTGGTAACAAATAACTAGCAGTGGAAAGAATATATATAAGTGACGAGTTAAACAAGACAAATGAGATTAGAAACACGACAAATGAGTTATATATATATAGTTGACTATTATAATTTATATATAGTTATATAAATGAACTACGACAATAGTATTAAACAAAGTTATTTTTATAACTACTATACTTATGTTTTGGAAACATAATCAACAACAATGACAACTACATATATATATATATATATATATAAGAGGATGAAAAATGACATATATATATTAGGATATATATATTCAACTAATAAGTATATGTAAATATATACTTATGAGTCACGATTACTTCAACGCAACTATCACCAATAATTAAAATGTCATGAACATTTCAACTTAACGATTTATCCATATACTTATGTAAAGTATATTTAATTGTGCTTAGGTAATTGAGAGGCACGTTCGGACTACAGTGCTTCTAGCTATACTAGCTGAAGACTTGCTACACGTGAGTTCACAGCCCCTACCTTTTACTTGTTTTAAATGCTTTTAAAACCAGGGGTGGAAAACATAGAACTACGTGCTATTACATGCTACTTGTTTATATAATTGCTTGACATGCTTTTATATCGAATTGATTTGTAATAATGCTTATTGCTTTATAAATCAATTGTTAACTATATGAAACGTTTTCACAACTATTTTGGGAATAAGACAACGAATCTTGGTACGATCCTAGGTTTACGCGAGGTAGTTGTAGTGCACATAAGTCCCGGTGCTTGCAACCTATAACCATTAGCTAGGTGACTCTAGCCACTGAGTATACAGATAGTACTATCGATTTGACAACCCTCCCACTGAAATAACTCGTTGGTCATTCCAACCACACTACGGCAGTCGTAACGAGGAGTGTATACTTACCGTGTTACTGAGGCAACAACAACATCAACTAGTCGTGGTTTGGTTATAGTACTAGGAGTCGTACTTGAACTTTAAAGGTGTCGCTCACCTTAGAGGGATCATAGTCTATATTTTCCCACATAACTAAACAACTAAACTACAACTTGATTTGGGAAGGGTATTTCCCTGTGGTAACTAATAGGACAGGTGTTCCTACACATGATTTCTTTTAGGAAACGTTTACCTCGATTGGATAAACTTGGTTTCCCGACAAAACAACTTTTATAGGAAATGTTTACTTAACTGTTAAACCTGTGTTTCCTACAACTATTTATATGGAAATGTTTACTTGATTGTTAAACTGTATTTCCTGTAACTATTATTAGGAAATGTTTATGATTAAACTTGTGTTTCCTAACACATCGACTGATTTGTAGTAAGAATGACATTCTTACAGTCAAATAGGAAATGTTTTCTTTAATAAGAACACTTGTGTTTCCTGCTATACATATAAACATTATGTTTGTGTACATGAATGATTTATACAAAACTTGGTTTAACTACTTTTATACTAAACCTGTGAATTCACTCAACATTCAATGTTGACGGTTTACTATGTTTTTCAGGGAATTAGGACTCAGGTACTTCTGCATGCATAAAGGACGTAGGCAACCCAGACTATTTATGATGCCACTTTTGGGACACTTAGATTTCCTTTGTATTACCAATTCCATTGGTTATACTTACGAAATCCCTCTTTTATAAACTCATGTTTTGTAAACTTATGTTGTTCTACAACACCACTACTTGTACGACTTTATAAGTCGTACCCTTTTGTAATAACGTTTAAACTTATGGCATCTTAAATCAATATGTTCTGTGTGATCATATGCTCTGATACGATGAATGCACTATTATAACGTCAGCACCCCCGCTGTTGAACTGTAAACTTAAAATGCTTCCGCTAATAATCAAATGCTTCCGCTAATTACTAAATAAACGCGATTACTGATTTTGGGGGTGTGACAGAACTTGGTATCAGAGCCATTGGTTATAGAGAACTAGGAGCCTTTAAGTGACTGAAAACCTTAGAGACCTAGACTATAGCCTTGGCTAACACATTTCTGCATTCATACTTTGCATACGTCTAACACGACACACACAATTGCCTTTGTCACAGTTATGTCTAGGCAGTTTCCGGTCTACATCTCAGAGTCAGAGGAGGAGCCTGACTATGCTAGTGATGACCCTTCTGAGGAGGTCTACCCACCCACATTTCCTAGAGCTACTTCAGATGGCACCATAGGCACTCCACCATCACCACCCACTGATCCCACTACTCGTATGCTAGGATCTACTTTCATGGTGACTCGCCATGTTGGAGAGTCTTCACGTGGGCCTGGATTGTGTAGGACGGCTAGGATGAGCGTTAGATCCCCACCTGTAGGACCCTTGGCACCTCGTGACAAGGATCCGATGACTGAGGAGAGAGAGATACCTTGTGATCATCAGTCACTACAGAGGACTAGAGTCCCGCATCTTGATTGGATGCCACGTATACTACGCTACTGGAGGACACTTGAGAGGATTCCTTCCACTTTCGAGACTGGGGAGTCATCTCACTCATCGACCCCCTTACATTTGACTGAGGAGCCTCTGGAGCTCACTATCCCTACTGTAGTTGCAGTTGTCCGTACCCTTCTTGGATTTCATTATGGTACGCAGGATTCTATCAGAGAGTTGCACAGTGATGCCTCTCGACTGGACGGTGATGTACTTACTATCTATGGACGCCTTGCCACTTCTGAGGTACACATTGAGATGGATCGAGAGTCAGCCGATGCGACTAGGGCACGTCTGATTAGGCTTGAGAGACGTCTGGGGATAGTAGGTTCTACAGTTGGAGTTTGTGTACTGATGGCAGCTGTTAGGATAGTTGTAGGGATGTTTTTAGCATATTTCTATTAGATTCACCATGTTAGGATGGTATCTATGATGTATTAGGATTATAGCTATGATGTAGTAGGACAAAACTTTTGACTAGATGGATGTATAGGTTAAATCCATCACATTTTGTAGATCATGTTTGATCTGATGGGTGTATTTTCTCGTTATTGTCAACCTCATCATTGTACAAAACTTATGTAACACCTTTTGCCTTATATATGATATATAACTTATGTTTAGTTTATGTCACTGTGTACACTGTGAGTGATATCAATTGATGATTGATTATCATACTATATCTATATTTATCACATACCTTATGAGTGATGATTTGATTAGGGTATCTTACGAGTGTTTCTTGTGTGTGATTAGGACTGAGTCATGCCGCCTAAGCGTAGGAATACCCGGAACGTCCGCAGAAACACTTCACCACCTCCTGCTGTTGAGGAGACAACTGAACAAATGGTCAACCGAAGGATTGCTGAAGCACTTGCTCAGTATGATACTGACCGAAACCGTAGCGACAGGGTCAGCGGTAGCAGAAATACCGAACCTGTTGTATCTGACGGTAACCCTGAGAGTACCCAAAGAGGATGTTCGTACAAAACATTCTTAGCTTGCAAACCGAGCCACTTTCGTGGTACTGAGGGTGCTATTGGAATCATTCATTGGATAGAGAAAATGGAGTCTGTGCTAGATATTAGCAACTGTGCTCGTGACTGCATGGTAAAGTATGCTACCTGCACATTTTCTGATAAGGCATTGACATGGTGGAATAGCCAAGTTCAAGCACTTGGACGCACAACCGCCCACTCGATGACTTGGGAAACTTTGAAAACCATGGTTGTGGAAGAATTTTGTCCCCGCAGTGAGCTGCAGAAGATTGAGACTGAGCTCTGGGACATCACTATGGTTGGTACTGATATCACAGGATATACCACCAGATTTCAAGAACTGGCACGCCTTGTACCACACATGGTCACACCTGAGTACAAGCGCACTGAAAGGTATATCTGGGGATTAGTGCCGCAGATTAGAAGTTTGGTGACTTCGTCTAATCCTGCCACCTTTAAGAGTGCTGTGGAACTAGCACAGCGTTTGACCGACGAAGCAATCCGAATGGGAACCCTTACTAAGAAAACTACTTCGGGAAAGGTTGAATCCAGCAGTGCTGATGCTGGAAAAGGAAAACGTAAGTGGAATGACCATCAAGGTCAACAGAACAAGAAGCCGACAGGAACCACGAAAGCTTACCTTGCCACGAATGCTGAACACAAGACTTACTTGGGGAACAAGCCCAAGTGTGGCAAGTGTGAACGTCACCATGATGGTGATTGTACTTTCTGTGGGAATTGCAAACGCTGGGGGCATCTGGCCCAATATTGTAGATCGAACCCTACTACTCAAACAAATAGGGATCGACCAACTAATGGATGTTTCGAATGTGGCGAGCAAGGTCATTTCCGAAACAAGTGCCCTAAACTTAGCCATGGAAACCAAAACAATCGGAACCGCAATGCAAACCCGAACAACAACAACCGTGGTAACACCAACAACCAACCAGCTCGAGGTCGTGCGTTTGTCATTGGAGCACAGGAGGCACGCCAGGACCCCAACACTGTCACTGGTACGTTCCTAGTTAACAACCATTATGCCTCTGTGTTATTTGATTCAGGCGCCGATTTGAGTTTTGTGTCTACGGAATTTAGACCACTATTAGACATTAAATCCTGTAAACTAGATAACAAGTACACTTTAGAACTAGCCGATGGTAGGTTGATTGAATCAGGAGAAATAGTACCAGGATGTACTCTAACATTGGAGAGTCATTCTTTCAAAATAGACTTACTACCGGTTGAGTTGGGAAGCTTTGACATCGTAGTCGGTATGGACTGGTTGTCGAAGAATCGTGCGGAGATTGTTTGTTTTGATAAAATGGTACGTTTACCATTATTGACTGGAGAAACCTTGGTGATACAAGGAGATAAGAGGACGAGTGCCGTTAAAATGATCAATTGCTTAAAAGCCACTAAGTATCTCCGAAAGGGATACCAAGCGTTTTTAGCACATGTTGTAGAAAAGAGACCCGAGGAGCAAAGATTAAGTGATATACCTATAGTGCGAGACTATCCGGGAGTGTTTCCTGATGATCTGCCAGGATTACCACCTCCGCGACAAGTCGAGTTTCGCATCGATCTGGTGCCAGGAGTTGCACCAATCGCTCGCTCACCTTATCGTCTAGCTCCATCAGAAATGCAAGAACTGTCTGCACAGTTGCAGGAACTCCTAGACTTAGGATTCATCCGACCGAGCTTTTCACCTTGGGGAGCTCCGGTTTTGTTTGTCAAGAAGAAGGATGGATCTATGCGGATGTGTATTGACTACCGAGAGCTGAATAAGGTAACTATTAAGAACCGATACCCGTTACCTCGCATAGACGATCTGTTTGATCAGTTACAAGGATCGGGTTACTACTCGAAGATCGATCTGCGTTCTGGTTACCATCAACTGAAGGTACGAGAAGAGGATGTACCAAAGACCGCGTTCAGGACTCGATATGGTCATTATGAGTTCCTAGTCATGCCGTTTGGATTGACTAACGCGCCTGCAGTATTCATGGATCTCATGAACCGAGTGTGCAAACCTTATCTTGATAAGTTTGTCATTGTGTTCATTGACGACATCCTGATTTACTCGAAAACGAAAGAGGATCACGAACAACACTTGAAACTTATCCTCCAACTACTCGAGAACGAGAAGCTGTATGCTAAGTTCTCCAAATGTGAATTTTGGATTAGAGAGGTTCATTTCCTCGGTCACGTGATAAATGATAAAGGAATTCATGTGGACCCATCCAAAATAGAGGCGATCAGAAACTGGGAAGCTCCAAGGACCCCAACCGAGATTCGACAATTTCTTGGTTTGGCTGGCTATTACCGTCGATTTATCGAAAACTTTTCCAAAATAGCCCAGTCACTCACCACATTAACTCAAAAGGATAAGAAATTTGAATGGGGCGAAAAACAAGAAAACGCCTTCCAACTATTGAAACAAAAGTTGAGCACCGCACCAATCCTATCTCTACCTGAGGGAACAGAAAACTTCATCGTTTACTGTGATGCCTCACATCAAGGATTAGGGTGTGTTCTCATGCAAAACGACAAAGTTATTGCTTATGCATCTCGTCAATTGAAGATTCACGAGAAGAATTATACAACTCATGACTTAGAGTTGGGAGCAGTCGTCTTTGCACTCAAGATCTGGAGACACTATCTATACGGTACAAAGTGTACGATCTTCACCGACCACAAGAGTCTACAACACATATTCGACCAAAAAGAGCTCAACATGAGACAAAGACGTTGGGTCGAATTGCTGAACGATTACGACTGTGAGATTAAGTACCATCCGGGCAAGGCTAATGTAGTAGCGGATGCCCTGAGTCGTAAAGAGAATGTAAAACCTCGTAGAGTTCGAGCTTTGGTATTAACAATCCACTCGAATCTTATTACTCAAATTCGTGATGCACAACGAATAGCTTTCACCACCGAACGCATGAAAGAAGAATCCCTGAGAGGAATGGAGAAACAACTCGAAACCAAAGAAAATGAAGTTTTATACTTCATGAATCGAATTTGGGTACCATGCGATGATGAACTACGCAAACTGATTTTGGACGAAGCTCACAAGTCCAACTACTCGATTCATCCTGGTGCAGATAAGATGTACCAAGATGTGAAAGGTTTCTATTGGTGGCCTAACATGAAAAGAGACATCGCTACTTATGTCAGCAAGTGTCTAACTTGTTCAAAGGTCAAGGTTGAGTATCAAAAACCTTCAGGACTTTTGCAACAACCAGAAATGCCAAAATGGAAATGGGAGCACATAACGATGGACTTCATCACGAAACTACCAAAGACATCAACTGGAGTTGATTCCATATGGGTGATTGTCGATCGATTGACGAAATCAGCCCACTTTGTTGCTATCAAAGAGTCTGACAAACTAGAGAAACTGGCGAAGATCTATATCAAAGAGATCGTTTCTCGACACGGTGTACCATTGTCCATTATATCTGATAGAGATAGCAGATTCACATCTCGCTTCTGGCAATCACTACATCAGGCTTTAGGTACTCGACTCGACATGAGTACAGCCTATCATCCACAAACAGATGGCCAGAGTGAACGAACGATTCAAACGCTCGAGGATTTATTGAGAGCGTGTGTGATTGACTTTGGGGGAAACTGGGATACTCACCTCCCATTAGCTGAATTCTCCTATAACAACAGTTATCACACCAGCATACAGATGGCTCCATTCGAAGCACTGTATGGACGCAAATGCCGATCACCACTCTGTTGGGCAGAGTTGGGTGACAGACAACTATCCGGACCAGAGCTTGTCCAGGAAACCACAGACAAGATATCGCAAGTACTCAACCGACTGAAAACGGCAAGGGACAGACAAAAGAGTTACGCCGATAACCGTCGTAAACCTCTTGAGTTCCAAGTAGGAGACAAGGTCCTACTCAAAGTATCGCCCTGGAAAGGGGTAGCACGATTTGGCAAACGAGGAAAACTTAACCCGCGATATGTTGGACCTTTTGAAATCCTTGCGAGGATTGGTCCTGTCGCTTACAAACTAAAGTTGCCACAAGAGCTTAGTAGCATTCACGACACTTTTCACGTGTGTAACTTGAAGAAGTGTCTTTCCGATGAAACCCTTATCATCCCTCCCGACGAAGTCTTTATTAACTCAAAACTTAACTTTGTGGAGGAACCTATCGAAGTAACTGATACGAAAACACAGAAACTCCGACACAAACGAATCAAACTTGTCAAGATTCGTTGGAACTCGAAACATGGCCCGGAGTTTACTTGGGAACGCGAGGATGAGATACGAAAGAAATACCCTCACCTGTTTGAACAAACACCTAACACGAACAACTCAACTTAAATCTCGGGACGAGATTTCGCTAACGGGGGGAGAATGTGACAATCCTCCATTTAGGGTATTAATCCTTTCTTAATTTCATGCATTACCTAGAGTAATTCCCTGATTAGTGAATTCAAAACAATTTCTATATGTTAAGTTTATGAAACTTACTATGTGATACGTGATATATTAAATTCGTAGTTATATGTATATAATTACGGGTGAAATAAACGTACTAGACTTGACAAACTAAAATACAATAAAGTTGGTGATACAAAATAATTAATAATTCAAAAATTATTAATTACTAATATTAGTAACTTATATTATTGAAATAATATAAGATATTATACGAAATTAACATGTTAAAAGCCTACAATTTTAACCCAACTAAAATATCTGGGGAACATTCTCCTGTTGAACCATACTCCCTACGTTGACAATTTAAACCATACACCATCCTTTATACTTCCTTACACTCAATATCAAATACACACACACACAAGTTCCCACCAACTCAAATTATTGGTTTTCTCTGTTTCTTCTTCTTCATCCATCGACTGAAGCAACAACAGGAGATCTGAGCTGAGGCTATTTCTTCTTCTTCTTCACGATAATCAGCAGCACATCTACCATTTTATCATCATCACCATTGTAAGGACTCTTTTATTTTCACAAGTTCTACTTTCTTTATGGTTATAGACATGTGTTAGTGTTCACTCAACTTCTACATGTCCAAAACATTAACCGAAACGCAATTTAAATCTAGAAACTAAGAGTTTATGTTCCTGTCCAGATTCTGTTTCCACTTCCACGAAATTTATAAAAATCATTACAACAACAAAATGGACGTTTCTTAAGCCTAGAATGTAGTACAAGAAGTTACCTTTCGAACAAAATTAGTCTCGTGACTTTTTGACTCCGTTTGCTACTCGAAAACATTTTTCTTCAGTGACATAGGTTTACTGTTCCGGCAGACAGGAATTTTCAGTAACTTCTCGAGACCATATCTTGAGTTCTAGACCACTAAAACGTATGATACCAGTGCCAAAACCTCACATATTTTGTTAACTTTAAAAAGTTCTTCTATGACCATTTCCAGAAATGTCCGTAATTTCGTGTATAACTCGATCTTTGAACATATAACTGTTTTGGACCCAGTCTGACCACACCTTGAAACTATTTTTGTTTAAAATAGTAAATGAACATATAAAAATACCATAAAGTGCAGAAATAAACTAGACATATATGAGAACATGCGTGATTTTTGGTTAGGTATAAATCGAAAGAGAAATGCTCCAAATCGAAAGGCTTAACGAGTTATAACTAACAGTGGCAAAGTTATAACTAACAGGGGCAACAAACTATAACTAACAGTGGCAAAGTTATAACTAACAGGGGCAACAAAGTATAACTAACAGTGGCAAAGTTATAACTAACAGGGGCAACAAAATATAACTAACAGTGGCAAAGTTATAAGTGGCAAAGTTATAACTAACGGTGGGAAAGATCACTAACAGGGGCAACAAACTATAACTAACAGTGGGAGGAATATAACTAACA
Organism: Pseudognaphalium luteoalbum; assembly: GCA_963422505.1. NCBI lineage: Eukaryota > Viridiplantae > Streptophyta > Magnoliopsida > Asterales > Asteraceae > Pseudognaphalium > Pseudognaphalium luteoalbum. The sequence continues at coordinate 62,368,693 of OY730194.1, forward strand.
GTGGCAAAGTTATAACTAACAGTGGTAACGAGTTATAACAGTGGGAAAGTTATAACTAACAGGGGCAACAAACTATAACTAACAGTGGAATATAACTAACAGTGGTAACAGACTAACTAACGGTGGGAAGAATATAACTAATAGTGGTAACAAATAACTAGCAGTGGAAAGAATATATATAAGTGACGAGTTAAACAAGACAAATGAGATTAGAAACACGACAAATGAGTTATATATATATAGTTGACTATTATAATTTATATATAGTTATATAAATGAACTACGACAATAGTATTAAACAAAGTTATTTTTATAACTACTATACTTATGTTTTGGAAACATAATCAACAACAATGACAACTACATATATATATATATATATATATATATATATATATATAAGAGGATGAAAAATGACATATATATATTAGGATATATATATTCAACTAATAAGTATATGTAAATATATACTTATGCGTCACGATTACTTCAACGCAACTATCACCAATAATTAAAATGTCATGAACATTTCAACTTAACGATTTATCCATATACTTATGTAAAGTATATTTAATTGTGCTTAGGTAATTGAGAGGCACGTTCGGACTACAGTGCTTCTAGCTGTACTAGCTGAAGACTTGCTACACGTGAGTTCACAGCCCCTACCTTTTACTTGTTTTAAATGCTTTTAAAACCAGGGGTGGAAAACATAGAACTACGTGCTATTACATGCTACTTGTTTATATAATTGCTTGACATGCTTTTATATCGAATTGATTTGTAATAATGCTTATTGCTTTATAAATCAATTGTTAACTATATGAAACGTTTTCACAACTATTTTGGGAATAAGACAACGAATCTTGGTACGATCCTAGGTTTACGCGAGGTAGTTGTAGTGCACATAAGTCCCGGTGCTTGCAACCTATAACCATTAGCTAGGTGACTCTAGCCACTGAGTATACAGATAGTACTATCGATTTGACAACCCTCCCACTGAAATAACTCGTTGGTCATTCCAACCACACGACGGCAGTCGTAACGAGGAGTGTATACTTACCGTGTTACTGAGGCAACAACAACATCAACTAGTCGTGGTTTGGTTATAGTACTAGGAGTCGTACTTGAACTTTAAAGGTGTCGCTCACCTTAGAGGGATCATAGTCTATATTTTCCCACATAACTAAACAACTAAACTACAACTTGATTTGGGAAGGGTATTTCCCTGTGGTAACTAATAGGACAGGTGTTCCTACACATGATTTCTTTTAGGAAACGTTTACCTCGATTGGATAAACTTGGTTTCCCGACAAAACAACTTTTATAGGAAATGTTTACTTAACTGTTAAACCTGTGTTTCCTACAACTATTTATATGGAAATGTTTACTTGATTGTTAAACTGTATTTCCTGTAACTATTATTAGGAAATGTTTATGATTAAACTTGTGTTTCCTAACACATCGACTGATTTGTAGTAAGAATGACATTCTTACAGTCAAATAGGAAATGTTTTCTTTAATAAGAACACTTGTGTTTCCTGCTATACATATAAACATTATGTTTGTGTACATGAATGATTTATACAAAACTTGGTTTAACTACTTTTATACTAAACCTGTGAATTCACTCAACATTCAATGTTGACGGTTTACTATGTTTTTCAGGGAATTAGGACTCAGGTACTTCTGCATGCATAAAGGACGTAGGCAACCCAGACTATTTATGATGCCACTTTTGGGACACTTGGATTTCCTTTGTATTACCAATTCCATTGGTTATACTTACGAAATCCCTCTTTTATAAACTCATGTTTTGTAAACTTATGTTGTTCTACAACACCACTACTTGTACGACTTTATAAGTCGTACCCTTTTGTAATAACGTTTAAACTTATGGCATCTTAAATCAATATGTTCTGTGTGATCATATGCTCTGATACGATGAATGCACTATTATAACGTCAGCACCCCCGCTGTTGAACTGTAAACTTAAAATGCTTCCGCTAATAATCAAATGCTTCCGCTAATTACTAAATAAACGCGATTACTGATTTTGGGGGTGTGACACTTTCTGACGAAACATTAATTATTCCTCCTGACGAAGTCTTCATTGACTCACGACTTAACTTTGTGGAGGAACCTATCGAAATATTCGACCACAAAACACAAAAGCTCCGAAAATAGTCGGATTAAACTAGTGAAAGTTCGTTGGAACTTGAAGCGCGGCCCCGAGTTTACTTGGGAACGTGAGGATGAAATACGAAAGAAATACCTTCACTTGTTCGAACACTTACCAGACACGCATAACTCAACTCAAATATCGGGACGAGACAATGCGAATGGGGGGGAGAATGTGACAATCCTCCAATTAGGGTATAATCATTTACCTAATTTCATGCAATCTTTGAGCTCATTCTCTGATTTATGAATTCAAAACTATTTTTATGAGACATGTTTAGTAAAACACATTGTTTTAATACGTGATGTATTACAAGTTATGTACTTATTTATAATTATGCGCAAAACAAAAGGAACAAATAAACAAATACAATAGTTGGTGATACAAATAATTAATAATATAAAATTATTAATTACGAATATTGTCTAATTTATATTATTGTTATAATATAAAACATTATACATTTTTTTTTAAAACGTATTAAACCAGACCGAGACAATAAAGAAACGTACCCAACAACTAAAAATAATAAAAATTATATTTTTATTATTACAGTTAAAGTATTTAGGATAATACTTCGAAATAAAATTTACAATTATTAAGTGTAAATTTGCACATAATTGGACCCGTACCCGAAATTAACGGGTTAAATACCTAATATTTAACCACAATAAAAATATCTAGTCGACACTTACTGCTTGAAGCCATACTCCAGTGTTGAAAAATTTGAACCCTCATATTATTATACACTCCCTCCTCTCATTTCATTGATACACCAAACAACAATAATGCAATTCACCTAACTCTTTTCTCCGTGAGTTTCATTCCATCGACAGATGGCAGCAAGCAAGGGAACTTCATCTTCTTCCTCAAACAACTCCAATTCACAATCATCTACTAACAACAAGCAAATACATTTACACAATAATCATCATCATCGTTCCATCATCATTAATCCGAATCATCATTTTCATCAAAGTGAGGAAACTTTCTATCCTTAAATTCTTTGCTCACATTTCGTTATATATAGTGTTAATACAACCTAAATTATGTATATAACCTGATAATTTGATGATTGATTGATTAAATTCTTGAAATGAATTTTGAGAAAAACCAAAACCATGAACACTAAAATTTGGTACATATGAACATGATAATAGGTAGTAATTCATTGTTGTGGATGATTGAGATGTTCAGAAATTTGTTTGAAACTAAACCAAACATGTATATGTGTAATCTGTTGCGAACTGGTTCTGTAAAGCAACTGGATCCGGCGGATCCCAAGAAAATCAACATGAAAAATCTATCTGGATCCGGCGGATCATACAACGATCCGACAGATACTAAAGGTTAAGACCCAGAACATGCAAAAACCAACTAAATCTGGCGGATCGAATTTGGATCCGGAGGATCCTAAACTTTTGAAGGCTATCCGACGGATTCTCCACGAATCCGGCGGATCCCAAGCCCAAAACAGAGATTGTCTTTCATTGTTGATACGTATATGAATATTTAAATTGGACACGACGATTTTAGAACTATAATATTTATTTATTTTATAAATGGAAATAAGTACGACAAGTGTATTCATATTTTTTATGTATGACGATTTGATATATATATATATATGTATATGTACTTATGTACGACAACTTATATACTTAAATAAATGTACGGAAATTTGACAAACATATTGATATACATACACAATGGGACAAAACGAAATTTATTTCATAACAAATGAAGATATTTTTTTAAAAAATATATTCGGCAGACTATATATATATATATATATATATATATATATGTATGTATGTATTGACAAACTATATATATATATACACACGATGAAGAATTATATATACGAATATATATATTCAACTAATAAGTATATATATGTATAGACTTACACGCAATGAAGGTTTAAACAATAAATATAATTCGAAAAATAATATTTATTTTTCAACGCATAATCACCAACAAAATTGTACAAACATTTAAAAATAACGAATAATCAAAACAATCAAACTTATACCATAATTTGACAAATGTCAATACTTATATTAATACATTTCTTGCGTCTAGGACTTTGAGGGACGCCGTTGGACGATATACCACTACTTTTGACTATTGCTCACGCTACTGCTTATACTTTGAGTTCACAGCCTCATTTTTACTCGTTTTACTGCTTTTAAAATTATGGGGTGGAAAACATAGAACTGTTTTACTATAACATGCAACTTAGATATATAAATGCTTTATTGCTTTTATACTCAACTACTTAATATGAAATGCTTTTTCATATTGTTTTGGGATTTAGACAACGCATCTTGGTACAAACCTAGGTTTACTTGAGGTAGTTGTAGTGCACATAAGTCCATGTGCTTACAACCTATAACCATTAGCTAGGTGACTTTAGCCGCTGAGTATACGGATAGTACTATCGATTTGACAACCCTCCCACTAGTATAACTCATTGGTCATTCCAACCACACGACGACAGTCGTAACGAGGAGCGTATGCTTACACTGTTACTAAGGCAACAACACTAAACTAGTCGTGATTTGGTTATAGTACTAGGGGTCGTTATTTTAACCCTAAAGGTTTAGCTCACCTTAGGGGGATCACCGTCTATATTTCCCACAAAACTATACAACTACTTTATAGCAAAAGGTGTTCCTACACATAACTATTTATAGGAAATATTTACCTTGATTGGATAAATCTGGATTTCCTGCGACTTCTTTATAGGAAATATTTTTGGATAAAGTTGTATTTCCTACACGACGAATAACTTGTATTAAGAATGAGATTTCATACAAACTATATTGGAAATGTTATCTTAAATAAGATTAACTTATGTTTCCTACAAAACTATTAATTGTGTTTAAGAATGAAATTTTTACAATTATATAGAAAGTGTTATCTAATATTGGAATAATTTCTGCTTTCTATGAAATGAATAAACATTATGAATAGTTATGTATAATGGATTATACTTAACTTGTTTTACTACTCATATACAAAACCTGTGAATGAACTCAACTATCGTTGTTGACCCTTTACTATGTTTTTTAGGAAATTAGGGCTTAGGTACTGATGCATGCATATTGGACGTAAGCTACCCTTGACGGATTTAGGATTCCACTTTTCGGACAAAAGAATTTCTTTTGTTTTACTAATATTTTTAGTTATACTTATGAAATCTACTCTTAAAACTTGTATTATTATGATACTTGTGGTTTTCGATAACGCAACTACTAATACGACTTAACAAGTTGTATCTTTTGTAATAACTTTTAAACTATGACATCTTAAAAATTATGTTCCGTAATGATCTTATGCTCTAATACAATAAATGCATACCGCTAACGTCAGCACCCCCGCTGTATATATTATAATGCTTCCGCTAATTATTTGATAAACGCGATTACCGATTTTGGGGGTGTGACAGAATGGTTCAGAACGATCTCTACAATTACTCAACATATATGTGTATACATGGTTACATGAAATGATAATTTCTATATGTTAATGTGTGATAGATTATTCATTTAACTGCTTGTATACTCACTAAGCTTTGGCTTACCCCATTCAGTTATTTATGTTGTAGGTGTTTGGTTTGTTTGAACCAATGGATTTAATGATTTGAATATGGTTGCTAGAAGATAACGTGGATTGGAGCTTGCTGTGTGGTTAGACAACCTTCTTCTTCCTTTAAATTATCGCTATGATGATACTTGTATAAGTCGCCCAGTTAAAAAAAAATGGTTAGTGTCAAATGTTTATTGGAAAAGAGAATTGTCAGTTGTAAAGATTGTATACGTATTTGACTTGTAAAGTCAAAGAGAAAAGATAAACGTTATGTAACACCCCCAAAATCACAGTTTAGCGGAAGCAAGTTTTGAGGTGCTACTAATCAAATATCACAGCACAAAAGTTAAGCAAACGACATCTATATGCAACGTTTGTAAAATAATTACATTTCCATACATAAAATGTTTGAAACATAACGTTCCCGGTTACAAAATGAAGTTCCCTAGAGTCCGCGTAAAAAGGGCGGGAGATTCTATTACATAATCATAATAAATACAAAAGATAATGCTAAGAATCTCCGTTAAATGCAGTATAGAAA